>OZ025254.1:36007916-36117782 GCA_964019135.1 Arenicola marina | reverse complement strand
GAGATCGCCTGCCTAAATCACCTCTTATCGCCCACTTACCAGTGGGACAGGGGGCGAGAGAGGCGAGGCATGGCGGCGAACCACACTTCGTCGGCCTTCCGAGAAGTTTTTTTCTGACTTTATTTCCTTTATTGAAAACAAGTAATTTTTTGGCGTCGTTTCGGTTGGCGTTATTTCGGGGCGAGATGCCGGTGTCAAACGTGGCTGTGATAGATGTGGGGTTGTGCGTGATATCACCCCTACCCACTGAATTATCGCCCATATAATGCATGGGTGGTGTGAGAGGGGGGGTGTGGGGTGGGGTATTGCTTGGGGTAATGGGAAACCAATAAATGGCGACATAATAAGCCCCGTGGATGAGTAGCTACACACGGGGCCGCTCGAACACAAACAATAAATATCCGCTTAAATGGCGAAATAAACAACGGAAACACAAAACACACACATACTTTTAGATGAACCACAGACGGTAACACCGCCCTGGGCGAGCGCCGTGCTGTTGGTACTGCTGTGTGCCGCCGGGGGGACACAAACCCTTCCCCTGGGTCTTCTACACATTTAGCGTTGGTTGACGTATTACGTAAAGTAAAACCTTAGTTGGGCGCGTGTCTTCATGCAGAGGTTTAGTTTTATCATGACAACCAATAATTACGCAACTGACCAGGTTGATTAGAGAAAGAAGGAAGAGATCAGGGAGGTGAAATGAGATGGGGAGGGGGGGGGTGTACGGCAGAACAGAGCGAGAAGAGGAGCGCGGGGAGGAAGATGGTGGGAGTGGGGTGGCAATGGGCGGACATACCATGTGGGTGGGAAGTGGGTGTCTTGTAATCGTCCTCGAGAGGAAGTGCAATAGCTGGGGACGGAACAAGGTTTATCTTGTCGTGCGTGTTAACGGCATCTCCAACATTGCCTCCGCGTCCTGGTGCCTCACAGAAAAAGGCGAAAAAGAAGTATCACTTAGGAGCCCTTTCCTCTCAATTAAAGTCCGCTCCATTAAAGGTCCATTACAGTTGTTGTGGTCAATTAGCTAAGTGGCCGCGTTTCATTCCTCAGCCTGCCATGAAGAAAGTGCATTTGTCTTCACGCGTAATGTCAGCCAAACATTTAGGGTGTGTTTCATGGCAATTCCGGCCAAGTTTATCGGCGGGTTTGTTTGACATGGGAGGCCTATACCTTGCGCGAGGTCAAAGGAGTGATGGAAGCCATATGAACTGGTGAGAACACCGCCAACGGGAAAGAAGAACAGAGTACACGGATCGCTGTTGTCTACTCTGACGTCATGCTGTTGTCTGCTCTGACGTCATGCTGTCTACTCTTGCGTCATGCTGTTGTCTGCTCTGACGTCATGCTGTCGCCCACTCTGACGTCATGCTATCCTTTGCTCTGGCGTCATGCTGTGGCTTTCATTGACGTCATTATGTCCTCTACTCTGACGTCATGTTGTCGTCTACTTTGGCGTCATTATGTCGTCTACTCTGACGTCATGGCGTCGCGCACATTGACGTCATACCACGATTGTCGCTGAAGTGAATGTAGCCTTTATTGGATCCACGAGATGAGAGAGGAGTAGCTTTACATTGACGTCTATCCTGACAAAGTTATTTCTTCTGATACAAATGGAGGTTTAGCTGATACCCCACACACTTGCTTGGTGCCACTAGCAACTCACATCCGTACTCTCGGTTTTGCTCACCCACTCCACCACACTGTGGAAATACCGGTGCTCTTTGGACCCGACGAAACGTCCAAACGTCCCTCGGAACGCTTGTTTGTTTGCGTTGTCATGGCGACGATCCTCCTGGAGGATTCAGTGCGCAGGCGTCGCCTAGAGACCCGGATGATTTCATTCATTGTCCCGAGGGTGTAACTGCTCCGTAATTAACCAATTGACGATTAAAAATAATACTACCAGGAGGGGTTGGGTGGTGGTGGGGAAGGGGGGGGGGGAGGCAATGTTCAAGACGTGGGTTGAGATATTAGGTCCTGTTGAGGGACCGGGACGGAAGGGGTAGAGTGCCACACCTGCTCGTTCTACCGCTGTTTGACGCCCGGTAGTGGTCGCTATTGGCGTGGCGTTGATTGGCTGCCGTGTACACCACACTGTAGCGGTCTGGGGCAGGGAGTGTCACTCAATGAGTGAGCAGATCGATGGTGATTAGAAGGTTGATTAAGAGGGGGAGTGAATGCCGTGATGAATGAATAAAGGAATGACTAATGAAAAAAACATATGAATGAGTGATTACATGGAGGACTGAATGATTTGATGGATGACTGAATGATTTGATGGATGACTGAATGATTTGATGGAGGACTGAATGATTTGATGGAGGACTGAATGATTTGATGGATGACTGAATGATTTGGTGGATGACTGAATGATTTGGTGGATGACTGAATGATTTGGTGGATGACTGAATGATTTGGTGGATGACTGAATGATTTGGTGGATGACTGAATGATTTGATGGATGACTGAATGATTTGGTGGATGACTGAATGATTTGATGGATGACTGAATGATTTGGTGGAGGACTAAATGATTTGATGGATGACTGAATGATTTGGTGGATGACTGAATGATTTGATGGATGACTGAATGATTTGGTGGATGACTGAATGATTTGATGAATACTGGATGAATTGATGAATGACTGATTGAATGAGTTTATGGATGACTAACTGAGTTCATGGATAAATGATTTACTAGATGATTTGATGGATGACTAAATGAGTTGATGGATGACTGGATGCGTTGGTGAATTACTGAATAAATCATTTAATGGATGAATCATTGAATGGATGAATCATTGAATGGATGAACCTGTGAATCGATGAATCATTGAATGGATGAATCATTGAATGGATGAACCTGTGAATGGATGAATCATTGAATGGATGACTGACTGAGTGGGCGGATGGCTGTCAGAATAGTCTGTGGTTCCACCTGTCTGAGACGTTAGTTTCCACGGATGCCGCATTCGCACACTACACGCGGTCCGGATCAAGGGCCTCAATCTCCGCGCTCCAATACACTCTGTCAGCGTAGGAGTTGTTTTAGGTTTACGTTTGCACATTGGAGCTCGCACTTATCTTGACGGTTACACAATCTGGAACGGATCCAGATAGCATTGAGGGGGCGGTCGTGGCACAGCCAAACCTACAGCAGATGGGTGGGTGCGTTAGGGGATGGGAGTGCGCTGTTTTATGACATAGCTGTGTGGATATTGGAAGCCAAACGGTTCCCAATTGTGTATCATGTGTTCTGTAGTATGATATTTCTTTTCTCCGCTAGTTGGCTACGCAACATTAAGGTCGTGCGATAAAGGCCGGCTATGGCAAGCCATTTGGACCATACGGATGTGAAAACTTCTCATCCACTTCTGATTATAACGCTAGAATCCCCATTTTCAGCCAAATAACCCAGGCTTCGTCGGTGAGAAACCCAAAAAGCTGTGCATCTCACAAAGTTGGTATTTTGAATTATGAATTACTTAACACTGTGATTTTCGTGGCTCTGAGACTCTCATGTGATTTCAGCTCAATATGGCGGGCCGTCCTACAACACTGCTCCTGTCTACAGACACTGCACCCACAGTTCACAGTGTGACCGAGACTTGGGCGAGACCTGTAACTACCTGTACGACGGCTGCACGGTGGGCCAGTGTATGTGCGACCCCACCTACCAGCGCAAGGATCGCTCCGGACGCTGCCAAACAGGTCAGGATCTCCATGGATGAACTCCTGTGTGACGTCACAGCAGTACAGGTCCTGCGGCGTGTCTTATTAATGGCTATAGAAATGTTTATATATACATGTATATATACAATCTATATGTATACAGACCCTAGACAGGGGCGTGTTCAGGAATTCTTGAAAGGGGGCCACAAAGGGTGGGGGGCGAGGGGGTGCACACAAACGTAAAAGATGCATGTCAAAGCCTGAGACGAAGGTAGACGGGGTGCACATAATTTGAGGGGGGGGGGCGGTAATCTTAGGGTCTCAAAGAAGGGAAGCACGTGCCCCTGCCTGCCCCCCACCCCTGGCCAGGGGGCACATGATTTTAAAAGGGGGGCACATATATATCCTAGGGTCTGAAAGGGGGGGGCACGTGCCCTCTGTGCCCCCCCCCCCCTCCCCCCCTAGACACGCCCAGGCTAGAACTGGAATGTGTAAATTGAATAGAACACGCACTCTCCTTCCGGCCTAAGTAACCCTGAAAGTCCCGCGCACTGATAACTTACGCTCCACAGTCTGCTATGGCTGATAGAGATCTAGGCACCAATATGACAGGCACCATGTTGTCTATCGGCTACAACATCAAGAAACATGCATGAAGCGTAAGTTAATGTCCAAGGAACACGACATTAACAGATGATAATGGAGTCATGCACCCTTTGTTATCCGGTGATGTCGTTTTGCGAGGAGGTTAATGTAAAAGCCACGTCCCTTTGGAACGTACACCCTACATTACAGAAACATAACGTCCTGAGAAAACAATGGAATGACGTCACCGGTGGGTTTTACTGCCATTGCTGATGAAGCATATGAGATGACATCAATACACATGGTCACGATAAAGGTCACTCTACTAGACATACATCTGATATAGGAACGCAGCGACGATCACGCTACTCGTTGTCATGGTAATCGTAATAACGACATCGCCGTAGGATGTGTGTTTTACCCAGACTGTAGTCTCTACCTTGTCGGAGTGAAAAACAACCGCAGTCTCTGAAACCGACACTGCCACAGTACACGCGTACCGGTCGGCAAGCACTCCCGGCATGCAACGCGCGTAGTGAAGACGTCACTAAATACACGATCATGAGCGATTAACGTTTTCGTTTTGTTTTAGTTCCGCAGTCTACCGCTCCTCCTCCCGCCCCTCCCCTTACCTCACCCCCTCCCCTCTCCCCCCGAGCCACTCCTCGCCTATCTGGTAGATCCAATCAAAGCTGTTGTTTACAATCGATCACGTATTGATTTTGCTGGTGTTGACGGCGGCTTGCGCGACACCCAACAATGTATCACTCACTACAACAGCGCCCGCAGCACCCCCCCCCCCCCCGCCCTCCCCACTACCTGCCCCCTCACACCCCTGCCCCCCCCCACCAGCCCCCCCCTCCCTACTGCCCCATTCTTCATGCTATAAGTGTTCCGTGTTTATATCATATCGTCGGGACCCGTATCTATCATAATGGCGCGAGAAACGCCTCTCGGTCCCCGCCTCTGGCCCTCCTGGCGGTAGTATTCAAAACCGCAACTTGTTATCGACCTCAATTTACTTGCTAAATTCTAAAAAAATACCTTTGTGGAGTGGAAATGTTCGGCTTGTCGGGTCTGTGAATACGGGTCCTGGTCTAACCCTGCCACATGGCATATATGCTCCGTATTTATTACACATCTTCTGGTCTTCAAAATGCGTTTTGACGTCGGTTTCAATGAATCGATGCAGAAATACAATTCATTCGACTGGAATTTTCTTTGCTATGGTATTTCCGATGTTAGGATGCGTTAGATCTACTTTGGTGTGTTTTAGGTTTGTTCTTTCTGACGGTCGCCATTGTGAGTCCGGGTGGAGTCCCAATATGTCAGGCAATGATGAGGGATAGGGAGGTCTCGGCCTCCAGGCCACTCGGCCATCCCTCTCAGGGAGAGCTTCAGGCTCACTGCTCTTGGCACTTGTCTGCCGATTGGTTATGTTGTATAATTTGTTTGAAACATGGATCGACAGAAACTGAGATGGGACCAGAAGTGTGAGCGGAAAGTGAGGCGACTGGATGCCAGCACTTTAGCCCTTTTTTTCTCAATTTAGCTTTTTTTTGCATAGATTTATCATAAAAAGTTGAACAGATCACGTGCAGATTTAATCTCAGAACAGTCTCAAGAGGAAGAATTTATTTAGGCTACAAGCTGGTCGAATATCATTGTATTTTAAATACCTTGAACAAAACCTAAACACGGCTGAATGTAGTGAAACGGTATCTGGGCCAAACACTATTATGTGCTTCATAACGATGCTCAAGTGATCTAAATCAAAAATTGATTACAGTTTTTCGGATACTCCTTCCGACCATTTTGCCGCCGTGGGTAATTGTCGGCTACTCTGGTTGCGACACCTGGCGATGCAGCCTCCCCACGCCATCCCAGCCCGGCACATGGCTCATGCTGTCACAACACAGAAATGACCCAGGTGTCTGAGACAGTCTGCACGACGACCCAGCAAAATGAAGGGCCTTAGGTTCTTTGGTTTAATATGTTGCCATAGTAACCCCGCGGTGTGGAGCCATGGGCGGGGCTGGGTCCCCCTGGTAACCCCGTTGGTTTGGCGGGGGGGGTCCGTCTTCTTGTGACCCGCGCCGCATGGACGGGGGGAGGGAGAGGGGGGAGGGAAAGTTCGGAGTGGGCTGTTTGGCGGGCTGTAGCGGCCGGTGGGGTGTGGGGGGTGGGGGGGTGGGGGAGGGGCATTGATTAAACACCCTGGGCCTGGTTAAATCCCGCCCCTCCCTTCGCCCCACCCCTCCACCCGTATGATCATATCACTATTATCCAACAATGTGGCCCAGAAAGGACGAGATTTAATTATGTACTCCGTGACTGACGCTGGCTGATGGTGGACAGCCTCTCCCTCCGCTCCCCTCCCCACAACCGCCCCAACCGATGTTCTGACGATAGATGGCCCACCTGCCTCAAGTATACCGACCCCTCCTTTACGACTACCCAACACTCACCATAACTATAAGTATAGAGCCAACTGTCCCACATGCATCCCCCCTTCCTCCCCCAACTATGTGCGTCCTTGCCCTTTTAACCCCGGGAACGTTCCATTATTACCCCACACCCACCTCCCCCTCCGCCTTCCCCCAACCCCCCACCCACACTTCCCCCGAGCCCCGTCTCCTGCGCACACCTCTTGCGAAGGCTGACCACTATATCAGTCTCCGCCGCTAGGTGGGTGACCGTCGCTTTGCCATGGCAACGCGAAGCCCCGCTTCCCCCTCGCGCAAAGAGTCCGGCCCTCGAGACGGCTTCATTTCCATAACAACGCCGGAGGGTCGTCCAACTGTTGCGCCGCTTCCAATAGGCCCACCATTTAGTTTCCCACAATGTAACTGCACCGCCGGCGGCCGACTTCCTGCGGGTGGGAATTGATGAGACTAGGAAGGCCGGGTAGGTGGGGGCGTGGGGACGGAGGGGCGGAGGGGCGTGCGCCATGTTGCAGATGGCCGAGGAGATTGCTCTTAGAATCCGTGATATTTCCTCGGAGACTTCCCCCCAATTTTTCGGCCGTCGGTAATTGTCGGCCGCTATGGTCGCGACAGTCCATTCATCTCGGGGCAACGCGCGCCGCTGACGTGGCGGGGTGGGGGTGAAGGGGGGGGGGGTAGGTAGGCCATCATAAGGTGAAGGCCCCGAGGATAGGAGGGGAAGGGGGTGGAGGAGGAGAGTGGGTGGTTTAAGTGAGGCAGACCTATATCCGGCCATACCTTCCCGCAAAAACCGCCCGCAAGCGTTCTACGAAACTAACGACGGCGGAGTGTGCAAATCTTATTGTCTGTTGCTTCTCGGTCAGTAAATTACCTTGGGTCACGTGACTCGACGCGTGATTGACGCCGTCAGACGCCATGACGTGAGGGTGACCCAAGCGGACAAATGTGAAGCCGCCGCGATGGCGTCAATGGTTTACCGAGCTGGCGGCGGTCGGTGCGGCGGTACCAGCCTACCGGTAAAATCAGTACTGATCGATACAACACGTTAGTGAGCCGCTAAATTAACAGAGAGAGCCGAGCGAGGTTTCCCGGTGTAACAGTAGTTTCGCTGTGTTCTGGCGAAGTTCACGGCGCCCGGTTTAATCCCTGGTGGTTTGGCTGCGGTCCAGACAAAATGGCGGCCGCAGGATTTATTCCCTTCCGATCGGTGCAAAATGTCAGTTGCGCATAGCTGGTTGGGGGCGTGCGACAGGAAGTCGTGTTTTACCCACCGACGTGGCAACGGATGGAATCCACGATAAAGAAGCTGGGCGATTGAGCGGAGTGGAGTCTGCCAACTGAGGGTTGTGTGTGGGGCAAACCAAGGCCTGGCTGCTAACAAACCCCATTTAAGTCACTGTTGAATGGAGATCCACAAAGAACATTGATATCGAACACATCACATAATCAGCTTTGACAGATAAACTTTCGCCTTATCTTGTGCAGGTTGCATCAGAACTACATGTGACTATAGGCCGAGATCAAGTAAATAAATGACAACACTGTGCAAATGCAATAAATATAATATCAGATTGGTAGCGCATACCCCCATCCCACCCACTGTGCAGCGCAGTCCCTACATTGCGTCATCTGTGAACATGGTGGCGTATTCAGCGGATGTGCCCAAGCCACACCACGAGGCCGAGGACGCTGGGATATTCCGCCCCCAGGCCATAAATAAAGGACCTTTACTTGGGTTGCCACTTGCCGTAATGTGACGAGAACCACCGCCAAGGTGCCGGCTGCACATCAACTTAGATTCTGACATATGGGTGTCGCCGTTCAGCAATACCAAATACCCAATGCGGCTTTCCGCAGCAGCAACCATGCTCACTAAATACCGAAAATCGCACTAACTGCCGCCCTCAGATTCACTTTGCACCAGCACTTAGGCGTTGTTAAATACAGAAAGCACTGATCGTTATCAAACACTATCTTTGTTTTCGGGTTCGGCCTTTTCGAATGTACAATAGTCCGCATCAGTCTTGGTTTACAAGGTCATTTACAATCGTTATTCTATATTAATGAACACCGAATATCGATTTTAGCCGAACACTAAAACAAGTCCTACTTTGTGTCCAACCGTCGACCGCTTTATAACAATGGATGGCCTGCTTGTTCCTCTTTTTTTTTCGAACTGGGCAAGGCACGGTGTATAATCTATATTCTATCGACAATAAACAGTGAATGTTGGGTCCTGTTTAACCCTGTACGGCTGAGCGTACAACATGTTTCAGCGCGCAAAACCATGAGCGTACAAAGTGTTTCAGCGCGCAATGGCGGCGAGTTCTAAACTTTGAGCGCACAATGTGTTTCAGCGCGCAATGGCGTCGAGTTCTAAACCTTGAGCGCACAATGTGTTTCAGCGCGCAATGGCGTCGAGTTCTAAACCTTGAGCGCACAATGTGTTTCAGCGCGCAATGGCGTCGAGTTCTAAACCCTGAGCGCACAATGTGTTTCATCGCGCAATGGCGTCGAGTTCTAAACCCTGAGCGTACAATGTGTTTCAGCGCGCAATGGCGTCGAGTTCTAAACCCTGAGCGTACAATGTGTTTCAGCGCGCAATGGCGGCGAGGGGTGTAACGCCTCTGACGTGTGTCCCGAGGGGATGACGTGTACAAACGGCGTCTGCGCGTGTTACATGGGGGCCATGACGGAGGACGGCTACTTCTGTCTGGGACCCAAACAGAAACTGCTGGCTCAGCGCTGCTACATGGCGTCCGACAAGTGTCTCCATAAAGCCTGTAAGTAGGACCCTGATACACCGGTGGTTCCTGTGTTACTGCTGCGGCGTGGCGGAGGGCACGGGGCCTGTGCTGGGTCAGACCACTGTATGCATCCTCAATGTCTTGAATAATATTGGGTGGGAATTCGACTTGAAACTGCAACAATTGGTTAGAGTATCAAAGTTGCCTTATGCAGCACTACACCAGCTGTATAATGAAAGTATGTTTCTAATTTGCTGGACACATTGTCTGATCTCGTTAAGAAATATTTTATGTATTATGGCATCTATCTTTATGTTGAAATGCGCGAAAAACCCAAGTGTCCTACTGTGAAATTGAACAGCATGCCTTTTTGTACTTACGCAATAGAGACCTACATATATTAAAAATGAAAAAAATTCTGTAGCAAATGGCTGCAGATCTGTGAACAGCTTTAACTACAAGAAAATGTTGTGGAACAGAAAATGGAGCAAATTGGATACAAGCAGAGGACTAAAAAGAGAAAAGATACTGACCTTCGAGACTCGTCATATAACTCGTTGATAGTAACGTACGTTATGCTAATTGTTGTCATCTACTTCTATTTTCTTTTTTTGTTTGGCAGCGTATGGCTACACGCTGAACGAAGTGCTCTGCTCCAGAACGGGTTTCTGCTCCTGTGCCGCTGGCTACAAGGCCGTGGGGTATAGCTGTATGAAGTGTGAGTACTACCCAACCACCACACCCACATCACACCCCTCCACACCCCCACCACACCCCCATCACACCCCACCCCGGATACAAGGCCGTGGGCTACAGCTCTATGAAGTGTGAGTACTACATATCCTGGCTAAAAGACCGCCTGATAAAGCATCTTCTTACAGTGTGGACACAAATATACATATCAGTGGAGTTTAAATGTTACATGACACCAAATGTTGCCAAGAGTTTACACCAAGCTTTTGCAAACATGGCCGATATTTGCAATGGGGATTGACGACTATCAATCTAGAGGTAACCACGTTGTGTCGCTGTGGACGTTGACGCCATATGACGATATCGTGGTTTGTTGAATCTAGAGGTACATGCGCTGTGCGGCGCAATGCACGCTGACGTTATATGACGATATATCGTAGTTGGTTGAATGTGGAGATACCCGCGCTATGTATCGCAGTGTACGTTGATGCTATATGACGAGACATCGTGGTTGAATGTAGATACCCGCGCTATGTATCGCAGTGTACGTTGATGCTATATGACGATATATCGTAGTTGGAGGAATGTAGAGGTTCCCGCGCTATATATCGCGGTGTACGTTGACGTTCTGTGACGCTGTTCTGTCGGTGTTTCAGTGGGGATCGGCGAGTATGGCTGTGAGGAGAACTTCCACTGCGAGGGGGGCGCTGTCTGTCTGGACGGCCGCTGCAGGTGCCCCCCCGGCCGCCAACCCACGGCAGACAACACCAAGTGCAGCAAAATCGGTGGTAAGTCCAAGAGCTTTCAGTTTGCTGTGGAAAGGGGCATGCTGCAAACGTATCAGCCTCCGTGAAGCCGATTTGACATTTTGGTAAAGGGCATGGAACAGATCAGGAGCGCATCTAGGGGGGGGGAGGGGGTAGGGAACTAGGACATACACTGTTCAAGTCGGGTTCTCCGAGCACCCCCCACCCCCTGGTCGCAAGTTTTCAGAGAGCAACATCCCCCCTTTGCAAATTCCTAGATCCGCCCCTGCGGATTGTGCCAGTTTGTCCAACATTGGAGAAGACAGATTTGCGGCAACATGATTTGGGTTGATGATATAATATATATATATATATATATAACAGTAATTCAGGAAAACAGAAAATCAGATGAAACCATTCAGATCAATGATATATCGCAATATCAAAGCAAGTATCTTGTGAACCGAATTTGTTCCAGTCAACAACTTGCTTTTCAACGAAAGTAGGACGTAACAACCTCCCTCCGTTGAAATTACAACCTTTTCTTCTCCATCATTGCTTAATTTGTAAAGCGCAACACTTGACACGGAGCCAGAGAGCAAGCACCTCTCGTACATATTGCTCTGGTGGCCAATTTACTTTTTTGGCAGTTGATGTGTTCTGGCGGGACTGGTAGTACGGTTAGTGGCACGGTGCCTACACTGTTCACCTGTAGTACATAAACGAGAGGCTAACTGACGACAGACTCATCAATAACCAAAGTGCAGCAATTACACGAGTGTTAAACCCGCTCCGTTTATAAATAATCCAGCTGGTTTATTCCCGTGTGTACCTGTGTGCCTGGTACACACACACCTGCCACGCGTACACCTTGGCCGAGACGTGCCCGGCGCACGAATTAGCCCGCGTCATTGCACCACTCAGGCGCCATAACAACATAATAGTCATGGACGACTTTTGCCTTCAAGTGTGATATATATTATATGAAGATATGCTCAGGAACAGAAAAAGGACATGAAAGGCCACCGAGATCGTGGCCGCTTCCCCTGCAGTGCCGTATGTAGTAGGTCTGGCGGCCCAAGGTACAGCCACACACTGTGCGAACGCTCGTCTCGTGGCGTGTGCTGGTAAGGGACTCTCGTCTCGTGGTGTGTACTGGTACGAGACTCTCGTCTCGTGGCGTGTACTGGTACGAGACTCTCGTTTCGTGGCGTGTGCTGGTATGAGACTCTCGTCTCGTGGCGTGTACTGGTACGAAACTCTCGTCTCGTGGCGTGTGCTGGTACGAGACTCTCGTCCTGTGGCGTGTGCTGGTACGAGACTCTCGTCCTGTGGCGTGTGCTGGTACGAGATGCTGGTCAATGAGAAGGCTGGTGTGAGGGGCCAGCGATGGGAGCCAGCGATGAGAGCCAGCGATGAGAGCCAGCGATGAGAGCCAGCGATGGGAGCCAGCGATGGGAGCCAGCGATGGGAGCCAGCGATGGGAGCCAGCGATGGGAGCCAGCGATGGGAGCCAGCGATGGGAGCCAGCGATGAGAGCCAGCGATGGGAGCCAGCGATGGGAGCCAGCGATGGGAGCCAGCGATGGGAGCCAGCGATGGGAGCCAGCGATGGGAGCCAGCGATGGGAGCCAGCGATGGGAGCCAGCGATGGGAGCCAGCGATGAGAGCCAGCGATGAGAGCCAGCGATGGGAGCCAGCGATGGGAGCCAGCGATGGGAGCCAGCGATGGGAGCCAGCGATGGGAGCCAGCGATGGGAGCCAGCGATGGGAGCCAGCGATGGGAGCCAGCGATGGGAGCCAGCGATGGGAGCCAGCGATGGGGGCCAGCGATGGGAGCCAGCGATGGGGGCCAGCGATGGGAGCCAGCGATGGGGGCCAGCGATGGGAGCCAGCGATGGGGGCCAGCGATGGGAGCCAGCGATGGGAGCCAGCGATGGGGGCCAGCGATGGGAGCCAGCGATGGGAGCCAGCGATGGGGGCCAGCGATGGGAGCCAGCGATGGGAGCCAGCGATGGGAGCCAGCGATGGGAGCCAGCGATGGGAGCCAGCGATGGGAGCCAGCGATGGGGGCCAGCGATGGGAGCCAGCGATGGGAGCCAGCGATGGGGGCCAGCGATGGGAGCCAGCGATGGGAGCCAGCGATGGGAGCCAGCGATGGGAGCCAGCGATGGGAGCCAGCGATGGGGGCCAGCGATGGGAGCCAGCGATGGGGGCCAGCGATGGGAGCCAGCGATGGGAGCCAGCGATGGGGGCCAGCGATGGGAGCCAGCGATGGGAGCCAGCGATGGGGGCCAGCGATGGGAGCCAGCGATGGGAGCCAGCGATGGGAGCCAGCGATGGGAGCCAGCGATGGGAGCCAGCGATGGGAGCCAGCGATGGGAGCCAGCGATGGGAGCCAGCGATGGGAGCCAGCGATGGGAGCCAGCGATGGGAGCCAGCGATGGGAGCCAGCGATGGGAGCCAGCGATGGGGGCCAGCGATGGGAGCCAGCGATGGGGGCCAGCGATGGGAGCCAGCGGGGGGAGCCAGCGATGGGAGCCAGCGATGGGAGCCAGCGATGGGAGCCAGCGATGGGAGCCAGCGATGGGAGCCAGCGATGGGAGCCAGCGATGGGGGCCAGCGATGGGGGCCAGCGATGGGGGCCAGCGATGGGGGCCAGCGATGGGGGCCAGCGATGGGGGCCAGCGATGGGAGCCAGCGATGGGAGCCAGCGATGGGAGCCAGCGATGGGAGCCAGCGATGGGAGCCAGCGATGGGAGCCAGCGATGGGAGCCAGCGATGGGAGCCAGCGATGGGAGCCAGCGATGGGAGCCAGCGATGGGAGCCAGCGATGGGAGCCAGCGATGGGAGCCAGCGATGGGAGCCAGCGATGGGAGCCAGCGATGGGAGCCAGCGATGGGAGCCAGCGATGGGAGCCAGCGATGAGAGCCAGCGATGGGAGCCAGCGATGAGAGCCAGCGATGGGAGCCAGCGATGGGAGCCAGCGATGGGAGCCAGCGATGGGAGCCAGCGATGGGAGCCAGCGATGGGAGCCAGCGATGAGAGCCAGCGATGAGAGCCAGCGATGAGAGCCAGCGATGGGAGCCAGCGATGGGAGCCAGCGATGGGAGCCAGCAATGAGAGCCAGCAATGAGAGCCAGCGATGGGAGCCAGCGATGGGAGCCAGCGATGGGAGCCAGCGATGGGAGCCAGCGATGGGAGCCAGCGATGGGAGCCAGCGATGGGAGCCAGCGATGGGCGAGAGCCGCCTTGCACATACCCAATCACGTTTGCCTCGTGATAGCATCGCACTGCCATACATTGGCGAACGCGACGAGCGAGCCACGCAGTGATAAATATACCGTATTTGCTCGATTAAGCGCCTGGGTGCTTATTTATTGATGATCGCTAAATGGCCCATTCGAACGGGTCCTTATATTAGCTGTGGCGCTTAATCGAGCAAATACGGTATGTTAATACAACTGTGATGGGGGACTGGTTCACTCTGTCAGTCTGTGGTAATTACTTATGGCGATGCCTCTCCCCTGTGTCAGACAGAAACGTTAAGCACAATTATAATATGGGGTACACGCTGTTACAGAGGGCAAATACTCTGGTAAATACCCACTCTCTTAGAAACCTCAGTGATCAGATGTCTTTTTACGTCCTCATGGAGGCTGGTGATCTCTGTCCGGTGACGCCCCCAACGGGAAGTTATAAAGGCTTGCCAGGATATGTCATCATTAAAGTGACGTCAGTGTTGAGTGGACCGCGTCACCGCTGCTTGAATGCCACTTGTCATGAAGCCAGGCGTGCTGTAGACACCCGGGCTGTAAACCCCGCGTGTGTCCCCGTGAGATCCACAGTCAGCCACATGGGGAGCTGGCTGGCTGGCTGACGGCGGTCGCAGTGAGATCCACAGCCAGCCACACGGGGAGCTGGCTGGCTGGCTGGCTGGCTGACGGCGTATTGACTGGACCCGCATGTCCGTATAGAGACGGCAGGACGCCGGTCCTCACGCCAGGGGGTACCTGCAGCGTCCGCACGCTATGGGGGCTGTGTGAGAAACTCATACCCCCACCTCTGCGACAGCCACCCGCCCCTCACCTCCACGACAGCCACCCGCCCCTCACCCGTACGAGAGCCGCCCGCCCCTCACCCCCACGGGAGCCGCCCGCCCCTCAGCCCCACGACAGCCACCCGCCCCTCCCCCCCACGGGAGCCGCCCGCCCCTCACCCCCACGACAATCACCTACCCCTCACCTCCACGAGAGCCACCCGCCCCTCACCCCCACGAGAGCCACCCGCCCCTCACTCCCACGGGAGCCGCCCGCCCCTCACCTCCACGACAGCCACCCGCCCCTCACATCCACGCCAACCACCGGCCCCTCACCCCGAGAGGAGCCGCCCACCCCTAACCCCCACGAGAGCCACCCGCCCCTCACCCCCACGAGAGCCGCCCGCCCCTCACCTCCACGAGAGCCACCCGCCCCTCACCCCCACGAGAGTCGCCCGCCCCTCACCTCCACGAGAGCCACCCGCCCCTCACCCCCACGAGAGCCGCCCGCCCCTCACCTCCACGAGAGCCACCCGCCCCTCACCCCTCGCCAACCCCCGGCCCCTCACCCCCACGAGCGCAACCCGCCCCTCACCCCCACGGGAGCCGCCCGCCCCTCACCCCCACGACAGCCACCCCCGCGATCATCGCACAGACAAACACAGCATAAATATACAAATAAATGACCATGCATCACACACACACAGATGCACATACATGTGTGTGTTAATTACGAATCATTACTTCAAACAAAAAGGATTGAAGGTTTATAAATTTGACCGACAGTCGACACAGTTACGTTAAACATGCCATCACTGTTGATTTGATGAGATGGTGGTTTTGCTTTGCATATATAGATCACTGGTCGTTAGTATAATTAAAGGGATAAACACGATAACAGATGCGCCATTTGTTGTCCGCAGCATTCACGGAACTTCCGGTCGGAGAATACTGCAACGAGATCGACGAGTCTCGCTACTGCGGGCGAGATCTCGTCTGCCACCAGTGCGGCCCGCAGGCCTATTCCAAGTGTGTTCGTTGTAAGTATGGTAACCCCCCTCTCTAGCCTCTAGCCCCCCCCCCTGTCCACCCATCAATCCGGTAACCCCACCCCCTACAGCCCTCCGATCTTATTTACCTCTCTTCCGCTAACTTTTGGTGTTATTATTTAGTATAGGAACTGCCTGTAACATAACTTCCGTAAGATGATGCACGTTAATATTTGTCGGCACACACACTGGTGCCTCGTGTCAGTTTGTACTGCTGTGTGATGGATTCTAGTCAACCTGCCATCCTCTCATACTGTGATATTACGGGCTGGATACGTGCCACTAATTTTATATTTCTCCTCTACCCCCCCCCCTCCCCCCTCCTCCCACCCCACCCTCACTACAGCTCGGCTGACGAAGCTGGCGTACCAGGTTAGCGGTTCCAGCAGGGCACGAGGTAGCTGGTTCCTCGTTCTCGCCACCCCCGTTGTCTGGGTTACGCGTCGCTTGGCAACGTGTACATCCTGGACCAGGTGACCATACTGAACGACCTTGAGATAAATCTATCATTGGTAAGTCGCAAACTTGATGTGGCTTTCCGGTTGGTGAAATGGTGTAAATATTTATATATTATATATAGATTGACGGATTCGTTTTATAGAGTTGCTTATTTACATTTTCTGTCAGAGTAGTGCAGCTAGATGCGCGGAAAAGTGGCGTTCATGTGTACTACGTAATCAAACTGGGGGCATTGTGGACGAATGTTGCCACTTAAACGCAAGACAGATATGATGATGAAGACATATCTTAGAGAATTAATACCGTCACAGATTGAAGAAGGATGAGCTGCCAAATAATATAAGATTCATTATTCAGAGAAACCTGCTGCGTGAGTGACTTTAAAACACTAGTCGCTAACGATGGTGGGCGGTAACCGGCTATTTAAATGGGGTATTTTAATGGTTTCTGACGACTTCCGGTCTCCTTGCAGGTTACCGCCGTCCGCATAGAACACACGCTGATGGGACAACGCCCGCGACGCTCAAGATGCCTTACCGCGCGGACCACGTGACTACGCACCACGTGACCCCGGATCGCGTGACCACGTGACTCCGGACCATGTGATCGCTGATTATCCTTACACCACGTATGTGACCAAAACCACGTGACGATGGTCACGCCACGCGACTGTGGGTCACGCAACCTCGGATATCGGACCACGTGACCTGGGATATCGGACCACGTGACCGAGGATATCGGACCACGTGACTGAGGATATCGGACCACGTGACCGAGGATATCGGACCACGTGACCGAGGATATCGGACCACGTGACCGAGGATATCGGACCACGTGACCGAGGATTGCTGTAAAGTGAGCCAGAGCGGTCACTAGGTGTCGCTGTAACCTGACGAACAGATGGATTCGTTCTCAGTGACATTCAGTTGCCGACCAACGCGGAGCTGTGAGGCTGCACGCCCCGAGACTCCCAACTGCTTGCAGGTTGCCTTGAATACGATGCTGACTATACTGTGGCGCCCTCGTGGGAGACGTTATGAAGGCTTGCCGTGCATCACGGCCGCATAAACTGATTGGGCCATGAATATGAAATGCTCACGGGCGACTGGCGCAATAACCCGCGGTAAACAGTCCTGGACGAAACGCCTCCGCCATGATTAGATGCCATGGCAACAGCATCATCGGGCGATAATGTGGTTACAAAACATGGATGTCTCCGCGGAAGAAAAACGCTTTACGTCACTTTCCCTGGGAGGCGTTCTCCGTGTACATAACTGAGGCGTGGTGATGATAGGGTTTGGTGCTTCGATGTCTGTATGTCTGAAGGGAAGAAAGCGGACTAGTTAGACTCAGACTGACACTGTCACGCACGAGTGAATGAACGCACCGTAATGACACACGCACTTACCTTTACTGTAACAAAGATGGTGGACATTGATGAATGCAGCTTACCACGTGATCCAATCGCACGGTGACTGTTCGACGGTGTCAGTGGTCTAGTGTTCTGGGTGCACTGACTGCCCCCCACCCCACCCACCCCCTTATCTCGCATCCGTACCACGCATAGGCACTTCCATGCAAAATTGTGATCAACCACGGCTTCGTGTCCGGCTTTATATTAGCTTTCTTATGGAGACATTGACATTTGACAACTGAGTAGAAGACATCGCCTTTCGACTGAATATCATTAGTCTAGGTATGGCATAGATTTAGATACTTCTATCTGCATGCCTTATCGCTCACCCTTTTCACAGTGTAATATTGTTAACGCATGACAACGTACTCACAACGGAAGGTAATGTTAAGGTAGTCATACAATATCTTGGCCACCTCAATTTTAGAATTAAATATCGTGAATTGATTTCCTTGTTGCATCAATATAATATCTTATTGCGCCGAACCATATTTTGTACAAGTATAAGTTATTGCGGATACTTGTGGAAACATTACATTGCCAGTAACATTCGCACCCGAGTATTCATTTAATGGGAATTGGGATTCACTATATACACCTACTGCATTCATGTGACTCGCAAATCTGAATGGATAGATATGGAAAAAACCAATATTTTATAGTCGCTCGTAGCCATGTTAAACAGGCTGAGACACTGGTCACGACTCGGTGACGAATAAAACATGATAACCCAACGTGTGTTTATGGTTCATGTGTATGACAACGTCACTTCGTCAAAACGCTGAAACGTCCCATTTGATATGCTTTGTGTGAACATAAGTGTGTAAGCTCAATAGTCTCCTTACCTTCATGTGATGGGATTTAACCTCCTGCCTGGTTCTGCCCCACAGGGCCCGTCCGTCTTTGCTTGTCCTCCACGGAGACTTCCATTTCCTTCCGACCGGTCTGTCCTAGCGTCATGTTGAGGGACACGTCGTTCTTGCCTCCCGTCCCAGTCAGTGTGCAGACTCATGCGTCGCACGCCTTATATATATCGCCACTGTGACTCACAAACGTCGTGTGAACGTTCTGCCGACGTTTGCACAACGTTATGCACGCGATCGAAACGTCCAGAATGCGTCGCGCTGACGTTTCAGTTTCTGTTTCGGTGCATTGATTTGGGGCCGTTATGATATGGAACGCCGTTTGTGTTATAAATCACTAAGAATTGGGGATTTCTTTTAATACACATGACTTCTTGTAATCAATTATGTTAAAATCAGGGTGGAATTGCGCAATTATTTTGAATCCATTATGTAGTAAGCGGAAAGCTCCAGTAACGTAAGAAAAAAAGGCATCAAGTCGACCATGAAAGTCTGAGTGGCACTAGTGTTGCCAGATCCCTTTAGTATGGAACGCCTGACCGGCAATCAACATGAAACCATCTGGTATGCCACCCGCTTGTCCGCGCGCATGAACACTTTCCCATGATGCACCCCGTTTTGTACACCATCAGAGATTGTATAGTACCTCACATAATCTCTGATACCGTGCCGAAAGATCAACATTTACACTCAGCGTGCGCACGTAACATGCGCGTAACCTGCACGTAACATGCGCGTAACATGTACGTAACATGCCCGTAACATGCGCGTAACATGCGCCTAACATGCACGTAGCATACGCGTAACCTGTACGTAACCTGTACGTAACCTGTACGTAACATGCACGTAACATGCGCATTAAATGCAATAAATAAATATGGCCAACAAAGGACAATTTTTGCTTCACAGCCTGTTGTGGTGTAGATGGAAAGATGTCGCGAATTTGTATCTTATCTAATAATTTATGTCATGGTTCTACGGATACCACACTGGCTCTAGGCAATCAATTTACAAGATGCCAGATTATAATTTCATCAATGAAGCCATGGGCTTCAGTCCGTAGGTATCGAGTATTACGATAAAAACCACAGACTATATTTCACATTGTATTTCGGTATAAATAAAAACATACAAATAAATGAATCCGATTCTTAAAAACACGTAAGTAATTCGCCTGGTTGATTATTGAATTATTTTCAGCAGTTTTAAGCTATTTAAAAATTGTCATATGTCGGATAAGTGCAGGAATTATCCATTCTCGTCATTAGCAGGAATTATCTCCAGCCTGAACAGCAATCCTTTAACTGTGCAATTAAATAGTTCTGCTGCCTTATTCACCGATCCAAGCAAATTGCGTTCAAGCAAATATTACAGTTCTGTCAAATGAGAAAGCTTGTCTTCCGTTGCAGCATATTATACCTTTTCTTTAAATGGGCGGGAAATGGCTGGATAAATAACTGTCATCGCCACCACGTGTAGTCATGTCGCTTTCCTTTACATCACCTTGTTTGAGTTGGTGTGCATGAGCCAGTTATCAGTCCCCCCCCCCCCGGCCCTCCCGCCACTTGGTCACGGTACTGAGGCGAGGTACCTGCCACTTCACTGACTCCACAGACAGCCGCACGGACCACAAGGCTAGTATAACACCACGTGTCCCTGGCTGCTATATAAATATATACACTTCCTTGCAATAAAATGTAAGGCCGGCCCGATAGCTCAGTCGGTTAGAGGGCTGGCATTGAGTGCTCTGGCGAACTGAGAGCCTAACGGCACGTGGATCACTGACCCTCATTTGAAATAAAAATCCCCGATCCGCCAATTGGTGTCGAGAGAGTCGTAACAATACTAAACTAGCGAGTGGGCGATAATAGGTAGGCACGTGGTGATGGCCGCCCGCCGGACGACCCCAGCGCCTCAAGCGGTGCACAGGACGTCCGGTCGGCAGGTAAGACGCTTACCATATTGCCATTGTTCTATCATGTCGTGTATTTAGATAGCCAAACAGCATACCAAGCTGGGTACTACTGCGGCCAAATGGGCCAAGAACACAGGAACTGTACATATCAGTGCCACGTGACCAAGATGGCTGCTTGTGGCCTGACCGTGCCCAGCCACGTGCGACCAATAGGCTACGAGTAACTACCGCCGAGGTTTTGTCCTCACGCACAGCGCATTCAGGGCGCCAGGTGTTTGTTTCTGCAACGTTTACCGAACATTATGGGTAACAGCTATATCAAAGGAAAGTGAGGTATGAAGTAAATAAAAAAGTAACTTCAAATGACTCCGTTTCAGCTCGTGACCTTCTGCGCTCAAACAACATGTTTTCACCTAATATATAAAATTACTTGTCAAATATTTGCTTAGTTTGTTGGATCTATTGTTTGATCCTGCTTTCCTTGAAGCAGGCGTGCCTTACGGTATCAACGTGCTTTTGAATTGGCAATATCGTGTTATACTGTAGTATATGGTGTTATGTTTATGTGATGTGGCGCGGAACGCCAGTTTGCCCACATGTATGTGTGTCAGTCAGCCCAGAGAGCAGCAAATACCCTCTTTATCCGTTTTTGTCAATGTTAGTAGTTTGTAACCTGAAGCATAACCATGCAAGTGTCTCCAGTAGGATGATGTGCCTGGGTTAATCAGTCTCCAGTAGGGTGATGTGCCTGGGTTAATCAGTCTCTAGTAGGGTAATGTGCCTGGGTTAATCAGTCTCCAGTAGGGTGATGTGCCTGGGTTAATCAGTCTCCGGTAGGGTAATGTGCCTGGTTTAATCAGTCTCCAGTAGGGTGATGTGCCTGGGTTAATCAGTCTCCAGTAGGATGATGTGCCTGGGTTAATCAGTCTCCAGTAGGGTGATGTGCCTGGTTTAATCAGTCTCCAGTAGGGTGATGTGCCTGGGTTAATCAGTCTCCGGTAGGGTAATGTGCCTGGTTTAATCAGTCTCCAGTAGGGTGATGTGCCTGGGTTAATCAGTCTCCAGTAGGATGATGTGCCTGGGTTAATCAGTCTCCAGTAGGGTGATGTGCCTGGGTTAATCAGTCTCCAGTAGGGTGATGTGCCTGGTTTAATCAGTCTCCAGTAGGGTGATGTGCCTGGGTTAATCAGTCTCCGGTAGGGTAATGTGCCTGGTTCAATCAGTCTCCAGTAGGGTGATGTGCCTGGGTTAATCAGTCTCCAGTAGGATGATGTGCCTGGGTTAATCAGTCTCCAGTAGGGTGATGTGCCTGGGTTAATCAGTCTCCAGTAGGGTGATGTGCCTGGGTTAATCAGTCTCCAGTAGGGTGATGTGCCTGGGTTAATCAGTCTCCAGTAGGGTAATGTGCCTGGGTTAATCAGTCTCCAGTAGGGTGATGTGCCTGGGTTAATCATCAGCAACGAAGGCATTCACACATGTTGCCCCACACGTTATCTATCCTATTTATTAATTCCCAAATTAATAGAGAAACTAAATCTATATATTGATATATCCATCGGACAGATGATTTTTTTTTTTACTTTTTATAATACAAAGTTGACCTTGCAACAATAAAAACGGAAAATGTTATCTAGAAGAAAGCAAAGGACAAATCCCTAGATGACGCGAATTGTTATTCTTCGTTGGATGTTACTATCCAGGTTCATATAAAATTGACATAACAGGCTATAAGGTAAATACCGAGATAAGTAAAGCGGACGAAGGGCCATATATACGAGTGTATATGTGTGTATATTGCCTGTATATCTATATAATATAATATCCAGGCTATATCATACTGGTTACCTACATCAAACGCAGGAGGGGGGTGGGGTGGGGGGTGGGGGTCGGTCGGTCCTATTTACGACTCCCCTGGGCCGCAGAACTATATTATAGCGAGAGTTTTATTGGTGTGTCGAGTCCCTCCCCACACCGCCATGTTGTGGCCACCGGGTCCCAGTCACGGTCTGTGGGGTGTTAATTCAATGTGCTGGCTATATCCCTATTGTAGCCAGGGCGCGAGCCACATCCAGGTCACGGTGTCACTTCGTACCTGGCGGCTACGGAGGGGTGGGTAGGGCCAGGTGGGGGGGGGGGGGAGGTGACGGGAGCACTATTTGGGCCAACCCGTGGTCTGTGTGACTTCTCTGCCCCCGGCAACAACAAGATATTCCAACATGGCGGACTATGGCAGTAACCTCACGGTGGTCTGAAAAACCTAAATTTCCATCATAATGATAGTGATAAGAAGCCAATGACGATACTTCATCAAATATCATTACAAACTATACATAGGTCCATACTCGGGCTGGAAGGGAGGGGGGCTTAAGATACTTAAGACATTCCTAGGTTTGGGGTTCCGCGGTAAGGTCCCCCCTTTTCACCTCCAAAATCCGCTGTATAGGGATATCTTTGTCATCATAAATGTCCGCTCCTTCAGGCATTAAGGGGCACCCGCGGCACCCCCCCCCCCCTTCACACCAGATTCGTATAATAGTGCCCTCCCCCCGGGTTCCATATTATCACAAAACGAATATATATATATCTATTCCCCAGACAATCTACGCCGCCTCCGCCTTGGAATATAAGTTGCATCCTGTGCCAAGTCGAGGTTCCAACTGAGGACGAAACCCAAGCAAAGCAGGTTGGCTTTGGGTTTAAGTTTGATAGTGAAGACCGTTGACGACTTCCATTAAAAGTCAAGGTCACCTATATTGTGGGGGTCAGGTCACTTATTTTACGTCATCAATGAGGCCAAGGTCATTTGTCTCAAGTCACCAAAAAGCTTTATTTGTCATGTATTCCGCCCAATTGCAGCGTTTCTCGCCAGAGGCCGCTCGCATCGGTTTGTGGTGTACGCTCTATCAGGCCAGCCAGCGGGCGGCAGTTCGCACCCCAATGTGCAAATGTTTTTGTCTAGGACAAAGTTGTCATGTCCTTCTTCGAAAAGCAAAAGACTCATGGCGTCCATTTGCCTTGACCTCGACCTTGATGGGATAAAAGTGACCTTCTTAGGTAAACTAACCACTAAGACATTTTCTTTTTTTCTCCGTCGTTCTCTCTCTCTTTGAATCCATGTTGCTCTATTGCTTTCTCTGCCTCTGTATATATACCGCTCTATGTGTGTGTGTTTTGCTATAGCATCTCTTTATGTCATTCCCCCTTTGCGTGTCTCTTTCACTCTCCTTCACTCTGTCTATCCGTCCGCCCGGACTGCACTCTCAGCCAGGGGAGGACATGGGGTGTCGGTGATGTAAGGAACGGGGAGGGGGAGGGGGAGGGGGTGGGGATAGGGGGGGGGGAGACATGGGGTGTCGGTGATGTAAGGAACAGAGAGGGGGTGGGGGGGTGAGGGGTAGGGGGGGGGGGGAGCTTGGCGAAAACTGCGTAAGACACGCTTCGTCTCACGTAGATATAGGCAGATGATTGAGGGGCACCCGAGCTGAACACACGCGCACCGCCACACAGGCAACCCGTCCCGTCTTATTCATCATCGCGTACCTGGTGCGGAATCGGAGTTTGGAGTGCAGCATTGGAATAAAACGACCGCTATTTATACTCACAACGTGTTCATTACCATGACGTCACTGCGGTACCCTGGCCCGAACCCACCGGCCAAAGGAGGGCGAAGATCTGCAGGGAAAAATCGAAAAGCGTCTCCTTTTAAGGTATATTAACTGTCTGTTAATGCTAGGAGACTTTAATGCAGACACTGGCACAGCGGACGGACACCCAGGGGCTGGCCACTGCGTGACGCTGCCTCCAGACACCTCACGGGGCACATCTCGCTGGGACTGACGACTGTGAAGTCACTGTCACTCTGGCTAAACACTGACAGCTCAAATATTGTGCCTGGTATCGTCATCACTATAGTATTACACCCGACTGTCCTAGGTAAGCAAGCCCGATGGATCTTCTGTCCACTCCGAATTACGAGCGGTTTGATCAGGATGACGGGCCTAGGGCGGCTGAGGGTCAGATCCGAATCAGCTACGTGTCCGGAACCGGATCCGGGTACGAGAGGATGGAAGACCCGGATGATCCAGACGTCGCGGCTACGCGTTCGGCGGCGAAGGCTGCCAAGGTCAAGGACGATGTGAAGCCGATCCAGGTGACGAGACGCATGGTGATCCTGACGCTGCTGGCGGTGTTTGTCCTGGCGCTGGTAGTCTCCCTGGTGGTGGCGCTAGCAGTCGTGTACGCGGTGGGCAGTGGCACCAGCTCCCAGCTCGCCGAGCAGTACACAGGTAGGTGGAGGCTGGGGGCACCCGCCGCTAGGTGGCGGGCGCGTCGACTCACCCTGTCTAACAAACCACAACTGTCCTCTCTGCTCAATTATCTTCATTTGGGAAGGTTTAATGTGAAGGAATCTGTGCTCAGGAGGCCTCCGGAGGGAGTGGGGGGGGGGGGGAGACTCAGTGACCTTATAATGCAAATCAGGGCCATTCCCGGAAAGTCGGAACTGAAGTATATGTTCAGGTTAAAGAAGGAGCTGGTGTTAAAGCTGGTGGAAAACTACTGTAGCAGACAATTATCTTTGTAATATACTGCCAATGATGACGCCATCTGAGGTTATCTTTTTAATGTACTGCTAATGATGACGCCATCTGAGGTTTATTTTGTTAATGTACTGCCAATGATGACGCCATCTGAGGTTATCTTTGTAATGTACTGCCAATGATGACGCCATCTGAGGTTATCTTTTTAATGTACTGTTAATGATGACGTCATCTGAGGTTTATTTTGTTAATGTACTGTTAATTGCGGGAAACGAATTAACTGACTCCACTGAGCGAAGTGAAGATACAACTACAATACGAAATAATTGTCCCACTATAATACAGATTCATAATACCAGTACAATAGTCTCAAGTAGATACTGCATTACACATTATATACACTGCTTCACTACATGCGTCTCACGGACATTAGTGCTGACACAGTCACAACACCCTGCCTATCCCGGTACATTCATGTGAGTAATGAATACCTAAAACAAAGATGGATGTATGTTAAAGTAGACATTGCACGCCTTACAGGGCTTAGTTGCTTGAAGTCGCTGCACGTTTGGTCTGTGTTGTGTAGCCAGTCTGTGTTGTGTAGCCAGTCTGTGTTGTGTAGCCAGTCTGTGTTGTGTAGCCAGTCTGTGTTGTGTAGCCAGTCTGTGTTGTGTAGCCAGTCTGTGTTGTGTAGCCAGTTTGTGTTGTGTAGCCAGTCTGTGTTGTGTAGCCAGTCTGTGTTGTGTAGCCAGTCTGTGTTCTGTAGCCAGTCTGTGTAACGTCAGCAAGTAAGTCCCATAAACAGAGCTGTTTATATACGACCTATTGAATGTTTATTTACAACGCACAACATAAAAATGTCAAATGTCTTTGGTGATATTAGTGTTCCTTCTTGTTTGCCTTTCCCTGAGCGGCTGAAGCACTCACGCGAAGCGGGCGCTCTGGCGAAGGGGGTCGGCACTACACTGTGCCCAGTCTCGCTGTGTTAGGGTGACAGACCTATGTACTATGTTGGCTCTTTACGACATGACCCGTCTTTGAGTAATATTTAGCTCTATTTGTATACGTAACGTTCGGTGCTCTTTCAGACTGTGACCGGCCTATCATAATATATAGCATAATATTGAGGCTCTCCCGTGACAGGGAGTGTAGTGGTAAACACACTAGACCGCAGACTAGTAGGTCCTGGGTTCGAATCCAGGCGAGGACACCTAGACACCTAATTGGAGGCATGTTTCAACTTTCATCATCCAAGTTTGCCCTATTGCCACATTGACCCATAGCCACATACCACAGCGCCCCATCGTCACATGACACATAGCCACATAGCTACATCGTCACATAGCTACATCGCCACATCGCCACATAGCCACATCGCCACGTAGCCACATGACACACAGCTACATTCTAACCGGTACCGCCGTAAGTACAAGTTTTGTTTCTCTATTTAGACGAGTGCGCGTCTTCGCCGTGTACAGGGGGCGCCACCTGTCTGGCGCTGAGGACCGGTTACCACTGCCTGTCACAGCCACACACAGGTACGTGGGTATCCGGCGACATCGCAGTTTTCTCGACATTGATTTGCCGAACAATGTACAGGTGAAGAAGAAGAAACGCTCGACCGCAGAGGAACGTGTCTAGCATGAATTTTCACATCAAATATGCCGACTGAACAAGTCTGACTGAACGGCGGCTGTTGGGGGGGGGGGCCGGAGTGCTGGGTGCTTCCCCTCCTCCCTTCCCAGGTGTGACTGGCTTTGCTTAGTAAAGAAAAAAACATGTCTGGGCCAAAATAGGCATATTTTGAACGAGTATAAATATAGGCATATTTTGGACATAGGCAAAATGTCCATTTTTACTTGGAAATGACAATCGGGCCCCCGCCCCCCCCCCACCCCCGCTTCCTTGCACGCTTGTCAATCCTGAATCCTCGGATCAAACGTGTGAAAAGACCGTTAATTTGACGGAGAGAGGTTGGTAGGTCTGTGGCTCACTGGTCTGAGACATGTGGGTTGTAGGTCTGTGTCTCACCGGTCTGAGACATGTGGGTGGTAGGTCTGTGGCTCACTGGTCTGAGACATGTGGGTGTTAGGTCTGTGTCTCACCGGTCTGAGACATGTGGGTGGTAGGTCTGTGGCTCACTGGTCTGAGACATGTGGGTTGTAGGTCTGTGTCTCACCGGTCTGAGACATGTGGGTGGTAGGTCTGTGTCTCACCGGTCTGGGACATGTGGGTGGTAGGTCTGTGTCTCACCGGTCTCAGACATGTGGGTGGTAGGTCTGTGTCTCACCGGTCTCAGACATGTGGGTGGTGGGTCTGTGTCTCACCGGTCTGGGACATGTGGGTGGTAGGTCTGTGGCTCACTGGTCTGAGACATGTGGGTGTTAGGTCTGTGTCTCACCGGTCTGAGACATGTGGGTGGTAGGTCTGTGGCTCACTGGTCTGAGACATGTGGGTTGTAGGTCTGTGTCTCACCGGTCTGAGACATGTGGGTGGTAGGTCTGTGTCTCACCGGTCTGGGACATGTGGGTGGTAGGTCTGTGTCTCACCGGTCTGGGACATGTGGGTGGTAGGTCTGTGTCTCACCGGTCTCAGACATGTGGGTGGTGGGTCTGTGTCTCACCGGTCTGGGACATGTGGGTGGTAGGTCTGTGTCTCACCGGTCTGGGACATGTGGGTGGTAGGTCTGTGTCTCACCGGTCTGAGACATGTGGGTGTTAGGTCTGTGTCTCACCGGTCTGAGACATGTGGGTTGTAGGTCTGTGTCTCACCGGTCTGAGACATGTGGGTGGGAGGTCTGTGTCTCACCGGTCTGAGACATGTGGGTGGTAGGTCTGTGGCTCACTGGTCTGAGACATGTGGGTTGTAGGTCTGTGTCTCACCGCTCTGAGACATGTGGGTGGTAGGTCTGTGTCTCACCGCTCTGTGACATGTGGGTGGTAGGTCTGTGTCTCACCGCTCTGAGACATGTGGGTGGTAGGTCTGTGTCTCACCGGTCTGAGACATGTGGGTGGTAGGTCTGTGTCTCACCGGTCTGAGACATGTGGGTGGGAGGTCTGTGTCTCACCGCTCTGAGACATGTGGGTGGTAGGTCTGTGGCTCACTGGTCTGAGACATGTGGGTTGTAGGTCTGTGTCTCACCGCTCTGAGACATGTGGGTGGTAGGTCTGTGTCTCACCGGTCTGAGACATGTGGATCGTGGGTCTGTGTCTCACCTCTCTGGGACATGGGGGTGGTAGGTCTGTGTCTCACCGCTCTGAGACATGTGGGTGGTAGGTCTGTGTCTCACCGGTCTGAGACATGTGGGTGGTAGGTCTGTGTCTCACCGGTCTGAGACATGTGGGTGGTAGGTCTGTGTCTCACCGGTCTGGGACATGTGGGTGGTAGGTCTGTGTCTCACCGGTCTCAGACATGTGGGTGGTGGGTCTGTGTCTCACCGGTCTGGGACATGTGGGTGGTAGGTCTGTGTCTCACCGGTCTGGGACATGTGGGTGGTAGGTCTGTGTCTCACCGGTCTGAGACATGTGGGTGTTAGGTCTGTGTCTCACCGGTCTGAGACATGTGGGTTGTAGGTCTGTGTCTCACCGGTCTGAGACATGTGGGTGGGAGGTCTGTGGCTCACCGGTCTGAGACATGTGGGTGGTAGGTCTGTGGCTCACTGGTCTGAGACATGTGGGTTGTAGGTCTGTGTCTCACCGCTCTGAGACATGTGGGTGGTAGGTCTGTGTCTCACCGCTCTGTGACATGTCGGTGGTAGGTCTGTGTCTCACCGCTCTGAGACATGTGGGTGGTAGGTCTGTGTCTCACCGGTCTGAGACATGTGGGTGGTAGGTCTGTGTCTCACCGGTCTGAGACATGTGGGTGGGAGGTCTGTGTCTCACCGCTCTGAGACATGTGGGTGGTAGGTCTGTGGCTCACTGGTCTGAGACATGTGGGTTGTAGGTCTGTGTCTCACCGCTCTGAGACATGTGGGTGGTAGGTCTGTGTCTCACCGGTCTGAGACATGTGGATGGTGGGTCTGTGTCTCACCTCTCTGAGACATGGGGGTGGTAGGTCTGTGTCTCACCGCTCTGAGACATGTGGGTGGTAGGTCTGTGTCTCACCGGTCTGAGACATGTGGGTGGTAGGTCTGTGTCTCACCGGTCTGAGACATGTGGGTGGGAGGTCTGTGTCTCACCGCTCTGAGACATGTGGGTGGTAGGTCTGTGGCTCACTGGTCTGAGACATGTGGGTTGTAGGTCTGTGTCTCACCGCTCTGAGACATGTGGGTGGTAGGTCTGTGTCTCACCGGTCTGAGACATGTGGGTGGTAGGTTTGTGTCTCACCGGTCTGAGACATGTGGGTGGTAGGTCTGTGTCTCACCGGTCTGAGACATGTGGGTGGTAGGTCTGTGTCTCACCGGTCTGAGACATGTGGGTGGTAGGTCTGTGTCTCACCGGTCTGAGACATGTGGGTGGTAGGTCTGTGTCTCACCGCTCTGAGACATGTGGGTGGTAGGTCTGTGTCTCACCGGTCTGAGACATGTGGGTGGTAGGTCTGTGTGTCACCGGTCTGAGACATGTGGGTGGTAGGTCTGTGTGTCACCGGTCTGGGACATGTGGGTGGTAGGTCTGTGTCTCACCGGTCTGGGACATGTGGGTGGTAGGTCTGTGTCTCACCGGTCTGAGACATGTGGGTGGTAGGTCTGTGTCTCACCGGTCTGGGACATGTGGGTGGTAGGTCTGTGTTTCACCGGTCTGGGACATGTGGGTGGTAGGTCTGTGTCTCACCGGTCTGGGACATGTGGGTGGTAGGTCTGTGTCTCAGCGGTCTGAGACATGAGGGTGGTAGGTCTGTGTCTCACCGGTCTGGGACATGTGGGTGGTAGGTCTGTGTCTCACCGGTCTGGGACATGTGGGTGCTAGGTCTGTGTCTCACCGCTCTGAGACATGGGGGTGGTAGGTCTGTGTCTCACCGGTCTGAGACATGTGGGTGGTAGGTCTGTGTCTCACCGGTCTGAGACATGGGGGTGGTAGGTCTGTGTCTCACCGGTCTGAGACATGTGGGTTGTAGGTCTGTCTCACCGCTCTGAGACATGTGGGTGGTAGGTCTGTGTGTCACCGGTCTGAGACATGTGGGTGGTAGGTCTGTGTCTCACCGGTCTGGGACATGTGGGTGGTAGGTCTGTGTCTCACCAGTCTGAGACATGTGGGTGGTAGGTCTGTGTCTCACCGCTCTGAGACATGTGGGTGGTAGGTCTGTGTCTCACCGGTCTGAGTCATGTGGGTGGTAGGTCTGTGTCTCACCGCTCTGAGACATGGGGGTGGTAGGTCTGTGTCTCACCGGTCTGAGACATGTGGGTGGTAGGTCTGTGTCTCACCGGTCTGGGACATGTGGGTGGTAGGTCTGTGTGTCACCGGTCTGAGACATGTGGGTGGTAGGTCTGTGTCTCACCGGTCTGGGACATGTGGGTGATAGGTCTGTGTCTCACCGGTCTGAGACATGTGGGTGGTAGGTCTGTGTCTCACCGGTCTGAGACATGTGGGTGGTAGGTCTGTGTGTCACCGGTCTGAGACATGTGGGTGGTAGGTCTGTGTCTCACCGGTCTGAGACATGTGGGTGGTAGGTCTGTGTCTCACCGCTCTGAGACATGGGGGTGGTAGGTCTGTGTCTCACCGGTCTGGGACATGTGGGTGATAGGTCTGTGTCTCACCGGTCTGGGACATGTGGGTGGTAGGTCTGTGTCTCACCGGTCTGAGACATGTGGGTTGTAGGTCTGTGTCTCACCGGTCTGAGACATGTGGGTGGTAGGTCTGTGTCTCACCGGTCTGGGACATGTGGGTGGTAGGTCTGTGTCTCACCGGTCTGAGACATGTGGGTGGTAGGTCTGTGTCTCACCGGTCTGGGACATGTGGGTGGTAGGTCTGTGTTTCACCGGTCTGGGACATGTGGGTGGTAGGTCTGTGTCTCACCGGTCTGGGACATGTGGGTGGTAGGTCTGTGTCTCAGCGGTCTGAGACATGAGGGTGGTAGGTCTGTGTCTCACCGGTCTGGGACATGTGGGTGGTAGGTCTGTGTCTCACCGGTCTGGGACATGTGGGTGCTAGGTCTGTGTCTCACCGCTCTGAGACATGGGGGTGGTAGGTCTGTGTCTCACCGGTCTGAGACATGTGGGTGGTAGGTCTGTGTCTCACCGGTCTGAGACATGGGGGTGGTAGGTCTGTGTCTCACCGGTCTGAGACATGTGGGTTGTAGGTCTGTCTCACCGCTCTGAGACATGTGGGTGGTAGGTCTGTGTGTCACCGGTCTGAGACATGTGGGTGGTAGGTCTGTGTCTCACCGGTCTGGGACATGTGGGTGGTAGGTCTGTGTCTCACCAGTCTGAGACATGTGGGTGGTAGGTCTGTGTCTCACCGCTCTGAGACATGTGGGTGGTAGGTCTGTGTCTCACCGGTCTGAGTCATGTGGGTGGTAGGTCTGTGTCTCACCGCTCTGAGACATGGGGGTGGTAGGTCTGTGTCTCACCGGTCTGAGACATGTGGGTGGTAGGTCTGTGTCTCACCGGTCTGGGACATGTGGGTGGTAGGTCTGTGTGTCACCGGTCTGAGACATGTGGGTGGTAGGTCTGTGTCTCACCGGTCTGGGACATGTGGGTGATAGGTCTGTGTCTCACCGGTCTGAGACATGTGGGTGGTAGGTCTGTGTCTCACCGGTCTGAGACATGTGGGTGGTAGGTCTGTGTGTCACCGGTCTGAGACATGTGGGTGGTAGGTCTGTGTCTCACCGGTCTGAGACATGTGGGTGGTAGGTCTGTGTCTCACCGCTCTGAGACATGGGGGTGGTAGGTCTGTGTCTCACCGGTCTGGGACATGTGGGTGATAGGTCTGTGTCTCACCGGTCTGGGACATGTGGGTGGTAGGTCTGTGTCTCACCGGTCTGAGACATGTGGGTTGTAGGTCTGTGTCTCACCGGTCTGAGACATGTGGGTGGTAGGTCTGTGTCTCACCGGTCTGGGACATGTGGGTGGTAGGTCTGTGTCTCACCGGTCTGAGACATGTGGGTTGTAGGTCTGTGTCTCACCGGTCTGGGACATGTGGGTGGTAGGTCTGTGTCTCACCGGTCTGGGACATGTGGGTGGTAGGTCTGTGTCTCACCGGTCTGGGACATGTGGGTGGTAGGTCTGTGTCTCACCGGTCTGAGACATGTGGGTTGTAGGTCTGTGTCTCACCGGTCTGAGACATGTGGGTGGTAGGTCTGTGTCTCACCGGTCTGGGACATGTGGGTGGTAGGTCTGTGTGTCACCGGTCTGAGACATGTGGGTGGTAGGTCTGTGTCTCACCGGTCTGGGACATGTGGGTGGTGGGTCTGTGTCTCACCGGTCTGGGACATGTGGGTGATAGGTCTGTGTCTCACCGGTCTGGGACATGTGGGTGGTAGGTCTGTGTCTCACCGGTCTGGGACATGTGGGTGATAGGTCTGTGTCTCACCGGTCTGGGACATGTGGGTGGTAGGTCTGTGTCTCACCGGTCTGGGACATGTGGGTGATAGGTCTGTGTCTCACCGGTCTGGGACATGTGGGTGGTAGGTCTGTGTCTCACCGGTCTGGGACATGTGGGTGGTAGGTCTGTGTCTCACCGGTCTGGGACATGTGGGTGGTAGGTCTGTGTCTCACCGGTCTGGGACATGTGGGTGGTAGGTCTGTGTCTCACCGGTCTGAGACATGTGGGTTGTAGGTCTGTGTCTCACCGGTCTGAGACATGTGGGTGGTAGGTCTGTGTCTCACCGGTCTGGGACATGTGGGTGGTAGGTCTGTGTGTCACCGGTCTGAGACATGTGGGTGGTAGGTCTGTGTCTCACCGGTCTGGGACATGTGGGTGGTGGGTCTGTGTCTCACCGGTCTGGGACATGTGGGTGATAGGTCTGTGTCTCACCGGTCTGGGACATGTGGGTGGTAGGTCTGTGTCTCACCGGTCTGAGACATGTGGGTGGTAGGTCTGTGTCTCACCGGTCTGAGACATGTGGGTTGTAGGTCTGTGTCTCACCGGTCTGAGACATGTGGGTGGTAGGTCTGTCTCACCGGTCTGGGACATGTGGGTGGTGGGTCTGTGTCTCACCGGTCTGAGACATGTGGGTGGTAGGTCTGTGTCTCACCGGTCTGAGACATGTGGGTTGTAGGTCTGTGTCTCACCGGTCTGAGACATGTGGGTGGTGGGTCTGTCTCACCGGTCTGGGACATGTGGGTTGTAGGTCTGTGTCTCACCGGTCTGAGACATGTGGGTGGTGGGTCTGTCTCACCGGTCTGAGACATGTGGGTGGTAGGTCTGTGTGTCACCGGTCTGGGACATGTGGGTGGTGGGTCTGTCTCACCGGTCTGAGACATGTGGGTGGTAGGTCTGTGTGTCACCGGTCTGGGACATGTGGGTGGTAGGTCTGTGTCTCACCGGTCTGGGACATGAGGGTGGTAGGTCTGTGTCTCACCGGTCTGAGACATGTGGGTGGTAGGTCTGTGTGTCACCGGTCTGGGACATGTGGGTGGTGGGTCTGTCTCACCGGTCTGAGACATGTGGGTGGTAGGTCTGTGTGTCACCGGTCTGGGACATGTGGGTGGTAGGTCTGTGTCTCACCGGTCTGGGACATGAGGGTGGTAGGTCTGTGTCTCACCGGTCTGAGACATGTGGGTGGTAGGTCTGTGTCTCACCGGTCTGAGACATGTGGGTGGTGGGTCTGTGTCTCACCGGTCTGAGACATGTGGGTGGTAGGTCTGTGTCTCACCGGTCTGTCCTGCCTTCAAGTCTCGTGTCAGTGTATGTCGTGACCGTCATTGTCACTACGTCTCCCGTTGACTGACTGATGCTGTCACGAAGATGTGCCACGTGGCCCTGCCGCTACCCTGGGTTTCGGGGACAGAGAGGCTTTACTTTAGACTTACTGAATCAAGCTGCTTACCGGGGTGATGTTTCTATTGCAGGTGGCGCCACCTATGTGAGATGGGGCCGCACCGTGTGCCCGGACGACAAAGACACGGAGATGGTTTACTCAGGTAACCACGCCGGCACAATATAGGTTGACATACTAAATGCTAGATCTCATGTTAGTATATATAAATCCATCTTACTGAGTTGTTTGACCCCCCCCCCCCTCCGCGTTCCCCTTCCCCGGTAAAAAATCGGACCTACCGCCTTGGAAAGTCCCCTACGTGTATCCTTTTACTTACAAGGGTTACATAGTTAATTGTGAATGTATTTTTTATAAAGTTTATGGCATATTATTACAGCTATATCAAAATACATACCACAATATCAAGTATATCACTGTACATATCTATGTAGCAGCTAGTCAAACCATTCTTATTGGCCTCGGCTAGAGGGATCACCCCTTTAGCCTCGGCTAGAGGGATCACCCCTTTAGCCTCGGCTAGAGGGATCACCCCTTTAGCCTCGGCTAGAGGGATCACCCCTTTAGCCTCGGCTAGAGGGATCACCCCTTTAGCCTCGGCTAGAGGGATCACCCCTTTAGCCTCGGCTAGAGGGATCACCCCTTTAGCCTCGGCTAGAGGGATCACCCCTTTAGCCTCGGCTAGAGGGATCACCCCTTTAGCCTCGGCTAGAGGGATCACCCCTTTAGCCTCGGCTAGAGGGATCACCCCTTTAGCCTCGGCTAGAGGGATCACCCCTTTAGCCTCGGCTAGAGGGATCACCCCTTTAGCCTCGGCTAGAGGGATCACCCCTTTAGCCTCGGCTAGAGGGATCACCCCTTTAGCCTCGGCTAGAGGGATCACCCCTTCCGATGAGTTTGAGTGGCTGACTGTGGACCGGGATATCGTAGGTTCGACTCCCGCCTGGGACGCACCAGTCCCCGCCGTCACTTCACCATGACGACCTAACCCCCACGGTGTCCCTGTGTGGTTTCGGACAGGTCCGTCACTTCACCATGACGACCTAACCCCCACGGTGTCCCTGTGTGGTTTCGGACAGGTCCGCCACTTCACCATGACGACCTAACCCCCACGGTGTCTCTGTGTTGTGTTGGACAGGTCCGCCACTTCACCATGACGACCTAACCCCCACGGTGTCTCTGTGTTGTGTTGGACAGGTCCGTCACCTCACCATGACGACATAACCCCTACGGTGTCTATGTGTTGTGTTGGACAGGTCCGTCACTTCACCATGACGACTTAACCCCCACGATGTCTCTGTGTGGTGTCGAACACGTCCGTCACTTCACCATGAAGACCTAACCCCTACGGTGTCTCTGTGTTGTGTCGGACAGGTCGTGTCGGGGGTCAGTACTACAGCCAGACGGGAGGTGCCGCCACCTACCTGTGTCTTCCCATGGACCCGCAATGGGGCAACTACAGCTTTGTGAACGAGAACCGTACGGAGCTTCGGAACTACGTCCACGGGGCTGAGTACGAGAAGGAGGACTTCGACACGTACCCCTTCTCCTCGGCCAACACGGACACCCTTGACGACCGGGATGTGCCCTGCGCGGTCTGCCTCTCCAAGACCCGCGTTGCCATGGTGATGATTCCGGCGAGGAGGACGTGCTACGCGGGGTGGCGCACCGAGTACAGCGGCTACCTCATGTCCGAGCTCTACAAGGACTCGCGCACCGAGCACATCTGCGTGGACCACGAACCGGAAGTGGTCAACAACTCCCGGTATAGCTGGGACGGCGTGGGGTTGTTCCTGGTGGAGAGCGCGTGCGGCTCGCTGCCCTGTCCGCCCTACGCCAACGACAGAGAGCTGACCTGCGCCGTGTGCACAAAATAACTGCTCCACTCGCGCAATCTCTCAGGTGTCCCCCGATCTCTCCGGCAGAGGTCGTTCCGATTGCCATGAGCTGACCTCTGTATCCCGGTGTCACCTTCATCCATGTTGTACACGCCACTGTGCATGACTCATCACGCCGTGTTAACATAAGCCTCATTATTGAAACTGTTGTTTAACGAAAGCTGAAGCTTGTACATGTATTAACCAACAAGGAAATTCGTCTCACACGCGAGGGAAGTATGTCACATATGTCCATTCTCAACTTAGCCCGATACGTCAACCGCAGAACTCCGAAGTGAAGAAGAAACTGCCTCTGTCGGGGGAGAGTGAACTAGGGGCTCCCTCTGCCGGGGAGAGTGAACTAGGAGCTCCCTCTGCCGGGGGAGAGTGAACTAGGAGCTCTGCCGGGGGAGAGTGAACTAGGAGCTCCCTCTGCTGGGGGAGTGTGAACTAGGAGCTTCATCTGCCGGGGGAGAATGAACTAGAAGCTCCCTCTGCCGGGGAAGAGTGAACTACGAGCTCCCCCTGCCGGGGGGGGGGGGGAGTGAAGCAAGAGCTCTCTCTGCCGGGGGAGAGAGAAATAAGAGCTCTCTCCTCCGAACTCCGAAGTGAAGTAGGAACTGCATGTAGTCAGCTTTAACAACTGGCTAAACAATCGTTTGTCGTAGTTGCTAGTCGCATAACTTGCTGTGGTCAGTTCCAACATTCGTCATAATATCGTTCTTTGAAGGCCTTCTAAAGACAGATAGCCGTCAGCTACCTAATGCATCATGAGCCCATAATGATCGTGTCTCCTTTAAAATACGTTTCTGAGGCCAAATGGAAACCCATAAAAGTACACGATAGAAGCTCAAGCCGAAGCTTACACGCTTTGTACGTGATTGTGAAACTGCGAAACACAGAAACACAACTCTCATTCGGGAGAGAAAACACAAAAAGCCTGTGCTTGCTATGTCTGCCTCTGTTTTCCGTGTTAGCTAGACTCGCAGCCAGGTAGGCAGCCCCCTTAGGATGCCCCATGATAAACCGCTAACTATATTAGCCGCAATACGCTAGTGCATTCATAGGCCACGGGTCTCAAGGCACCGGCAATATAGTAGTATTGTATATAAGGGTTGTGGACATCACTGATATTTGGGCATTAAATGGTGGTGAATGGTACTGTTCAATACTTCCATTGCTCTAACTTGGCTAGTGACTGATAAACTCGCCAAGACTAGAACGACAAATGTCAATTTAGCGCTTAAGCCATGCGTGCAGTTAGTGTAAGGTGACCTGAGCATGCAGGACGTAGTTACTAACACATCTATTTAAGAGTAAAAACCTCAATCTCCACACGTTAGAACCCCGTGCGTCCGTAACATAAACCTCCTCAGTAAACAACTGCTGCCTTTCACAATGATCGCTTTGTTCGCAGAAACTGGTGTCGAAAAGTACTCCAACGACCAATAGCGATCAGAGCAGGTACAACAGCATACTGATCAATATTGACTTATGTTCCTATGTAACAAGAGGCTCCGCACCGCCATAGCCAATAGCAAGATCAGGATCACACTGCCCCCCCCCCACCCCCCAGGGCGCTACACGTGTCACTCCCAGTCCTAGCGCAGTAATCCAGGGATTAATGCACTGGCCTGACGCTCACAGCATGCCTTCACACTCCGGCTTGGAGTGGTTACCACAGCAACATATGGTATTATTAATCGCTGAAGTGCTTATAAGTTTCATAATAAAGTGCCATAATGATGGGTCGTCTTCTGGTTTTATGTCATCTAAAGGTGGGGGGGTGGGAGGGGGGGGGGGGGCAGGGGCATTTCCGTTCCTCGGGAATGGGGTTTTCATTTCACCGTGAACTGGGATTGAGGCCAATGATTCTTCGTGAACTGGGAATTGGGTATTAGCCGACCGTCGTGATAAAATATTTTCATTAATCGGGAACTGGAAATTTTAAAGTAAATAACCATGAATCGGGAAATCGCTAATTTATATCCTGCATCTGCCCTTCCTATGTATACTGGGAGTTATCCTTTTCAATTCATCGTGGCCGGGGAATAAAGAAATTTATTCTTCGTGATCTGGGAACACAACCTGCCCTTGCCCCCCCCCACCCCCCCCCCCCCCACCCCCCAAAGGTCAATGCCGAATGGGGGAGTATCCGATTTTCCTTTTCGGTGCCGAGTTCCGTAGAAACCGCGTGGAACAGTGGCGCCATCTGGTGAAGGAATCACCCATGGGTAACAACAACAAAAGTCTGCCCGCCACGCGTGGGTGATTTTGAATGGCTCAGTCCGTAAAGGGCAGCCCTGTACTATGTGGTATACGGAATTCGGCAATGCTTTGAAAATAAGCAAACCTCCCCCATTGCACACACGTCTCGGTGAACCTAATAAGTTGAAGTGGCTTAATACAATAATTTGCCACCAACGTTATACTTTTTTTTAAATAGTTTCCAGAAATGTCCGGAACGTCTTGCCCGACTGTGTGAATGTTAACTCTGTGCGAAATATAATTATCATCATATGTCATAAGGCACCTACCGCAGCGATGTCCGACTTTTCATGACGTAGTACACAGAAAGCAACACTTCCCCATACAAGATGCACCATTATGGCCTACGAAAGTGACAAACAACATGTTATTGATGGCACACAATATAAACTAATGACTTAAAGTTACACATACAGCACACTTTCCTCTGATTAACATTTCAATTTGTTAAAAATAAAAATGATATATTTGGGTCCATATTGCATAAATACAAATATGTTTACTACGTCATCAAAATTTGGTAAGCTTAATTGCTACCGTCGTATTTACGGTATAACGTTAAGATCATAATGCAAACATTTAAGAGCAGGTACGTAAATATCAGACAACATAGCCAGTACATTAAAACAAATGGAAGTTATGATATAGTACAAATTTGCTGCATAAGCGGCTTTAAAGACATAATTTCTAAATATATAAGTTGCTCAGGGGAAATATTGATGTGTTAATAACTTTTAGGGCTCCCTGACACGTTCCGCCACATAGCATCACAACAAGGAATATGTTCAGAAAACATGTTTTGGCACGGTGAGCCACCAGGAAAGACAAATTCTAATTCACGACTAACCTTCTTAAAGGAAGTCACCAGCCTGGCTTCTAACGCTGCTTTATCGATTTATATAATACACAAGTGTCTATCCTCTAAATTACAGAACTTTCCGTCCTGTCTGCAGCTCATAATAAAATTTAAAAGTGACTGCCCGATTTGGCCACTTAACCAGGTGGCAGCCCTTTTTGGAAGTGTCTCCGCGATTGACCAACCAGGATGCAATACTCTAATTATATGCAAACCGGAAATGACGCATACTGTGTGAGCAAAACAAGAGCGCGTGATCATCGCAAATATTCACAAAAAAATACGATAGCTCACGAAGTACAAGGACAAAGACAAAGCTGCAGAATGGTGCCACCACCAGTCAGATGGAGTTTATTATTACCGTAGTGGCATAAATATCCTTTGGGCAACAACAGATATGAATCATTCTACTTTGTAGCAAAATGGAAAAGATCACGCCAGACATCGTTAGGTGAAATAGAGTTTGACTAATTAAACTGACGAATTATGATTACTAAATAATGACGTTTATTGCATGATCTGCCTGGCCGACGTGAATGCATACAGTAAGCGATTCATTCAAATAAAAACCGAGGTTCTGGCTTTTTTTCAGCGTCGCTTTGGCAATATTTAAGGTCAGGGTTAGGGATAGGGTTAGGAGTATGCTAGGGTTAGGGCCATGTGCGCACCGCAGGTCTTATTTTGAGCAGTTGCACACTGTATTCAACGATATTAGCGGGACTCGACGTGAACCCGTGCTTTGTGCCGGTGACGTCACGATGACGTCATGTGACGCATCTTCCGCGAGCCAATTTAGTGCCATAGTAGACGTTTAAATGAACATGAAATGTTGATGTCAAGAGCGATTGCTTGACTCAACATTGGATGGCGCTACGAATTTTACTTATTATCTAATAAGACGTCATCGTGACGTCATCGTGACATCATATGACGTCATTTGACGTTCGTGAAAATGTTCAAGATGGCTTCTAGTTCTTTAATATACCTACTTGTGAACTTGGGTGATGATAGCTATTGGCAAAGTAGCTGAAAATGAAGCAAACTTAACATTTCGTAGGAGCACATTAGCTATGACGGCATTTTCGACGCATACTTAACGTAACGGCAAGCAAACCGGCAGTCACCACACCTTATAATAGCTGAGCAATAGCCTACGTAAGATATGTGACGTCATGACGTCCTGGGCACGTCATGATACACGGCAACAATACACGAAAACTATGCATGGAAGAGACGAGTATGACGAGTATGTTGTAGCCCTACTTCCTAGTTATAGGGCTATACAGTTCTCGCGATCGGGCCGCGAGACTTCAGTTTGGGGGGCAAACAAACACACGTGCTTATGTTGAACTATAGGCAGCTATAAGTCAATTTCTTTCCAGGTCTATTCTAAATACTATGAGTACCATTTCACTAAACATGGCTATGGGAGATATACGTTAAAATATTTGGAGGTAACGAAGCGCAGAACTTTGGGAATATACAAGGCAAAATCCGTCTTCAAAACACTCGGAGGCTAAAAATAACGTTCTAAATTTAGCCCTGCACCCGGGGTTTCGCAAGTTCCTCAAACAGCGAGTGACGTCTCAGAGTTTCGAGTGTCTCCGCGGTAACAAAAATGGCGAGAGCAAGTTTTTGACTTAACCATTCCGCTCTCAAAATGTGCAGTGCATGGAGTAACAGCACACGGATGCGTCATTAAACCACAAGGTAAAGATAAAATAAGACCAGTTGGATGTTTTCGTATCACTTTTGGATCACGAAAAGACCACGTTTCTTCATTTTTGTAAGTTTTCTGTTTGAAGCGTTGCGCCAACGTTGTCACCGCGGAGAATCCGTGTGACGTCATAATGCCTCGTTTTCATAGGAAATGCAAAAAAATGTTATTTTCTCAGTCGTATTGTCCCGTCGTAACAAATATCCGTCATTGTGATAGCGCAAACGAATAAAAAATATGTCATCTATCCGTTTTGCGAAGCTATATTTCTTAAAAAAGCGCCTGGCTTTTGCGCAGGTAGTCTGGTTCCCACTGTCTCTCTATGCGTAACATACACGTCACGCCTACGTCAGAGATAGTCAGGATTCCAGTGTACGCAGAGATTCCAAACTTGTTCCGAACACGTGCTTCGTTTGTTTGCCCCTAAAATGAGTAAACCAGAAGTCTAAGCGAACGAGACTTTATAGCCCTATTAGATACTAGAGACTGCAAACCGATGTATGCAGCCGTTAGGCCACAAGGAGACTTCCCGTACCTCACGAGGATATTCAATATTCACGATGGCTTCTATTTTCTTAAATTTCCCCAATTGCTTGAGCTGGCGTTCTACTTGTAATCACCCCATTACATCAACTCGTAGTGATGGCGAACACAGATGATTCTCGTGAGAGAAAGTCTTTCAGGTTTCCGTTGCGAACTTGACACGCAATGTAAAGCCTCTCAATGCAAAGCCTTTTGCATCGAGCTCCTGTGTTTTTTGTGTTGTTGAGCTTCGATGGAGTCCTGAACACGTACGCGCAGGATGTGTTTTTGGGGTATATTGTCCTATGCCTTCTACCAAAAATACTTTTGATCACAAACCGTAGTGTTCACGACCGATGTCATGCGAAGCATGGTCCCAGCGACTATGACATTTTTGCTAGCAACAGCTACGAGATCTTAGCAAAATGATCCCAGATCTCGTTATCTGTAGCACTAGCTTAAGCCGTTAGCCCACTAGCTTAAGCCGTTAGCCCACTAGCTTAAGCCGTTAGCCCACTAGCTTAAGCCGTTAGCCCACTAGCTTAAGCCGTTAGCCCGCGCTCCTAGCCCAGGCCAACCGAGTAAGTATTGTCTTAGGGGAGCTAGGGCATGGGGCTGACCGAGAGATTATTGTCTTGGGGGAGAGGGGCACGGGGCTGACCGAGGGAGTATTGTCACGGGGGAGAGGGGGTATTGGGCTGACCGATGGAGTATTGTCTAGGGGGGCGAGGGCATGGGGCTGGCCGAGAGTTTATTGTCTTGGAGGAGAGGGGCATGGGGCGGACCGAGAGTTTATTGTCTTGGAGGAGAGGGGCATGGGGCGGACCGAGAGTTTATTGTCTTGGAGGAGAGGGGCATGGGGCGGACCGAGAGTTTATTGTCTTGGAGGAGAGGGGCATGGGGCCGACCGAGAGTTTATTGTCTTGGAGGAGAGGGGCATGGGGCGGACCGAGAGTTTATTGTCTTGGAGGAGAGGGGCATGGGGCGGACCGAGAGTTTATTGTCTTGGAGGAGAGGGGCATGGGGCGGACCGAGAGTTTATTGTCTTGGAGGAGAGGGGCATGGGGCGGACCGAGAGTTTATTGTCTTGGAGGAGAGGGGCATGGGGCGGACCGAGAGTTTATTGTCTTGGAGGAGAGGGGCATGGGGCGGACCGAGGGAGTATTGTCACGGGGGAGAGGGGGTATTGGGCTGACCGATGGAGTATTGTCTTGGGGGAGAGGTGCATGGGGCTGACCGAGGGAGTATTGTCACGGGGGAGAGGGGGTATTGGGCTGACCGATGGAGTATTGTCTAGGGGGGCGAGGGCATGGGGCTGGCCAAGGGAGTATTTATTGGGGGCGATTGTCAAAGGGGAGGGGAGGGGAGGGGAGGTAGAAGGCAGTGTGCAGGGGGTGGGGGGGGGGCATGGTCTGCTAGGGAATTGTAGTTGTTCGAGAGGAATTGTCCAGGGAGGAGTTGCATGAGCGTCTTTAAAATGCAGATCGGCAGATTGCAGATCGACAGATTACAGTTTCACGCACTTTATGCCAATGTAAATCCATGACACCGATAGGTATTCTAACATGCCAGATACCAGGATTAATAGCAGTCTGGATTAACGGGTTACACTAACTTTATTTAACGATGCAGTCGGGCAATGCGCATGCGCCATTTCCGACCGGAATTGAGGGTCAAGCTTTACACATTCCACATGCGCATGTAGCGTGTACATTATAGTAAGGGCTGGCCCGGGGTTTATCCAAAACAAATTGCAAACATAGTAGTCAAACTTGTTTTCTCTCACTCCTTATGTACCTATGATTGGCATCTACATAACTTACTCAAATGTATTGAGTGGAATGTATTTGTTAAGGGGATGGGTTACCTTAGCATCCAGAAGTGCACCCCCCCCCCCCCCCCAACACACACACACATTTATTTTTATTTACACGAAAGAGCAGGGAGGCCAGTTAGTTGATACCCGCATTGGGAATTGTGACTTACATAGCCTACGTACATAAGTGCGCGCGACAGGGACCTTTTTAAACTACAAATACACCATCAATAAAACAACAATCACTATGTCTTCTTCCACTGTAACCGATAATTGATTATTTCGACTCTCGCAAATGTGACATTACCATAAGCCTAGATAGGAAGCCGTTAGAAAGATTGGGTGGGGGAGTCGTAGGCAGACACGCTCAGGGGGAGTGGGGGGGGGCCGGGGGGCGGGGCGGGGAGTCGGGGTGGGGGGCTGTAGTATTTATTTTTAGATGCTTAGTTAACTTCCAAGAATCATTGGTGAAGTGATGATATGTGAGGGGAAATGTGTGGGCTATGGCTCCGGGGGCCGGTCTATGGGTCCGAGCCGTGGCTCCAGCATATGGCTCCGGGCTATTGCCCCGGGCGCGTGGCTGTGGCTCCGGGCTATTGCCCCGGGCGCGTGGCTGTGGCTCAGGGCTATGGTTCTGGCATATGGCTCCGAACTATTGCCCTCGGGCGCGTGGCTGTGGCTCAGGGCTATGGTTCTGGCATATGGCTCCGTGGTATGGCTGAGTTCGCTGGGCTATGGCTATGCACTAAATGGCACGCTATGAAAATACATGGCTGATTTTTACTTTTGCCGTAATATGTGCATAATCGATCTCCGTTTTATTTGCCAACATCGTGACCTTGCTATATGCCAGTGAATAGAAACATGTACATGTTAACAACTGGCTCGTGCCCGGTCATAGTGTCGTAAAGACTAGGGTGTAGCGGTCATAAGTTAAGACCGCCACTATGAACAATTTACTAAGTGTAGGCGGCTACGATCGCTGCATAAAACCGCGATTTGGCGCTACCACCGTGCCTGGTCACGCCGTTGGTTTGCCCGTACCGTTCTGGATCAGCGTACGTGGGCTAAAGATAGGTATGAGGTCACCGGTGTGTGACGTCGCATGTCGAGCAATCCCGACCACTGCTATCGGGGTTTTTCCAATGAGCTCAAATACATATGGTTAGGGCCCCAGGGGGGCTTTTCGACACGGCGACACGGCGATTTTTAAAATCGACAACGCGACATTGGGGTTGTCTTAGAATCGACATGCGACATGAGATTTAGCGACACGCGACATGGAACTTTTCTTAAAATCGACACGCGACATGGACCTTTTCTTAAAATCGACACACGACATGGACCTTTTCTTAAAATCGACACGCGACATATAGGGGCCCTATGGTTGTGTGGTTATGCCCGTCCCTTTGCCGCCTGTCTGTGCTGGGCGACCATGGCGTGACTGCGTGGCCTTGAAAGTTGCTAACTGGTTCACTGCGGGAGGAATAGGACTTGGGACCAGCGTGACGAATCTCGCCACCCCATCCCTACGCTGAAAGGATGACACCGGCCACGTCAGGGCCGCCTCACCCCCTCTATCAGCGCTGTAATAACTCGGTCGGGCTCGGTCATGATCTAAACCTCACCACCCTCCTCCGCTGAAAGCATGAATCTGGTGGGCGTTGGGCGGTTGGGGGGGGGGGGGGGGCGGTGGCGGAGGAGCGGGGCAGGAGTGCATAAGTGTGGTGGGTGACGGTGGGCGGGGGTTTGTGTCAGAAGTGCAAGCGTCGGGCGGATTTCTAGTACCTGTATGTTGGGAATGGGCAGAAAGTTATCAATTAACCTGGTGGATGTGGGTGGGCGGCGGGGCGAGGAAAATGGTGGGTGTAGGTGGCCTGGGGGAGTGGTGGGGGAAAGGCGCGGGTGTATCAGTCGGGCGAGTGTCGACGGAGGCGGGGGCAGGGATGAGTGCGGGATGGGTGTGGGGCTGAGGGACAGAAGTCCGTGAGGCCGGTCGGCGGCTGTTGGGGTAGGTAACAGAGCTGTTTTTAACGCCACATTATCGTGTGGAGTAACGCCCGCACCCACGCTGCGCGCTCCTCATCACTGTCATAGGTTTTCCTAACTTAATAAAGTTTCGCTAAGCTTATCTAAGTTTCCAACAACAGACTCAAGTTTTACAAGCATTAATTGACTTATCAAAATATGCACTAAACATATCGATATAATCCTACTGCGGCGAGGCAGCGCCACCTGAGTCAGTAAGATAAGCCAAGCTGGAGATCGTGAAAACAAGCGCGCGACGCGACAATGATGTAAATGGTAGTCAGTGCTAGGGGGTAGCGGTAAGGGGGGGGGGGGGGGCTAGCAACAACCACTGTAGCTCACCACTGACAGCACCAGTGTGATTGATTATCAGGTCGAGGACTGACCGTCATTCGACGGACGAACGTCCTTCGTAGTACGTACTTCCAAGAAGGTTCGTGTGCACTTCGTTCCAAGGACGGATGGTTTTGACATGTTGATTTATTTATGCATATTTGTTTCTGCATATATTACCCTTGTTCAGCTTCATTGGATTGGATGATATGAAGGAAGCCCATTATTAGGGTCTAAACCTCGTTGTGAGATCATAATTAACCCGGGAGTGAATTATGGAAGCGTTCCAGACATGTAAACATGTCCGACGTGGAGGCTCTACAAACACTTAAAGTCTACAAAGGCATTTGAAGGACTTTTTGCAAAACCTGCCATGTAAGTATATTGATAGCTTTGCATCTCTAGGTTCGTTTTATCGTCATTTACAAAAGATTCCATGGCATATTTGTCAGATCATGGGTGGAAAGGGCATCTGTTGTCAGGAACAAAATTGCGTCCCTAGATCAACGTCTTGATAAAATATCTTGTTTTGTCTGAATGACGATGCGAAACTATCAGAATTCATAACAACTGTGTCAACATTAACTGTGTCAACAATACTGTGCTAAATAGATATGTTCTGCAACGACTTTAGGGTCCCAAACCCACCCGCCCTTGCAGTACCTGGGCTCTGAGCATCCCGTACTTCATTCGTAGTACGCCAGTTGGTCGTGCTTCCATCGAAGGGCGGCTGCTGCGCTTTACCATACCATCGACAGTGTTTTAGCCTAATCAGACAAATATGCCATCGAATATTTACCAAATCGGTTCATAACATATCTACAGATGCTAGTCTTCTAAAATATAATGAGGGTTCAGCTTGGAAAGGTTTCCATGTGATGTGCCAGGTAAAAACATGTTGAAAATTGGTGTCTCTCAGTGCTCATTCGCCCCGTTCAGTCAATAATTTGGAATTCCCCACCCAACAGGATACCATGTCATGGTTTCTAAATATAGAGTTGCTCATTGTGAAGGGATTCCCATGGTTAGATCAATAGGAATCCAGCGTAAATCTATGTTTGCATACTATGAACTCATGCATGTTGTTACAAAGTGGCTGTACCTCGATTTAGGTTCACGCATACTGCGAAGGAAGTACGTACTTCGTTTGACGGTCGTACTACGAACGACGGTGGTCCTCGACCTGATTATATATAGACTTTAACATGGGAATCCCCGTAGGGTATGTTTGGCCCTCTAGCGGAAAAAGCAAAACAGAAATAAAATTTTACGATTTTACGATTTTACGTCATAATTATTTTTCGTTATCTTAGAAACAACTAGGCGGTAGAAATAGAAGCCCTGTGACTCGCAGTAGATCTCTCTATTCTCAATATTAATTATACAGTGAATTTACTTCGTATTTAAATAAACAAAATTTACTTCACGTGACGTCACTGACGACGAACTTTTTGGGGGAAATGGGTCTTACCAACTTCCTTAATACATCTTTGAAGGTTGACGATGATTAAGAAAGCGAAACTGGGAAAACAATGTCCATTTTGTATGAACATAAGGGCACGGTGAACTATGACGTCGTTTTGTGCGAAACCTCTTCCTACGCGCCAAAAAATTATCCATATTTGAGTTGTGTCCCCTAATTAGTGGAACATTTTGACGCTAGTCGCATCTCTTTAGAACAATTAGTAAGCATATTAAATATTAAACTTTAAACTTTAACGTTTTTCCTTTAATCTAATGGCCTTGACCGTTAAATTTTGGCAATCGGAAGTCCGTAACTTGAAAATTGTCGAGGCTAAGTCATGCCACATTTCCATCAACGTTGGTGAACGATAGCTGTTGTCGTCAGGTCAGTCGAGGGTACGAAAGAAAACAGGAGTGCATAAGTCTGGCGGGTGCTGGTGGACGGGGGGTGGGCCAGTTGTGTAGGAGTCGGATGAATGTCGATGGGCTGGGGGGCTGCAGGAGTTGGGTGGATGGGTGTGGGGAATGAGCAGAGAGGAGTCCATTAACCCTGGTTGGTGTGGGTGGGCTGAGGGGGGGTGGGGGGTGAGGAGCCCATGAAATTGGTGCCGCTAGGGCGTGTGCAGGAATTATTGAAATGGGGTGGGGGGGGGAGGGGGCACAATAATGTGTTTCACACAGGACACACATATACCGTAGGATCTGAAAGGAGGGGCACGTGTTCTCTGTGCACGTCCATGCACGGTGGGTGTGGATGGACGGGGGGAGAGGGGAGGGGCAGGAGTGCATGATTCTGACGAGTGAGGGTAGAAAAGGTGGGAGGCATCAGTGCAGGAGCCTGGTGGATGGAAGTGGGGCGGAGGGACGGGAGTCCGTGAGGCTGGTGGGCGGCTGCATTGGCGATTTCTTCCTGGTTCTTGTTCTCCTCCCTTCCCACGACTGTGCCCCCGCCTCTCCCAATATAGCACATGACAATATACAAACAGCACGATGCCTTATCGCGAACCGCTCTCACCGCCCTCCCCAGCCCGCGCTGTCTGGATCAGGCGCCGACTTTAACATGGGAATCCCCGTAAGGAATGTTTGGCCCTCTAGCGGGGAAAGTAAAATAGAAAGTATCTTTTTTTAATTAAGAAACATGTTAGACGTCATGTTAGACTGTATGTCCTCTATTCATACCAAACAAACACGACCGACCGACAAATGACAAAAATTTAAAATGTTCTTCATAATAAAACGAACAGTGCTTGTCCAACTAAAAAATACAATTAGTCAAGGAGAATCTAGGCCATGTGGAGCCATTGGCACCAGAGACTCTAGGCCATGTGGGGCCGCTGGCACCGGAGACTCTAGGCCATGTGGGGCCGCTGGCACCGGAGACTCTAAGCCATGTGGGGCCGCTGGCACCGGAGACTCTAGGCCATGTGGGGCCGCTGGCACCGGAGACTCTACGCCATGTAGGGGCCACTGGCACCGGAGATTCTAGGCCATCTGGGGCCGCTGGCACCGGAGACTCTAGGCCATGTGGGGCCGCTGGCACCGGAGACTCTAGGCCATGTGGGGCCGCTGGCACCGGAGACTCTAGGCCATGTGGGGCCGCTGGCACCGGAGACTCTAGGCCATGTGGGGCCGCTGTCACCGGAGACTCTAGGGCATGTGGGGCCGCTGGCACCGGAGCCAAATAATCGATTCAATTTGGTAAATGATGATCCTATTTAAGTGAAAGAAAACAGAATGACTGGAGTAAACTAGAAAAAATTAACAAAAATAAATACTTGCGCTAGTTGATGGTAAAACATGCAAAGCAAAGCATACAAAAACACATGGTACACAATTCCAATGGGTATTGTTAAAAACATAACTCAAATACATTTAAGATATAATAAAACGGTGTTAAAAAAGTGTTTGTCTGATGTCTTTCTCAAATAGGTTCGTCAGGTTTCCACTGGCTTTATATGGCTGACCCCGACTGCTTCTGACATACACAATCATATCAAAACTATAACGCACAACCTTCATAAATGTGTGCGTGGACGGCATTCGCAACTCGCCCGCCATAGTGTGAGACTTGTATTGTTTGGATATTGCCGTTGGCGACAGCTCCCCGACATTGTTATCGGCTTATCATGCGTGATGTGCAGAAGGGTAAAACCGTGGTATGGAAATAAGCAAATGACATTTTGCTTCCTTTTACAATGCTATCCAATAATATATGATATAAATCTAGCCGTAAAAATCCGTTCGGCTTACCATACTAGCATTGTGAGTTGGAAGAGGAGTACAATAGGGCTGTACAGTTCTCGCGGGTTCTGTTTCCGGTTTAGGTCCTTTGGGGACCAACAAAAAACACGTGCTCTTAGAACGAGTGCGCATCACGCTGGTGCCTTGCTGCAACTGCGTGACGCGCACTCATTGTAGTCAACGTTTGAGTATTGGGAACAGGCCAGCTGCGCGGTTGGTGCCTAAAGAATCGAGTGGGTGTGAAGCTATATTTTGTTTGCTTTGGTCCAGGCATTGTTAACTATAATATCATAATATAGTTAAAGACAAGACATTTATCTCTCCATAATGCATGTGGTCCGTTCGATGAGACCGTTGGAAGCGTTGTATTTTGAGCCAAATCATCGATGTTTACAGTTCTACGATAAACGGAGCACCATTGTCCTCACCTGCTTAGTCCATATATAAGGAGCGTTGTTACGTAACCATAGATACCGCGCGCAGATACGCGCGTCATGATGATTATTACGTCATACGACATGGAAAACCCTGCGCAGCACGTTAGATCGCCTGACGCTGATAGTCACTCATGAGACAACCGCATTCTGGTTTATCAACTGCCTACCCGCTCATACATTACATAAATCTACTCGGATGGTTATAATTCGGATATGCACAGAACTTCAGTGGTTAGTTGTGCTTCCAAGGACAGTTTTAGCCGATCTTGTGTGTGAGGCGGGGAAGGCAAACAACCGGAAGGTAGGCAACACGTACAGGCCGTTGATGCTAGGCATTGACGCAGAGCATAGGTATCCCTGTCTCGTGGGGTCTTGATAAGATCCCGAAGTGACTGTACAGCCCTATGGTGGCGTGGTCAGAATAGAGGGGTCAGCAGATGCAACCTGCCATCTTTTTGGCAAATGATCTTGGCCAATAGAGAATGCACTGATATGGCAGCCCATCCTGATATTTATTCCCAATACTTCAACTTTTAATATGAAAAATTGAATTGAATTGAAATGAATCGGTTTATTGTTCTCTTAAATCAGTTACAGTTGTTCGACAAGCTTATACAACATCAGCAGGGAATACTAATAACATGCAATATTCAGCCATATTCAACAAAGGTACAATATGCAGCTTTCTAAACAGCGGATCTGCATGAGCATTTCTTTCTACACCAGTAACAATTCAAACAACTCTTTTTTGCAACACAACAAGTGGCCAAAGATGATTGGCACGCAGTTCCCCATAGTTCATGAGCATAACGAATGTATGGATGGATAAATGAAAAGTAGAGCGTACGGAGGGTTTGTTTTAAAGTTTTGGTAATTACGCCTAAGCCTTCATGCGAATTTTCCTTTTATATATGCTATGTGTTCCTTCCATGTTAGAATACTATCGATATAAACCCCTAGAAATTTCGTTTTCGTGACTTTGATAATACATTGACCCATTATCTCCACATTAGTGGAAGCTTTAATTGTCTTACGGCTTGATGTAAATACCATGGACTTTGCTTTATTTACATTTATTGTAACTTTATTTACACGTAATCAGTGCAAAATAATATCTAATTCTCTACTTAAAATCATTGTCATATTATCTAACTTTGTCTCTGTAATGAGGAAGCTCAAATCATCTGCGAAAAGAATGCAAAACACTGTTTTACTCACTGAGGCTAGGTAATTTATATACAAAAGAAACAGGAGTGGTCCCAGTGTGGATCTTTACTCAACATATTGTACTCTATCAGTAAGGTAACGTTTTATCCAGTTGAACACCACTCTTCGTATACCATATTTTTCTAACTTAGTAAAGAGTATTTCATGGTTTACTGTATCGAAAGCTTTCGGGAAGTCAAGAAACACACCTTACGCATGTTCACCTGTATCTATTGCTGTTGCGATTTTATCCATAAATAGTATGAGAGCAGACGTTGTCTGGTAATAAACGTCGTTAATCTATTATGCACCAGTTTTTCAAACACTTTTGGCAACGTCGAAAGAATGAAAGAATAAATATCGGTCTATAGTAACTGTTGTTGAATTTGTTTTTGTCTCCTTGCTTATATATGGATACCACTTTCGATATTTTCAATTCTTTTGGGAATCGACCCTCTGATAATGACAAGTTTAGAATATGCATCAGGGGTTCGTCTAAAATTTAATATGCATTCGTAATGATTTTAGATCCTATGTAATCCCATCCAGGTGAGTTTTCTTTCCGCGACCATACTATGTTATGGAGTTCTTCTTTATTCACTGGTTCAAGAAACAAGCTCGCACTGTTTGTTTCCTTAATGTAGCTGCAGGGTGTATGATCCTGGATATGAGGAATACTCTTGCATAAGGTTGAACCTATGCTAGCAAAAAACTTGTTAAATCCATTCCCAATAGTGTCTGTCTCTGTAACCACTAAGTTATTGATTACAACTTTATTTTGGACTTGCTTTTTTTTGGTGCGATTTATTACTTCTTTAATCGCATTCCACGAGTTACCACGATATTGCGTGATCAGATTTTCGAAGTGGTCCTTTTCTGCATTTCTGAGGGTTCTTAGCAAACTATTTTTGTAGACTGTGTATTCTTCCTTAATCTTTCTTCTTTTGTCTTCTTGAATCTAAGGTAAAGTTTATTTTAACCTTAATCGACGCTTCTAAGCCAGATGTCAACCACGTTTTTTTTTCATTTTACTTAGACGCTTTTTTGATTATAGGGAAAGTTTCATTGAATAAACTACATATAGGACCAGCAGGGCTGAAAATGCTTCCTGTGTGTTCTCCGTATCAAGCGTCATCGACCAATCTGTGTCAGCTAACCTCTGTTTGAATATCTCTACGTTTTTCATGTTGACACATCTCGTCAGCCTTGCAGTCCCATGGGTGTGCATGATGTCCTGGCATGATATACAAACAATAGGAACATGATCGGTTACATCAGTGTACATGATACCTGGAATGGAATTAACTACCTGGATATCTTTAGTCAAAATATTGTCGATTAAGGTTGCTGATGTTGCATCGCGTTTGCAAAATCGGAGGTTTCCTTATGAGTTTCATAATTCAATAAGTTAATATTGAAATCACCCGCTAAACAAATGCCATTTCCCGCATCCATACTTTGCAATAGATCACGGAATATGTCGTAAAAACACCTTTATATTTGTATCGGGCGGTCTGTATATTACGCCAATAATGATGGTCTTCCCCTTCGCGTTGTTAGAATTATGTAGTTCAATAAACAATGTTTCAATGTTCTCATTAAATATTTCTATATCATCGCGAACCCAAAATAGCAATTTTTCTTTGGCAAATAGGGTAATTCCCATACCTCCTCTTTCACTGCGATAATTATTTACTGACGTATAGTTATTTAGACCATGAAGACCAACATTATTTTCGTTATGCCAGGTTTCAGTAAGGGCAAGAACCTGGAATTCATGAGACAACGCACTCCGATAAGATGTAAAGTTAAGAAAGTTCTTTGTTAGGCTTCTTATATTCATGTGCATAATTGACCAAGTATTATCGCCAGTGAATCTTCCAGGAAATACTTGCAGCTAGAATTATACAACGTAGTTTCATTGCAATAGTGCATATCTGGATCGATATCACTCAGATAAATATTGTCACTAGCATTCAATTCAAATGGGTTAAGCAGGTATTCCACAAGTTTGAAAAACTGTCTGACGTCAGGTCTTTGTCTTAAGTAGTCATTATCTGGAAGAATGACCCGGAAAACAGACCTAGTCGTGTTTTATTAACGTAAGTGTTCTTTATTTAAATAAAGAACGGAAAAACTGTCCATTATCTTAGTAATGAACAGCCGAGCTAGCTGGTCTAATCTTGTCAAAACTTGCAAATTTCAGGACAATGAAATGTCACCCTTAAGCTCCAGGCGGGTGGGGGGGGGATTAGATAAGTAAGCACAACATATATGGAAATTCCACAGTTTTCGATGGCATATATATCCGGTGACGCTTATGAACGGGGGACCGCATGACATTGGTCAGGCCATTTCTACTAAAGGTGTCACACACATATGTATATGTCCGCAGGGGCGGATCTAGGAATTTGCCAAGGGGGGGGGGTTGCTCTCTGAAAACTTGCGATCGGGGGGGGGGGCGGGGCGGTGCTCTCTTTTTGCCAAGGAGGGGTTGCTCTCTGAAAAACTGGCGACCGGGGGGGGGGGGAGCGCTGCTCGGAGAAGCCGACTTTAACAGTGTATGTTCAGGTTCCCAACTCCCCTAACCCCCCCCCCCCTGGATCCGCCACTGGTCCGACATAAGTGGATGATCCATTTTAAAGTAAAAGCGTTGATTCACTAATACTGCTGTTCAAGTGGAGTTGTTTTCATGGAAGTTAGACGAGACGTCTTGACCCTTGTGGCGATTTCTAACAAGATTTTCTAAATTATATCTATTACCCCCATGCCTTCTCACGCTCCACCCTGGGGCTTCACATTGACTGGCCCATTAGTTTATTTTAGAGCAAACCGCTGCTTACATAACGCTATCGATTTCTTGTGTCCAACCCTAAAAATGAACCACGCAAATCATGAGCAGAACTAATGCTTTGTTATAACAATTTTATAAGTACGTGCAAGAACTCGCTGTCGTACATTCTCCAAATAAAGCACTCGACGCTATCGCGTCTCCTGTTTTATTTTGGCGAATGCACTCATTCGCTCGTTCTTTAACTAGTACATATCAACCGGCAACATTTGGTTGCTGGACCCAGTCTCTACTAGGTCATTGACGAGTTCTTTATCGGGGACATCACTGAATGGAAAAAAATATCTGTAATACAGGAACTACAATACCAGGACTCTTTATGTAGGTGGGTCTGATTTTTTCAGAGGACTTATGACGCACACAGTATGTGGTGTGATCCTTTACATATCGTACATTTCAGGTAACGAGCAGTACTGGAACAGACAGGACATGAATTATTAGGTAACATATTTACATAATATAAAATCTCATCTGCCCAAAATGAAGAAATGAAGATAGCAATTATATAATTCCTGATAGTATATAATTCCTTATAGCAAACATATAATTCCTGATGGCACGAGTACCATTCCTGATAGCAAATACTTGTAATATTACAATAAGTAATTCGCGATAGCAATATAATGATAATTATGGAATAATATTGTGGTGGCCCGCCATACACTAATATAATTTTGCGCATTACTGTCACGGAAGCAATGTCAGTGTTTTCCCTCACTAAGCACTAAAAACATGGAACAAGGCATGGTCGTCGTATGGCCGCGAGCAATGGCGTAAAACATCCCTGTGAGGATGACGGACGGGGTCCCAATGAACACCTGGGCGGTATAAAGTGGAGCTCGGTGAGTCAGCTCGTCACACCATCTCTCCGACCCAGCCAGAACAGAGAACTCAGACCTTCAACCTCGCACCACCCACAGAGTCACCATGAACAAGCTTCTGGTTTTGGCCATCGTCCTGGGATTTGTCGCCCTTGTCGCCGCCAGGTCAGTCTGTCGGCATTCCATTTACACGACTTCCGCGAGACATGCGCATTGCAGACGACATGCGGGAGTTGGGTCACGGTCACAATAACACAACAGCACAACGATTAATACAACAACAAATTATTTGTTTTGGATTCAATTTCAACTTATTGTTGGCAGATACGAGAAACTTGTTGACCTTATTGTTTAAAAATCAGATGAAGCTGTTTTTGATTGGCAAATTTAGGCCAAACGTCGTCCATTCACAGGAAAGCTGCATTTTAAAATATGTTTTTCATACGCAAAACACCGGCGCAATGAGAAATCATCCATCTGGTTGCAGGTTTTCAACCAACTGATTCAAATCCGTAGTTTGCATTTTCACCGCCCGGTGTCGTATGCGCTGTGGAAGTCGTCTAGTATGACGGTATTTCCTGGTTTGCCATTTCTTCCAGATTTAAATCCACTCAATGTGAACATATCTGCAGGCATGATGACTGAAAGTTGAACTTCATTCTCTAAGGGTATAGTTGCCGATATTGTTAACAGGAAGTGAGCGAAGACAATATTTAAGGCAGTTAAACTCTTAAGATATATCCTTCGCTTTGCCACCACACGCGCGGTTCACCAAAGAAACTCATTGTCGTCTGCTCCAGTCAGTGATACTAAGTAGAAGATATTTGGCATTCGATCTATGTTTTTAACTTAATTGATGTTAATGTTAATGCCAGAATTATTGCCTCCATCACCTGATGACTGGTGTCAAAGCCAACTGATTGACGTGTTGCTGCAATGGGACATCGCTGTACAGTATGTTTTCTGTCTCATACCAGTCCTGCATTTAGCAGCGAATCCAATGAGGAATACGGTAGCCATGGTTACGGCAGTAGATTTCTCGGCGGCCGTGCGGGTTACGGAGGTTACGGAGGTTATGGCGCTGACGTGGGTTACGGCAGGGGTTACGGCGGCAACTATGGCGGCTACAGCCGCGGCTACGGAGGCTATCGCTATGGTGACAACGGCAGAGGATACGGCCCCGGAAGAAACGGTCTTTATTAGTACACGGTTAGTTCAATATTTAACTCTCTGTATAATTAATCTCGATTATTAAATCTCGAGTCCATGAAGAATTCTAAGAACTGTAAATGCGTTATTATGAATTCCATTTTAAGTTTCACGAGAACAAAATACAGTGAAGTGCTCTTTCATTGTCTGATAATTTACGATTCTAATAATTCTAATGAATATTAATGTCTGCTGAAATCCTCTTTTATTGTTTTCCCCTTTTATTTTCGCATTTATGCGAAACCACGGCGCTCGGAACTACTACATACTTTATTCATTGGCCCTTATGCCTTGGGTTAATGATATATTTCTGTATAGATATCTCTTCTATGAAATGTATCATAGATTCAATGCATTTAAGTATATTTTTGGGTGAGCACTATCCTTTGTATGTAAATTTAAATGAGCGATTCTATCGTTGAAACTGCCCACAACTGAAACACAGTCCGTCACCAGCCACTGTACGTCACCAAGGTCTGACGTCACCCAGCTCTGACGTCACCCAGCTCTGACGTCACCCAGCTCTGGCGTCACAAGCTACTGTTCGTCACCAAGGCCTGACATCACCAAGGTCTGACGTCACCAAGGTCTGACGTCACCCAGCTCTGACGCCACCCAGCTCTGACGTTACCCAGTTCTGGCGTCACAAGGTCCAGTTTGTCACCAAGGCCTGACGTCACCCAGCTCTGACGTCACCCAGCTCTGACGCCACCCAGCTCTGACGTCACAAGCTACTGTTCGTCACCAAGGCCTGATGTCACCAAGGTCTGGCGTCACAAGCTACTGTTCGTCACCAAGGCCTGACGTCACCGAGGTCTGACGTCAGTAGTGAGAGCTGAGGGATTAGCTACCCCCATGACCCCCTCACCCCCACCCCACTGTGGTCGCGCTGTAGCGCGACCGAAAATTTTGAAATATCGATTTGAAAATGCCGGTCACGAGTTAATGAGGTCATTAATTTTTGTCAAAAGTCTTTGTTTCCGTGCTATAGCACGGGGTATAATTAGCATAAATTACGATGTAAATAGCTAATTAAGCTGTCAACAAGGTTATTCATAATTGCTTGAAGTCGTTGTTTCCGCGTTATAGTACGGGGTATAAATAGTATAAATTAGTATGTAAATAGGTATATTCAACAAGGTTATTAATCATTGTTTGTCTATGTTCTCGTGCTATAGTACGAGTGAATGAAGTTGGTTGAAGTCTTCAATCTGCGATCAAGTACTATTATGAATAGGTAATAGATGAACAAGTCATTGTGCTTTGATGAAACAGTAAATCATTTAATCGCTATACATATCGCCATGTAAACTGTATATTCTCGCGTTACAGTACGATTAATCGTCAATGACACGTGTATATAATCAATGTAATCAGGCCATGTGAGATCCTATAAGCTGTGTAATATGTTTGTTTGTTTGTAAAAACCTAAGGATATGTATCGAGTAAACCATATTAACGCAAATACAATCATCCATTTTGAAAAGTTTTTATTCCTATATCACTACATGAATACCATTACCCGCTACAACATCTATCGTGGTCAAAAACTTAGTATCACAAAAATATACACCTTCATATCATATTATTATACATGACAATTTAGACAATGGGTAAAGAGGTCTTGCACGCGGTTTGCATAAAACGCGGGGACTGCCGGCGAGTGATACGCGGAAAGTGAACAGATTGGAAATTATGAATATAGTTGTCATTGCACATGGTGTTTGGAGACCAATACTCTCGATATATTCGTGACATGGAGTAATTTCGACATTTGAAATATAAGTAAAATAGACAGTATTCTCCGCATACATCTGTGCCAAGTGACTGCCACACCGCTCTCATGGGTTGTTGAATAAAATATTCCAAGTGTTTAAGGTTCACATAGGCACGAATTGGTTTTCCTAGTGAGTCAAACATCTCAATTTTCCCCGATGACACTAAACTTTAAATGTCACACGTACGTATACTAATCACAAATTATATATATATATATTCATCTACACCAGTGTAACTTTCACCATAATTCAGGATTGGTCATCCATAAATACATCAAATGTAACTTAGTGGATACATAAACATTTAGGATAGATGTATCTTATCCAAACCTTTCGGGTAACATTCAACACAGTCAAAGTACCCCTCCTGATTTTGGTGAGATGACATACAATCAACCAACTCGGTGAGTTCCGGAACACACTTATCATGGATCGTGTTGAGATGGAACTTAAGTAAATTCCACTGCTTTAAATCGAGAGTAATTCCTTTTCGGGTCGGCACGGGCGTATCTTGTGTATCCGGCAACCAGTATTTTCGAATATCTAGAAACTGGCCACGGGGCAGGACCTCGGCCATCACCAAACCTCCGAGATGATATTTCCGTGGATTGGTGGTCTGTTGCAATTCTCGATCTATGGTGTTTGTCAATGTCTGCAACATCTTCCAGCGGGTTGTGATGAGATTGACACCCACTTTTGTAGGGTAATCACGGCCGTTTTCTTGACATACCCACTTTCTAATATCAAAGCGTAAAACGTCTTTGAAATACTGAACAGTTAAATAGACATTCTCTCCGATGCACTCTTGACAGCGTATATCGTGAGTTTGCTCGGAAGTACACTGCGTATTCTCCCATTTTCTTTTCTTGGCCAGCGGGATGAGTGGTAGCCGATTGGAGGGAGCGAAGCCCGCTGTTGTTTTGTGGGAAGTCATGTCGTTGTGGCGAAAAGATGGAGACCGCCCGTACATTATATTCACAAAGTCCCTCTCCACCTCCTCGTCATCCACCCACTTGGGACGTGTCTGAACATGCTTTGGCGAGGTGTAAAAATAGCATCACGACTGACGTCATACATCGGCGTGGCTTTGTCATCTGTTTAAAGATAGACAGAGGGGCGTGGCCAACAGGCTTTGTACGCACGGGTAATCGCTGTAAATGAGCGATCAATCACTTTTTTAATCCCAACAACTCAAGCCCGCGTTATAATAAGACTGAGTCGCTTCACTACGTTTTATAATAATTGGTTCATGCACTACTGTGTGTGAATTGTGTGATTGATGTTAAAGGTCACAGAAAAGGGCCGTGGATGTTTTAAAACTCATCAAAATGCTACCTTTGTGAAAGAGCGGTGACTTTAAGGACTTGTCTGCGAGCGACAGATGTTTCGTGGTCTTTGTCTTGATGTGTAGAGTTGCAGCGACAATTATTTATTTTCGGTCGGTTATTTTTTTAAATGCGCGTTTGAATTCACCGGTGGGAGGGCAGTGAGTCGAGCCCGCGGGCGCGCGGGCGCGCTGCACGGTGGGGGCGGGGCTTCGACCGAGACAAATATCGATTTTTTTTTTCCAAGCCCCTCAAAACACAGCACCCGCTGGCCGTCACGACCTACTGATTTTCAAAAGTTCGGGCGAGCCAGCGAGCCAGAGTCAGCGGAGCGTCATGTGGTTTTTGGCGGGGTATTGGCCGACGGTCTGTGTACGCACAAGTTTGGGAGTGTCGCTGTGATATATTGTGAAATATCGGAAGGAATAATCACCTTAATTTTAGTTTCGGTTGTAACATTATTCAACTGTCGCCGATGTAATAAGGATGCATCTATAAACGTTCGAACAAACAAGTCGTGGAGACAAGCGCCCGGTTGGCGTCCTTTTGTCGCGAGGGAGAAGAGTTATGACAGTTGTTTGATGAGTCAGTCTATTATTTCGATAGTAATAAGCGGGCTTTATGCTCTTCACCTCAGGTATTATTTATCTGCAAGCCATTAGTACGTCGGCCGGAAAGGTCAATGGGTTAACCTCTTTAACAACCACCCGTGGGTATTTCATTCTACCTTCCCCTCCTAGATAACTAGGCGTGGCAGCTGGTTACTATGTGGTGGCAGTAAAATTCACTGTTGTATATGATACGAGGCGTCATTGTGTACTGATGGAAACATAAGAAGCTTGTGTTATAGGTCCACCCTTCCCCCTGCCCCCCTTTCTCTCCCCCATCTATTCACTGACGATTCTGAACACATGACTCCCATGCTACACCTGCCCTCTTCGTCAACGATGCAGTTTTAAAATCATAATGGAGTGAATGGTGACGTCATTGACAATTAGTCATCTGTTTGTTCAGGACCTATATAAAACGGGAGAGATGAGTTAATTGGTTGTTTCTTTATGTTGGCAACCCCTTGACCTCTGTAGCCGACGTTCTGTTTGCTTGCATATGCATCCAAAAGAAGGTAGGGAGGGTGAAGGATATAACATCAATCGTCTATGTCATTGCTATACACGTTCTTGGGGAGTGTCTGTGGGTTTTTTATTGCATTGGAGTTACCAATGTTACGAGCACCCCACATCCGACGGCACGTTTAAACGAGTTTGGGGAAAGAGCGACTGGCTCCCTCCACCTCCATACACCATACACTCACAATATTCCTATTAGGTTATTTTGCTGTTACTCCGTCAAGTGAAAACTATTATGGTGCATGACCGCTTTTCTAGTTCATTAAAAGAAGCAGTTGCATTTGCTTGTGACATCTGCAACCAACGTCGCATTCATATAACTCATACACCGTTAAAGGAATTATTCTGTAAGTTTGAACATTGTTACTCGTTAAGTCAGTGTAAAGTAACATATATGTTAAAAATGTATTGTATTGAACTTTATTTGTTTTTATTGCACTTTTAAAAGCAGCTAAAGTAAATTAACATAAATTTTACCAACAATAACCGTATCCATCCATGTCAAGGAACGTAGTCAACAATTAACTTTAGCGTAATTTAAATAACTCACAAATTTCATATGTCACCACGTCACAACTCATTCGTAGGTTTCAACAAGACTTTAAACCATTTGCAAAAGTGATTATAAAAGTGAATGCATCAACTTTAAAAATGATATTTTACGTATTGTATGTATGAAGTATTCGTTTTCCGTCACGTGTTTATATATTTTTTAAACTATCAAGTGTTACAGTAACACAATAAGTTATGCATGTATCATATATTTGTGAAACATCCATTTACCTTATTGCAATACGTCTAGGTTTACACATACACTTACAACTATGCAACTAGTCTTGTAGAATGTCATGTTTCATAAAGTTAACAAGTTATTGAATCAACAGATTGACGCGTGTTACGCGTGCGTGTATCGCGAATGTGAACTGAATTAAAAGTCGTCATCACGTTAACGAATTAGGAAGTGAGTATAAACACTGCCATGTAATTTTTAGTGAGTAGCATTTGCGGTAAAAGAACTTCGCTATTGAAATAGCGTTAGCAACAGGCAAGTACTAATTCTACACAATCATGACAAGTTCTTAAATTTTATTTAGTGAACATTGTAATTCCGAAAACAACGATATTTGTGGTGACAACATATCTGCAATGAAGTAAGAGAGAAGTAATTAGACATAAAAAATAGCGAAGCCAACGTGATGTATGTGCGAATTTAATGAATTGAATTCACCGGTATAATCAGATACATTCTAAACTACGGTGCGTAGAGAAGTATTGAATAGACTCATGACTGCCAAGAGTTTATCAAATGAATAACATTTGGAACATAACACAACATATGGATAATATAAACCTAATACTTTTGATTACAATAAAACTCACGCGAGTATTCTGAGAGAACATGTTGTAAACGGAATAAATCATCAGTTTGTAACCATACAAAGAGATGAATGAAACATATCATTTACTTTATCTCGTAACATACATTCTAAACTTAGAAAGAGGATCGTATTAAGTAGTTGTCATAGCAAACACTAACATAAACATAACGAATGAGTTATCTGTCTTTTTTGGTATAACTTGGTGCAATGTATGACGTATCTAACTCGTGTTTTCTCTCTGCGTAGAAGGTGTGTCAAAACTGGGAGTATGTATCCTCTTTCTTTTTATACATCAAGAAGTTAAACAGATAGAATAGAATTATCATGAGTTGTGATGTCAAGGACAATGAATCAGTATTCAGTTTGGTTTTATTACACATATCCCAAAACAGTTTTCTTACTCTTACTCAACCAGATTATGTAGGAATGTATGGTAATGTAATTTTTAGAACCCTTAACTTCCTACATGAATTGATACTTCTAGTATCTAATTAATCTTACCTTAAGCTATCCTGAAAGAAATTTCAGGGTCCACTCGTCTCCTGCGAGAATGTAACAATATGTTTAGTTGATTTATAACATTTAGGTTTTATCTACATGAAACGAATGCTTATTTTTTATTTTTAAACTATTAACATTTGTACTGAGTTTAGCTCATTTTACTTACCACTCTCTTTCCTCTGGCGCACAGTAAACCGTTATACACTTACACCTATGACTAGTTACAAATGGAAGTATTAATAAAGTTAACAAGTTATTGAATCAACAGATTGACGCGTGTTACGCATGTGTATATCGCGAACATGAAACGTTTGATCCGCAAGTGCCATCACGTATGATATGTTAACTGGTTTGGTGGACACATGTGAAACCAAAAGGTAGAATTCTGTCAGTTACATGCCGTCATCGAGTTTGTTACATTCGTGTAATTTGAAAGACAACGAAGAAGAAAGATGTCACTTTTTGTATTCAACATAACATCAAGTTTATACTTAATGTATAACATGTGTGAAATAAATATCATGTCACATCTATTTACTCAATAGTCAACCGCAAAAGTAAAAAGCTGTAAGTATTGTGTGTGTGTATTCACTGTATCATATGTCTGTGGATAGTAATCATTTGCATACGATTTTACTTATTGTAGATGACACAACGATGAATAACGTGTTCATGCTAGATATAAAAAAACATACACCTCCGTTGAACGAACGGTGTACGAGAAAATTAAATGACTTGTAAATAATATAGATGTGATCCGTACTACACATGTGTCACAATTGACATGATCGTTTGATAGAACAAATATCGGTCTTGTCTTTTTCAAGTGAAGTAAATCGGGTTTGCAGACTGTTAAGAAAGTAACCGAGTGCGTAATACAATATATATATTTAATGAAGTAATATTTTTGGGAAAAGAGTCGTTATATAGTTTCGCTGTATGTTAACATACTTGAACACAAGAAAACGGTAACAAAAGTTAATGAATGATTGAATGCGTCAACAGCTACGTGACTGTTTAGTTTAAAGACAAACATACAATGTGATGTGTTTTCAGTTATCGCTCACATTACGTACTAGGTCTGTTTTATGTAATGATGATAGATCTAGTTGTAGTAAAATATTAACATTTATGTATAATGTTTGTTGATTTCTGTGAAGTTAAACATCAAATGAACAATCCAATAACTCACTATTGATGGTGTTGTAGTAATCTATATGTAGAACCTTGCTAAACAGGTGATGTAAAGTATATTTAACAAACTATAGTGATTCAACATATAAAAGGTATTGTAAATTATAATCTGATGAGTGCGAAAAGTATCGTTGGGCGGATCGCACCGTATGGATCTACACAAATTCTGAAATCATGTTTAGTGATATTTATTTAGTGTGTCTGTTGAACCTGGGTGATTTCTCGGTTAAACTGTAAATTCATTCCCCGGCGGCTAACACCCTCTATCGAAACGCCTGAAAAGTGTCAGTGGACGGTCGTGGACGGGCGGCAACCGTAAATTTGAGTTGGGATGTAGGCGGCCCCCCGTTAGGCTTCGGTGACGCCAAGGTCACCGCATCTCACGCCTACTCCACGCCCCCTATCACGTCCATCGTGAACCACCTGCCCTCTCACCCCCTCCCCTTCCCACATACTCACTATATCTTCCCCCCCCCCCTTCTGTCATCTGCCCCGTAGGTGGAGATAATCACTGTAAATGAGCCTGCGACCAATTACTCTATTAACCCCGACAACCCTCAAGCTCGTGTTATAATGCGACTGAGTCGCTTCACTGCGTTTTATAATAACTTGTTCGCGGATTCATGCAATACAGTGCAATACAAGCTCGAGCAGCTGTAGAGATGATGACCAGATGGCTGCAATTATCTTTAAGTTATGGATCAACGTGCGGTGAACTATGAAATAGAGTAATACAGTTGTCTGCATTGCAAATGAACATTTGGCATAAGATTTTATTGACCAGAAAGTGCATTGGTTAACCTCTTTAACATAAACAACCTCTCCCGCTAGATTGCCCTGAACAATGCAGAAGGTTGGTAAAGTCAAAAACGGTCGCTCAACATTGTTATTATTAAGTCGGACAGGGAGGTGGATTGGTTAACCTCTTCAACATAAAAAACTGCCCGTCTGTCGTCCCCTCTCACCCTCTCCCGGCAGAACGCCCTGCACAAGACCGGGGGAGGTGAGACAAAGCCATTACTGGGTGTGCTCTTCCAGGGGGGCGTAGGTGGTTGTGGGTGTACATAAGGGCCCCCGGATTTTGGAGTCAGGACAACTTGACAATTTGTCTGATGATACCGCTAGTTACACGAAACGCACGAAGAACGAAAATAAGAAGATATGACAGACAGTACCGCCGCTGTTCGACAATATCTACCCCCACCACCGGAAGAGCTGCCATCCAGCTGGTTCTGTATCAAGTGCCACGGTTTGAAAACAAACGTCATCGATCCAGGTGAGCCGTATTTTTATTGTCGATGGTGTAACGCTATTGTCAGAAACACACCGGCCAGACAGTCTGGTCATCTATTTCGGTGCTCGAAAAAACCATATAGTAGTGCCTCTCAATGGGCGCTCTGGCATTGTAAGTGTTCAGTTCTAGAGCGAGAAAGAGCGTTGACCCAGGGTAAAAAACAGTGGTGGGAACAGAACCACTACTATCGTACCTGTGGTCAGTGCGATTTTTAGCTCTGTGCGGCACTTCACGTCATATTGGTTAAATAGCACAACGTAAATAGTTCGTGTTCGCTGTCAAGAAGTGCCACCAATCAACAATTGGTTCACCGGGTCCGGTATGTTTAGCTACAGTAACGGTGCATACACAGGCATGGATGACCAAGACGGTCAATATCACCAGCCGTGTCCACTCGAACAATTCCCCGGAATCGGTTTGTCAACTGGACAACCACAGCAAATTGCACAAATCCAGCCGCCCTTCCTCATCCTGCGGCCAGAGCAGTTCACGGCAGCCATCCGTCTGGCCTACGAGGGAGGTCGCCGCCTCCCCATCGAAAGTAGCATACCCACGCCGACGCCAGCTCCAGACCAGTTCCCGGCAGCCATCCGTCTGGCCTACGAGGGAGGTCGCCGCCTCCCCATCGAAAGTAGCATACCCTCGCCGACGCCAGCTCCAGACCAGTTCCCGGCAGCCATCCGTCTTGCCTACGAGGGAGGTCGCCGCCTCCCTATTGAAAGTAGGATGCCTTCGCCGACGCCATCTCCAACTTTATTGCGGCGAGGCGAAAACACACAACTGGAGATACCGATCGGGCGAGTCCTGCGCCGACAAGAGGTAATCACTATTTCGTCGGATGAAGAGGACGAACCACAACGGATCTTTATAAGAAATCGCCCAGGTGCACCCGGAACTGCGGCGCCTAGATCGCCGTCCCCATATCCTCCACTGTGCTCTGAAGACGATATTTTAATGCAACTTATTCAATTGGATACTCCGCTGGATCCATATATATAATCATTTTATGTGTGTGTGTGTATATATAAACTATATATTCTTGATGTTAATAAACGGTATTTAATCTGAAATCCATCGTATTTCTTCACCCCCCCCCCCCTTAACGTAACGCAGTAATATCGTAACACCTATATTTATTTACGCATATTCTGCTCGAATGCAGCAGTCAACCAACAGAAATCTTGTGAGGGTGTAAGTTCTTCGCAGGTTTATCACATTCAGTGCTCTGTCGAGGGCTGCCGCATTGTCCGATACAGCTCACCACGCTTCAGAAGTTAACTTACAAACATATCGTTTTCCTGAAAGTTTGTCATCCACCCTTTTCTGGTGTGATTTTTTACAGTCCACGTTGTTTACCGACTGACTGATGCGATATACATATACAAATGTAAACACATTGATAACCATATAATCAAAACTGCTGACTGTGCTTACGTGAACTCGATTTAATATAAAAACACTGCTTCAAAACATTAATCGTGACTCATGTCGCATTGGAGATGTATAGAGATCTTTGGTATTACCATTACATTTATAAAACAAGTTTTCACATGCACACTTTGTCCTTTGACTCAAACAGTTGGCGATATTATGGTTATGGTGGTTCCCGTGGTTGTTGTTGTTAGTCAGTAGCATTAATGTTAACTAATTCATCGAAAACATATCAAAGAAAATATTCGCATTCAACCATTCATTAACTTTTGTTACCGTTTTCTTGTGTTCAAGTATGTTAACATACAGCGAAACTATATAACGACTCTTTTCCCAAAAATATTACTTCATTAAATATATATATTGTATTACGCACTCGGTTACTTTCTTAACAGTCTGCAAACCCGATTTACTTCACTTGAAAAAGACAAGACCGATATTTGTTCTATCAAACCATCATGTCAATTGTGACACATGTGTAGTACGGATCACATCTATATTATTTACAAGTCATTTAATTTTCTCGTACACCGTTCGTTCAACGGAGGTGTATGTTTTATATATCTAGCATGAACACGTTATTCATCGTTGTGTCATCTACAATAAGTAAAATCGTATGCAAATGATTACTATCCACAGACATATGATACAGTGAATACACACACACAATACTTACAGCTTTTTACTTTTGCGGTTGACTATTGAGTACATAGATGTGACATGATATTTATTTCACACATGTTACATTAAGTATAAACTTGATGTTATGTTGAATACAAAAAGTGACATCTGTCTTCTTCGTTGTCTTTCAAATTACACGAATGTAACAAACTCGATGACGGCATGTAACTGACAGAATTCTACCTTTTGGTTTCACATGTGTCCACCAAACCAGTTAACATATCATACGTGATGGCACTTGCGGATCAAACGTTTCATGTTCGCGATATACACATGTGTAACACGCGTCAATTTGTTGATTCAATAACTTGTTAACTTTATTAATACTTCCATTTGTAACTAGTCATAGGTGTAAGTGTATAACGGTTTACTGTGCGCCAGAGGAAAGAGAGTGGTAAGTAAAATGAGTTAAACTCAGTACAAATGTTAATAGTTTAAAAATAAAAAATAAGCATTCGTTTCATGTAGATAAAACCTAAATGTTATAAATCAACTAAACATATTGTTACATTCTCGCAGGAGACGAGTGGACCCTGAAATTTCTTTCAGGATAGCTTAAGGTAAGATTAATTAGATACTAGAAGTATCAATTCATGTAGGAAGTTAAGGGTTCTAAAAATTACATTACCATACATTCCTACATAATCTGGTTGAGTAAGAGTAAGAAAACTGTTTTGGGATATGTGTAATAAAACCAAACTGAATACTGATTCATTGTCCTTGACATCACAACTCATGAGAATTCTATTCTATCTGTTTAACTTCTTGATGTATAAAAAAAGAAGAGAATACATACTCCCAGTTTTGACATACCTTCTACGCAGAGAGAAAACACGAGTTAGATACGTCATACATTGCACCAAGATATACCAAAAAAGACAGATAACTCATTCGTTATGTTTATGTTAGTGTTTGCTATGACAACTACTTAATACGATCCTCTTTCTAAGTTTAGAATGTATGTTACGAGATAAAGTAAATGATATGTTTCATTCATCTCTTTGTATGGTTGCAAACTGATGATTTATTCCGTTTACAACATGTTCTCTCAGAATACTCGCGTGAGTTTTATTGTAATCAAAAGTATTAGGTTTATATTATCCATATGTTGTGTTATGTTCCAAATGTTATTCATTTGATAAACTCTTGGCAGTCATGAGTCTATTCAATACTTCTCTACGCACCGTAGTTTAGAATGTATCTGATTATACCGGTGAATTCAATTCATTAAATTCGCACATACATCACGTTGGCTTCGCTATTTTTTATGTCTAATTACTTCTCTCTTACTTCATTGCAGATATGTTGTCACCACAAATATCGTTGTTTTCGGAATTACAATGTTCACTAAATAAAATTTAAGAACTTGTCATGATTGTGTAGAATTAGTACTTGCCTGTTGCTAACGCTATTTCAATAGCGAAGTTCTTTTACCGCAAATGCTACTCACTAAAAATTACATGGCAGTGTTTATACTCACTTCCTAATTCGTTAACGTGATGACGACTTTTAATTCAGTTCACATTCGCGATACACGCACGCGTAACACGCGTCAATCTGTTGATTCAATAACTTGTTAACTTTATGAAACATGACATTCTACAAGACTAGTTGCATAGTTGTAAGTGTATGTGTAAACCTAGACGTATTGCAATAAGGTAAATGGATGTTTCACAAATATATGATACATGCATAACTTATTGTGTTACTGTAACACTTGATAGTTTAAAAAATATATAAACACGTGACGGAAAACGAATACTTCATACATACAATACGTAAAATATCATTTTTAAAGTTGATGCATTCACTTTTATAATCACTTTTGCAAATGGTTTAAAGTCTTGTTGAAACCTGCGAATGAGTTGTGACGTGGTGACATATGACATTTGTGAGTTATTTAAATTACGCTAAAGTTAATTGTTGACTACGTTCCTTGACATGGATGGATACGGTTATTGTTGGTAAAATTTATGTTAGTATGTGTTTTTACTTTAGCTGCTTTTAAAAGTGCAATAAAAACAAATAAAGTTCAATACAATACATTTTTAACATATATGTTACTTTACACTGACTTAACGAGTAACAATGTTCAAACTTACAGAATAATTCCTTTAACGGTGTATGAGTTATATGAATGCGACGTTGGTTGCAGATGTCACAAGCAAATGCAACTGCTTCTTTTAATGAACTAGAAAAGCGGTCATGCACCATAATAGTTTTCACTTGACGGAGTAACAGCAAAATAACCTAATAGGAATATTGTGAGTGTATGGTGTATGGAGGTGGAGGGAGCCAGTCGCTCTTTCCCCAAACTCGTTTAAACGTGCCGTCGGATGTGGGGTGCTCGTAACATTGGTAACTCCAATGCAATAAAAAACCCACAGACACTCCCCAAGAACGTGTATAGCAATGACATAGGCGATTGATGTTATATCCTTCACCCTCCCTACCTTCTTTTGGATGCATATGCAAGCAAACAGAACGTCGGCTACAGAGGTCAAGGGGTTGCCAACATAAAGAAACAACCAATTAACTCATCTCTCCCGTTTTATATAGGTCCTGAACAAACAGATGACTAATTGTCAATGACGTCACCATTCACTCCATTATGATTTTAAAACTGCATCGTTGACGAAGAGGGCAGGTGTAGCATGGGAGTCACGTGTTCAGAATCGTCAGTGAATAGATGGGGGAGAGAAAGGGGGGCAGGGGGAAGGGTGGACCTATAACACAAGCTTCTTATGTTTCCATCAGTACACAATGACGCCTCGTATCATATACAACAGTGAATTTTACTGCCACCACATAGTAACCAGCTGCCACGCCTAGTTATCTAGGAGGGGAAGGTAGAATGAAATACCCACGGGTGGTTGTTAAAGAGGTTAACCCATTGACCTTTCCGGCCGACGTACTAATGGCTTGCAGATAAATAATACCTGAGGTGAAGAGCATAAAGCCCGCTTATTACTATCGAAATAATAGACTGACTCATCAAACAACTGTCATAACTCTTCTCCCTCGCGACAAAAGGACGCCAACCGGGCGCTTGTCTCCACGACTTGTTTGTTCGAACGTTTATAGATGCATCCTTATTACATCGGCGACAGTTGAATAATGTTACAACCGAAACTAAAATTAAGGTGATTATTCCTTCCGATATTTCACAATATATCACAGCGACACTCCCAAACTTGTGCGTACACAGACCGTCGGCCAATACCCCGCCAAAAACCACATGACGCTCCGCTGACTCTGGCTCGCTGGCTCGCCCGAACTTTTGAAAATCAGTAGGTCGTGACGGCCAGCGGGTGCTGTGTTTTGAGGGGCTTGGAAAAAAAAATCGATATTTGTCTCGGTCGAAGCCCCGCCCCCACCGTGCAGCGCGCCCGCGCGCCCGCGGGCTCGACTCACTGCCCTCCCACCGGTGAATTCAAACGCGCATTTAAAAAAATAACCGACCGAAAATAAATAATTGTCGCTGCAACTCTACACATCAAGACAAAGACCACGAAACATCTGTCGCTCGCAGACAAGTCCTTAAAGTCACCGCTCTTTCACAAAGGTAGCATTTTGATGAGTTTTAAAACATCCACGGCCCTTTTCTGTGACCTTTAACATCAATCACACAATTCACACACAGTAGTGCATGAACCAATTATTATAAAACGTAGTGAAGCGACTCAGTCTTATTATAACGCGGGCTTGAGTTGTTGGGATTAAAAAAGTGATTGATCGCTCATTTACAGCGATTACCCGTGCGTACAAAGCCTGTTGGCCACGCCCCTCTGTCTATCTTTAAACAGATGACAAAGCCACGCCGATGTATGACGTCAGTCGTGATGCTATTTTTACACCTCGCCAAAGCATGTTCAGACACGTCCCAAGTGGGTGGATGACGAGGAGGTGGAGAGGGACTTTGTGAATATAATGTACGGGCGGTCTCCATCTTTTCGCCACAACGACATGACTTCCCACAAGACAACAGCGGGCTTCGCTCCCTCCAATCGGCTACCACTCATCCCGCTGGCCAAGAAAAGAAAATGGGAGAATACGCAGTGTACTTCCGAGCAAACTCACGATATACGCTGTCAAGAGTGCATCGGAGAGAATGTCTATTTAACTGTTCAGTATTTCAAAGACGTTTTACGCTTTGATATTAGAAAGTGGGTATGTCAAGAAAACGGCCGTGATTACCCTACAAAAGTGGGTGTCAATCTCATCACAACCCGCTGGAAGATGTTGCAGACATTGACAAACACCATAGATCGAGAATTGCAACAGACCACCAATCCACGGAAATATCATCTCGGAGGTTTGGTGATGGCCGAGGTCCTGCCCCGTGGCCAGTTTCTAGATATTCGAAAATACTGGTTGCCGGATACACAAGATACGCCCGTGCCGACCCGAAAAGGAATTACTCTCGATTTAAAGCAGTGGAATTTACTTAAGTTCCATCTCAACACGATCCATGATAAGTGTGTTCCGGAACTCACCGAGTTGGTTGATTGTATGTCATCTCACCAAAATCAGGAGGGGTACTTTGACTGTGTTGAATGTTACCCGAAAGGTTTGGATAAGATACATCTATCCTAAATGTTTATGTATCCACTAAGTTACATTTGATGTATTTATGGATGACCAATCCTGAATTATGGTGAAAGTTACACTGGTGTAGATGAATATATATATATATAATTTGTGATTAGTATACGTACGTGTGACATTTAAAGTTTAGTGTCATCGGGGAAAATTGAGATGTTTGACTCACTAGGAAAACCAATTCGTGCCTATGTGAACCTTAAACACTTGGAATATTTTATTCAACAACCCATGAGAGCGGTGTGGCAGTCACTTGGCACAGATGTATGCGGAGAATACTGTCTATTTTACTTATATTTCAAATGTCGAAATTACTCCATGTCACGAATATATCGAGAGTATTGGTCTCCAAACACCATGTGCAATGACAACTATATTCATAATTTCCAATCTGTTCACTTTCCGCGTATCACTCGCCGGCAGTCCCCGCGTTTTATGCAAACCGCGTGCAAGACCTCTTTACCCATTGTCTAAATTGTCATGTATAATAATATGATATGAAGGTGTATATTTTTGTGATACTAAGTTTTTGACCACGATAGATGTTGTAGCGGGTAATGGTATTCATGTAGTGATATAGGAATAAAAACTTTTCAAAATGGATGATTGTATTTGCGTTAATATGGTTTACTCGATACATATCCTTAGGTTTTTACAAACAAACAAACATATTACACAGCTTATAGGATCTCACATGGCCTGATTACATTGATTATATACACGTGTCATTGACGATTAATCGTACTGTAACGCGAGAATATACAGTTTACATGGCGATATGTATAGCGATTAAATGATTTACTGTTTCATCAAAGCACAATGACTTGTTCATCTATTACCTATTCATAATAGTACTTGATCGCAGATTGAAGACTTCAACCAACTTCATTCACTCGTACTCTAGCACGAGAACATAGACAAACAATGATTAATAACCTTGTTGAATATACCTATTTACATACTAATTTATACTATTTATACCCCGTACTATAACGCGGAAACAAAGACTTCAAGCAATTATGAATAACCTTGTTGACAGCTTAATTAGCTATTTACATCGTAATTTATGCTAATTATACCCCGTGCTATAGCACGGAAACAAAGACTTTTGACAAAAATTAATGACCTCATTAACTCGTGACCGGCATTTTCAAATCGATATTTCAAAATTTTCGGTCGCGCTAGAGCGCGACCACAGGGGGGGGGGGTGAGGGGGTCATGGGGGTAGCTAATCCCTCAGCTCTCACTACTGACGTCACCAATGGCACTGTGTGGATGTCACACGTATACTGATGAATACAATCTTGTTCGCAATAATCTTCGACCTTCCACGTTGTATTTTATCACAACAATGACGTCACAGCGACATGCAGACATCATAACGCGACACATCTACTTCGTGATAAATCGTTGCGAAACTATGAGAAACTGAATTTACGACGCCAATCCAGTGATTCATAACCAAATCCTAACGCCGGATCATCGATGCGACGACTGCGGTAAGCTCTGTCGGTCACAGATGGAGGTTTATTCAGTCATAAGCGCAAATGTCGCGAAACAAACCATATTACTTAAACCCCAACAAAAGCTGCAATCCATCGTCTTTCGTAGACAGACGGATGCCAGCAACCATATTAATATTCATTGCGAACATTCGTGGTATATTGTTCGGCTAATATTTGAAAAAAATGTTGCATTTACTGATAGCTGCAACTCCTATTTAGGCTGAAAAATGTGGTATTATTCCACAAGTTAGTCACATTTGAAGTAAATCCCCGATCGTAATGAGATGTTCTACAACTAATCGGAACATATAGTTTATGCAATCCTGCCGATTCGTTTTTGCTGCAATAGTAATTTTCACACTACAATTTATGAAACATTTATAGATTAATGACCTAAGATGTAACTTGCCATAAATTGTGACAGGTGCGGACACAAGAGAGGGGTTTAGGGGGTTTATAAATCTATCATCATCTATTACTGCATGATATGTAACCTGCCTAAATTGTGACAGGTGCGGACACAAGAGAGGGGTTTAAAGGGTTTATGATTCTATCATCATCTATTACTGCATGATATGTAACCTTCCTAAATTGTGACAGGTGCGGACACAAGAGGGGGGTTTAAGGGGTTTATAAATCTATCATCATCTATTACTGCATGATATGTAACCTGCCTAAATTGTGACAGGTGCGGACACAAGAGAGGGGTTTAGGGGGTTTATAAATCTATCATCATCTATTACTGCATGATATGTAACCTGCCTAAATTGTGACAGGTGCGGACACAAGAGGGGGGTTTAAGGGGTTTATAAATCTATCATCATCTATTACTGCATGATATGTAACCTGCCTAAATTGTGACAGGTGCGGACATAAGAGAGGGGTTTAGGGGGTTTATAAATCTATCATCATCTATTACTGCATGATATGTAACCTGCCTAAATTGTGACAGGTGCGGACACAAAAGAGGGGTTTAAGGGGTTTATAAATCTATCATCATCTATTACTGCATGATATGTAACCTGCCTAAATTGTAACAGGTGCGGACACAAGAGAGGGGTTTAGGGGGTTTATAAATCTATCATCATCTATTACTGCATGATATGTAACCTGCCTAAATTGTGACAGGTGCGGACACAAGAGAGGGGTTTAAAGGGTTTATGATTCTATCATCATCTATTACTGCATGATATGTAACCTGCCTAAATTGTGACAGGTGCGGACACAAGAGGGGGGTTTAAGGGGTTTATAAATCTATCATCATCTATTACTGCATGATATGTAACCTGCCTAAATTGTGACAGGTGCGGACACAAAAGAGGGGTTTAAGGGGTTTATAAATCTATCATCATCTATTACTGCATGATATGTAACCTGCCTAAATTGTGACAGGTGCGGACACAAGAGAGGGGTTTAGGGGGTTTATAAATCTATCATCATCTATTACTGCATGATATGTAACCTGCCTAAATTGTGACAGGTGCGGACACAAAAGAGGGGTTTAAGGGGTTTATAAATCTATCATCATCTATTACTGCATGATATGTAACCTGCCTAAATTGTGACAGGTGCGGACACAAGAGAGGGGTTTAGGGGGTTTATAAATCTATCATCATCTATTACTGCATGATATGTAACCTGCCTAAATTGTGACAGGTGCGGACACAAGAGAGGGGTTTAAAGGGTTTATGATTCTATCATCATCTATTACTGCATGATATGTAACCTGCCTAAATTGTGACAGGTGCGGACACAAGAGAGGGGTTTAGAGGGTTTAATGTGCATTTGCGTCGTCTACAGGTTTCTTGCACACCAAGACCATTGGATCATTTGACGATCTTTGGGGCGAATTGGTCTTGACGTTCATGTTAAACCAAATTATTGCGGTGTACATCAAACATCGACTTATGTGGCATTGTGGCGTGAACAACAGTCTGTTGTATACCACGTGTGTACGTATTCAAGTACTTTAAATTGGATAGTCAACCGTCGTATATGAAAACAGACATTATTACATAAATGGCTCCTCGTAAAGATACAAAGACCGAGGGTAGGGGGGGGGGGGGCGTTTGGGGCTACTTCTGACGTCAGCTACTACTGACGAAACACTTAACCCATCGTGATCGTAGAAGACATGCACGCTGCTTTCTGATAGGCTGTGTATACTTGATTTCACCAAGGTTCGCTGACATATAGTTCTGGCAGGAATAATGCGTCAGAAAGATACGTGAGACATCAGAAAAAATACATGCTGCTTTGCAGATGTATTTTCTTTGTGCAAATATGAATGTGGTGATTTGTATTAATTCTCAAAACGCATTATTGTAAAGCATTTATTCATGGCCATGATTACAGCCTTGATTCCATAACTATATACACATTCAGTCCCCCCCCCCCCTCGCCCCAGTTTGCCATAACCTTGGTTCCCAGTCTCGATGTTTTGCCTGTTCTGTAACATTGCAGACAGTCCCGGTTTTACAACTACCCGGCTAAACACACAAGACGACCTCTTCCAACGTCGTAATTGTCCCATTTCTTCACGTCTCCTTACTTTAACACCGCGGATACCACTCGAAATCCAGAAATGTTATTTTAATGAGACGTCTGAAGCACATCTATGTTTAATGCTAGTCTCTAAGAGTAGAGTACATGGGAGTATTCTTCTTTGTTATGCTGCAGTCACATTCGCATCTTATTCATATTACACACAGCAGTGAAACATGTGGTTGATGCTCCGATAGGGGTTTAATGGTAGGTGAAGAAACGACCATTTCGATGTGCAACTTCTGTGAAATGCTGATAGCTACCCTACTGGTATCAAACTGCGCAGGTCTTCAGTCCGCTATGTTGTATGTTTTCCAGTTTAGGGATATTTGCTCCAATGTATTGCACCGTTTACAGTATTTGAAGTGGTCCAGACCAAGTGTCTATGTTTTTGACATATGTACATACATTTGACATACCCAAGTTTCACGAACACAAACTTGAACAAAATTGTCTTATAGATGATTGTATCAAATCCAAGTGGGAGTCCGTACAACTTTTATTGATTTCTATATAAGCTTTCGTACGATTTATGCCGTTTTCTATGACTTGCATGTGCTTGGATTATCTATATTGAAATTGAAAAAAAAGGTTCACGAACAATTAAGCGGACAGGAAGTCCCGTGTTACAGTAAGTATTATTAATAATTCCTGAATACTTTATAATGACATAATGTATGCATCATTTGGTTATTGTGCAGAAGTGCTTATACGTTGGTCGCATTTCTACTGCTTTGGACATGGGTCGCCAGCTATTAATCACCACTAATCTATTAATTACACACTGCTCAACAATTACTCTACAATATAGATATTGATAAGGGGACCGCCACCCTTGACCTTGACCTTTGACTTTTCTCCTGAGAATGAGCTATCTTGAGATAACGTTAACTAAGTTGACCCCACCTCCAACCCCGACCTGGGGGGATGGGGGAGGATGGGGGCTCCCATACATGGCATAACTTACTTAGGGTTCTGGTCGCCCGGGGTCGGTAACTGAATGATATGGTGTGTATGCTTGGGTTGCATACGCCATTTGGTATGCATGTCTCGGTCAAAGGACCGTTAGGTTTGCGCGTAGCTGACCTTTGTTAAAGCTGCTCAAACAGTTGTTTCCCGCCATTATCATGATAGGATATCAAATTTGATGGTCTGATTAACACCTATTCCTAAAATCACTAAAATGCATAATTGCCACCATCCCTAAAATGGTGCAATAAATCAGTGGAATATACAGAGTTTTGTGGCGTATTGAAAGTAGCTTTCAACTAATGGCCAGCCGTAAAGCCAAAAATACATTTCTGCCAGGTATACCATTACTTTTTTAAGCATATTTTTCAGTTTTGCTAATCCTTCGTTTCAATATACATGTACCAGGCAATGGTTGTTTAACTGGCGGGAAATACTTGTATAAATAGCTTTCTATACCTCATGTTATGTCTATTCTAGCAATAATTTAATACCCTGCGTAAATATATCGTCAATAATAAAATCTTTGTCGTTGCCTCTCGACTTTCTCTCTTAATTTATAATTGTGTTTCTCTTTCACTTGGTCTGAAATCCCCTCTCAGAGGCCGCCTAAGCTTCAGCCCGGAATAACAATGTCATGCCCCCTTTACACCACACTGTAAGCCCGGCGTTGTCTCCTGTGTCTAGACTGCAGCCATACATTGGACGAACCGTTCTGCCGTCAGTAGCGCCAACCAATGAATACACACCTCTCATTTTGGGGCCGTGACGTCATGACACCACGACCAGAGTGAGTTGAGCTAAGGTATTATACATAACCCGTTCTACCATGCCACAGTCAAGGCCAAGTGATTGATAAAGTCAAGTAACAACGTCCCAATGGTACTGTCAGGCCAACTTTAGGTTAATTTGGTGTTTGCCTCCTTATTAGTTCTGTTAGTTGTTCATAGTTTTCTCCCCTGAACACCCTGAGTACAGATCACGGCTGGCTGTGTCCCTGGCACAATGTGACCACGTTAGTGCACATATCACGGCTGGCTGTGTCCGTGGCACAATGTGACCACGTCAGTGTACAGATCACGGCTGGCTGTGTCCCTGGCAGAATGTGACCACGCCAGTGTACAGATCACGGCTGGCTGTGTCCCTGACACAATTTGACCCCGTCAGTGTACAGATCACGGCTGGCTGTGTTCCTGGCACAATGTGACCACGGCAGTGTACAGATCACGGCTGGCTGTGTCCCTGACACAATGTGACCACGCCAGTGTATATATCACGGCTGGCTGTGTCCCTGGCACAATGTGACCACGTCAGTGTACCGATCACGGCTGGCTGTGTCCCTGACACAATGTGACCCCATAATTCTCTCCGGACTACGTTAACTACAGCGCCGTTCCACGTCTGTGCGCTCAACGTTTGACGTAATGCCAGATCTGTCCTAATACATAATAAGAACAAAATTCGCAGTCTTTATGAATTGAGTGAGTCACGTCACGCAACTTTGTTCCAAAATTAATTCCTAGATAGTTAATAGCGGAAGTTTATAATATGCACCGATCTCACAGAAAACACGAATGTAAGTTTCTAAATATCAAATGTCATGCCACTCTCAGCAGGGCATCAGCCCATGATCATGCCAAATAGCAGTCCACTTTGCAATCCAGAAGATAATAAATAATATAATATATAAATATAAAATTTGCTAGAAAAATATATTTATATATTTAAATTAAAAATAGTATTTTTCCAATAGAAACATAGCCCTCCCCCCGCTACTCGATATCAAAGAATCCGTCCAAGATTTCGGTAGGGCCGCTCCGATAGCTCAGTGGGAATGCTCTGACTACCTAAGAGCTTAACGATTCGTGGATGGGTGCTTCAAGCCCCGCTGTGGTCATGTCTGTGTGTATCGCAGGATAAGGATCATCCAAGTCTTTGAGCAAAAGCGATGTTAATGAAATTTTGTCTTCCTACTGCCTACTTCATCAACGCAAAATTTCGTGTTGACCGACGCAAAAGTTCGATGTCATGAACGAAAAATGTGGACTTTGCGTCACGAAACCGACTTGTTTTCGACACAACGTTTCGGATACAAATTTACGAGCACAAAGTCTCGGGCACGATGTATTGGACACGAATTTTCTGAAGCTTTTTAGATGCATGCAAATTGATAGCCAATAGGCTAACATCAGCTGCGTAACTAAAAGCTCCACAGAATAAATGGCCGACCATGTAGATATATCCTGACGTTGTCGTAACCGACGTAACAGCAGGTCATCTATATATATGCCGAATACAATTGGTGATAAAACCTCGCCCAGCCCCGCATCTCCCAGCAAAACCCCGCCCCGCCCCTCGTCGAATTACATGACGATGTAAACAATACTCTCAAAGACGTCCATGTTGATCCACTTCGCTCAGCACCCAAGACACCCCCTTGGATGTTGAGGATCCCTACTTGGGTCAATTCTTGATTTCGCTATCTAGCTTAGATCGTGTAGTCTGCGTGTCCCCACCCAGCGATGGCAGCTTGAAGCTAGCATGAATCCACTTCATCTTCGACTTTGTCCCCGTTATATATCATATGTGTTGTCTACTTCCACAGTGCACCCTCGCACCCTCGCCTGTTAGGGCGGCTCAACGCAAACTGACGGGACAAATGCGCCGCGCATATCTGCAAACCAGCGCCTGGCCTTAATAACACAGTTTTTATCGCTCTCAGCGGTGTACACTGCATTATCGCTCAAATTCTCGTGCATCCATTCCAGGTTAATAAAACGCGCGTGCATCCCGCCACTTGCTGACGACACACAGCGAATAATGTCCATTAGTGTTAGAGCCAAAAACGGGCCAGGATCAGAGGTGTGATATCTAGCGCAAAATACACAGTTTAATAACGGTTTTAGAACAGTCTATGAGAATATCCTTTCGTCAATTTTATATCAAAAGTACTGAATAACCAGTGTCAACCCAGTGCTACATAGTACGCAATGGCCAAGACTATGCAGCTATTGCTTCTCCCGTGCCTTGTTACAACAGGTCCCCTCCCCATCCCCACCAGCACCCCGTCCGCAAATGCCGCCCGCGGTGGAAATGTCAAATGCAACTCTTAATGTGTTCTTAGATATGTATGACGTTTTGGGTAGGCGGACATTTTCGGCCCTAACAAGACTATATTTCGTGAGCAAAATGACAACCATCGCTGTTCTTTGACTGACCCGGTCAAACGTAGTGGGTAGAACACATGGCCAGGATTAAAGTGGTCATGTTTTTCCGCGTGTTTTGATTGTTATGAACAAAGTCGTTTTGCCCGGACTGCAAAATGTTGTTGTTATAGGCTGACGAGGGCTACGCTGGGTCAACAAACCTCACGGCAAGACCAGTGATGAATGGATGAAGCATGCCCCAGATTGAGTGCCCAGTCCGGGATTCGAACCCAGCACCTATTGAGCTGCTCTTTGTGTGCTAGCCACTACACCAAGAGGTACCCACTTTTGTAGTCATAAGTCTCTGGACGGAAAACGCAACAGAAGCGTGTTGACATAGACAAGCCAAGATATCCCATACAGACAGACAAAGGCATTCTTCACTAAGGCACTTCAGACATATGATCGAAAAGACAACAACAATTCATCTATTGGTGATATTGCTGACTTTATTCGTCATAAAGGGCGCCAGGCCTAAGGTATATAGAAACATAAGAAAAATATATGGGTGGCCACTGAAGCAAAAAGCTGCCAAATGTAATGCAATAATAGACCATTCCAGGGGAATTTCTCGCAGGCGCGTGTTTCGGGGAAACTCTGGCTCGCTCTGCGATGCATAGCATGTAAAAGGCGCGTATTGACTTATTGCTGCATAATTTCCAACTGTTTATCATAGGTTAACAAAAAAACACAGTTCAGATAAATATCTTGACTATCAAATAGTGCCATTTTGAGAAGGAGATTGAAGCATAAAAGCCGAGAAAACAGCTCATATAAATGCCAACAGGCGAATATAATGACACGGTTGCGCGGGGCCGGAAAGCGGCCATATTCTCGGTTTGCTCCTGCACTTCAGCGCGAAAATAATGATCGTTCTGGCGTCCAATTTGTCTAGATATATTACAAATCTTATTCGGGAATATATGTTGTACAGAATACATAACTTGGTGCCCGATCCGTACCGATTATAACTTGTTAGAGAGCGATTGTATGAAGCGGTATAAAATGTCTTGTCAATACGAATCTGAGTGCATTCGAGTGGACTTGTTGCGCAGCAACCAGGAATGTCCAACGGGGAGCCTAACAGATAGGAGTGTTAAACTGTTCTTAATCTAGTGAAACATAAGCTGTGATTCCATCTCCGTGAATAACAATGCCGTAGAACCAACCTACCCCTGAAAAAAGAAACGTTGAAGCCGGGCACCTGAACCAACTCTATAGGCATGCATGGTAAACGCATGCGAGAATCGGTTTTCTAACTAGTCTCGTCTCGTCACGTAATCTTCAGTACGCCACAGTATATACCAGTCTTTAGCCTCCAATCCTATGCAGACCAAAATACGTCGACTTCATGTCCCCTCTGACCTTGTCAATGTGACTCACCAGTACTGACAACCGGTCGCCGCGTCTGAGGTACAGAGTCGAGGTTATACTGCTCACGTGACAGGGTGAGGCCACGTGGTTGTCATGTGACATACAGTTGACCACGTGTTCGTCCTCCAGGAAGTCCACCGTGACGTAGCGGCCGGCGGTCAGCATCATGTCAATCTGGATACGATGGGTGAGGACAACGTTGGCGTCGGCTCTCAAGGTGCTGCCGTAAGTCACGTGACTGTACAGCTCGTACAGACCATCCTGGCGTATTTCGAAGGCGCCCGTCGCCGGAGTGTAGTCAATTCCACCCCTGATGAACGCCTGATTGCCACCAGCGCTCCAAGCGTTGATCGCAGCGACCTCTTATGGTAGCAAACCCGAAATAACGTCAAACTAGTTTTGAGGCCTACAATCGGTTCATTAGTTTTCATAAAAGTAAATCGCTAAAACGAATAGATAGATATATGTGATTGATTTACTCGCAACAAATGTATATAACTTTAAAATGAAATATTGAACAGTTTAAAAACAAAAGACTATTTCAGTGACGACTTAATTAAGACGGACACAATTGGCCGTCAGACCAGATCTAACACGTCGGCCATCGGGGTGTCCCTCACTTGTTGTACACCAATAGAATAAGGACTCACTGACCTGGGGAATTTGGAAACTGCTGCTGTTCAAAGTAAACATGCACCGCGCACAGATTGGTCTCAACGGTTTGGTTCTTGCCGGCCACTACAAGTTGTAAAGAAAATTAAGTTACCCATATGTACTAGTTAAAGAACGAGCTCACTGGAGTGCATTCGCCAAAATAAGGTACACTTTATCGTTGCATTGTATGGCAGTTAAGTTTTACAACTGTTTTTCCAATTCATGTACATACCACAGTTATGCACAGCGATATATCAGAATGATGAAAATTAAAGTGGAGTATTGGTGATATTACAGCAGTATATGATCATCATTTGAAGTCCTATACGACTACTCAAACCAAGACTTTAAAATGCATGCAAGTTAATGTGTATATTTGTAAAGAATTGCACATGGCGCCGACACGCACACGTATTAGATACTTACATGGATAGTCACCGCGTGTTTCTCGGCTAGTCTAAAGGAAGACAAACACAAGTGTTATGTATTATAGCATGCTCCAACGTATTCTATTTTTATTTCGAATCCATATCATCTTTTGCTTAATAGAAGCGTATGATTATGGGGTGCATGCACGGATCAAAGATTTTAAAAAATTAGGGGAAGCCAGGGGTCTACTGCGCGTTCGAAAATCTTACTGGAAGGAGGCACAATTATACAAACCAGGTGGGAGGGTTCCGCGGCTCCCCCTTGATGCCTGAGAGAGCGGACATTTGGGATGAAAAAGGAACCGCTATAGAGCGGATATGTAGAACTTGCGATCGTGGTGGGGGAACTCGTTGGAATGTGCATTCATAGAGCGTGGTTGCCGTGAAAAGAGAATAAAACCAAACTGCGAAATAGATCGGATCAACCGAGTGGGTTTTTTTAAATTTAAAAACGCCCCTACCGAGCGGGTTTTGGAGGAAAAACGCCCCTACCGAGCGGGTTTTGGAGGAAAACGCCCCTACCGAGCGGGTTTTGGAGGAAAACGCCCCTACCGAGCGAGTTTTGGAGGAAAACGCCCCTACCGAGCGAGTTTTGGAGGAAAAACGCCCCTACCGAGCGGGTTTTGGAGGAAAAACGCCCCTACCGAGCGGGTTTTGGAGGAAAAACGCCCCTACCGAGCGGGTTTTGGATTAAAAACGCCCCTACCGAGCGGGTTTTGGAGGAAAACGCCCCTACCGAGCGGGTTTTGGAGGAAAACGCCCCTACCGAGCGGGTTTTGGAGGAAAACGCCCCTACCGAGCGAGTTTTGGAGGAAAAACGCCCCTACCGAGCGGGTTTTGGAGGAAAAACGCCCCTACCGAGCGGGTTTTGGAGGAAAAACGCCCCTACCGAGCGGGTTTTGGAGGAAAAACGCCCCTACCGAGCGGGTTTTGGAGGAAAAACGCCCCTACCGAGCGGGTTTTGGAGGAAAACCCCCCCTACCGAGCGGGTTTTGGAGGAAAAACGCCCCTACCGAACGGGTTTTGGAGGAAAAACGCCCCTACCGAGCAGGTTTTGGAGGTAAAAAAGGGGGATCTTTACCGCGGAACCCCCCGAAATTCAGCATTAAGTACCCCCCTTTAGGCTTGATGAAATCTGTGCACGGTAAAGGAGATGCACACAGTAACGATATTACTGGAGGGGGAGGGGGGGGGGCGGGGTGAGTAAGGCCATCGCAGCAGCCGACAATTAGGAACTTTCACAATGTCCAAATCATGTTTCTGATGTTTGATTGTGTTAATCGGAAGCACAAATATTTGCATAACGCCTGTAGCGATATTTGATTCAATTATGTTTTGAAATGCACACAGTAACGATATTACTGGAGGGGGAGGGGTGGTAGGCTAAAAGGTGGGGGAGGGGGGGGGGGGGAGCGGGGTGAGTAAGGCCATCGCAGCAGCCGACAATTAGGAACTTTCAAAATGTTCAAATCATGTTTCTGATGTTTGATTGTGTTAATCGGAAGCACAAATATTTGCATAACGCCTGTAGCGATATTTGATTCAATTATGTTTTGAAAGTAATATAACGGGTTTTGTTGGTTACGCTGCCACCTTGGTGGTCACTGCGCTGCCCCAGATTCGGGTGAAGGGGTCCGGAGGGGGGGGGGGCATTGGGCTTAATATAATGAATGCTAACCTGTGTGACGGGACAGCAGAGCGTTTCGCCCTGGACAACTGTAGCGACGAGCCACGATCTGTCGACTCCACTGTCCAGCAGGCGGCAGGGCTTACAGTCGCGCAAGGCATCACGGGAACGCTGGGCTTCCGCTTCCAGTGAGGTCAGTCGCACGGAGGTCACAGAGAAGCCGACGATAACCAGAATGACAGCCACGGTAGAGGCAATGATAGTGACACAGATGATCACCGAGGGGCGCCTCGGGAGGCCGCAGTGGGCGTCCTTGACATTCCCGTCCTGGGTCTCGCGGAGTCTCGCGGGGGCCTCTCGTGGTGGCTGTGTATCTTGTAATGGCGACGAGTCTGGTTTGATCAAGCCTTTCTCCTCCTTACGAAGAAATGCATGTTCTGTGTTAAGATAATTAAGCCAATAGGGGTATGGAAGGGGTAAATGGCCCCCAAATTAACCCCCAAATTCCGATACAGAGGATCTGAAATAGCGACATCGACAAAAGCTGAAAAAACGACACTGAACTTAGCCAAAAAGCGACATGAAGGTCGTGAAAACTCGACATTTGACACTGGGGTCTCCTTCCAGACCCATTACAATGTCAAGTATCAATAAGTTTAATCTGAATCTGCGTCGGCAAATTCGTGATAGAAAAAGGGAAGCCATCATCACTGCACCGAAAACAATTAATAAAGTTAGAAGATTAGCATCGTTTCACAGTGAAATGACAATGAAATATATTCAGCTGTTGGAGTTGAGCAACAACAATTAGTTGTAAAAGCTGAATATCATCAGTTGAAGAACATCTAAATATATATTGTAACATCTTAGTAAACTTGAAGAGAACAGAATTGCAATCGATGGATTGTGCTTTCAGGGACTCTTTCTGCATCATATGCGACCTTCTGTCAAATACTAACTCACAATATATACAGTTAATTAATCTATCACATGTTAATGCACTGCTATTTAATGAAAGATTAGAGTGACGACCAACGTTCCTACCTGCAGTCCACCCTCAACTGACAAATATGAAGCTCTGGACATGATCTCTGGGCCAATGAAACGGAGAGCTATTTTCTGGCTGTAAAAATTCAGCGCTACCCATATGTGACGAATCAACTGGTCTTATTGGAGCTATTTCTTACTACCAAGAAGTATCTTTATATACCCGCTAAACGAGCCAAACAGAAACGCAAGTGACACTCAGTGGTGTGACGTAACCTTATATGGGTGCACTCAGCTAATCAGTAGAACCCTTGTCGTTTCTATGGACGATGATCTCATTCCCAGATAGCATGTAAACGTTAGTTTAACGTTTTATCATGGCTAGATTGGTTGTTTTTTGGTTTACGTTAGCATGCTAACGTTACTACCACATTAGATAACAATTCGCATATTAACGTTAGCATCGCGAACGTTACCGCAACATTAGAAAACAATTCGCCTATTAACGTTAGCATCGAGAACGTTACCACAACATTAGATAACAAGTCGCCTTTTAACGTTTGCACTGAGAACGGTACCACAACATTAGATAACAATTCGCATATTAACATTAGCGTCGAGAACGTTACCACAACATTAGATAACAGTTTGTATATTAACGTTTGCATCGAGAACGTTACCACAGCATTAGATAACAATTCGCCCATTAATGTTAGCATCGAGAACGTTACCACAACATTAGATAACAATTCGCATTTTTACATTTGCATCGAGAACGGTACCACAACATTAGATAACAGTTTGTATATTAACGTTTGCATCGAGAACGTTTTGGCAACATTAGATAACAATTCGCATTTCAACGTTAGCATCGAGCACGGTGCCACAACATTATATAACAGTTTGTATATTAACGTTTGCATCGAGAACGGTACCACAACATTATATAACAGTTTGTATATTAACGTTTGCATCGAGAACGGTACCACAACATTATATAACAGTTTGTATATTAACGTTTGCATCGAGAACGGTACCACAACATTAGATTACAGTTCGCATATTAACGTTTTCATTGAGAGCGTTACTCCAATATTATATAACAGTTTGTATATTAATGTTTGCATCGAGAACGTTTTGGCAAAAATAGATACCCAGTGGGCACCCGACGTCGGGAAGACGTCTTATGTTGGTCGGTCGGTCGAAGACTACCTGAAGACCAGGTCAAGACCAATTTAGTCTGGTCGCAATGTGATCTTAACTCAGACGTCCCACGTACGTCATAATTCAGACGTCCCACGTCTGTCCTAGCTAACTTGGTCGGGCTCGGGTATGGGATATAAGCCTATACTTGCATTCATCCAAAATGCTCCTTTTTCACGTTTACTAATATCTGGATTGCGACTAGAAAATCGATCAGATTGACGCCAACTGCAATGTGTAAGCGAGGTGTGAAAGTCGAGCGCGGGCGGGCTACGAAATCCGTTGAGCTATAGACCGATTCCCGCTCAGTTTAAGCGGAGTACTAGCTTACGCGGAATAATATATTTCCAATATTTGCCAGATTTATCATTTATTTAATTCAAGGAGAATTCAATATACGAAAACATGTTTGCTTGAAACAAAGTGCTCACTGTATGGAACCGACATTTAAGGACTTAATATAAAGAGGGGATGGCGTCCTACCCTTATGAAAATATACCATGGTTTACCATGGTAAGCCATGCTATACCATGGTATGGCATGGTATACATTACCATGGTATACCTCCAGAGGAGGACTCTGAAAATGTGCGTTTGTAGAGCGAGTTTCCCGGAGAATATAATAAACCGAGCGGGCTCGGTTCAAGAAAAAAAAATCCCCTTCCGAGCCGATATTTTCGCGTTCAAACGTATGAGCCGATTTTCGTGGTGAACCGCCCCTTACAAGCGTATTTTGGCGGTCAAGTAGGGGTTTACCGCGGACTCCCTCTGCCCCCCCCCCCCCCACCCCAGCTGCAAACCCAATAATGTACTGAGTCCCCCCACCCCACCCCGTGCCACAGCGCGCGAAGTGAGCAGTGCGCCACCAGGAGGCATATTACGCTGCCGCCTGGCGGAGATGCGCAGCGGAGATCCCACGGCGCATGCGCGAAGTTTCAAAAATATTGCGGAAAGGCGAGAGGAGTTCTGCGGCATGTGCATACGATTAGCTTATATTCACGAATATTTGCTTATGAATTTGAATGAAAGGTGTGTATTTATAAATACTATACTGTGTAGCACCTGAAAACACCCAGGTTTGAGCGTGACACTTTAACATAAGGCCAACAGGACCTTTTATCCTTTGTTGACAGTCTTGTCACTGGTCATACCACTCCTCGCCCCCCCTCCCTTCGCGCCACCGGCCCGTGTCAGTTGAAACAGTACAGGAACCCCAAGCGCCGGGTGAAACGGCAAACGCCCGAGTTCGATATGTGTCCCCCTATAGCACAGGCGCTCAGATTTGTTGACAAACAATACCCCAAGGCAAGGGTCAAGCACCTATAAAGAAAGGTGCTTTACCCTTGGTGTATTGTTTATCAACAAATCTGAGCTCCTGTGCCCTATAGTATAGGCTATACTGCCACATTAGCCTGGGGCCATTTTCATGGAACCTAGGTGCGCGCTAGCCATTCGCCCTATCGCCAATGGCGAAAGCAAATTGTATGGGGCGCAAGGCTGGCCCGTACATGTCGCCACATTGACGAAAAAAAAGATAATGGCCTGGTTTTTTTTATCAATGATCAAAACACAACTTAGCAAAACTGATTGCCTGTAGTGATACGGAGGGGAAAATACAACATATATGTGGCTAATGGGATCTGTGTGTGGCTAAAGAAAATTGAAGGTGTTTAGCCACAGTGGCTAATTAAAATGAATTTCTAGAGCACACCCAGTGAAACCATCATCTGTTCATATGTGTATGAACCTTTGTACAGAGATTGGGACCCATAAGTCCTATTTCCCTCATTAACATAAGTTACTTTATTGGTTCCTTTATACGTACATGTGTCTACGAGTGCCTCAACCTTAGCCCTGACCCTGTTGCATGCCTGGCCCTAATTATTTGGTGATGTTGGTGTTCTGAGGTTGAAGGCCATATGCCGTTCTGTTACTCAGGGAAACTTTCAATGGCTCAGGGAATTGTTTAGTGTTTCATGTGGGAACCATGTGCCACGGTATGGTCTTGGTTTTAGGCTATACCATTTATAAAATTATCTTTGGTATTTATTTTGCTTCTTACGTAATGTAATAATAAATGTGGTACAAACTTTTGTATGATATCTTTCCAACATATTACCATCCATGTCTTATAATGCTAAACAACACTGGTGAATAATAATCTACTAAGATGATAAGTGTATCCTTTGTTACAGATCAAGTCAGGAGAAAATTTTGTGGCAAAGATGTAAAAGAAATTTGCAAGTTAATGCGAGAGAAGATCAGCAATGTGGTACAGACTGGAAAGAAGAACTGAAGGATCTACTTGTTTTATCAATTGAAATGAATATATTTGTATATAAAGTATTGTTTATATATATGTTATATGCATTGAGTAGTAGTCATTTAAAAGTTGAGTAGTAGTTATGTAGTAGTTCCAAAGTACATGGTAGTGCATCTCATTCTGAGGTGGAATTTGTATGTATCAGTTAGGAATAAGAAAGATTACTTTATCAATTCAATTATAACTAGATTATAAGTAGATTCCTGCATATGAGTATGAGTATACATATTATTCGGGTAGATATCCAATATAGCTGTTTTTTTCCATTATGGCATTTTCTTTCAATTCATTCAAATGTATACATTGTAAACTGAACACAATTGAATTTCAATATTTAAACAAGCATTGTTTTTATTTGGCAAAGTCCTGTCACTTGAAAAAAAAATTATGTAAAATTTAAAATGTAATGTATGGAAAATGTGCGTAAAAATTATGCTGCTGTATGGTGTATAATAATATTATTTGTTGATTTACTTTGTATGTCAATATGCATATAAGCAATGAACATTTCTTTACATAATGGTAGCTTATTTTTCTCATATATATATATGAGCTAAATATATGTATATAATGTGCATGTCACATGTTCACATACTGCACCTTTTTATACTAATACATATATGAAAGCGAATTGTGAATCTTTGTATTCTTTATTCTTGTATTTTTCAGACTTGATGTCTATTAGTGCCTTAGCATACCATGGTATCCATGTAATAAAGTATCATGGTATACATACCTTGGTAAGATACCATGTTACATTAGCATACCATGGTATAATACCATGGTAAATTACCATGGTACATTATACCATGGTGTTTTGGCGATGGTAATTTACCATGGTAATTTACCATGGTATACCATATAATATTACCATGGTAATTTACCATGGTATACCATATAATATTACCATGGTAAAATACCTTCGCCAACACACCATGGTATACCATGGTAACCATGTTAAAACACCATGGTATACCATGGTAACCATGTTAAAACACCATGGTATACCACGGTAACCATGGTAAAATACCATATACATGTATTATCCTATTATATCCTAAATGTATTTCTTTGTTTTACTTGTATTGAATTGAATGCAAGGGCTCTAGGGGCCAGGGTATTAGCCGGTGTTTGTTTGCCATCCAAAAGCGTTCCCCCGCCCCTTGGATCCTCCACTGGGCTACAAACTGTATCTTTGCTAGTGAACATTAATATAAGGTTGAAATAACGGTTCAACCATGGTTAGATAATGGTTAGCATTTAACGTTAAATAGTGAGCATTAATATAATGTTATTGGTATAACGGTTCAACCATGGTTAGCATTTAACGTTAATCTTTGATTTAACGGTTTAAACATGGTTAGATAATGATTAGCATTTAACGTTAAATAATGAGCATTAATATAACGTTATTGATATAACGGTTCAACCATGGTTTGCATTTAACGTTAAACATTAATTAATATAACGTTTTTGAATTAACGGTTCAAACATGGTTAGATAATGATTGGCATTTAACGTTAAATAGTCAACATTAATATAACGTTAAGTCAATGAGCAAAAAAATATTTTCTTAACGTTCGTCTAAAACGTTGCATTAACGCTACTGCAAACGATAATTCAACGTTAAGTTAATGTTGGCATGCTATCTGGGTCAATGTATTAACATTATGGTATACTGTTATTATGGTGCAAAGTATGTTGTGTCTAAGTAGTTTGCATAATATAGCCAAAATAAGTGCTCTAGGACAACTCCTATCCAAATTTCCGCAGGCAATTCCACCCCAATAAGTCTCTATGGCAACCCTCTATGGCAAGCCCTTTTATCTTAAAATACCCATTTCCATATATTCAGCTCTTCCGGCTTAGCAAGCCCTACGGTTTAGTGAGCCCTCAGGCTTAGCCATCCCTCAGGTTTAGCGAGCCCTTAGTCTTAGCGCACCCTCAGGCTTAGTGAGCCATCCGGTCCAGCGAGCCCTAGGGCTTAGTCAGCACTCCAGCTTAGCGAGTCCTGTGGCATAGCAAGCCCTCCGAATAAGCGAACCCTCTGGCTAAGCGATCCCTCGGGCTTAGCGAGCCGTCAGGTCTAGCGAGCTTTCCGGCTTAGCGAGCCCTATGGTTTAGCAAGCCCTCCAGCTTAGCGAGCCCTCCGGTCCAGGGAGCCCTCAGGTCTAGCAAGCCCTCCGGCTTAGCGAGCCCTCCGCTTCAGCGAGCCCTTTGGATTTGCGAGCCCTCGAGTCTAGCGAGCCCTCCGGCTTAGCGAGGCCCCCGGCAAAGCGATCCCTTGGGCTTAGCATGCCCTCTGGTTTAGCAAGCCCTCCGGCTTAGCGAGCCCTCTGGTCCAGCGAGCCCTCCGGTTTAGCAAACCGTCCGGCTTAGCGAGTCCCCCGGCTTAGTAAGCCCTCAGGATTAGCGAGCCCTCCGGCTTGGGGGGCCCTCCGGCTTAGCAAGCCCACCGGCTTAGTGAGCCCTCCGGCTTAGCGAGCCCTCCGGCTTAGCGAGCCCTCCAGCTTAGCGAGCCCTCCGGCTTCGCGGGCCTCCCGGCTTAGCGAGCCCTCTGATCCAGCGAGCACTCCTTTTTAGGAAGCCCTCCGGCTTAGCGATCAAGGAAATCCATCAAGCAAAAAATCGGGTCAACTCATTCTGGGGTTTAAGCCAGGTTGCACAAAACGCGATCAAGTTGATCGGAGAAATTTGTCAATGCCACAAGGGGCACATGGAGCTCTCTATGACGTCACAATGAAGGAGACGGGTTTGTAAGTGACGTATTTGCGTACGTAGCTCGTTCGCAAGGTGGCGTTGTGGAGTGCCCGGCAGTTCGTCAGAACCTTAGTCCTTATATGGAAATTCTTTGGCGACAAGCACATTCTGGTGGCTTGAAGAGGGCTGTATACGGGGGATCCCCCTCTCTACCCATTTGAGCGTGTACTCGTTAGTTCCTGTTTCGGTGCAAAGTCCCCGAGTTATCGGACTTCACCAAGCACACTCCGGGTGCAACCCCCACCCCCCCCCCCCCCTTGGGAACTTCGAAACCTGAGCACACACAACCCGGAGGCTGATCCAAAGAAAAGTACGAGCGGGTTAAACCTTGCCCTGGTACATGCCTCTCTGACCACGCCCATAAACGGAGCAAGGGTGAGAGCCATGCCCTTCACCAGGCCTACGATTAGAAATCGCGAACAGGGTCGGGCAGGTCAGACTACTGGTTGTGTGCCCGACGGGGCAGGTGAAGATTTAGACTGCGATCTCTCGCTATTCAGCAATGTTCAGCAGCTACACGGAACAAACAACCTGCAGGCACTGATCAATGCGTACAATAACTGTACGGCAGCTTTCGTTTTTTGGTCCCGACACTATAACATCGGAAAATTGTGCTCTCAGTCATAGGCGCTCACACTTCCGAATATGACGTTGCCGAATCGTCGAAATCCTTGCAAATAACACAGTACATGAAGTGTTTATTAGTTGTATCAATGTTGTTGTTTCTCAATTTGATAGGACAGGTAAATGTTTCGGGGGGCAGGTGAATCTCAACACCACGTGCCCGACAGGACAGGCGGCATCTAAAGTTAATGTCTGTCCCTGGATCAAAAGTTGAGCGGCGATCAAGCGTTTTGAGCGCTAAATCGGATCTTTTTACGTTTGTGCAACGTGACTAGCGATCACGTTGCACAAACATTAATCGGCTCATTTTTTGGCTCAGATCAACGCTGATCTTGCTTTATGCAACCGGGCCCTGGGCTTAGTGAGCCCTCAGGCTTAGCGAACCCTCTGGTCTGTCGAGCCCTCCGGCTTGGTGAGCCCTCGGGCTTAGTGGGCCCTCCGGCGTAGCGATCCCTCGGGCTTAGCGAGCCCTCTGGTCTAGCGCGCTAACCGGCTTAGCAAGCCCTCAGGCTTAGAAAGCCATCCGGCTTAGCGAGTCCTTGGCTTAGAGAGCCATCCGGGTTAGCGAGCCCCTAGCTTGGGCTTCGCGAGCCCTCCGGCTCGCGAGCCCCTTAGCTTAGCGTTGTCCAGGGCAAAACGCTCTGCTGTCCCGCCACACAGGTAAGCATTCACTATATTAGGCCCAAGGCCCTCCCTTCCAGACCCCCAATCCACTCTGCGTTAGCGCAGTGACCACCAATATGGCAGCGTAACCAACAAAACCAATTCTGATACTTTCAAAACATAACTGAATCAAATATCGATACAGGCGTTACCCATATAGTTGTGCTGCCGATCAACACAAACAAACATCGCAAATATGACTTGAACATCGTGAAAGTGCTCAATGTATATTGTCGGCGTCTGCGATGGCCAAACACACCTTGCCCCCCACCTGTATCCTATTACTTCTACCCCTCCAGTGATATCGTTACTGTGTACTTTTCCGTGTGCAGATTGTCTAAAGCCCCCCCCCCCCCCCACCTCCTGTGGGGTACCTAATACATTGCTCGTAGGGTTCCGCGGTCAAGCCCCGCCCCCCCCCCCCCCCTTCTCACCTCCAAAATCCGCTCGGTAAGGGTGTCTCACTTCCAAAATCCGCTCAGTAAGGGCGTCTCACTTCCAAAATCCGCTCGGTAAGGGCGTTTCACCTGCAAAATCCGCTGGGTAGGGGTTTTTTCTGCCGTTGACCCGATTCATGTCGTAGTTTCATGGAGACCCGCTCAGTTTATTCTTTCTCCACGGCAAACCCGCTCAATGAACGTACTTTCTCACGAGTTCCTTCACCCTGATCGCATCGCATCCAGATTGATGCTACGGGCCGGCCGCTACGTCACGGTGGACTTTCTGGACGTATTTTGATCTGCATAGGATTGGAGGCTAAGGACGGGTATAATAAACATTGGCGTCCTGCAGATTACGTGACGAGACGAGACGAGAGACATGCGAGAACCACGGCAGGATCCTCTGTTTATATTGCATTACATTCTGCAGATTTTTGCCTTAGCGGCCATCCATATATTTGTCTAATTTTTGTATAAAGCTTAGGCCTGGAATCCTTTATGGCGAATGTCACGAATAAAATCACCAATTGATCAAATAAATTGTCTGTCTGTCTGAGCTGTCCTGGATTGCCTACTTCGTCATGTTTCTGTTGAGTTTTCCGTCCAGATAATTATGACTACAAAAGTGGGTACCTCTTGGTGTAGTGGCTAGCACACAAAACAGCAGATCAAGAGGTCCTGGGTTCGAATCCCGGACTGAGCACTCAATCTGAGGCATGCTTCATCCATTCGTCACTCGTCTTGCCGTGAGGTTTGTTGACCCAGCGTAGCCCTCGTGTACACAACATCAGTCTATAACAACAACATTTTGCAGTTGGGGTGAAACGCTTGTGTCTCTGGCAATAAAAACATGCGGGAAAACATGACTACTTTAATCCTGGCTATGTGTTCTACCCTCTAAGTTTGACCGGGTCAGTCAAAGAACAGCGATGGTTGTCATTTTGCTCACGAAATAGTCTGTTAGGGCAGAAAATATCCGCCAACCCAAAACGTCATACATATCTAAGAACAAATTAACAGTTGCATTTGGCATTTCCACCGCGGACGACATTTGCGGACGGGGTGCTGGTGGGGATGGGGAGGGGACATGATGTAACAAGGCACGGGAAAACCAGTAGCTGCATAGTCTTGGCCGTGGCGTATTATGTAGCCCTGGGTTGACACTGGTTATTCTCTAGTCTTGATATGAAATTGCCGACAGGATATTCTCGCGGACAGTTCTAAAACCGTTATTAAACTGTGTATTTTGCGCTAGGTATCACACCTCTGGTCCTGGGCCGTTTTTGGCTCTAACACATGTGGACATTATTCGCTGTGTGTCGTCAGCAAGTGGCGGGATGCACGCGCTTTTTAATAACCTGGAATGGATGTAACATGATGTAACAAAGCACCGGAGAAACAGTAGCTGCATAGTCTTGGTCTCTGCTTTCTTTGTTGAACTGTCGCAAACTCCTTCACAATGGCTATATATTTCAACCCCTCAGATCCACCTTTCAAGAGATTGACCTTTCAAGTACAGATTCTACCCCTCAGATCTAGGTTGCCCACTCAGATCCAGATTGACCTATCAGATCCGGATTGACCAATCAGATCCAGATTGACCTATCAGATCCGGATTGACCACTCAGATCAAGATTTGGCTCCTCAGATACGATTTTTCGTGACGCCAATACGTGACGCGTGAAAACATCCATGTAGCAAAACGTAAACGTTTGTTTTCTCAACCATGACGCTGATTAGAAAGTCGGTATAGGCTCACCAGTATTTCGGTTGTGACTTGATACTTCACCGTTACGGACACCCGAAGATCGAGGAAACATAGAAAGGACACTGAAGCCGAAGGTATCATAGCAACAAATTACTTTCTTTTATGCGTTATCTGATGAATGTACCTTACCATTTCTAAAAAAAATTACTGCCCCAGCATATTATTCCGTTTTTGATGAATTTTTCAAAATGGGCAAAATCTCCATTGACCCCACTATTAGTGGACCAAGCATTCTTGCCCTTGTCACTTGAAGGCTTTCGGTATGTGTGGCTGCACCTAGTTATCAGTCATTGGCCACTCGTGAGGCTGTCAGCTCTGTTTTTCAGACCCCCCCACCCCCACCCCCATCCCTACGTGTAAATATCTAGATCAGCGAGACACATTGTCTGAGTGCTTGAACGTTGTCACCACACGACGGATGTTCATGACGTAAACAAAAGCAATTTCACAGGATCCAGGGCCGGATGGGCATGATATAAGGCTGTTGGGGCATGATATAAGGCTGTTGGGGCATGATATAAGGTTGTTGGGGCATGATATAAGGCTGTTGGGGCAGGATATGAGGCTGTTGGGGCAGGATATAAGGCTGGTGGGGCAGGATATAAGGCTGGTATGGAAGGATATAAGGCTGGTAGGGCACTAGATATAAGGCTGATGGGGCAGGATATAAAGCTGGTTGGGCACGATATAAGGCTGGTGGGGCATGAAATAAGGCTGTTGGGGCATGATATAAGGCTGTTGGGGCATGATATAAGGCTGTTGGGGCAGGATATAAGGCTGTCGGCGCATGATATAAGGCTGTCGAGGCATGATATAAGGCTGTTGGGGCATGATATAAGGCTGTTGGGGCATGATATAAGGCTGTTGGGGCAGGATATAAGGCTGTTGGGGCAGGATATAAGGCTGGTGGGGCAGGATATAAGGCTTGTGTGGCAGGATATAAGGCTGGTGGGGCAGGATATAAGGCTGGTATGGCAGGATATAAGGCTGGTAGGGCACTAGATATAAGGCTGATGGGGCAGGATATAAAGCTGGTTGGGCAGGATATAAGGCTGGTGGGGCATGATATAAGGCTGTTGGGGCATGATATAAGGCTGTTGGGGCAGGATATAAGGCTGTCGGCGCATGATATAAGGCTGTCGGGGCATGATATAAGGCTGTTGGGGCATGATATAAGGCTGTGGGGGCATAATATAAGGCTGTTGGGGCAGGATATGAGGCTGTTGGGGCAGGATATAAGGCTGGTGGGGCAGGATATAAGGCTTGTGTGGCAGTATATAAGGCTGGTGGGGCAGGATATAAGGCTGGTGTGGCAGGATATAAGGCTGTTGTTGCAGGATATGAGGCTGGTGGGGCTAGATATAAGGCTGGTGGGGCAGGATATAAGGCTGTTGTTGCAGGATATAAGGCTGGTGGGGCTGGATATAAGGCTGGTGGTGCAGGATATAAGGCTGGCGGGGCAGGATATAAGGCTGGCATGGCAGGATATAAGGCTGGTGTGGCAGGATATAAGCTGGTGTTGCAGGATATAAGGCTGGTGGCGCAGGATATAAGGCTGGTGGGGCAGTATATAAGGCGGGTATGGCAGGATATAAGGCTGGTGGGGCAGGATATAAGGCTGGTGTGGCAGGATATAAGGCTGGTGGGGCAGGATATAAGGCTGATAGGGCAGGATATAAGGCTGGTGGGGCAGGATATAAAGTTGGTGGGGCAGGATATAAGGCTGGTAGGGCACTAGATATAAGGCTGATGGGGCAGGATATAGAGCTGGTGTGGCAGGATATAAGGCTGGTGTTGCAGGATATAAGGCTGGTGGGGCAGGATATAAGGCTGGTGGGGCAGTATATAAGGCTGGTATGGCAGGATATAAGACTGGTAGGGCAGGATATAAGGCTGGTGTGGCAGGATATAAGGCTGGTGGGGCAGGATATAGGGCTGGTAGGGCAGGATATAAGGCTGGTGGGGCAGGATATAAAGTTGGTGGGGCAGGATATAAGGCTGGTAGGGCACTAGATATAAGGCTGATGGGGCAGGATATAGAGCTGGTTGGGCAGGATATAAAGCTGGTTGCGCAGGATATAAAGCTGGTTGGGCAGGATATAAGGCTGGTGGGGCAGGATATAAGGCTGGTGGGGCAGGATATAAGGCTGGTGGGGCAGGATATAAGGCTGGTGTGGCAGGATATAAAGTTGGTGGGGCAGGATATAAGGCTGGTAGGGCACTAGATATAAGGCTGATGGGGCAGGATATAGAGCTGGTTGGGCAGGATATAAGGCTGGTGGGGCAGGATATAAGGCTGGTAGGGCAGGATATAAGGCTGGTGGGGCAGGATATAAGGCTGGTGGGGCAGGATATAAAGCTGGTGAGGCAGGATATAAGGCTGGTGGGGCAGGATATAAGGCTGGTGTGGCAGGATATAAGGCTGGTGGGGCAGGATATAGGGCTGGTAGAGCAGGATATAAGGCTGGTAGGGCAGGATATAAAGTTGCTGGGGCATGATATAAGGCTGGTAGAGCAGGATAAAAGGCTGGTGGGGCAGGATATAAAGCTGGTTGGGCAGGATATAAAGCTGGTAGGGCAGGATATAAAGCTGGTTGGGCAGGATATATGGCTGGTAGGGCAGGATATGAGGCTGGTGGGGCAGGATATAAGGCTGGTGTGGCAGGATATAAGGCTGGTGGGGCAGGACACAAGGCTGGTGGGGCAGGATACAAGGCTGTTGGGGGAGGACACAAGGCTGGTGGGGCAGGACACAATGCTGGTGGGGCGGAATACAAGGCTTGTGGGGCAGGATGCAAGGTTGGTGGGGCAGGATATAAATCTGGTGGGGCAGGATATAAGACTGGCGGGGCAGGAGGCAAGGCTGGTGGGGCAGGAGGCAAGGCTGGGGGGGGGGGCAGGAGGCAAGGCTGGGGGGGCAGGAGGCAAGGCTGGTGGGGCAGGAGTCAAGGCCGGTGGGGCAGACGGCAAGGCTGGTGGGGCAGTAGGCAAGGCCGGTGGGGCAGGAGGCAAGGCTGGTGGGGCAGGAAGCAAGGCTGGGGGGACAGACTGCAAGGCTGGTGGGGCAGACGGCAAGGCTGGTGGGGCATGATATAAGGCTGTTGGGGCATGATATAAGGCTGTTGGGGCAGGATTTAAGGCTGTCGGCGAATGATATAAGGCTGTCGGGGCATGATATAAGGCTGTTGGGGCATAATATAAGGCTGTTGGGGCATAATATAAGGCTGTTGGGGCATGATATGAGGCTGTTGGGGCAGGATATAAGGCTGGTGGGGCAGGATATAAGGCTTGTGTGGCAGGATATAAGGCTGGTGGGGCAGGATATAAGGCTGGTATGGCAGGATATAAGGCTGGTAGGGCACTAGATATAAGGCTGATGGGGCAGGATATAAAGCTGGTTGGGCAGGATATCAGGCTGGTGGGGCATGATATAAGGCTGTTGGGGAAGGATATGAGGCTTGTGTGGCAGGATATAAGGCTGGTAGGGCAGGATATAAGGCTGTTGGGACAGGATATAAGGCTGGTGGGGCAGGATATAAGGCTGGTGGGGCAGGATATAAGGCTGGTGGGGCAGCATATAAGGCTGGTGGGGCATGATATAAGGCTGGTGGGGCAGGATATAAGGCTGGTGTGGCAGGATATAAGGCTGTTGTTGCAGGATATGAGGCTGGTGGGGCTAGATATAAGGCTGATGGGGCAGGATATAAGGCTGTTGTTGCAGGATATAAGGCTGGTGGGGCTGGATATAAGGCTGGTGGGGCAGGATATAAGGCTGGCGGGGCAGGATATAAGGCTGGCATGGCAGGATATAAGGCTGGTGTGGCAGGATATAAGCTGGTGTTGCAGGATATAAGGCTGGTGGCTGTGGGGCAGTATATAAGGCGGGTATGGTAGGATATAAGGCTGGTGGGGCTGGATATAAGGCTGGTGTGGCAGGATATAAGGCTGGTGGGGCAGGATATAAGGCTGATAGGGCAGGATATAAGGCTGGTGGGGCAGGATATAAAGTTGGTGGGGCAGGATATAAGGCTGGTAGGGCACTAGATATAAGGCTGATGGGGCAGGATATAGAGCTGGTGTGGCAGGATATAAGGCTGGTGCTGCAGGATATAAGGCTGGTGGGGCAGGATATAAGGCTGGTGGGGCAGTATATAAGGCTGGTATGGCAGGATATAAGGCTGGTAGGGCAGGATATAAGGCTGGTGTGGCAGGATATAAGGCTGGTGGGGCAGGATATAGGGCTGGTAGGGCAGGATATAAGGCTGGTGGGGTAGGATATAAAGTTGGTGGGGCAGGATATAAGGCTGGTAGGGCACTAGATATAAGGCTAATGGGGCAGGATATAGAGCTGGTTGGGCAGGATATAAAGCTGGTTGCGCAGGATATAAAGCTGGTCGGGCAGGATATAAGGCTGGTGGGGCAGGATATAAGGCTGGTGGGGCAGGATATAAGGCTGGTGGGGCATGATATAAGGCTGGTGTGGCAGGATATAAAGTTGGTGGGGCAGGATATAAGGCTGGTAGGGCACTAGATATAAGGCTGATGGGGCAGGATATACAGCTGGTTGGGCAGGATATAAGGCTGGAGGGGCAGGATATAAGGCTGGTAGGGCAGGATATAAGGCTGGTGGGGCAGGATATAAGGCTGGTGGGGCAGGATATAAAGCTGGTGAGGCAGGATATAAGGCTGGTGGGGCAGGATATAAGGCTGGTGTGGCAGGATATAAGGCTGGTGGGGCAGGATATAGGGCTGGTAGGGCAGGATATAAGGCTGGTAGGGCAGGATATAAAGTTGCTGGGGCATGATATAAGGCTGGTAGAGCAGGATAAAAGGCTGGTGGGGCAGGATATAAAGCTGGTTGGGCAGGATATAAAGCTGGTAGGGCAGGATATAAAGCTGGTTGGGCAGGATATATGGCTGGTAGGGCAGGATATGAGGCTGGTGGGGCAGGATATAAGGCTGGTGTGGCAGGATATAAGGCTGGTGGGGCAGGACACAAGGCTGGTGGGGCAGGATACAAGGCTGTTGGGGGAGGACACAAGGCTGGTGGGGCAGGACACAATGCTGGTGGGGCGGAATACAAGGCTTGTGGGGCAGGATGCAAGGTTGGTGGGGCAGGATATAAATCTGGTGGGGCAGGATATAAGACTGGCGGAGCAGGAGGCAAGGCTGGTGGGGCAGGAGGCAAGGCTGGGGGGGGGGCAGGAGGCAAGGCTTGGGGGGCAGGAGGCAAGGCTGGTGGGGCAGGAGTCAAGGCCGGTGGGGCAGACGGCAAGGCTGGTGGGGCAGTAGGCAAGGCCGGTGGGGCAGGAGGCAAGGCTGGTGGGGCAGGAAGCAAGGCTGGGGGGACAGACTGCAAGGCTGGTGGGGCAGACGGCAAGGCTGGTGGGGCATGATATAAGGCTGTTGGGGCATGATATAAGGCTGTTGGGGCAGGATTTAAGGCTGCCGGCGAATGATATAAGGCTGTCGGGGCATGATATAAGGCTGTTGGCGCATAATATAAGACTGTTGGGGCATAATATAAGGCTGTTGGGGCATGATATGAGGCTGTTGGGGCAGGATATAAAGCTGGTGGGGCAGGATATAAGGCTTGTGTGGCAGGATATAAGGCTGGTGGGGCAGGATATAAGGCTGGTATGGCAGGATATAAGGCTGGTAGGGCACTAGATATAAGGCTGATGGGGCAGGATATAAAGCTGGTTGGGCAGGATATCAGGCTGGTGGGGCATGATATAAGGCTGTTGGGGCAGGATATGAGGCTGTTGGGGCAGGATATAAGGCTGGTGGGGCAGGATATAAGGCTTGTGTGGCAGGATATAAGGCTGGTAGGGCAGGATATAAGGCTGTTGGGACAGGATATAAGGCTGGTGGGGCAGGATATAAGGCTGGTGGGGCAGGATATAAGGCTGGTGGGGCAGCATATAAGGCTGGTGGGGCATGATATAAGGCTGGTGGGGCAGGATATAAGGCTGGTGTGGCAGGATATAAGGCTGTTGTTGCAGGATATGAGGCTGGTGGGGCTAGATATAAGGCTGATGGGGCAGGATATAAGGCTGTTGTTGCAGGATATAAGGCTGGTGGGGCTGGATATAAGGCTGGTGGGGCAGGATATAAGGCTGGCGGGGCAGGATATAAGGCTGGCATGGCAGGATATAAGGCTGGTGTGGCAGGATATAAGCTGGTGTTGCAGGATATAAGGCTGGTGGCTGTGGGGCAGTATATAAGGCGGGTATGGTAGGATATAAGGCTGGTGGGGCTGGATATAAGGCTGGTGTGGCAGGATATAAGGCTGGTGGGGCAGGATATAAGGCTGATAGGGCAGGATATAAGGCTGGTGGGGCAGGATATAAAGTTGGTGGGGCAGGATATAAGGCTGGTAGGGCACTAGATATAAGGCTGATGGGGCAGGATATAGAGCTGGTGTGGCAGGATATAAGGCTGGTGCTGCAGGATATAAGGCTGGTGGGGCAGGATATAAGGCTGGTATGGCAGTATATAAGGCTGGTATGGCAGGATATAAGGCTGGTAGGGCAGGATATAAGGCTGGTGTGGCAGGATATAGGGCTGGTGGGGCAGGATATAGGGCTGGTAGGGCAGGATATAAGGCTGGTGGGGTAGGATATAAAGTTGGTGGGGCAGGATATAAGACTGGTAGGGCACTAGATATAAGGCTAATGGGGCAGGATATAGAGCTGGTTGGGCAGGATATAAAGCTGGTTGCGCAGGATATAAAGCTGGTCGGGCAGGATATAAGGCTGGTGGGGCAGGATATAAGGCTGGTGGGGCAGGATATAAGACTGGTGGGGCATGATATAAGGCTGGTGTGGCAGGATATAAAGTTGGTGGGGCAAGATATAAGGCTGCTAGGGCACTAGATATAAGGCTGATGGGGCAGGATATAGAGCTGGTTAAGCAGGATATAAGGCTGGTGGGGCAGGATATAAGGCTGGTAGGGCAGGATATAAGACTGGTGGGGCGGGATATAAGGCTGGTGGGGCAGGATATAAGGCTGGTGTGGCAGGATATAAGGCTGGTGGGGCAGGATATAAGGCTGGTGTGGCAGGATATAAGGCTGGTGGGGCAGGATGTAGGGCTGGTAGGGCATGATATAAGGCTGGTAGAGCAGGATAAAAGGCTGGTGGGGCAGGATATAAAGCTGGTAGGGCAGGATATAAAGCTGGTTGGGCAGGATATATGGCTGGTAGGGCAGGATATAAGGCTGGTGGGGCAGGATATAAGGCTGGTGTGGCAGGATATAAGGCTGGTGGGGCAGGACACAAGGCTGGTGGGGCAGGATACAAGGCTGTTGGGGCAGGACACAAGGCTGGTGGGGCAGGACACAATGCTGGTGGGGCGGAATACAAGGCTTGTGGGCCAGGATGCAAGGTTGGTGGGGCAGGATATAAATCTGGTGGGGCAGGATATAAGACTGGCGGGGCAGGAGGCAAGGCTGGTGGGGCAGGAGGCAAGGCTGGGGAGGCAGGAGGCAAGGCTGTGGGGGCAGGAGGCAAGGCTGGTGGGGCAGGAGGCAAGGCCGGTGAGGCAGACGGCAAGGCTGGTGGGGCAGGAGGCAAGGCCGGTGGGGCAGGAGGCAAGGCTGGTGGGGCAGGAGGCAAGGCTGGTGGGGCAGGATATAAATCTGGTGGGGCAGGACACAAGGCTGGTGGGGCAGGATACAAGGCTGTTGGGGCAGGACACAAGGCTGGTGGGGCAGGACACAATGCTGGTGGGGCGGAATACAAGGCTTGTGGGCCAGGATGCAAGGTTGGTGGGGCAGGATATAAATCTGGTGGGGCAGGATATAAGACTGGCGGGGCAGGAGGCAAGGCTGGTGGGGCAGGAGGCAAGGCTGGTGGGGCAGACTGCAAGGCTGGTGGGGCAGACGGCAAGGCTGGTGGGGCAGGAGGCAAGGCTGGTGGGGCAGGAGGCAAGGCTGGTGGGGCAGACTGCAAGGCTGGTAGGGCAGGAGGCAAGGCTGGTGGGGCAGGAGGTAAGGCTGGGGGTGGGCAGGAGGCAAGGCTGGGGGGGCAGGAGGCAAGGCTGGTGGGGCAGGAGGCAAGGCTGGTGGGGCAGACGGCAAGGGCGGTGGGGCAGTCGGCAAGGCTGGTGGGGCAGGAGGCAAGGCTGGTGGGGCAGGAGGCAAGGCTGGTGGGGCAGACGGCAAGGCTGGTGGGGCAGGAGGCAAGGCTGGTGGGGCAGGAGGCAAGGCTGGTGGGGCAGACGGCAAGGCTGGTGGGGCAGGAGGCAAGGCTGGTGGGGCAGGAGGCAAGGCTGGTGGGGCAGGATATAAGCCTGGTAGGGCACTAGATATAAGGCTGATGGGGCAGGATATAGAGCTGGTGTGGCAGGATATAAGGCTGGTGTTGCAGGATATAAGGCTGGTGGTGCAGGATATAAGGCTGGTGGGGCAGTATATAAGGCTGGTATGGCAGGATATAAGGCTGGTAGGGCAGGATATAAGGCTGGTGTGGCAGGATATAAGGCTGGTGGGGCAGGATATAGGGCTGGTAGGGCAGGATATAAGGCTGGTGGGGCAGGAGGCAAGGCTGGGGGGGGCAGGAGGCAAGGCTGGGGGGCAGGAGGCAAGGCTGGTGGGGCAGGAGGCAAGGCTGGTGGGGCAGACGGCAAGGGCGGTGGGGCAGTCGGCAAGGCTGGTGGGGCAGGAGGCAAGGCTGGTGGGGCAGGAGGCAAGGCTGGTGGGGCATGAGGCAAGGCTGGTGGGGCAGACGGCAAGGCTGGTGGGGCAGACGGCAAGGCTGGTGGGGCAGACGGCAAGGCTGGTGGGACAGGAGGCAAGGCTGGTGGGGCAGACGGCAAGGCTGGTGGGGCAGGAGGCAAGGCTGGGGAGGCAGGAGGCAAGGCTGGTGGGGCAGACGGCAAGGCTGGTGGGACAGGAGGCAAGGCTGGTGGGGCAGACGGCAAGGCTGGTGGGGCAGGAGGCAAGGCTGGTGGGACAGGATGCAAGGCTGGTAGGGCAGACGGCAAGGGCGGTGGGGCAGGGGGCAAGGCTGGTGGGGAAGACGGCAAGGCTGGTGGGACAGGATGCAAGGCTGGTAGGGCAGACGGCAAGGGCGGTGGGGCAGGGGGCAAGGCTGGTGGGGAAGACCGCAAGGCTCGGGGGGGGGGCAGACGGCAAGGGCGGTGGGGCAGGAGGCAAGGCTGGTGGGGCAGGAGGCAAGGCTGGTGGGGCAGGAGGCAAGGCTGGTGGGGCAGGAGGCAAGGCTGGTGGGACAGGAGGCAAGGCTGGTGGGGCAGGAGGCAAGGCTGGTGGGGCAGACGGCAAGGCTGGTGGGGCAGACGGCAAGGCTGGTGGGGCAGACGGCAAGGCTGGTTGGGCAGACGGCAAGGCTGGTGGGACAGGAGGCAAGGCTGGTGGGGCAGGAGGCAAGGCTGGTGGGGCAGGAGGCAAGGCTGGTGGGGCAGACGGCAAGGCTGGTGGGGCAGACGGCAAGGCTGGTGGGGCAGACGGCAAGGCTGGTGGGACAGGAGGCAAGGCTGGTGGGGCAGACGAAAAGGCTGGTGGGGCAGGAGGCAAGCCGGGTGGGGCAGGAGGCAAGGCTGGTGGGGCAGACGGCAAGGCTGGTGGGACAGGAGGCAAGGCTGGTGGGGCAGACGGCAAGGCTGGGGAGGCAGGAGGCAAGGCTGGTGGGGCAGGAGGCAAGGCTGGTGGGGCAGACGGCAAGGGCGGTGGGGCAGGAGGCAAGGCTGGTGGGGCAGACGGCAAGGCTGGGGGGCAGACGGCAAGGGCGGTGGGGCAGGAGGCAAGGCTGGAGGGGCAGGAGGCAAGGCTGGTGGGGCAGGAGGCAAGGCTGGTGTGGTAGGGGGCAAGGCTGGTGGGGCAGACGGCAAGGCTGGTGGGGCAGACGGCAAGGCTGGGGGGGTAGACGGCAAGGGCGGTGGGGCAGGAGGAAAGGCTGGTGGGGCAGACGGCAAGGCTGGGGGGGCAGGAGGCAAGGCTGGTGGGGCAGGAGGCAAGGCTGGTGGGGCAGGAGGCAAGGCTGGTGGGGCAGACGGCAAGGCTGGTGGGGCAGGAGGCAAGGCTGGGGGGGCAGACGGCAAGGCTGGTGGGGCAGAGGCAAGGCTGGTGGGACAGGAGGCAAGGCTGGTGGGGCAGGAGGCAAGGCTGGTGGGGCAGGAGGCAAGGCTGGTGGGGCAGGAGGCAGGGCTGGTGGGGCAGGAGGCCAGGCTGGTGGGGCAGGAGGCAAGGCTGGTGGGACAGGAGGCAAGGCTGGTGGGGCAGACCGCAAGGCTGGTGGGGCAGGAGGCAAGGCTGGTGGGACAGGAGGCAAGGCTGGTGGGGCAGACCGCAAGGCTGGTGGGGCAGACGGCAAGGCTGGTGGGCAGACGGCAAGGCTGGTGGGGCAGACGGCAAGGCTGGGGGGGCAGGAGGCAAGGCTGGTGGGGCAGACGGCAAGGTTTGTGGGGCAGGAGGCAAGGCTGGGGGGGGGCAGACGGCAAGGCTGGTGGGGCAGGAGGCAAGGCTGGTGGGACAGGAGGCAAGGCTGGTGGGGCAGACGGCAAGGCTGGGGGGGCAGACGGCAAGGGCGGTGGGGCAGGAGGCAAGGCTGGTGGGGCAGACGGCAAGGCTGGGGGGGCAGGAGGCAAGGCTGGTGGGGCAGGAGGCAAGGCTGGTGGGGCAGACGGCAAGGCTGGTGGGGCAGACGGCAAGGCTCGTGGGGCAGGAGGCAAGGCTGGTGGGACAGACGGCAAGGCTGGTGGGGCAGGAGGCAAGGCTGGTGGGGCAGACTGCAAGGCTGGTGGGGCAGACGGCAAGGCTGGTGGGGCAGACGGCAAGGCTGGGAGGGCAGGAGGCAAGGCTGGTGGGGCCGACGGCAAGGCTGGTGGGGCAGGAGGCAAGGCTGGTGGGGCAGACGGCAAGGCTGGTGGGACAGGAGGCAAGGCTGGTGGGGCAGGAGGCAAGGCTGGTGGGGCAGACGGCAAGGCTGGTGGGACAGGAGGCAAGGCTGGGGGGGCAGGAGGCAAGGCTGGTGGGGCAGACGGCAAGGCTGGTGGGGCAGGAGGCAAGGCTGGTGGGGCAGAGGGCCAGGCTGGTGGGACAGGACGCAAGGCTGGTGGGGCAGACGGCAAGGCTGGTGGGGCAGGAGGCAAGGCTGGTGGGACAGGAGGCAAGGCTGGGGGGCAGGTGGCAAGGCTGGTGGGGCGGGAGGCAAGGCTGGTGGGGCAGGAGGCAAGGCTGGTGGGGCAGACGGCAAGGCTGGTGGGACAGGAGACAAGGCTGGTGGGGCAGACGGCAAAGCTGGTGGGGCAGGAGGCAAGGCTGGGGGGGCAGGAGGCAAGGCTGGTGGGGCGGGAGGCAAGGCTGGTGGGGCAGGAGGCAAGGCTGGTGGGGCAGACGGCAAGGCTGGTGGGGCAGGAGGCAAGGCTGGTGGGGCAGGAGGCAAGGCTGGTGGGGCAGACGGCAAGGCTGGTGGGACAGGAGGCAAGGCTGGTGGGGCAGACGGCAAGGCTGGTGGGGCAGGAGGCAAGGCTGGTGGGGCAGGAGGCAAGGCTGGTGGGGCAGGAGGCAAGGATGGTGGGGCGGGTGGCAAGGCTGGTGGGGCAGGAGGCAAGGCTGGTGGGGCAGACGGCAAGGCTGGTGGGACAGGAGGCAAGGCTGGTGGGGCAGACGGCAAGGCTGGTGGGGCAGGAGGCAAGGCTGGGGGGGCAGGAGGCAAGGCTGGTGGGGCGGGAGGCAAGGGTGGTGGGGCGGGAGGCAAGGCTGGTGGGGCAGACGGCAAGGCTGGTGGGGCAGGAGGCAGGGCTGGTGGGGCAGGAGGCAAGGCTGGTGGGGCAGACGGCAAGGCTGGGGGGGCAGACGGCAAGGGCGGTGGGGCAGGAGGCAAGGCTGGAGGGGCAGGAGGCAAGGCTGGTGGGGCAGGAGGCAAGCCTGGTGTGGTAGGGGGCAAGGCTGGTGGGGCAGACGGCAAGGCTGGTGGGGCAGACGGCAAGGCTGGGGGGGTAGACGGCAAGGGCGGTGGGGCAGGAGGAAAGGCTGGTGGGGCAGACGGCAAGGCTGGGGGGGCAGAAGGCAAGGCTGGTGGGGCAGGAGGCAAGGCTGGTGGGGCAGGAGGCAAGGCTGGTGGGGCAGACGGCAAGGCTGGTGGGGCAGGAGGCAAGGCTGGGGGGGCAGACGGCAAGGCTGGTGGGGCAGAGGCAAGGCTGGTGGGACAGGAGGCAAGGCTGGTGGGGCAGGAGGCAAGGCTGGTGGGGCAGGAGGCAAGGCTGGTGGGGCAGGAGGCAGGGCTGGTGGGGCAGGAGGCAAGGCTGGTGGGGCAGGAGGCAAGGCTGGTGGGACAGGAGGCAAGGCTGGTGGGGCAGACCGCAAGGCTGGTGGGGCAGGAGGCAAGGCTGGTGGGACAGGAGGCAAGGCTGGTGGGGCAGACCGCAAGGCTGGTGGGGCAGACGGCAAGGCTGGTGGGCAGACGGCAAGGCTGGTGGGGCAGACGGCAAGGCTGGGGGGGCAGGAGGCAAGGCTGGTGGGGCAGACGGCAAGGCTTGTGGGGCAGGAGGCAAGGCTGGGGGGGGGCAGACGGCAAGGCTGGTGGGGCAGGAGGCAAGGCTGGTGGGACAGGAGGCAAGGCTGGTGGGGCAGACGGCAAGGCTGGGGGGGCAGACGGCAAGGGCGGTGGGGCAGGAGGCAAGGCTGGTGGGGCAGACGGCAAGGCTGGGGGGGCAGGAGGCAAGGCTGGTGGGGCAGGAGGCAAGGCTGGTGGGGCAGACGGCAAGGCTGGTGGGGCAGACGGCAAGGCTCGTGGGGCAGGAGGCAAGGCTGGTGGGACAGACAGCAAGGCTGGTGGGGCAGGAGGCAAGGCTGGTGGGGCAGACTGCAAGGCTGGTGGGGCAGACGGCAAGGCTGGTGGGGCAGACGGCAAGGCTGGGAGGGCAGGAGGCAAGGCTGGTGGGGCCGACGGCAAGGCTGGTGGGGCAGGAGGCAAGGCTGGTGGGGCAGACGGCAAGGCTGGTGGGACAGGAGGCAAGGCTGGTGGGGCAGGAGGCAAGGCTGGTGGGGCAGACGGCAAGGCTGGTGGGACAGGAGGCAAGGCTGGGGGGGCAGGAGGCAAGGCTGGTGGGGCAGACGGCAAGGCTGGTGGGGCAGGAGGCAAGGCTGGTGGGGCAGACGGCCAGGCTGGTGGGACAGGACGCAAGGCTGGTGGGGCAGACGGCAAGGCTGGTGGGGCAGGAGGCAAGGCTGGTGGGACAGGAGGCAAGGCTGGGGGGCAGGAGGCAAGGCTGGTGGGGCGGGAGGCAAGGCTGGTGGGGCAGGAGGCAAGGCTGGTGGGGCAGACGGCAAGGCTGGTGGGACAGGAGACAAGGCTGGTGGGGCAGACGGCAAAGCTGGTGGGGCAGGAGGCAAGGCTGGGGGGGCAGGAGGCAAGGCTGGTGGGGCGGGAGGCAAGGCTGGTGGGGCAGGAGGCAAGGCTGGTGGGGCAGACGGCAAGGCTGGTGGGACAGGAGGCAAGGCTGGTGGGGCAGGAGGCAAGGCTGGTGGGGCAGACGGCAAGGCTGGTGGGACAGGAGGCAAGGCTGGTGGGGCAGACGGCAAGGCTGGTGGGGCAGGAGGCAAGGCTGGTGGGGCAGGAGGCAAGGCTGGTGGGGCAGGAGGCAAGGATGGTGGGGCGGGTGGCAAGGCTGGTGGGGCAGGAGGCAAGGCTGGTGGGGCAGACGGCAAGGCTGGTGGGACAGGAGGCAAAGCTGGTGGGGCAGACGGCAAGGCTGGTGGGGCAGGAGGCAAGGCTGGGGGGGCAGGAGGCAAGGCTGGTGGGGCGGGAGGCAAGGGTGGTGGGGCGCAAGGCAAGGCTGGTGGAGCAGACGGCAAGGCTGGTGGGGCAGGAGGCAGGGCTGGTGGGGCAGGAGGCAAGGCTGGTGGGGCAGACGGCAAGGCTGGTGGGACAGAAGGCAAGGCTGGTGGGGCAGACGGCAAGGCTGGTGGGGCAGGAGGCAAGGCTGGTGGGGCAGGAGGCAAGGCTTGTGGGGCAGGAGGCAAGGATGGTGGGGCAGGCGGCAAGGCTGGTGGGGCAGGAGGCAAGGCTGGTGGGGGGGGCAGGAGGCAAGGCTGGGGGGGGCAGGAGGCAAGGCTGGGGGGGGGCAGGAGGCAAGGATAGTGGGGCAGGCGGCAAGGATGGTGGGGCAGGCGGCAAGGCTGGTGGGGGGGGGGCAGGAGGCAAGGCTGGGGGGGGCAGGAGGCAAGGCTGGGGGGGGGGCAGGAGGCAAGGATGGTGGGGCAGGCGGCAAGGATGGTGGGGCAGACGGCAAGGCTGGTGGGGCAGGCGGCAAGGCTGGTGGGGCAGGAGGCAAGGCTGGTGGGGCAGGACGCAAGGCTGGTGGGGCAGACGGCAAGGCTGGTGGGGCAGGAGGCAAGGCAGGTGGGGCAGACGGCAAGGCTGGTGGGACAGGAGGCAAGGCTCGGGGGGCAGGCGGCAAGGCTGGGGGGGGGCAGGAGGCAAGGATGGTGGGGCAGGCGGCAAGGCTGGTGGGGCAGGCGGCAAGGCTGGTGGGGGGGGGCAGGAGGCAAGGCTGGGGGGGGGGCAGGAGGCAAGGCTGGGGGGGGCAGGAGGCAAGGATGGTGGGGCAGGCGGCAAGGCTGGTGGGGGGGGGGCAGGAGGCAAGGCTGGGGGGGGGGGGCCAGGAGGCAAGGCTGGTGGGGCAGACGGCAAGGCTGGTGGGGCAGACGGCAAGGCTGGTGGGGCAGGAGGCAAGGCTGGTGGGGCAGGAGGCAAGGCTGGTGGGACAGGAGACAAGGCTGGTGGGGCAGACGGCAAGGCTGGTGAGGCAGGAGGCAAGGCTGGTGGGGCAGGAGGCAAGGCTGGTGGGGCAGGAGGCAAGGATGGTGGGGCGGGAGGCAAGGCTGGTGGGGCAGGAGGCAAGGCTGGTGGGGCAGACGGCAAGGCTGGTGGGACAGGAGGCAAGGCTGGTGGGGCAGACGGCAAGGTTGGTGGGGCAGGAGGCAAGGCTGGGGGGGCAGGAGGCTAGGCTGGTAGGGCGGGAGGCAAGGCTGGTGGGGCAGGAGGCAAGGCTGGTGGGGCAGACGGCAAGGCTGGTGGGGCAGGAGGCAAGGCTGGTGGGGCAGGAGGCAAGGCTGGTGGGGCAGACGGCAAGGCTGGTGGGACAGAAGGCAAGGCTGGTGGGGCAGACGGCAAGGCTGGTGGGGCAGGAGGCAAGGCTGGTGGGGCAGGATGCAAGGCTGGTGGGGCAGGAGGCAAGGATGGTGGGGCAGGCGGCAAGGCTGGTGGGGCAGGAGGCAAGGCTGGTTGGGCAGACGGCAAGGCTGGTGGGACAGGAGGCAAGGCTGGTGGGGGGGGCAGGAGGCAAGGATGGTGGGGCAGGCGGCAAGGATGGTGGGGCAGGCGGCAAGGCTGGTGGGGGGGGGGGGCAGGAGGCAAGGCTGGGGGGGGGGCAGGAGGCAAGGCTGGGGGGGGGGGCAGGAGGCAAGGATGGTGGGGCAGGCGGCAAGGATGGTGGGGCAGACGGCAAGGCTGGTGGGGCAGGAGGCAAGGCTGGTGGGGCAGACGGCAAGGCTGGTGGGACAGGAGGCAAGGCAGGTGGGGCAGACGGCAAGGCTGGTGGGACAGGAGGCAAGGCTGGGGGGGCAGGCGGCAAGGCTGGGGGGGGGGCAGGAGGCAAGGATGGTGGGGCAGGCGGCAAGGCTGGTGGGGCAGGCGGCAAGGCTGGTGGGGGGGGGCAGGAGGCAAGGCTGGGGGGGGGGGGGGGCAGGAGGCTAAGATGGTGGGGCAGGCGGCAAGGATGGTGGGGCAGGAGGCAAGGCTGGTGGGGGGGGGGGCAGGAGGG
>OZ025254.1:35980786-36007716 GCA_964019135.1 Arenicola marina | reverse complement strand
GGCGGCAAGGCTGGTGGGGCAGGAGGCAAGGCTGGTGGGGCAGGAGCAAGGCTGGTGGGGCAGACGGCAAGGCTGGTGGGGCTGGAGGCAAGGGCAGGTGGGGCAGACGGCAAGGCTGGTGGGACAGGAGGCAAGGCTCGGGGGGCAGGCGGCAAGGCTGGGGGGGGGGCAGGAGGCAAGGATGGTGGGGGCAGGGCGGCAAGGCTGGTGGGGCAGGCGGCAAGGCTGGTGGGGCAGGCGGCAAGGCTGTGGGGGGGGGGCAGGAGGCAAGGCTGGGGGGGGGCAGGAGGCAAGGATGGCTGGGGCAGGCGGCAAGGCTGGTGGGGGGGGGGCAGGAGGCAAGGCTGGGGGGGGGCCAGGAGGCAAGGCTGGTGGGCAGACGGCAAGGCTGGTGGGGCAGACGGCAAGGCTGGTGGGGCAGGAGGCAAGGCTGGTGGGGCAGGAGGCAAGGCTGGTGGGACAGGAGACAAGGCTGGTGGGGCAGACGGCAAGGCTGGTGAGGCAGGAGGCAAGGCTGGTGGGGCAGGAGGCAAGGCTGGTGGGGCAGGAGGCAAGGATGGTGGGGCGGGGAGGCAAGGCTGGTGGGGCAGGAGGCAAGGCTGGTGGGGCAGACGGCAAGGCTGGTGGGACAGGAGGCAAGGCTGGTGGGGCAGACGGCAAGGCTGGTGGGGCAGGAGGCAAGGCTGGGGGGGCAGGAGGCTAGGCTGGTGGGGCGGAGGCAAGGCTGGTGGGGCAGGAGGCAAGGCTGGTGGGGCAGACGGCAAGGCTGGTGGGACAGGAGGCAAGGCTGGTGGGGCAGGAGGCAAGGCTGGTGGGGCAGACGGCAAGGCTGGTGGGACAGAAGGCAAGGCTGGTGGGGCAGACGGCAAGGCTGGTGGGGCAGGAGGCAAGGCTGGTGGGGCAGGAGGCAAGGCTGGTGGGGCAGGAGGCAAGGATGGTGGGGCAGGCGGCAAGGCTGGTGGGGCAGGAGGCAAGGCTGGTGGGGGGGGGCAGGAGGCAAGGCTGGGGGGGGGTAGGAGGCAAGGCTGGGGGGGGGCAGGAGGCAAGGATGGTGGGGCAGGCGGCAAGGATGGTGGGGCAGACGGCAAGGCTGGTGGGGCAGGAGGCAAGGCTGGTGGGGCAGACGTCAAGGCTGGTGGGACAGGAGGCAAGGCAGGTGGGGCAGACGGCAAGGCTGGTGGGACAGGAGGCAAGGCTGGGGGGCAGGCGGCAAGGCTGGGGGGGGGGGGCAGGAGGCAAGGATGGTGGGGCAGGCGGCAAGGCTGGTGGGGCAGGCGGCAAGGCTGGTGGGGGGGGGCAGGAGGCAAGGCTGGGGGGGGGGCAGGAGGCAAGGCTGGGGGGGGGGCAGGAGGCAAGGATGGTGGGGCAGGCGGCAAGGATGGTGGGGCAGGAGGCAAGGCTGGTCGGGGGGGGGGGGGCAGGAGGCAAACCTGGGGGGGGGGACAGGAGGCAAGGCTGGTGGGGCAGACGGCAAGGCTGGTGGGGCAGACGGCAAGTCTGGTGGGGCAGACGGCAAGGCTGGTGGGGCAGACGGCAAGGCTGGGGGGGGGGGCAGGAGGCAAGGCTGGTGGGGCAGACGGCAAGGCTGGTGGGGCAGGAGGCAAGGCTGGTGGGGCAGACGGCAAGGCTGGTGGGACAGGACGCAAGGCTGGTGGGGCAGACGGCAAGGCTAGTGGGACAGGAGGTAAGGCTGGTGGGGCAGACGGCAAGGTTGGTGGGGCAGGAGGCAAGGCTGGTGGGGCAGACGGCAAGGCTGGTGGGGCAGACGGCAAGGCTGCTGGGGCAGGAGGCAAGGATGGTGGGGCAGGAGGCAAGGCTGGTGGGGCAGACGGCAAGGCTGGTGGGGCAGGAGGCAAGGTTGGTGGGGCAGACGGCAAGGCTGGTGGGACAGGAGGCAAGGCTGGTGGGCTGGAGGCAAGGCTGGTGGGGCAGACGGCAAGGATGGTGGGGCAGACGGCAAGGCTCGTGGGGCAGGAGGCAAGGCTGGTGGGACAGACGGCAAGGCTTGTGGGGCAGGAGGCAAGGCTGGTCGGGCAGACGGCAAGGCTGGTCGGGCAGACGGCAAGGCTGGTGGGGCAGACGGCAAGGCTGGGAGGGCAGGAGGCAAGGCTGGTGGGGCCGACGGCAAGGCTGGTGGGGCAGGAGGCAAGGCTGGTGGGGCAGACGGCAAGGCTGGTGGGACAGGAGGCAAGGCTGGGGGGGCAGGAGGCAAGGCTGGTGGGGCAGACGGCAAGGCTGGTGGGACAGGAGGCAAGGCTGGGGGGGCAGGAGGCAAGGCTGGTGGGGCAGACGGCAAGGCTGGTGGGGCAGGAGGCAAGGCTGGTGGGGCAGGAGGCAAGGCTGGTGGGGCAGGAGGCAAGGCTGGTGGGGCAGACGGCAAGGCTGGTAGTGCAGGAGGCAAGGCTGGTGGGACAGGAGGCAAGGCTGGTGGGGCAGGAGGCAAGGCTGGTGGGGCAGGAGGCAAGGCTGGTGGGGCAGACGGCAAGGCTGGTGGGACAGGAGGCAAGGCTGGGGGGGCAGGAGGCAAGGCTGGTGGGGCAGACGGCAAGGCTGGTGGGACAGGAGGCAAGGCTGGGGGGGCAGGAGGCAAGGCTGGTGGGGCAGACGGCAAGGCTGGTGGGGCAGGAGGCAAGGCTGGTGGGGAAGGAGGCAAGGCTGGTGGGGCAGGATGCAAGGCTGGTGGGGCAGGAGGCAAGGCTGGTGGGGCAGACGGCAAGGCTGGTAGGGCAGGAGGCAAGGCTGGTGGAACAGGAGGCAAGGCTGGTGGGGCAGGAGGCAAGGCTGGTGGGGCAGGAGGCAAGGCTGTGGGGGCAGGAGGCAAGGCTGGGGGGGGGGGGCAGGAGGCAAGGCTGGTGGGGCAGGAGGCAAGGCTGGGGGGGCCTGAGGCAAGGCTGGTCGGGCAGACGGCAAGGCTGGTGGGGCAGGAGGCAAGGCTGGTGGGACAGGAGGCAAGGCTGGTGGGGCAGGAGGGAAGGCTGGTGGGGCAGGCGGCAAGGCTGGTGGGGCAGGTGGCAAGGCTGGTGCTGCAGGCGGCAAGGCTGGGGGGCAGGAGGCAAGGCTGGTGGGACAGGAGGCAAGGCTGGTGGGACCGGAGGCAAGGCTGGTGGGGCAGGCGGCAAGGCTGGTGGGGCAGGAGGCAAGGCTGGTGGGGCAGACGGCAAGGCTGGTTTCAAGGATTGGACATTTCAGGGGGCCTATGCAGATTGCGCTTATCTGATAATGGCAAGGGACTTTCCAATTGGTGTGATATTGGCCGCTAATTTTTCGTAGGTGTCATAGATGTCGGGCAATATTGAATTTTGCGTGTTAAGATTGCGAGTCAGTTTTATGCTCACTGATGAGTTATCTTCGCCCCACTTGCCCCATCCCCACCTCCCTCCAAGAGAGATATGCTAATCGGTCCTAACTAGGCTGATGCCTCGATCTTTACTTAACCTTTGACTGGGCGTTGCGTCTACCTGTCAACTGAGCTGATCGATGGGAACTCTTAAGCATCTCCTCGTCATAAGACGGTCATGACATCATCCTCTCCTCACTGTTTTCCTTGTACTGGGTATTACAGATATCTTGCGTCTCAAAGGCCATGTGCACCGGCTACGAGCCAGTCGATCTGGTGTGTTATTGGCCGCTAATTTTCCGTAGGTGTCATAGATGTCGGCCAGTATTGAATTTGACGTGTTAAGATTGCGAGTCAGCTTTGAAGCTCACTGATGAGTTATCTTCGCCCCACTTGCCCCATCCCCACCTCCCTCCAAGAGAGATATGCTAATCGGTCCTAACTAGGCTGATGCCTCGATCTTTACTTAACCTTTGACTGGGCGTTTGCCTACCTGTCCAATGAGCTGATCGATGGGACCTCTTAAGGTAAGCTACCCATAATAAGCCTCGGCGATTTTGAGCAGACCTCGGTAAACATCGGCAAACATCGGCGGGCTGTAGCCTTGAGATTTTACGCAGTCTTAATGAAACAAAGGACGAATAAAACACAGCAAAACAAGTGGTGACATAGGTAAAATCAATAGAGCATCGTATAATAAGCCTCGGCGATTTAGAGAAGACCTCGGTAAACATCGACAAACATCGGCGGGTGTCAGTGAAAGGGGAATCCCCAACTCGTTACATGATTCACAGGGGATTTCCCCAATAATGACTCTTCAGTGATAAATTCGGAATATTCAAGAAAATGGCGTCGAGAAAACTTGTAAATAGTTCCGAAAACATTCGTGTAGATCATAACTATATCGAAGACCATTACACATAACCAGATTTATTAAAATATGAACACAAGGCGTAAATTACTGATAATTGGTGTGACATAAGCTGCGCCAAAAAATATTTGTGAAATAACATTTTCAAGGTTCAGGACGTGTTTCTTGGAAACTTTGCACGGCTACCTATATTTTCCTTTATTTTTATTACAATAACGATGTTTTTAAAAGTTTCTAAAGTTGGTTTGGTGTCAAGATTTTCATTTTTGATGAAATTATAGCCAATTTTGTGAAGGCGGTGATTTTGAATTTTGGCAAAACTTTCTTGATTTTGCATAATTGCACTTTATTATTACCATTGTGTTATTTTTTGTTGCTACTATTTACATTTTTTAATATCATTCCTGCATTGGACTAGGTTTAAGCTTTCCAAAGAGCTATTACTGATGATAATGACTTAATATTGAGCTGAATTGTAGCAAAATTACATGTTCGTTGTAGGTGTCAAGTTTTTTTGGTCATTTTGTGAAATGGGGGTATACTTGGAAAATGGAGAATATTTTGTTAACGAGACAGTAAATTATCCTAAAAATTCACCAGAAGGTGTGTAATTGGGTATACTTTCATAAAATAATCATAAATACAGAGTTCTTTTACCTTGCTATTATGGGTAGCTAACCTTAAGCATCTCCTAGTTACAAGACGGTCATGACATCATCCTCTCATCACTGTTTTCCTTGTACTGGGTATTACAGATATCTTGCGTCTCAAAGGCCATGTGCACCGGCCACGAGCCAGTCGATCTGGCGTTGATAACGTGGACTTCTCCAAGCCCAAGTTCTGTGGCTGTGGAACAGGCATAAAATCTGACAGGGCCCGTCTGCAGCCACGGAGCAACCAAGCATAAGACGGAACGCCTTGATTTACCGTCATAATAAAGCTCTGTAGAACAAACTAAGCAACACTCACCGCCAAATTCAGTATTTTTGATGTTAAGTTCGAGATGTTCCAAGGTAGCCCCTTTTCTCACACAACAAATTTCGAATTGCCCGCCGCTCGCCGCTCGTCTTGCCGGAAGTTGTGAACATTGTTTTGGTAAAACGTGCCAATTAAATGACCTCTGTCAGTTTTTCCGTATTTTTCGACACGTTTCGGCTAAAGCTATGGCCATGGGGTTCTAATAGGTGTCCTGTCGGCGGTATCGCTCAGCAGTCTCGTCATGTTAACGACCTTAGTCGCCGTATTACCTGCGCGTTGCCGTATGTCACGTCATGATGTCATTATGACGTCACCACGAATAAATATTAATATTGGACATATTGGTTATACTGTTAAGCTTTTTTTTACACCATTTGATGTCATTTGATGTCAACATGACGTAATGTTAAATACAAGTGACATTTCCTGACACTGCAATCGCTCTTGGCGTCAAATTATGTTCGAAAGCCTTATGCAATAACAGCGATAACCGTCATAAGCGCCACGCGACGCTATTTCAACATGCAGGAAAGCTGTGGTGCACACTGTAGTGCTGGCTGTTCCTCACACACATGTGGCACAAGCCACCTTATAAAACTGTTTTATATCATTGTCGGTGAATAGGGCTAATTTTAATTGTTATTGTTTACATAGCGTCGTTAAATAAAACTTGATCTTATCTTTTCTGCTCTGGTACAGTAGTTTTTCTATTTTACTTCCAGAAATGAGATTACTAAAGAGCGAGAACCGCCGACTGAAGATGAAGTGTTACGGATGTAAAGAGGCTGTTGTGACTGCTGTGAGTTGATGTAAATTTGTGACAAGTGCTGTGAGAAGCTCACAATGCAAAATAGTGCTCCGACCATAGCTATGGAAACCCCACTGACTGATCCTCAGCCTGCATAGCCACGGGAGGGTGATGCAGACACTGGCGAACAGCAGTCTCTACACGACGTACTTTGGCTCACGTCGCAGACGCGCGACATGCGACCTTCTGAAAGTACGTCTCTACAAATTTTGAGAGGAACGACGGTTGGGGGAGAGGAATATACCGGCTGTATCTAGAACATAGCATGTGATATAAAGTTGACGCCAATGGAGTATATGCTCCCAAACATATCTCTTTTAACATATTTTTGGTTAAGTATAGTTCGCTTGTGTGTGCTTTAGTTTGCTAACACACACGAGTAAGAATACAGCGCGAACAACCGTTTTTCCTGATTAGGTCAGGCCCTGACCTATATTTCTAATTTGGGTAGACTTTAAGTCAAATGCTGGAAACCGCAGTAGACTGGCCGAACAGAGCGTCTGTGCTGTCTCGGCTGGTAGGCGAGCCAGACAACTTCCATCGAAGCTTATAGACTTTGCCATGTTTAAATAATTCGACCAGCGGTCAATCTTCGGACCGCCAACAGGAAGTGAAGGAGCGTAGTGCTGTCTGTTCCATAACACCTGTTAGGTTGCATTGTAGATGCGCAGGTTTGATATTAGATAATTCACTGTACACAAACGGCGGCCCGTAACTGCCGATACGGTCAACTAAAGATGGCGGAAGGCGTGTCAGGTGAACTGTCAATTCGCGGTAAAACCATAAAAAATATGTCATTGTGTAGTCATCTGTGACGTCCTTTCGATATAACTGTCCTTCAAGTTTGTTCTTCTTCAATTGTTAGTACTATGAGTCAGCCTGCGTTTTCAGTTACGGGCAGCATGCATCATAGACTTTTACATGACGCTAATTACTATGATGTAAGTCGAGCAATGGCCGGTTATTATCTTGTTTTCACAATAGCAGCCTTATAACTTTATTGGACAATGTAGGATATTTGTCACGGCCGATGCACAGTCAGTTTCAAGCAAATGACGAATAAAGTATTCAACTGACACTTCCTTCCGCCATCTTTGGTTGACCGCATCTGCAGTTACGGGCCACCGTTTGCGTACAGTGATACTTTCAGTTAACTTGCACACAAACGAAAAACGGTTATACATAATGCTGTAGTATCGGGTAAAAGTGAGGTCAATTGGGGGGACCATGAGCGCCCTCTAACTTGTAGATGCGGCCCCTGGCGGATGTTACTGGAAGCGGACGCACCCCCTAGCGAGAGGGACTGTAGGCCGGCAGATTGGCACGGAACGGCAAAGAGCACGGCGGGACCTTCAAGTTCTGTTGTGTCAGCCGGCAGCCATCTCACAACTCCAAATACGACTGGAACTTACAACCAGTGAGTAAAACCTCAGAATACCATTTATACAACATTGGTGTCAGAAGTCCATGGATGAACGCCTATTTTTGGGGTTTTATCGCATGGTTATTGTTGACTTTGACAATCTTTGTTCGGGTGTTGACACTGACCAGGCCTGAAATTTTTTCGCCGGCATTGGTCACATGATGTGTTACTGTTAGCTTGGGTAGACATTTTAGTAGCCTGGCGGGTTATTGACTTGTGTAGTATCGGAAGTTTCTGATTCTCACTCGTTCTTTTCCTAGTCAGATTACTATTTGTTTGTTTTGATAGTTTTTTTTTATCTTGACAACCAACTTTTGTGCATAATTGATTCTGTTTGCCCTGCTGACCATTTCGTTCTAGGCCAACCTGACACTTATCTGAATATTTTGGCTTGTTTGTTGGTGGATAATGTCTCCTTTTCCATACCACTAACTACTAAATATTACAAAGATGGTTTTCTTTTCTCTTTGTATATTTACCTTATAAAATATTCTTATAATCAATATGGCTTTAAACATTAATTTGGCAACTTTGGAAGAATTACAAACTTTAACGGGAATTGGTCTAAATCGTGCCACTGCTATCATCTCTTTGCGAGATGATAAAGAGGCTAGTCTCACTCTGGAAGATTTGTTAACTGAAAGTAATATCCCTGCCACAATTTTACAGCCATTAGTTGATCAAAAGTTGATTGAATGTAAGTCACTTTCTCCATTTCATGGATATGAGACTGCTGTAAATTCACATCCAGATGTGCAGTGGCAAACCTTAAAAAGCCTAATAAATCGGTTTGATAATTTGAGTATTGAATTGAACGACAAAAAACAAAAGCTGGAAAATTTGCAACAACAGATAAAGACTGAAAAAGGTAAAAAGGAAGAATTGCTGAAGAACAATGGAAGAATAGCAGTAGATGCTCAAAAGCAAATAAATAAACTACGTGATCAATGGTCCCAGGATAGAGATAACTTAATCAAAAGCAATGATGCAATTACATCTAAATTCGAGAGACAATCAGCTGAGATGAACAGAATGATTAATAAATTACAAGAAGAATTAAAAGACACCAGACACTCAGAAGTTTCCCCCCATATGGAACATCTGTCTCAGAAAATTGTACCTGAAAAGAAACTCTCTGAATCCCTGTGGAACCAATCCACTCGTAGGGAGAGAGTTGATGGGTCGCCTCCTCCACAGATGGCCACGTTTGATGGAAGGGAGGACTGGAAACCATTTGAGGTACAATTCAAAAGAATGGTTCAAAGATATGCTTGGGACAATATGACCCAATTAGATAAATTAGTGGAGTCACTCCGAGATAGAGCTCTGAAGTTTTTCTGTTCTCAATCGCAACTGATACAAAATGATATTCATCTTCTATTTGCAAAATTGGCCACCAGATTTAGCAAGAAAGATACCCCTTCCTCTCTCCGTCGGCAACTGCAATATCTAAAACAAACTATAGAAGAACCCCTTGATGAATTTGCAGATATAGTACTAGAACTGGCAACTGATGGGTTTCCAAATACTCCTGAAGAAATCATTCAGATCATGGCAATAGATTCTTTCTGTCGAGGATGCATCGACAAGAAAGCAGCTCGGAGTGCTTTAGAGAAAAACCCTTCCACATTGGACGAAGCTGTTCAAATGGTGAAATCGTCCATTCACAATCATCGCATGATTGGGGGTTTTAGATCCGAAATCAGGAGAGTCACATTTGAAAATGATAATACCCCATTGGATCTTGAAAATTACCAGATTAGGAAAATTAATACTGACAAACAAAACCAACTGGCTGAAAATTCCCAGAAAGTTAAAGACCCAAAAGATGGTAACTGGGAGTCCGAGATTGCCCAACTTAAGGCTGATTTGGCTAATACCAATCAACAAGTTACACAGATTTTGCAGATGTTGAAAAAACAGTTTTGCCCCAGATCACCTTCACCTCCTGCTGGATCTAAGACACCCTCTAAATGTTACCGTTGTGGATCTGCTACTCATTTTGCACGAGACTGCAGCAAAGAATGCTACCGTTCTCTGTCTCCTTCTCCTATCCAAGAATCTAGAGTAGAGATCACTCCCTCTTTAAACTCTTAGAGGCTCGGGTTGTAGGCCGTTACTCGAGCTATCACCCAGGCCAACCACCCCAAAGCACCAAACACAAGCTTCCCTATCATCCGGTCAGGCCATCTGATCCTGTCTCAGAGAAGAGTTCTCCTAACAGCGTACCGGAAGATCTGGTTGCTAATAGTGAATCCTCTTCTCCCTACCATCCTCTTAGACCACCTGATCCTCTCTCAGAGAAGAGTTCTCCTAACAGCGTTCCGGAGGATCTGGTTGCTGAAAGTTGGTCCTCTCCTTCTCCCTACCATCCAATCAGGCCACCTGATCCTCTCTTGGCGGAGAGTTCTGCTAACTGCGTACCGGATGTTCTGGTTGCTGATAGTTGGTCCTCTCCTTCTCCCTACCATCCAATCAGGCCACCTGATCCTCTCTTGGAGGAGAGTACTGCTAACTGCGTACCGGATGTTCTGGTTGCTGATAGTTGTTCCTCTCCTTCTCCCTATCATCCTGTCAGACCACCTGATCCTCTCTTGGAGGAGAGTTCTACTAACTGCGTACCGGATGTTCTGGTTGCCGATAGTTGGTCCTTTCCTTCTCCCTACCATCCAATCAGGCCACCTGATCCTCTCTTGGAGGAGAGTACTGCTAACTGCGTACCGGATGTTCTGGTTGCTGATAGTTGGTCCTCTCCTTCTCCCTACCATCCAATCAGGCCACCTGATCCTCTCTTGGAGGAGAGTACTGCTAACTGCGTACCGGATGTTCTGGTTGCTGATAGTTGTTCCTCTCCTTCTCCCTATCATCCTGTCAGACCACCTGATCCTCTCTTGGAGGAGAGTTCTACTAACTGCGTACCGGATGTTCTGGTTGCCGATAGTTGGTCCTTTCCTTCTCCCTACCATCCAATCAGACCACCTGATCCCCTCTCAGGGGAGAGTTTTCCTAATACTGTACCGAATGTTCTGTCAGACTACCGTATCGTCTCTGGGAAGGGAGTTCTAAAAACTGCGTGCTGATGTTCTGGTTGCTGATAGTGAGCCCTCCCTATCATCCTGTTAGTCCATCTAATCCGCACTTAGAGGAGAATTATCCAAATAGCACACCGGAAGTTCTGGTTGCTCATAGTGAGTCTTCCCCTTCTCCCCTTCATTCTGTCAGGCCATCTAATCCGCACTTAGAGGAGAATTATCCAAATAGCACACCGGAAGTTCTGGTTGCTCATAGTGAGTCTTCCCCTTCTCCCCTTCATTCTGTCAGGCCATCTAATCCGCACTTAGAGGAGAATTCTCCTAATAAGCAAACCGGATGTTCTGGTTGCTCATAGTGAGTCTTCCCCTTCTCCCTATCATCCTGCTGGCCTCCTAATTCAGGGGCGTGCTATCCTACTTTCATGCCGGATGTTCTGATTGAGGATACAGAGTGTCATGTGAAGGAGAACTGATTTATTTGCCCCTATGTCATCAAGGTTTAAGTATATTAGAGTTCTCCATGTACAAAGTTTAGGAACAGTCAGGTTCTTTAAGTTTAATACATACATATACATATAACAGCGAGAAAATTATGTAAATTGTCGACACGGCGGCCTAAGCCACAGTGACGAGTTTGCCATCTGCTAGTATTAATGATCTTAGCTATCACTGGCAATACTGCAAACCAGTTCTGCTACATTTTTAAAAGTAATTATTACAAATGAACAGGCTCGGATGTTTCTGAACCTTACATTTGATCACTGTATATTCAGCACTATAGTTAAGTATATGTAATCCTTGATATTACACATATCAGGTGGACCGGTTCAGATGCTTCTGATCCTTTCGTCTCACGTCTATATTTATGTATGCCCTAATCTATATTACATATGTATTGACGTGACGTTGTAAATATTAAGGTAATATAAATTCATGTTAACAGATTGACAAGTATATGTAGGTATGTGCCGGGAACGAAGTGGTTCGGATGCTTCTGATCCTTTCGTCTCACGTCAATATTTATGTATACCATAATCTATATTACATATGTATTGCTCGAATATTCACCTTATTATAATAATATTATGAGGGCACGGAAAATGATGTATATTGGCTCATAATAAGGCTATTTAGTTATACCCGTAGACTTAATTATTTGTTATTGATGAATAAGACCAAAAAAACATATGACGGGGGAGAGTGTAGTATCGGGCAAAAGTGAGGTCAATTGGGGGGACCATGAGCGCCCTCTAACTTGTAGATGCGGCCCCTGGCGGATGTTACTGGAAGCGGACGCACCCCCTAGCGAGAGGGACTGTAGGCCGGCAGATTGGCACGGAACGGCAAAGAGCACGGCGGGACCTTCAAGTTCTGTTGTGTCAGCCGGCAGCCATCTCACAACACCAAATACGACTGGAACTTACAACCAGTGAGTAAAACCTCAGAATACCATTTATACAACAATGCAACCGTTTTTCGTGTCGCTGTTTACACGCAATGCGTACGGTATTCGCCAGGTGGCAACCCCACTCAGGGCCCCAAGTGGTAAAGGGTAAAGGGGGAAAACACTGGGTGCATTTCTTTGATAACCCGGGTATATACTCAAGGTGAACCGAACACGCATTACATAGGTATACGGCCAGACAGTTCTTTCACTCAGGTCATTTGCACGCATGCCGATTGTAAGCCGTTCTTAACTGCACTGGGCACTCGAGAGAACATGGCGGCTGATAGGTGGTGAACTAGGCTGGTTCAGTTGTCCCGAAATGAACCGGACTTGACCGGTTTGAACATTTCATTGGCATACGGGCCCTATCGCCAAGCCCGGAGTACCCGTCCTGGCCCAAAGAAATGCACCCATTGTGTTGCGCCACGGCGCGCCATGCTAACCGTTGCTAACATGCCTGTAATCGGTTATAATATGCATTATAAATACAATCCTACATAACATTTAGTGATTGGTTGAGTTTCTGACCGGTCTCTGTCTTTGGTTTATTTAGACTTCTGTACCGTTATTAACCAACACATGTACGTAGGCCTAAGCCTAACGAAACCGACGGTATAGGGCTAAGGTTATTGTAGTGGAATCACCCTAAAGTAAAACGCTACACGGATGTAAAACCACGATGAAAAAGAACGATTATTGCCAACCCCACAAGGAGCAGTTTTATTAAACCGGTGGCAGTGGCGGACGCAGACATCAACATACCTGGGGGCGGCAAGGTCCATGTGATAGGACATGTTTTTCCCTACCATTTTTGTATGAGCCCGCATTCAGCAAATTAGTACACATTATATACTGGCGGCTCGTTCCGTACGAGGTGGAAGGGTCTGCCAGGGCGAGCTCTGGTTTGAGAAATTACACGTGAAACGTCAGACGAGTATCAATGTGACGACTGGTCTCTGTTATATTCTGCTGATGTGCTTAACTCGGTGTTTGGGATTTAGCCAAATCATTCAGCTCATGTAGAACAGAACGACCACGTTCTCTGTTGGCTAAACGTTTTGAGGCAGATTCGGTCAACAGTTAGGCCTACCTGTGACGTACGGCATATATGTATTTAACACATCGAGCGCTTTTCTTTCTTTCGCCAGCCTGTTTCGTAGACGAAACAAAGTTGCAAGTAGCTTGTACGTTTTGGTCAATTTTTGGTCAATGCGCGGATCTTTCTCTAACCCATCCCCATATGTAGGCTATCATACTCTTCCTTCAATATATTCGGCTATTTTCTAGCTTCCCGATCTGACTAATTTTACACAGGACTCATCTCCGCTGTCCCCGGAATTATTCAGGATTGGGAAACACTTCTTCATTTGAGTAAAAGGAATGGCTACGCTGTACGCCCTATGCCTGCCACGCTCTTTGCTGAATTCGCAACGGGTACTACCTGAGAATGTTTGCATTGAATAATGGAATATCAGGAGTGAAATACAAGGCAGAAACATTTCTGGCTTTTTACATTCTCAGTTATGCTCAGTTACCGACCACCGTCCAGTCGGCACAACTCCTGTTTCGTATTTCGTTTTCCAAAACGGAAAACGAAAAACTATTTGCCATTAGGCGACCATGTACTTTATTCGGTATTTTGTTCAGTGACACTCGAAACGGTATATGGTAGTACGTTTTGATTTGCTTTTGGTTGTCTTGACTCGGAAAACGGAACACGGTATCAGTGATCGATTTTTGTTTTTTTAATGATGTTTCGGTAAACGAAAAGCTTTTGGTTTGTTTTTCGTGTTTCTTATGAACACTTTGAAAACGACGGTATATACACGGACCAAGCCATCATTCTGTACTTGCAGTTGTAGATGGATTATAGGCAGCTGTGCCGACGACCGTAAACATGGTGACATAATTAACCCTGAGACTTTTCGGTATATAGTCAAAATAGTTTAACATTGCATCTTGTGGCGAACACATAAATTGCAGTCAGCAATCCTTCGCGGCCAGAACTAGTAGCTTATCCTGCAAACACAGATATACCCCTCATTCACCATCAGTGCTCCACTGCGTTCATTTGATTCGAGATGAAGTGAAAATCAGGATGTCGCCACCGGGAATGGAACCCAGGACCGCGGGCTCGCCCCTTCGCAGCTACAACCACTGAGCTACAGCGACTGGTGTCGCCACCGGGAATGGAACCCAGGACCGCGGGCTCGGCGCGTCGGCAGCTACAACCACTGAGCTACAGCGACTGATGTCGCCACCGAGAATCGAACCCAGGACCGCGGGCTCGGCGCGTCGGCAGCTACAACCACTGAGCTACAGCGACTGGTGTCGCCACCGGGAATGGAACCCAGGACCGCGGGCTCGGCGCGTCGGCAGCTACAACCACTGAGCTACAGCGACTGGTGTCGCCACCGGGAATGGAACCCAGGACCGCGGGCTCGGCGCGTCGGCAGCTACAACCACTGAGCTACAGCGACTGGTGTCGCCACCGGGAATGGAACCCAGGACCTCGGGCTCGGCGCGCCGGCAGCCACAACCACTGAGCTACAGCGACTGGTGTCGCCACCGGGAATAGAACCCAGGACCGCGGGCTCGGCGCGCCGGCAGCTACAACCACTGAGCTACAGCGACTGATGTCGCCCCCGGGAATGGAACCCAGGACCGTGGGCTTGGCGCGTCGGCAGCTACAACCACTGAGCTACAGCGACTGGTGTCGCCACCGGGAATGGAACCCAGGACCGCGGGCTCGGCGCGTCGGCAGCTACAACCACTGAGCTACAGCGACTGGTGTCGCCGCCGCGAATGGAACCCAGAACCGCGGGCTCGGCGCGCCGGCAGCTACAACCACTGAGCTACAGCGACTGATGTCGCCGCCGCGAATGGAACCCAGGACCTCGGGCTCGGCGCGTCGGCAGCTACAACCACTGAGCTACAGCGACTGGTGTCGCCACCGGGAATAGAACCCAGGACCGCGGGCTCGGCGCGCCGGCAGCTACAACCACTGAGCTACAGCGACTGGTGTCGCCACCGGGAATAAAACCCAGGACCGCGGGGTCGGCGCGTCGGCAGCCACAACCACTGAGCTACAGCGACTGGTGTCGCCACCCGGACGTATCAAGATCTATCAAACCTAGATTCAACGCCCCCTATTCATTGATACAATTACTACTGGCGCCACCTAGCGAGTGCATGGTAGAATGGAAACGGTAGTCTCGTTGTCTGTTAGACTATGACGTCACTGCTTTGAATACACGCCGGTCCTCACTTTGAGACTGGACACCAAACGCACTGACCGTATTTCCATTAAGCATAAACAACAGGGTAAAAAAGAGTCGCTTACTCTAAGCGAAACATTAGAGAGCAAGTAAGTATGTGAACCTGATCCTACCATGCCAGGTCGCTCTCAGACTCATTTCAGGACTCTATTAACACTGACCCAAATACAGTCACACACCAAGTGAAGTGTCAGTTATGGAAATCGCTCTCAAAACCAAAGGTCAATGGGTCTCGGGTCGGCCTGACTACGTCTTTTGGCGTATCGCTAAAAGTCAGCAGGTGATTGCAGTCTCTTTAGCAAATCAACATCTATACGCCTGTTAGAGCGTCAGTCAGTCATGGACAAAGTGAGTTACCACCACCAACCCGCGACTCGCCCGTTCCTGTATCAGACTCTCCCTAACCTGCTGCAGCGCCGAGCTCAATGTGCACCGGATAAAGAGGCCTATGTCTTCCGTCGACCAGGCGAAGACCGTGACGTCATCACCTTCCGCGATCTGAACGAGAGAAGCACGAGAATCGCGGCGGGGTTGCTGCGCTTGGGTGTTTCTTCCGGAGACCGCGTGGTTTTAATGGGAGCGGCATGTTCGGAGATGCTTTACGCTTTTTTCGGCGCTCAGAGTCTCAAGGCTGTCGTGGTCTTCATCTCACCAGACGCCGTCACCAGTGACTCCCTGAACGCCACCTTGACGGGGTTAAAGTGCACGGCGCTCTTCTACCATCCGGGAGCTGAAGAGAAACTCCATCAGAGACTTACGGAAACCTGCGGCGAGCTGTTTGCGAGCGACGATCACTCTCCTCGGGAGGGGGCGCTCAGCTCCATCATCGTTCTGCCGGTGATACCCTTGAAGGCTCAGCAGGTCAATTCCATACGCTACCTGGCGGAGACCGAAAGTACCGCTGAGCAAGAAAAGTATGTACGTGATCTCACAATGACCTTGCTTCCAGATGACCCCGCTGTTGTCCTAATGACGTCGGGAACGACAGGTCAGCCTAAAGGCGTTGTGATAAGTCACATGAGCCACATCCACAGGCACGTGCAGTTCATTCAATGTTTTGAAGGCTTCAGCCACGGCAATAATAAGGAGCGTTATTTCTGTGACACATCGTTCGCGTGGGCAGGAGCCTTTTTCTGTCTGCCCTTGGCTCTACAGCTCACTTACGTCCACGTAGACCCAGAATTCATATCTCGTGCCACTCATCTGGATTATATCTTCCGGATTATGGCTGAGGAGGCGGTGACAGCGGCCCAGTTGCAACCACATTGGTTTCCGGATCTCGTAGCGGGAAGTCAATCCGACCGGAACGGCCTGCCAGACACACTTCGCCAAGTATTAACCGGCGGCGAACCGCCCAACAAATCGTTGGCAGAGAGAGTACGCATCCTGCCAAAGATCGTGAACGGGTACGGCATAACAGAGGCTGGTATGATATTCTTCGACAAGCTGTCAGAACAACTGTACAATGATCGGGCTTCAACTTTTTCTAGAACATTCGAGGGTTTGGAGGTGAAGGTTGCTGACAAGGATGGACGCTGCGTTGCCGTTGGAGATGCCGGTGAGCTGTGGGTCCGTGGTCCGGGGCTGTTCTTGGGGTACATTGACCTGGTCTCGGGTCAGCTTGGAAGTGGGAAGTCCCCTTCCGGCTGGTTCCAAACTGGAGACATGGCGTGCTTCCCACCCGATGGAAAGATTCAGCTGCTGGCAAGGAAGGCTGAAGTGATATCGAGAGGAAGCAGAAAGCTTTTCCCAGGTGTCCTGGAGAAGATTCTGGCGGAGTGTCCCAAAGTTCATCAGTGCGTCGTCGTCGCTGTGCCAGATGAGAGGATGTATGAGGAGGTCCCAGCCAGCATGGCAACCATCTGCCAACCGTGAAACAACGTTGTCGGCAATGTTGGCTCAATGTCGGCAAAGAACATTGGGCCAACGAGTGGGTGCTCATTGGGGAATGATTGTTTCAACGTTGTCTGCCAACAATGGCCCAACCATCTGCCAACCTTGGGCCAACATTAGCTGCCAACGATGGCCCAACCATAGGCCAACAGTGGGCCAATGTGCGCCGCAGACGTTCTACCGATATTAATCCACTATTGAACCACTGCAAATGTTGTTCACTAATTTATTGACAAAAACCTTAAAAAGTGCAATACATGAATTCTTAATAGGTATACATGACGCGTAATGTCTGAAAAAAATTGCACGTGACCGCTCATACAGGTGCATGGCCGCTCATAGAGGTGGTCGCTCGTAGATGCGGTCGCTTCCACTCATTCCTGATTCTTGCGTTTGCCAGCTGTCACGCTCTCGTCGCCCGCCATCCCGCTTCCCAGCAAATCGCAGCCACTTCTTCACCTCCTCTGAATTTGTGGCGCAACTGGCAGTCGGGTTGCTGCAAGTACAGTACCCCCTGAATTAAATCAAAGTAGACTCAATGGCAAAGCTGTTTAAAATATCATGCTGGTCCGATAATATGCATGAATAGCATTTACCTATACTGATATACTTAACACATGTTTTTTTGTTAGCTTAATATTTCTGGAACCCTGTTAAAGGCAATACAGTGGTAGCCACATACAAACTAATAATACTGTTCATAATTTGCAGTTGGCAGGATTCTTTGACAGATCTGTCATATCACGTTGAATAGGTAACGCAAATGAGTTAAGTAGACAGTGGGAAAAATTGGAAATCCTTATCTTATCAGAAGAATACAGCCACACTTACCATACACCACCTGGCGTAAGTTTAGGCGAGGGAATGGCACTTTCCCACTCTTCCATTGCCAATGTATTTGCTTTGCCACACTGTTTGACAGCACTTAGTCCATCAAACGCTGCACTGTCTTGTCGAAAATGGATACGCCCATCAAGGTGATGCTGCTGACCTAATTGGACATATGCAAAATAAGGAGTCAAACTGAAGATAAAATAGACATAAATTAAATTACACAAAGCAATACAAAAGCATGGACAAACCTATGAGAACTGAAAATGCTGGTCTCTTATTCGTGCATACTTGACTCAAATTGGGCCAGTGGAAGCTTTTGGGGCAACAAAATGATGACGAATGAAATATGCCCCATATGGGGACAGTCCACTAAACCATGGATGCCTTGATCTCTAGTCCAGTACACTGCCCAATAGACTAAGTGTTTCTCTGAGACTTATATATAGCTGTGTTTTGTGTGGCCAGGCTTTAACAGCAAAAAACATTAATCATTAAATATTACAGCATACTGTTTTCCACACGGTCTCGTCATTAGCGAGGACCTGGTCCAATGTGTGTAGGGCGTCTACGGTCAGGATGGGGAAGGGCATTCCATCTGGCGGAGGGGTTGGCGTGCAAGTCATGTTGAGATGCTGGCAAATTTTGCCAAGCATCACACCATTGTGCTCCTGCTGCTGTTGCATACACTCCAAAGCGTGCAGGAGGGCAATATCATACTCTGTCACTGTCAATGAAATTTAAACAGACTGTAAAACAAAATGTGAACAGCATATTGTTATAGGTAACACTATAACCACTTGGCTTAACTAAATAAAATGACTTCTTAGTTCCACGAGAAAATAATTCATATCAACATAGAAGTTCAGAATGCATCGGCAGATATATGGTTCTGACCACCCACCCAGATACGTGTTCTCTATATTTATCTACACCCTTCTTCTTTTGGACCAATAGGAATAATCCATTTATATTTTCCATAATTATGTGCCTTGTTTAATAGGGCGGATACATGATATAAATTGGCCATTTCCCAATTCAGAGTTATTTAATATTAAAATTCCAAGTTCACGATTAATGAAAATACTCGATCACTGCTGTCGGCTAATATCCCATTCCCAGTTCACGAAGAATTATTTTCCTCATTCCCAGTTCACAGTGAAATGAAAAGCCCATTCCCGAGGAACGGAAATACCCCTTGCCCCATCCCTAATAAGACTAAGTTTAATGACATCAAAACCTTCAGCCAGGGGCAGGCTAGCTAGTCAAACACTGTGGTAAGATTAAAGTAAATCGTTTGAAGTGCTGTTCAAGCCTTCACCTGCCCATGGCTAAAGGTTTTGCACTGGTTTGACAGTGTCAGTGTTTGATTTTAAGAAAAGAGCTCCAAAAGAGCTAGGCACTCGTGTGAGCGATAATACAGGAAAGGTCAGAAACTGCATACTCAGTGACCGTTTTCTTCCGCTGTACCATTATATTACAGTTCTAATTAAGTCAGTGCATAAATTACATAATCCGATACTATAAACAGACCGACAAGACAATAATAATGCGCCAAATGAATCAAAATCTCAAAATTCACGATAACTTACAGTCACTTGGAAAATTGCCGCATGGAAGTGTCGCTTCAAAAACTCGCTAGATGGCGCTGTGTTTTGCGCTAACGGCAGTACGCTGGTACGTAGGCGCAATGTTGGGCCAACATTCCATTGCCAACGGTTGGGTGCAGAGCGCAGATGACGGTCGGTATTACGTTGCGCCTATGTATACTAGAAAACGGTTGCGTTGCCTACCTAAAAACAACGTTGGGCCGATAATGCCATGCTGGCTGGGGTGTGCGCATGCGTCGTGCCCGTGGCCGGGGAAGCCCTGACGGAAGAGGATGTGATTAAGTTCTTCCCCTGCCAGGTTGTGGCTTCCGGGGAGATGACTTTGCCCCCTCTCTACGTGTGGCTGCTGGAGTCGATGCTTCTCAACAAAAACGGAAAACTAGACAGAAAGCAAGTTCGTGTGAATGCCTGCAAAAAGTATGCCTCGTCGAAAAAGTAATGACCATGATACATCTAAATTCTCGGTTACTTTGAGTCCGAAACAAGTTAGATGTATCATGGCCATAATGCCGTGGACACTTTGTGCCCAAAATTCAATCTTGAAACTTCGGACACAAAGTTTCGGTTGCAAAGTGAACTTTCCAGGATACCCTAGTTGTAAGTTTCGGTAACAAAGTTTCGGAAACAAAGTTTCGGCAACAAAATTTTCGAAACTTCGCTAGATGTATCATGGGCATACGTCGGATTCATGATTTACTTTACCACCCAGTGTCCGCCTCCTATCACCCCCCCCCCTTCGCCCCCCGCGCCCCACCCCGCGGCGGGATGGCGCATGATGTAGATATTCTTTAAAGTAACACAGGGCGTTGTATACTAAACTAAATACAGTGGAACCCCGCTTTAAAACCACCATGGTAATATGACCACCCCGCCATTAAGACCACTTTTCCCAGTCGCGAATTTTTGCCTATACTTTAACATTGGCCTCAACCCCGCTAATGCGACAACCCCGCTAATCTCGTTCCATGAGTAAGAACATAACACGGGATTCGTGCACTCTAAAAGGCGAGAAACACCTGGTGACTAACTTGTAGTACCGTCAACATATATATATTACCTGTATTCTACCAATAGTCTGTGTATGCTGACAAGTATCTTACAATTATTTTATATATTATAATGCACTTAATTACATCATTTAAGCCTAGAGACAGTAATTAAATAGACCGTCACAGATACCCCAGGCGACAGCTATGGTCAAGATTAGACACTGCGTGTTTCGGAAAACAAATGCGCGCATGCGTTTACCATACATACCTATGGTGTTGCTTCAGGTGCCCGGCTTCAACGTTTCTTTATCGGAAGTAAGATGTCTTTTTAAACTTTCCTGTAAGTATTTTATTATATAATGGAATCACAGCTTATATTTCACTAGATTAAGAACATTTTAACCGTCCTATCTGTTAGGCTCCCCTTTCGACATTCCCCGGTTGCTACGCAACAACGCCACTCGCGCCCACTCAGATTTGTATTGATTCGTAAGACAATGTATACCTGTCCATATAATGGCTTTATAACAAGTTATAATCGGTGCACATCTGGTATCGATTAATGTATTTTGTACAACATATATTCCTGAATCAGATTTGTAATATATCTAGACAAAATAGACGCCAGAATGATCATTTTTTTATTTTCGAACTGAAGAACAGCAGCAAACCGAGAATATGGCAGCTTTCCTGCCACGCGCAGCGTTGTGGCAGTCACTACATTCGCTGGTTGGCATTTATATCAGCTGTTTTCTCTGCTTTTATGCCTCCATCTCGTTCTTATTGTGGTGATATTTGGTAGTCAAGATATTTATCTGTACAAAATGGGTTTTGTTTTATTGTTAACCTATGATAAACTGTTGAAACGTATGCGGCTATAAGACAGTACTCGCCTTTTGAATGTTATTCGGCACAGAGCGAGCTAGAGGTACCCGAAACCGCCCTGGCGAGCGAGTGTGAAAATGCATTGAGAAAGTAGGTGACACGAGATATAATGGAGCCCTAGCGGAGTGAGCCGAAGGCAGAGATTGCAGTCTACTGCGAAACCCAGCGTTTGATCAAATGTCTACCGAAATTGGGAATATAGGTCAGAGCATGACTGTGTGAACAGTTGTTGCAGTCATCGTTATCATGTTTCTCCTGTTAAAAGTTATTAAATACATTGACAAATATATTATATAATAAAATGTGTCAAAAATGTGTTTGATGTGTGCCTGATGTGTCCGCAATAAGTCTTTTCTTGATTAGGGTCGCCAGCCTTCCACTGGCTTTACATGGCTTTTGCACTACATTACAATCGTGTCAACTTCATATTAAATGCACAACCGTTATAAATGTGTGCGTGGAAGGCATTTGCAACTCGTCCGCCATAGTGTGAGACTTGTATATTGTTTGAATGTTGCCGTTGGCGACAGCTCCCTGACACTGTCGTCCGCCTTATTATGTTTTATGTGTAGAAGGGAAAAACCTCGTGATATGAAAACGTTTGGTTTTACTTGCTCCGCAATGTTATCTATTAATATATATAGTATAAATCTAGCGACAAAAATCGGTTTGGCTTACCATACTAGCATTGTGAGGTGGAAGAATAGTACAATGTCAGAACAGAGCACACTGCCAGCAGAGGGAGCTCGTTCCTCACATCAACTCTGCCCCACCTAAACGCCAACCTCATGGTTGACCTCAAAGGTGGTGGGGTCACCAATGGTTTTATAGCACTGTTTAGGCTAAGTTTTGTATTTTCAGTGCAGAATTTGAAAAACATAGACATCCCGCCGGGAGTATGGCGGGCCACCCCGATATTTATTCCCAATACTTCAAGTTTTTATATCAAGAATACAATTCCAGGTTCGTTTCAGAGTATGCTTGAATTACGTAAGGTTGTAGCTACAGGGGTTGGTCCAGGTAGTAGGGCGATGAGAAATTGGCACTATGTGCCTTTCTGCATTGGTGCATTACGAAATGTGCTGGCAATCTACCAAAAACACACACATCACATCAGACAAAGTGAACATACAAAGTGATAACAACAATATAATTCGCTATTATAGGAATATAATTAGTGAGAGCAAGAATATGATTCGTGAAAACAAGAATATAATATCAATAATTAGGGAATGAATGTCGGAATGGTCTGCCATACACTGGTATGGCTTCGCGCTTTCACAAAAACAATACATATGTCTGCCCTTCACAGCACAATGAAAACATGGAACAGGCCATAGTCGTCGTATCGCCGTGAGCAATGGCGTAACACATCTCTGTGAGGATGACGGACGGGGTCCTAATGAACACCTAGGCGGTATAAAGTGGAGCTCGGTGAGGCAGCTCGTCGCACCATCCCTCCGACCCAGCCAGAACAGAGAACTCAGACCTTCGAACCTCGCACCACCCACAGAGTCACCATGAACAAGCTTCTGGTTTTGGCCATCGTCCTGGGCTTTGTGGCCCTTGTCGCCGCCAGGTCAGTCAGTCGCCATTCTGTTACACGACTTCCGCGACGCATGCGCATTGCAGACGATATGACGTGAATACATGACATACATGTATGTGTGTCTTTATTGCACTTTCGAGCCACGGGCCCATTGAACATATACAAACATTTACATAATAAGTTGCACGCTACTTAAGATTTAAACAGTGTAATTTTGCTGCATGGTAGCAGAATGCACCTAGGTTATTCAAGAATACAGTATTCTTGGAGCGCATAAGTGTAATAAATTTTACTTTGCTTGGAAAGTAAAAGCTAGGTAAATATTTTATGCGGAGTTTTTTATATAACCCGCATATCATTACAAAGTGGTATTCATCTTCCAATATATCGATTCCCTTACTCTTACAGTATAAACAAAATCTTTGGCTTCGTTCCTTCTGACCCCTCGAGATCTCTCTCTCGACAGCAAGTCTATGATAACTACAACGCAGCTTGGCAAGGGCTATCCTGTGTCGCCTGTGGTTAATTTCATGTAAATACATTTCTGGTTCTAATAATGATATACGGGATTTGGGTATCGCTCGCAGCCAGTTGACAAATCTGTAATAGACGATGAATGAGTTGCAAAGTCCTTATTGGGATCGAAGATTCTTCCTGTCCTTCCTGTCCTCCTGTCCTCCTGTCCTTCCTGTCCTTCCTGTCCTCCTGTCGTGCGGGTTATTAAAGCTACATGTGGAGCTGACCGTTGCAACGGCTGTACCAAAATAAACATAAACAGGAAATGTTACCTTTGACCACAAGCAGTGTCAACGGCCACCGCCAAAGAAAAAGTGGCGCTCCGGATGCTTTCTATTGTCTCATATAATTTAGCGCTTGGGCCCCCTGTCGGTGGCACCGGTAAACAACTTGTGTACACACGTTTATGACGTTTCAAATCAGCACAAGTTTTCATTTTTTGATAGGAGCTATCAAAAGTAGGCTAGACTTTTTTCTCGTCTCCGACTTTCTGTCGCCTTTTGTGAAAGGCACTCGTATTGAAACCGCTATTATGTCTGACCATAGGTTAATCAGTTTCCGTTTACAGGGCGGTCTGCCGCAAAAAAAGGGACCGGGATTCTGGAAGTTTAATTCTAGCCTGTTAGGAGAGAAAAGATATGTCTCAGAAATGAATGAGCTCTTAATGGTTGCTACGAAGAAATACGCCGATGTTGAAGATAAAGGTTTAAAATGGGACATGATTAAATGTGAGATTAGAAGTCACACATTAGCTTTTTCTAAGTCTCGAGCTAAAAGGCTCAGAAATCGCGAGACAGAGTTGCTGCGCGTAGTAAATGTACTTGAGTCCAACTCAGATGCCGACAACTCCGCTACAGATGTTGAGCATCTGTGTTCTTTAAAAACTGAGCCAGAAGAAGTAGCTAAAGGGCGAACGAAAGGAGCCCTTGTCATGTCAAAAGCCAACTGGGCGGAACATGGCGAAAAATCTTCCAAATACTTCCTGGGCCTATGTCGGAGAAATTATAGGAATAAGTGTGTGACCAAACTTAAGCTTGAGAACGGGAAAGCCATAACCAACCCAGTTGGAATACTAAAAGAGGAATTTACCTTCTTCCAGGCGTTGTACACCTCTCGACGGGTAAATTTGTCGCAAGCCAAATATGAGCCGCTCAAATCTTTATTTTTAGAAAACCCTGATATTCCCAAACTAAACCCAGAAAACCAGTCAGCCCTGGAGGGACGACTCACCAGCGCTGAATGCGGCACAGCGCTGCAGGATTGCAAACCTAACAAAAGCCCTGGGACGGACGGTCTAACATACGAGTTCTACAAGTTTTTTTGGCGGTACATATCAGCATTCGTAACGGATAGCCTAAATTACGCGTTTGATAACGGGAGACTCTCCACGGAACAAAAGCGTGGGCTCATCTCCCTCTTACCAAAGAAAGACAAAGATCGGACGCTATTAAAAAATTGGAGACCAATTTCTCTTCTCAACTCAGATTACAAGATCGGGGCTAAAGCCATAGCCAAGAGACTTCAGACCCACCTCCCCTCTCTCGTGAGTCCCGATCAAACTGGTTATATCAAAGGGAGATATATTGGGGAAAACATCAGGCAGATAACTGACATAATGAATATCACGAGCTTAAGGCGAATACCGGGTCTCATTCTCCTAATTGACTTTGAAAAGGCATTCGACTCCATAGAATGGCCTTATATAGACGAAGCTTTATGTTCTTTCAACTTTGGTGGTAATTTCCGCAAGTATGTAAGAACTCTTTATGGAGATAGCATTAGTAGTGTATTGAATAACGGATTTATTTCAGACTGGTTCACACTTGAGAGAAGTGTCAGACAAGGTTGCCCTCTCGCGCCCTTTTTATTCGTCTTAACTGTAGAGTTATTAGCTATTGCCATACGGAGGGACAAACAAATTAAGGGTATAAACTGTGGTTTCATAACCTCGAAACTTGTACAACTCGCAGACGACACTACCTGCTTTCTAGCGGATGTGGACTCAGCGAAAAGACTATTAACCCTTCTAAACCATTATGCACAGTTATCTGGTCTACGCTGTAATCTAGATAAGACTGAGGCTATTTGGATAGGGGCCAATTCTGGCAAACCGCCTGGAGATCTTCCAGTTAGATGGTCATCAGCGAACAACTTCAGCACGTTAGGTATTAAGCTTAGCCCAGATGAAGTTGAAATGGCTCATCTGAATTTAGGAACACAAGTGGACAAACTAAAGAAATGCTTGAATATGTGGAAAATGCGGAATCTCACACTTATTGGACGGATCTTGATTGTTAAAACGCTTGCCATTCCTAAGCTCGTTTATGTATTATCAAATATGCATGTCCCGCCTACCATTGTAAAAAACATTCAAAGTCTGGTTAATTCGTTTGTGTGGAAAAATGCAAGGCCAAAGGTCAAGCTTGATATATTATCGCAACCAATTAATAAAGGAGGCATGAAAATGCCCATCCTGGAAGTAAAGTTAGCATCTCTCCAACTGGGTTATGTCAAGAAATTGTATAACGGGGACGCTAAGGTTTGGAAGGAATGCCTTCAAGCATACTTCCCCCAGATGGGTATACAAGACCTGTTCAATACTAGATGCTGCATACCCGATATGTATTTAGAATGTGTACCTTTATTTTATAAAGATATTCTATCAGCATGGGCGAAGCTTAAAGCTCACTTTGTGCCAGAGAGTATTCCGGACATTCGACAAGAAGTACTGTGGTTTAACCCGTTCATACAGATTGGCAACGAGTCGGTCCTCTACGGCAAGTGGTATGAATGTGGTATTGTTAAAATTAATGACATAGTTGGAAATGACAATTGTTTTTTGTCCGAGGTTGAACTGGTAGAGAAATATAGGGTACATTTACACTTCCTGGAGTATTATAGTATTAGACAAGCAATTCCTCGTGGCTGGAGAACACGCCTGCAAAATAGAAACTGTCTCCAGTCCTTGCACCATTTGGATCTGTTATCTCTTTCGTGTAAATCTCTCTACGATATACTTTCTTCTCGCCCATTAAGTTGTGTACAGATGAACAAGTGGCTTGATGTATTTTCGTTCCACGAATCAGATTGGGGCAAAATATGTTCCCTGCCTTTTAAATGTACCTTTGAAACCAAACTACAATCCTTTCAATATTCAATTCTTTACAGGTTTGCTCCCCACAACAAATAACTAAACACAATTGGGCTGGCGGAGAGTGGTTTGTGTGATTCATGCTCAGAGGTAGATACACTCATTCACAGATTCAGCGACTGTATCGCAGTACGTAGATTCTGGAATGCCCTCACAGAGTGGTGGCACCTAGCCACATCTGATACTGTAGCCGCTTCTACTAAGACAATCATTTTAGGATTCTACGATCAACCGGTCTATTCCATAAATAGTGCGTTCCTTTTAGCCAAATATTATATTCACGTATGTAAGTGTAAATCTGAGCTTTCATTTTTGTGGCAGACAATTCATGA
>OZ025254.1:35818120-35980586 GCA_964019135.1 Arenicola marina | reverse complement strand
AGATATATGGTTGGTACCAGTGACTTCCGGAAAGTTAGTCGTTGGCGCTCGCCCTGGCGGAGATTACTTTATGCGTGTTACGTCACCAGCACATCAACGTCACTGTACACACGTTTTTTCTCCGCCAGATTTGGATCACAATGAATGTTTACTTTTTGTTGTAATAGTAACTTTAATGTTCAGTATTGAGCATAATATGGCACCAAGTTCATGCAATATATAAATTGAAATATGCGCCATGTCTAATCAATAACCTATACTAGTAGCAACTACTTTAAGTATCTGCCATTGGCAGTTCAATGGTCTGGGTCTGGAGGTATAGGCACGTCCCTTGTACGCTCACGTACATACGTATAGCTCACTGGGTCTAGAGGTATAGACACGTCCCTTGTACGCTCACGTACATACGTATAGCTCACTGGGTCTGGAGGTATAGGCACGTCCCTTGTACGCTCACGTACATACGTATAGCTCACTGGGTCTAGAGGTATAGGCACGTCCCTTGTACGCTCACGTACATACGTATAGCTCACTGGGTCTAGAGGTAAAGACACGTCCCTTGTACGCTCACGTACATACGCATAGCTCACTGGGTCTGGAGGTATAGGCACGTCCCTTGTACGCTCACGTACATACGTATAGCTCACTGGGTCTAGAGGCATAGACACGTCCCTTGTACGCTCACGTACATACGCATAGCTCACTGGGTCTGGAGGTATAGGCACGCCCCTTGTACGCTCACGTACATACGTATAGCTCACTGGGTCTGGATGTATAGACACGTCCCTTGTACGCTCACGTACATACGTATAGCTCACTGGGTCTGGAGGTATAGACACGTCCCTTGTACGCTCACGTACATACGTATAGCTCACTGGGTCTGGAGGTATAGGCACGTCCCTTGTACGCTCACGTACATACGTATAGCTTACTGGGTCTAGAGGTATAGACACGTCCCTTGTACGCTCACGTACATACGTATAGCTCACTGGGTCTGGAGGTATAGGCACGTCCCTTGTACGCTCACGTACATACGCATAGCTCACTGGGTCTGGAGGTATAGACACGTCCCTTGCACGCTCACGTACATACGCATAGCTCACTGGGTCTGGAGGTATAGGCACGCCCCTTGTACGCTCACGTACATACGTATAGCTCACTGGGTCTAGAGGTATAAGCACGTCCCTTGTACGTTCGCGTACATACATATAGCTCACTGGGTCTAGAGCTCACTGGGTCTAGAGGTATAGGCACGTCCCTTGTACGCTCACGTACATACGTATAGCTCACTGGGTCTAGAGGTATAGACACGTCCCTTGTACGCTCACGTACATACGTATAGCTCACTGGGTCTGGAGGTATAGGCACGTCCCTTGTACGCTCGCGTACATACATATAGCTCACTGGGTCTAGAGCTCACTGGGTCTAGAGGTATGGGCACGTCCCCTGTACGCTCACGTACATACGTATAGCTCACTGGGTCTAGAGGTATAGACACGTCCCTTGTACGCTCGCGTACATACATATAGCTCACTGGGTCTAGAGGTATAGACACGTCCCTTGCACGCTCACGTACATACGCATAGCTCACTGGGTCTGGAGGTATAGGCACGCCCCTTGTACGCTCACGTACATACGTATAGCTCACTGGGTCTAGAGGTATAGGCACGTCCCTTGTACGTTCGCGTACATACATATAGCTCACTGGGTCTAGAGCTCACTGGGTCTAGAGGTATAGGCACGTCCCTTGTACGCTCACGTACATACGTATAGCTCACTGGGTCTAGAGGTATAGACACGTCCCTTGTACGCTCACGTACATACGTATAGCTCACTGGGTCTGGAGGTATAGGCACGTCCCTTGTACGCTCGCGTACATACATATAGCTCACTGGGTCTAGAGCTCACTGGGTCTAGAGGTATGGGCACGTCCCCTGTACGCTCACGTACATACGTATAACTCACTGGGTCTAGAGGTATAGACACGTCCCTTGTACGCTCGCGTACATACATATAGCTCACTGGGTCTAGAGCTCACTGGGTCTAGAGGTATAGGCACGTCCCTTGTACGCTCACGTACATACGTATAGCTCACTGGGTCTAGAGGTATAGACACGTCCCTTGTACGCTCACGTACATACGCATAGCTCACTGGGTCTGGAGGTATAGGCACGTCCCTTGTACGCTCGCGTACATACATATAGCTCACTGGGTCTAGAGTTCACTGGGTCTAGAGGTATAGGCACGTCCCTTGTACGCTCACGTACATACGTATAGCTCACTGGGTCTAGAGGTATAGACACGTCCCTTGTACGCTCACGTACATACGTATAGCTCACTGGGTCTGGAGGTATAGGCACGTCCCTTGTACGCTCACGTACATACGCATAGCTCACTGGGTCTGGAGGTATAGGCACGTCCCTTGTACGCTCACGTACATACGTATAGCTCACTGGGTCTAGAGGTATAGGCACGTCCCTTGTACGCTCACGTACATACGTATAGCTCACTGGGTCTAGAGGTATAGACACGTCCCTTGTACGCTCACGTACATACGCATAGCTCACTGGGTCTGGAGGTATAGGCACGTCCCTTGTACGCTCACGTACATACGTATAGCTCACTGGGTCTAGAGGCATAGCCACGTTCCTTGTACGCTCACGTACATACGCATAGCTCACTGAGTCTGGAGGTATAGTCACGCCCCTTGTACGCTCACGTACATACGTATAGCTCACTGGGCCTGGATGTATAGACACGTCCCTTGTACGCTCACGTACATACGTATAGCTCACTGGGTCTGGAGGTATACGCACGTCCCTTGTACGCTCACGTACATACGTATAGCTCACTGGGTCTAGAGGTATAGACACGTCCCTTGTACGCTCACGTACATACGCATAGCTCACTGGGTCTGGAGGTATAGGCACGTCCCTTGTACGCTCGCGTACATACATATAGCTCACTGGGTCTAGAGCTGACTGGGTCTAGAGGTATAGGCACGTCCCTTGTACGCTCACGTACATACGTATAGCTCACTGGGTCGAGAGGTATAGACACGTCACTTGTACGCTCACGTACATACGTATAGCTCACTGGGTCTGGAGGTATAGGCACGTCCCTTGTACGCTCACGTACATACGTATAGCTCACTGGGTCTAGAGGTATAGGCACGTCCCTTGTACGCTCACGTACATACGTATAGCTCACTGGGTCTAGAGGTATAGGCACGCCCCTTGTACGCTCACGTACATACGTATAGCTCACTGGGTCTGGATGTATAGACACGTCCCTTGTACGCTCACGTACATACGTATAGCTCACTGGGTCTGGAGGTATAGGCACGTCCCTTGTACGCTCACGTACATTAGTATAGCTCACTGGGTCTAGAGGCATAGCCACGTTCCTTGTACGCTCACGTACATACGCATAGCTCACTGGGTCTGGAGGTATAGGCACGCCCCTTGTACGCTCACGTACATACGTATAGCTCACTGGGCCTGGATGTATAGACACGTCCCTTGTACGCTCACGTACATACGTATAGCTCACTGGGTCTGGAGGTATAGGCACGCCCCTTGTACGCTCACGTACATACGTATAGCTCACTGGGCCTGGATGTATAGACACGTCTCTTGTACGCTCACGTACATACGTATAGCTCACTGGGTCTAGAGGTATAGACACGTCCCTTGTACGCTCACGTACATACGCATAGCTCACTGGGTCTGGAGGTATAGGCACGTCCCTTGTACGCTCGCGTACATACATATAGCTCACTGGGTCTAGAGCTCACTGGGTCTAGAGGTATAGGCACGTCCCTTGTACGCTCACGTACATACGTATAGCTCACTGGGTCGAGAGGTATAGACACGTCACTTGTACGCTCACGTACATACGTATAGCTCACTGGGTCTGGAGGTATAGGCACGTCCCTTGTACGCTCACGTACATACGTATAGCTCACTGGGTCTAGAGGTATAGACACGTCCCTTGTACGCTCACGTACATACGCATAGCTCACTGGGTCTGGAGGTATAGACACGTCCCTTGTACGCTCACGTACATACGTATAGCTCACTGGGTCTGGATGTATAGACACGTCCCTTGTACGCTCACGTACATACGCATAGCTCACTGGGTCTGGAGGTATAGGCACGCCCCTTGTACGCTCACGTACATACGTATAGCTCACTGGGTCTGGATGTATAGACACGTCCCTTGTACGCTCACGTACATACGTATAGCTCACTGGGTCTGGAGGTATAGACACGTCCCTTGTACGCTCACGTACATACGTATAGCTCACTGGGTCTGGAGGTATAGGCACGTCCCTTGTACGCTCACGTACATACGTATAGCTTACTGGGTCTAGAGGTATACACACGTCCCTTGTACGCTCACGTACATACGTATAGCTCACTGGGTCTAGAGGTATAGACACGTCCCTTGTACGCTCACGTACATACGTATAGCTCACTGGGTCACGAGGTGTAGGCACGTCACTTGTACGCTCACGCATATATATATACGAGTGATGCTTTAAGATGATGTCGCCATATAATGACTGGACACATCGGACGTTCGTGTGCCTGTCTGCTGACTCACTGAGCGTACCACCAACACGTGCCTGTATCAACTTAATGCCAATGTACCCCCTCTCACCATCACAGCACCCACACCTCACGAGAATGCCCTTAATGCCCCACTATAAGTAATTGTGGGGGTGCATATCGCGTACCCCCCGACCCCCCCCCCCCCCCCCCAAACTCCCGGCGCAAAATTATCGAGCCCGCCGGTTATAAGATTTTCGAACAGTACACCCCCTCCCCCTGCCCCCTGCCCCAAGTCCCTCAGACCTACTCACATTGACCCCCACCCCCACCCCTGTCTGGATCCGCTCCTAAACACACATAAATCCTACAGCAAATCCACACCTCAACATATAGCAGGTGCATGGGCCAAACCAGGGAGTCCGAAATTCCTGATTTAAATGTCAGTACATGCTGCCGTGTGGTATCGTGTCCCTGATCCGGACTGAGTGTCGTTGAGTGACGTCATTGGCGTGACTTACCTGACGCTAGGGCCAGATTCAGCAGCAGCAGAAGTGAGACGAGCGATACCTGAAACAACAAACATCCGGGATTAGGTGTCAGATTCCAATATATAGAGTCAATACAAATACAGGCACACGGCTGTAGCCAACTCCCCACATAGCACCGGGTTCATATCGTCAATACATACAGACACAAAGCATAAATACCATGATGCTGATACGTGTGATTGACTGTTCAGTCAAAGTAGTAGTTAAACAGAATACAGAGCTGCCAAGGCATATACTTTTGGGGGATGGGGGGGGGGAGTACCCCCTCAGAATCGCGAATCTGGTGGAGATTAGTATCGAATCTCCAAGATGAGGACTGATCAAGACAGGGCGCGAAAAAAAGAACCTTAAAGGTGATACCGCGAATATCGAGGAATTCGCAGACTGCTATAACGGATGGCGGTAAATAGGTAAAGGGTCTTCGCGTTGAACCAGGAATTTTACGCATAACGATCCCCAAAAATTGCCAATAGCCAATCGCGAATCTCCAAGAATTCTTGGGTGCCAATCGCGGAGATGGGAAAAGGTATTCCCTCCCCTCAGTATTATAGTATAGATAAGAAATAAATGCCATCCACTTTATGTATTGTATTCTGGGAGATTACGCTTCATTGTCAAACATAGCGGACTGCGTCACACCCCATCCCCACCCACCCCGCCATCCCCTCACCCCCACAGGTGAGGCCGCGAGGAAGCGAAGGGATCACTATGGTGAGTGGCAGCCAGTCACGTGACTCGTGACGTCACCAAGCTGGGTCCCCGCCCGGGCGGCACGCAGCATGGTACAGAGTAAGGCAATCAGGGGCGATAAAAGGCTCATTTCGGCCAATTACAAAGCGAGTTTCGACCAATTTGACGCTAACTACCCCGCCGCGGGTTACACGGGTAGAGACCTTGGCGGTAAGTAGCCGTATGGAGCGACAATAAACAGGGCCTTTGTCTCCAGGACATCCAGCCGGACCAGGAACCATTATTAGTTTATTGCCGCAATAACAGCACTAAAATTGCGTCAGTCACGTGACCGAAGTCGTGCAGATTCATAGTTCATTTCAGTTCGGAGAGGAATAAAAGCTGAAACAGCCGGAGAAACAGAAGGGCGTGGCGACAGAAGAGGGTCCCACAGCAATGAAGGCCAGGTTTTAAGGCCATAATCTCCACGAATGAGAAAGAAATCACCAAGAGCGTGTGCCGTGGCTATGGTTGGTGGGACTGCTGCGGCATTGACACACGGACTTCCACATGTAGCCTCAGAGGTGTATCCGCAGACCAGAGACGTAAACTTAATTTTCCTAACGATTCTTTACAGTTTGGTATGGAAGGTGATCCGCTTTTACAGCTAGACTTCCGTGATCGTTTTGTACCTGGGCTTTCATGAACAATGTTCATAGTTAGAATTCCATTATCTTGTGTTATATATGGGCTTTCATGATCATTTGTCGTTGCTGCACTGTTGCGACCTGGCTATCTGCCTGGTTTCTTGACTCTTGGCTATCTGCCTGGTTCCCTGACTCCTTGCTGTCTGTCTGGTTCCATGATTCCTGGCTATCTGACTGTTTAACCGACTCTTGGCTGTCTGCCTTGTTCCCTGATTCCTGGCTATCTGGCTGGCTTCCTGATTCCATTTATCTCCCTGGTTCCCTGACTCCTTGCTGTCTAACTGCTTCTCTGACTCCTGGCTATCTGACTGGTTCCCTGACTCCTGGTTATCTGGTTGGTTCCCTGACTCCTGGCTGTTTGCCTGGTTCCCTGATTCCTGACTATCTGACTGGTTCTCTGACTCCTGACTATCTGCCTGGTTCCCTGACTCCTGGCTATCTGGTTGGTTCCCTGACTCCTGGCTGTCTGGCTGGTTCCCTGAATCCTGCCTATCTGGCTTTTTCCCTGACTCTTTGCTATCTGACTGGTTCTCTGACTCCATTGCTACCTGGATGGTTTCCTGACTCCCGGCTATATGGCTGGTTCCCTGATTCCTGTTCATTTGACTGGTTCCCTGACTCAATTGCTATCTGCCTTGTTCCCTGACTCCTGGCTGACTGCCTGGTTCCCTAACCCCATTGTTGTCTGGCTGGTTCCCTGGCTCGTGGTTATTTGACTAGTTTCCCGTCTCCTGGCTATTTCGCTGGTTTCCTGACTCCATTGCTATCTCCCTGGTTCCCTGACTCCATTTCTATCTGGCTGGTTCCCTGTTTCCTGGCTATCTCCCTAGTTCCCTGACTCTTTTCTATCTGGCTGGCTTCCTGATTCCATTGCTATCTGGCTGGTTCCCTGTCTCCTCGCTGGTTGGAGGCGTGCATTCTCCGCCGGATCAGGACGACTTGCCATCGATCTAGGGCCGCAGAGTCGTGAAGACAAACAACAAATATCTGCCGCGTCCTTTCAGCAGCGGTGACTGAGCAGCGGAAAGCCAGCGACAGGTTAGCCAGACAGACACAAAGCGATCGGCGGCAAGGCCAGTCTGTCTGTTTGCCGTCTGACCCCGCCGTGGGTGGTGGGGCGGGACTGGGGGGCACGCCTTGGCCCTTACCTTCACCCCGGAGACGCCCCCCTCCCCCCAGCTTTCAGACCATGTGTGGCTAGCAGGGACGCTTTACGTGACCTTCCCCACTGGACGGCCGCCTTATCGGCCTAAGGCAGGGTGTCCGGGCCACACCAACCGTAAGCAATCCTCTCGCCAGCTGCCCCATCGTATGGGTGGGAGGGGGCGGGGGCCCAGTTCGAATTGCCAATAGTTCTTGGAAGGTGCAACAGAGATACCGGCCAACAGGTCATTTGTTCTCCCACGTCTAGTAGATCGCCCGGCCAATAGTTCTCCCACGTCTAGTAGATCGCCCGGCCAAGAGTTCTCCCACGTCTAGTAGATCGCCCGGCCAATAGTTCTCCCACGTCTAGTAGATCGCCCGGCCAATAGTTCTGCCACGTCCATCAGGTAGACCGACCAATAGTTTCCCCACGTCTAGCAGATAGACCGGCCAATAGTTCTCCCACGTCTAGCAGATAGACCGGTCAATAGTTCTCTCATCTCTAGCAGATAGACCGGCCAATAGTTCTCCCACGTCTAGCAGATAGACCGGCCAATAGTTCTCCCACGCCTAGCAGATAGACCGGCCAATAGTTCTCCCACGTCCATCAGGTAGACCGGCCAATAGTTCGCCCACGTCTAGCAGATAGACCGGCCAATAGTTCTCCCACGTCTAGCAGATAGACCGGCCAATAGTTCTCCCACGTCTAGCAGATAGACCGGCCAATAGTTCTCCCACGTCTAGCAGATAGACCGGCCAATAGTTCTCCCACGTCCATCAGATAGACCAGCCAATAGTTCTCCCAGGTCCATCAGGTAGACCGGCCAATAGTTCTCCCACGTCGAACAGATAGACCGACCAATAGTTCTCCCACGTCTAGCAGATAGACCGGCCAATAGTTCTCCCACGGCCATCAGATAGACCAGCCAATAGTTCTCCCACGTCCATCAGGTAGACCGGCCAAAAGTTCTCCCACGTCTAGCAGATAGACCGACCAATAGTTCTCCCACGTCCATCAGTTAGACCGACCAATAGTATCCCCACGTCTAGCAGATAGACCGGCCAATAGTTCTCCCACGTCTAGCAGATAGACCGGCCAATAGTTCTCCCACGTCTAGCAGATAGACCGGCCAATAGTTTTCCCACGTCTAGCAGATAGACCGACTAATAGTTCTCCCACGTCTAGCAGATAGACCGGCCAATAGTTCTCCCACGTCTAGCAGATAGACCGGCCAATAGTTCTCCCACGTCTAGCAGATAGACCGGCCAATAGTTCTCCCACGTCTAGTAGATAGACCGGCCAATAGTTCTCCCACGTCTAGCAGATAGACCAGCCAATAGTTCTCCCACGTCTAGCAGATAGACCGACCAATAGTTCTCCCACGTCCATCAGTTAGACCAGCCAATAGTTCTCCCAGGTCCATCAGGTAGACTGGCCAATAGTTCTCCCACGTCTAGCAGATAGACCGGCCAAAAGTTCTCCCACGTCTAGTAGATAGACCGGCCAATAGTTCTCCCACGTCTAGCAGATAGACCGGCCAATAGTTCTCCCACGTCTAGCAGATAGACCGGCCAATAGTTATCCCACGTCCATCAGATAGACCAGCCAATAGTTCTCCCAGGTCCATCAGGTAGACCGGCCAATAGTTCTCCCACGTCTAGCAGATAGACCGGCCAATAGTTCTCCCACGTCTAGCAGATAGACCGGCCAATAGTTCTCCCACGTCTAGCAGATAGACCGGCCAATAGTTCTCCCACGTCTAGTAGATAGACCGGCCAATAGTTCTCCCACGTCTAGCAGATAGACCGGCCAATAGTTCTCCCACGTCTAGCAGATAGACCGACCAATAGTTCTCCCACGTCCATCAGTTAGACCGACCAATAGTTTCCCCACGTTTAGCAGATAGACCGGCCAATAGTTCTCCCACGTCTAGCAGATAGACCGGCCAATAGTTCTCCCACGTCTAGCAGATAGACCGGCCAATAGTTCTCCCACGTCTGGCAGATAGACCGGCCAATAGTTCTCCCACGTCTAGCAGATAGACCGGCCAATAGTTCTCCCACGTCTAGTAGATAGACCGGCCAATAGTTCTCCCACGTCTAGCAGATAGACCGGCCAATAGTTCTCCCACGTCTAGCAGATAGACCGGCTAATAGTTCTCCCACGTCTAGCAGATAGACCGGCTAATACTTCTCCCACGTCTAGCAGATAGACCGGCCAATAGTTCTCCCACGTCTAGCAGATAGACCGGCCAATAGTTCTCCCACGTCTAGCAGATAGACCGGCCAATAGTTCTCCCACGTCTAGCAGATAGACCGGCCAATAGTTCTCCCACGTCTAGCAGATAGACCGACCAATAGTTCTCCCACGACCATCAGTTAGACCGACCAATAGTTTCCCCACGTCTAGCAGATAGACCGGTCAATAGTTCTCCCACGTCTGGCAGATAGACCGGCCAATAGTTCTCCCACGTCTAGCAGATAGACCGGCCAATAGTTCTCCCACGTCTAGCAGATAGACCGGCCAATAGTTCTCCCACGTCTAGCAGATACACCGGCCAATAGTTCTCCCACGTCTAGCAGATAGACCGGCCAATAGTTCTCCCACGTCTAGCAGATAGACCGGCCAATAGTTCTCCCACGTCTAGCAGATAGACCGGCCAATAGTTCTCCCACGTCTAGCAGATAGACCGGCCAATAGTTCTCCCACGTCTAGCAGATAGACCGGCCAAACAATAGTTCTCCCACGTCCATCAGATAGACCAGCCAATAGTTATCCCACGTCCATCAGGTAGACCGGCCAATAGTTCTCCCACGTCTAGCAGATAGACCGGCCAATAGTTCTCCCACGTCCACCAGATAGACCAGCCAATAGTTCTCCCACGTCCATCAGTTAGACCGGCCAATAGTTCTCCCACGTCTAGCAGATAGACCGGCCAATAGTTCTCCCACGTCTAGCAGATAGACCGGCCAATAGTTCTCTCACGTCTAGCAGATAGACCGGCCAATAGTTTCCCCACGTCCATCAGATAGACCGGCCAATAGTTCTCCCACGTCTAGCAGATAGACCGGCCAATAGTTCTCCCACGTCTAGCAGATAGACCGGCCAATAGTTCGCCCACGTCTAGCAGATAGACCGGCCAATAGTTCTCCCACGTCTAGCAGATAGACCGGCCAATAGTTCTCCCACGTCTAGCAGATAGACCGGCCAATAGTTCTCCCACGTCCATCAGATAGACCAGCCAATAGTTCTCCCACGTCCATCAGGTAGACCGGCCAATAGTTCTCCCACGTCTAGCAGATAGACCGGCCAATAGTTTCCCCACGTCTAGCAGATAGACCGGCCAATAGTTCTCCCACGTCTAGCAGATAGACCGGCCAATAGTTCTCCCACGTCTAGCAGATAGACCGGCCAATAGTTCTCCCACGTCTAGCAGATAGACCGGCCAATAGTTCTCCCACGTCCATCAGATAGACCAGCCAATAGTTCTCCCACGTCCATCAGGTAGACCGGCCAATAGTTCTCCCACGTCTAGCAGATAGACCGGCCAATAGTTTCCCCACGTCCATCAGATAGACCGGCCAATAGTTATCCCACGTCTAGCAGATAGACCGGCCAATAGTTCTCCCACGTCTAGCAGATAGACCGGCCAATAGTTCTCCCACGTCTAGCAGATAGACCGGCCAATAGTTCTCCCACGTCCATCAGATAGACCAGCCAATAGTTCTCCCACGTCCATCAGATAGACCGGCCAATAGTTCTCCCACGTCTAGCAGATAGACCGGCCAATAGTTTCCCCACGTCCATCAGATAGACCGGCCAATAGTTCTCCCACGTCTAGCAGATAGACCGGCCAATAGTTCTTCCACGTGTAGCAGATAGACCGGCCAATAGTTCTCCCACGTCTAGCAGATAGACCGGCCAATAGTTCTCCCACGTCTAGCAGATAGACCGGCCAATAGTTCTCCCACGTCTAGCAGATAGACCGGTCAATAGTTCTCCCACGTCCATCAGGTAGACCGGCCAATAGTTCTCCCACGTCCATCAGGTAGGCCGGCCAATAGTTTCCCCACGTCTAGCAGATAGACCGACCAATAGTTCTCCCACGTCTAGCAGATAGACCGGCCAATAGTTCTCCCACGTCTAGCAGAAAGATCGGCCAATAGTTCTCCCATGTCTAGCAGATAGACCGGCCAATAGTTCTCCCACGTCTAGCAGATAGACCGGTCAATAGTTCTCCCACGTCCATCAGGTAGACCGGCCAATAGTTCTCCCACGTCCATCAGGTAGACCGGCCAATAGTTCTCCCACGTCTAGCAGATAGACCGGCCAATAGTTCTCCCACGTCTAGCAGGTAGACCGGCCAATAGTTCTCCCACGTCCATCAGGTAGACCGGCCAATAGTTCTCCAACGTCCATCAGGTAGACCGGCCAATAGTTCTCCCACGTCTAGCAGATAGACCGGCCAATAGTTCTCCCACGTCTAGCAGATAGACCGGCCAATAGTTCTCCCACGTCTAGCAGATAGACCGGCCAATAGTTCTCCCACGTCTAGCAGACGTTGGCTCTCGGAAGGCTGAGAATATGTCTGCAGCACCCCCCCCCCCCCCCCCACCCACGATGTCACCGGACACCAGTCATCGACTGATCTCGGGCCTGGTTCAGTCACACGAGAGTGCGAGACTGAACGATTGTTATGTACACCACTGCGGTCGTTATCCACAGCCCCCGTGGCCCGCTAGGCTAGGATCATTGGCCCAGAGACGGCTCAAGACTCTAATCCTTGTCGCCGAGGTTTGTCTGCTTCCTCGCAGTCAGCCCCCCAGTGACCCTCCCAGTAACCTAGGATACGTTACCAGGGGTGTGTTTCACAACGCTGTGAGGACACCTCGTGAGACCGGCGACGCCTCTCGTGTCACATGTAGCAATGACACAAGCTCCCCGCACGGTGGCGCTAGGCAAGCTCCGTTTTTCCCGCTGCTATCGGCCGGAGGCAAATCTCAAGATTCTTGAAAAACGGTCAAATTAGCTGTAATTTCTTGCAAGTGGTATAATTTTCAAGAATAAAACATAAAAATACAGAGCTCTGTGTATTTAATACAGCAAAACCGTCTTGTACTCTAACGAAAAAGTTATAATTTTGACTGAACTCTTTCTTTTCGTCACCTGATACCATGTGTAATTAGGCTTAGGCTGGGTCCCCGGCACTAATTTGCAGAAATGCGCGGCGCATTTGTCCTATCAGATTTGCGCAGCGCCGCCCTGGCGAGCGAGTGTGAACATGCATTGAGGAAGCAGGCGACAACAGAGATATAATGGAGCCCTAGCGGAATGAGTCGAAGGCAGAAAGTGGCAATGACAATCACAAAGCCCACATAGAGCAAGTGGACGAAGGTCAAGGTCATACCGCAGCAGTCGTTAACCATGCAACACCAGACTGATACCAGTGTCCCAACGTGTGGGTTTATACAGTCAGAAATGTCCTGCAGGTTATCGCTTAGGATCTTAATCCTGATTTCTAACTAAATGTTCTTCGCAGATTCCTGTGAGACTCATAGGAGGAAGTGAGAACGATGCGCCTGTTCGCAGTTCGCTATTTTGTGTGTAATGTCGACCGCGGCTCGCTATCACGTCCGCGCGCGATATAAATAAACCGCGCAGTTTTATGTTGAAACGTTTGTTTTACAGACTCAAAGAGATATAAAAACATATGCATCATAAATTTTGAGATACTTTTAGTCTAGATTCTAAAGTGTAAAAAATCTAAGGGCGCATGTAAGCATATTGCTTTAAGTTTGGAGCTAAGTGTCAGACACGAATTAGTTTACTGAGCTAAGTGTTCCATCCGCACTAGTTTACTGAGCTAAGTGTTCCATCCGCACTAGTTTACTGAGCTAAGTGTTCGACAGTAACTAGCTTACTGAGCTAAGTGTTCGACACGAACTAGTTTACTGAACTAAGTGTTCGATGTACCACCAGTTTAATCCAAGCCGTGACACTATTCTATAGTTAGTCGCTGGTTCAACGGTTTCGACTATTTTGGAGGGCAACCGTTGACACCAGAAACCGTTTTTTAAAAAATTGCTTTCCATTCGCCGGTCTCACGAGGTTTCACGAGGTTTCACGAGGTTTCACGCCCCTATTTTCGCATCGTTACCGGAAGCGTTAACGTGAGCGCCGCTCGCGGACGTGAAAAGGGTGCACCACACCACCCGCCTCAGGCAAGGCAGCTTATGCCGTTACACCAGCTCCGTTTTCTTGGCGTCTTTTTCTCGTAGCTTCCCAGGGTGTCCGCGAAGAAACATCTGGGCCAATATCTTCATAAACATTGGGATGGGTTATTAGACAGCCTGAGGCTGTATCACCAGCCCCCCCCCCCCCAGTCACCACGAATACCCCTCCGTACCCCGCCACCACCCACCCAGGTTCATCGCCACCCACTCCACACTGCACCCCCCCCCCCTCTAGGAGCATAGCTGAGACACCTGAGGGAAGATAGAACATAGATTGAAAGGAAACCGGCAACCGACAGCACCTTCACCTTCACCCCCGCCCCCTCCCTCCCCCCGACCCCTCTCGGCCCCCGGCCCACTCACCCCCTCACCCACTCACCCCTCCCTGACACCCCCCTCCCCCTCCCTCACCCCTCCACCCCCCCCCCTACACCCCCGCGGATATCGTATCGATTGCCTCCGCTCGACACAAGACACCGAAGCGAGTTTTATTGCCAGGACACAATGCTCATTTCTGGTCTCGCCTCGCGCGAGAGTCTCGTCAGGCGAGAAGTTATCCAAATATTTGCGCGGCCGGAACCTGGCGACGGCCCCAGCCCAAGACGGCGGCCTGGATCAACGCAATCACATCGCCGGTTTGATGGGCGGGCTGACCAAGGGGGGGGGGGGTCGAGGGGGAGGGGGGTGCGGGCAGCTGGCGACGGCCCCAGCCCAACCCTGCTCTGGTGAGTGGGGCAATGAAGCGGGTGGGGCGGGGGGGGGGCGCTGGCCATAGAGGAGCCGATGATGATGACATAGATGGCGGAAGTACAATAAGTAGGTGTTGGTGGCTACAGTAGGTGTTGGTGGCTACAGTAGGTGTTGGTGGCTACAGTAGGTGTTGGTGGATAGAGCAGGTGTTGGTGGCTACAGTAGGTGTTGGTGGCTACAGTAGGTGTTGGTGGCTACAGTAGGTGTTGGTGGCTACAGTAGGTGTTGGTGGCTACAGTAGGTGTTGGTGGCTACAGTAGGTGTTGGTGGATAGAGCAGGTGTTGGTGGCTACAGTAGGTGTTGGTGGCTACAGTAGGTGTTGGTGGCTACAGTAGGTGTTGGTGGCTACAGTAGGTGTTGGTGGCTACAGTAGGTGTTGATGACTACAGTGGTCAGGCCGCTATAGCAGGAGGTCGGTGGGCCCCGTGGCCAGGCCGCTATAGCAGGAGGTCGGTGGGCCCCGTGGTCAGGCCGCTATAGCAGGAGGTCGGTGGGCCACGTGGTCAGGCCGCTATAGCAGGAGGTCGGTGGGCCCCGTGGCCAGGCCGCTATAGCAGGAGGTCGGTGGGCCACGTGGTCAGGCCGCTATAGCAGGAGGTCGGTGGGCCCCGTGGTCAGGCCGCTATAGCAGGAGGTCGGTGGGCCCCGTGGCCTGGCCGCTATAGCAGGAGGTCGGTGGGCCCCGTGGCCAGGCCGCTATAGCAGGAGGTCGGTGGGCCCCGTGGTCAGGCCGCTATAGCAGGAGGTCGGTGGGCCCCGTGGCCTGGCCGCTATAGCAGGAGGTCGGTGGGCCCCATGGTCAGGCCGCTATAGCAGGAGGTCGGTGGGCCACGTGGTCAGGCCGCTATAGCAGGAGGTCGGTGGGCCCCGTGGTCAGGCCGCTATAGCAGAAGGTCGGTGGGCCACGTGGTCAGGCCGCTATAGCAGGAGGTCGGTGGGCTCGGTGGTCAGGCCGCTATAGCAGGAGGTCGGTGGGCCCCGTGGCCAGGCCGCTATAGCAGGAGGTCGGTTGGCCCCGTGGCCAGGCCGCTATAGCAGGAGGTCGGTGGGCCACGTGGTCAGGCCGCTATAGCAGGAGGTGGGTGGGCCCCGTGGCCAGGCCGCTATAGCAGGAGGTCGGTGGGCCCCGTGGTCAGGCCGCTATAGCAGGAGGTCGGTGGGCCACGTGATCAGGCCGCTATAGCAGGAGGTCGGTGGGCCCCGTGGTCAGGCCGCTATAGCAGGAGGTCGGTGGGCCACGTGGTCAGGCCGCTATAGCAGGAGGTCGGTGGGCCCCGTGGTCAGGCCGCCATAGCGGGTGGTCGGTGGGCCCCGTGATCAGGCCGCTATAGCAGGAGGTCGGTGGGCCCCGTGGTCAGGCCGCTATAGCAGGAGGTCGGTGGGCCCCGTGGCCAGGCCGCTATAGCAGGAGGTCGGTTGGCCCCGTGGTCAGGCCGCTATAGCAGGAGGTGGGTGGGCCCCGTGGCCAGGCTGCTATAGCAGGAGGTCGGTGGGCCCCGTGGTCAGGCCGCTATAGCAGGAGGTCGGTGGGCCCCGTGGCCAGGCCGCTATAGCAGGAGGTCGGTGGGCCACGTGATCAGGCCGCTATAGCAGGAGGTCGGTGGGCCACGTGGTCAGACCGCTATAGCAGGAGGTCGGTGGGCCCCGTGGTCAGGCCGCTATAGCAGGAGGTCGGTGGGCCTCGTGGTCAGGCCGCTATAGCAGGAGGTCGGTGGGCCCCGTGGTCAGGCCGCTATAGCAGGAGGTCGGTGGGCCACGTGGTCAGGCCGTCATGTTCCATTATTGCCATCACCACTCATATATTATTCAACTTGCAGTCGGCCGTTTCAATAGAACGACATTTCTTCATTAAACACAATTTCCTCTACAGCCAGGATCTTTAACACAGACAGATGGCTGACCATAGCGACACGCGATACCGCCACAAACCCGCGCCATTATCCCGTCCCCCCCCCCCCCCTCCCCTGCCCCGCAACCCGCCACAGGGCCCCTGCCCGTCACGCTGGCTCCCTCTTGTCTGGCGGCCGCTAGATCCCTTTCAAAATAGCCAGATTTAATGTTCCACGTTGTAATAATACTGTGTAATCTGTCGCGGCCATTATGACGTCCAGTATGTGCGGTGCGGCGTGCGGAGTGACTGCGGTACGAAGACGCGTCCCCTATTATCGCTCTTCCTTTTTATGCTGACGTTGATTTGATCATATGCGATCATAATATCTGTCCTGTAGTAGTCGGTTGACTGCAGGCGAGCTGAGTACACCGGGCAAACAGGCTCGGTGCCAGTGGCGAGGCTCCCACCGCCTTCTCAGCCCATAACGGCTTATAATACCACTGCATTACAACCCTGCATGACGCATCTATATATAATACATCTGTGCAGTTCCTGGCCGAATCTGCCAGCACCCCGGGCTGATAAATCCGTGCGACAATTTCCAAGGGGAGGACAGACAAAGGCCACTGAGCCCTGGTGGAGAGGGGAGGAACAAAGCCTCCTGTGGGACAACCAGGGAGGCTTCCCTTTGGGATCGAACCACTTCAAAGTAACGTGTTGAATAAACAGCATTACCGCCATAACGCCGACATGATGCTGGCTTCCGTGAGGAGTCATGTAGTGTTGACGTATCGCAACCCCCCCCCCTCCCCCACCGACCTCCTCCCCCATCAGACAATCCTATCACCCTCCTGTCGTCCCTGCCCAGAACCCCCCACCCCCTCCCCCGCCCCCTCTCCTCACCATCTCCCGCTCTGCCCTCTCAGACGCTAAGTACCAGGCTCGACTGGAGTCTTTTCCTTTCCCCTGTTTAAGCCAATGAAAACCCTGTAAGTCATTCACTCCGCGGCCTGCAGGAACAAAGGCGCCCCCTGGTACAAGATAGCGGACACGACCTGCGACATCCAGCGTCGATGAAGCGGCAAAAAAGCGCCCTCTGTACCGAGAGTAATCGACGTTTTGCTCCCAAGCGGCCAGCGCGGCTTCGGGAGACAGTACTCGACGTGTCAAGTCACGTGACCGGGTCAGCGCCATGCCAACCCACGTCGCCTACGCTGGACACACAGTGTGTCATGTTGCTGTGACGTCACAGGCTCCGGGTCGGCCTTATTGGCAGTACTGTCGATATGGTGCGTGCCCCCCTCGCCCCCACCCCCCCGCGCCATAACACGCTCGGTGTCGGCGAGTTAGGCTCCCGCACAGTCTCCGTCGCCAGGGGGAGCTAGGCACACACTGACCGCCACAGACTTTGGCAGCGATGTGTCTTCCAGTATTCTGACTATAAAACAACATCAGCGTCCAAAGTAATAACACAACCAATGGCTGAGGGGAAGGGGGGGTGGGGGGCACGTTTGATGACTTTGATTAGAATTGCAATCGGGGACATTACGGACATTATTAATAGAAACCAACCAATGAAACCTGCTTGTCATTTAATGAAACCAACCTGACAGTCAGTGAAACCTGCTTGTTATTCAATGAAACCAACCTGAAAGTCAGTAAAACCTGCTTGTCATTCGATGAAACCAACCTGACGGTCAGTAAAACCTGCTTGTCATTCAATGAAACCAACCTGACAGTCAGTAAAACCTGCTTGTCATTCGATGAAACCAACCTGACGGTCAGTAAAACCTGCTTGTCATTCAATGAAACCAACCTGACAGTCAGTAAAACCTGCTTGTCATTCGATGAAACCAACCTGACGGTCAGTAAAACCTGCTTGTCATTCAATGAAACCAACCTGACAGTCAGTGAAACCTGCTTGTCATTCAATGAAACCAACCTGACAGTCAGTAAAACCTGCTTGTCATTCGATGAAACCAACCTGACGGTCAGTAAAACCTGCTTGTCATTCAATGAAACCAACCTGACGGTCAGTAAAACCTGCTTGTCATTCAATGAAACCAACCTGACAGTCAGTGAAACCTGCTTGTTATTCAATGAAACCAACCTGACAGTCAGTAAAACCTGCTTGTCATTCGATGAAACCAACCTGACGGTCAGTAAAACCTGCTTGTCATTCAATGAAACCAACCTGACGGTCAGTGAAACCTGCTTGTTATTCAATGAAACCAACCTGACAGTCAGTGAAACCTGCTTGTCATTCAATGAAACCAACCTGACAGTCAGTGAAACCTGCTTGTCATTCAATGAAACCAACCTGACAGTCAGTGAAACCTGCTTGTCATTCGATGAAACCAACCTGACGGTCAGTAAAACCTGCTTGTCATTCAATGAAACCAACCTGACAGTCAGTAAAACCTGCTTGTCATTCGATGAAACCAACCTGACAGTCAGTGAAACCTGCTTGTCATTCAATGAAACCAACCTGACAGTCAGTGAAACCTGCTTGTCATTCAATGAAACCAACCTGACGGCCAGTAAAACCTGCGTGTCATTCAATGAAACCAACCTGACAGTCAGTGAAACCTGCTTGTCATTCAATGAAACCAACCTGACAGTCAGTGAAACCTGCTTGTCATTCAATGAAACCAACCTGACGGCCAGTAAAACCTGCGTGTCATTCAATGAAACCAACCTGACAGTCAGTGAAACCTGCTTGTCATTCAATGAAACCAACATGGCAGTCAGTGAAACCTGCTTGTCATTCAATGAAACCAACCTGACGGCCAGTAAAACCTGCGTGTCATTCAATGAAACCAACCTGACAGTCAGTGAAACCTGCTTGTCATTCAATGAAACCAACCTGACGGCCAGTGAAACCTGCTTGTCATTCAATGAAACCAACATGGCAGTCAGTGAAACCTGCTTGTCATTCGATGAAACCAACCTGACGGTCAGTGAAACCTGCTTGTCATTCAATGAAACCAACCTGACAGTCAGTGAAACCTGCTTGTCATTCAATGAAACCAACCTGACAGTCAGTGAAACCTGCTTGTCATTCAATGAAACCAACCTGACGGTCAGTGAAACCTGCTTGTCATTCAATGAAACCAACCTGACAGTCAGTGAAACCTGCTTGTCATTCGATGAAACCAACCTGACAGTCAGTGAAACCTGCTTGTCATTCAATGAAACCAACCTGACGGTCAGTGAAACCTGCTTGTCATTCAATGAAACCAACCTGACAGTCAGTGAAACCTGCTTGTCATTCAATGAAACCAACCTGACGGTCAGTAAAACCTGCTTGTCATTCAATGAAACCAACCTGACGGTCAGTAAAACCTGCTTGTTATTCAATGAAACAAACCTGACAGTCAGTGAAACCTGCTTGTCATTCGATGAAACCAACCTGACAGTCAGTGAAACCTGCTTGTCATTCAAAGAAACCAACCTGACGGCCAGTAAAACCTGCTTGTCATTCAATGAAACCAACCTGACAGTCAGTGAAACCTGCTTGTCATTCAATGAAACCAACCTGACGGCCAGTAAAACCTGCGTGTCATTCAATGAAACCAACCTGACAGTCAGTGAAACCTGCTTGTCATTCAATGAAACCAACCTGACAGTCAGTGAAACCTGCTTGTCATTCAATGAAACCAACCTGACAGTCAGTAAAACCTGCTTGTCATTCAATGAAACCAACCTGACGGCCAGTAAAACCTGCGTGTCATTCAATGAAACCAACCTGACAGTCAGTGAAACCTGCTTGTCATTCAATGAAACCAACATGGCAGTCAGTGAAACCTGCTTGTCATTCAATGAAACCAACCTGACGGTCAGTGAAACCTGCTTGTCATTCAATGAAACCAACCTGGCGGTCAGTAAAACCTGCGTGTCATTCAATGAAACCAACCTGACAGTCAGTAAAACCTGCTTGTCATTCAATGAAACCAACATGGCAGTCAGTGAAACCTGCGTGTCATTCAATGAAACCAACCTGACAGTCAGTGAAACCTGCTTGTCATTCAATGAAACCAACCTGACGGTCAGTAAAACATGCTTGTCATTCAATGAAACCAACCTGACGGTCAGTGAAACCTGCTTGTCATTCAATGAAACCAACCTGACAGTCAGTAAAACCTGCTTGTCATTCAATGAAACCAACCTGACGGTCAGTAAAACCTGCTTGTCATTCAATGAAACCAACCTGACAGTCAGTGAAACCTGCTTGTCATTCAATGAAACCAACCTGACAGTCAGTAAAACCTGCTTGTCATTCAATGAAACCAACATGGCAGTCAGTGAAACCTGCTTGTCATTCAATGAAACCAACCTGACAGTCAGTGAAACATGCTTGTCATTCAATGAAACCAACCTGACGGTCAGTAAAACCTGCTTGTCATTCGATGAAACCAACCTGACAGTCAGTGAAACCTGCTTGTCATTCAATGAAACCAACCTGACGGTCAGTGAAACCTGCTTGTCATTCAATGAAACCAACCTGACAGTCAGTGAAACCTGCTTGTCATTCGATGAAACCAACCTGACGGTCAGTAAAACCTGCTTGTCATTCAATGAAACCAACCTGACAGTCAGTGAAACCTGCTTGTCATTCAATGAAACCAACCTGACAGTCAGTAAAACCTGCTTGTCATTCCATGAAACCAACCTGACGGTCAGTGAAACCTGCTTGTCATTCAATGAAACCAACCTGACAGTCAGTGAAACCTGCTTGTCATTCGATGAAACCAACCTGACGGTCAGTAAAACCTGCTTGTCATTCAATGAAACCAACCTGACAGTCAGTGAAACCTGCTTGTCATTCAATGAAACCAACATGGCAGTCAGTAAAACCTGCTTGTCATTCGATGAAACCAACCTGACGGTCAGTAAAACCTGCTTGTCATTCGATGAAACCAACCTGACGGTCAGTAAAACCTGCGTGTCATTCAATGAAACCAACCTGACAGTCAGTGAAACCTGCTTGTCATTCAATGAAACCAACCTGACGGTCAGTGAAACCTGCTTGTCATTCAATGAAACCAACCTGACGGTCAGTGAAACCTGCTTGTCATTCGATGAAACCAACATGGCAGTCAGTGAAACCTGCTTGTCATTCAATGAAACCAACCTGACAGTCAGTGAAACCTGCGTGTCATTCAATGAAACCAACCTGACGGTCAGTAAAACCTGCGTGTCATTCAATGAAACCAACCTGATAGTCAGTGAAACCTGCTTGTCATTCAATGAAACCAACCTGACGGTCAGTAAAACCTGCTTGTCATTCAATGAAACCAACCTGACAGTCAGTGAAACCTGCTTGTCATTCAATGAAACCAACCTGACGGCCAGTAAAACCTGCGTGTCATTCAATGAAACCAACCTGACAGTCAGTGAAACCTGCTTGTCATTCAATGAAACCAACATGGCAGTCAGTGAAACCTGCTTGTCATTCAATGAAACCAACCTGACGGTCAGTGAAACCTGCTTGTCATTCAATAAAACCAACCTGACAGTCAGTGAAACCTGCTTGTCATTCAATGAAACCAACCTGACGGTCAGTAAAACCTGCTTGTCATTCAATGAAACCAACCTGACAGTCAGTAAAACCTGCTTGTCATTCAATGAAACCAACCTGACAGTCAGTAAAACCTGCTTGTCATTCAATGAAACCAACCTGACAGTCAGTAAAACCTGCTTGTCATTCAATGAAACCAACCTGACAGTCAGTGAAACCTGCTTGTTATTCGATGAAACCAACCTGACAGTCAGTGAAACCTGCTTGTCATTCAATGAAACCAACCTGACAGTCAGTGATACCTGCGTGTCATTCGATGAAACCAACCTGACGGTCAGTAAAACCTGCTTGTCATTCGATGAAACCAACCTGACGGTCAGTAAAACCTGCTTGTCATTCAATGAAACCAACCTGACAGTCAGTGAAACCTGCGTGTCATTCGATGAAACCAACCTGACAGTCAGTGAAACCTGCTTGTCATTCAATGAAACCAACCTGACGGTCAGTAAAACCTGCTTGTCATTCAATGAAACCAACCTGACAGTCAGTGAAACCTGCTTGTCATTCAATGAAACCAACCTGACAGTCAGTGAAACCTGCTTGTCATTCAATGAAACCAACCTGACAGTCAGTAAAACCTGCTTGTCATTCAATGAAACCAACCAGACAGTCAGTGAAACCTGCTTGTCATTCAATGAAACCAACCTGACGGTCAGTAAAACCTGCTTGTCATTCAATGAAACCAACCTGACGGTCAGTGAAACCTGCTTGTCATTCAATGAAACCAACCTGACAGTCAGTAAAACCTGCTTGTCATTCAATGAAACCAACCTGACAGTCAGTGAAACCTGCTTGTCATTCAATGAAACCAACCTGACAGTCAGTGAAACCTGCTTGTCATTCAATGAAACCAACCTGACGGTCAGTGAAACCTGCTTGTCATTCAATGAAACCAACCTGACAGTCAGTGAAACCTGCTTGTCATTCAATGAAACCAACCTGACAGTCGGTGAAACCTGCTTGTCATTCAATGAAACCAACCTGACAGTCAGTGAAACCTGCTTGTCATTCAATGAAACCAACCTGACAGTCAGTGAAACCTGCTTGTCATTCAATGAAACCAACCTGACGGTCAGTAAAACCTGCTTGTCATTCAATGAAACCAACCTGACGGTCAGTGAAACCTGCTTGTCATTCAATGAAACCAACCTGACAGTCAGTGAAACCTGCTTGTCATTCAATGAAACCAACCTGACAGTCAGTGAAACCTGCTTGTCATTCAATGAAACCAACCTGACAGTCAGTGAAACCTGCTTGTCATTCGATGAAACCAACCTGACAGTCAGTAAAACCTGCTTGTCATTCAATGAAACCAACCTGACGGTCAGTGAAACCTGCTTGTCATTCAATGAAACCAACCTGACGGTCAGTGAAACCTGCTTGTCATTCAATGAAACCAACCTGACGGTCAGTGAAACCTGCTTGTCATTCAATGAAACCAACCTGACGGTCAGTGAAACCTGCGTGTCATTCAATGAAACCAACCTGACGGTCAGTAAAACCTGCGTGTCATTCAATGAAACCAACCTGACGGTCAGTGAAACCTGCTTGTCATTCAATGAAACCAACCTGACAGTCAGTGAAACCTGCTTGTCATTCAATGAAACCAACCTGACAGTCAGTGAAACCTGCTTGTCATTCAATGAAACCAACCTGACGGTCAGTGAAACCTGCTTGTCATTCAATGAAACCAACCTGACAGTCAGTGAAACCTGCTTGTCATTCAATGAAACCAACCTGACGGTCAGTAAAACCTGCTTGTCATTCAATGAAACCAACATGGCAGTCAGTGAAACCTGCTTGTCATTCAATGAAACCAACCTGACAGTCAGTGAAACCTGCGTGTCATTCAATGAAACCAACCTGACGGTCAGTAAAACCTGCTTGTCATTCAATGAAACCAACATGGCAGTCAGTGAAACCTGCTTGTCATTCAATGAAACCAACCTGACAGTCAGTGAAACCTGCGTGTCATTCAATGAAACCAACCTGACGGTCAGTGAAACCTGCTTGTCATTCAATGAAACCAACATGGCAGTCAGTGAAACCTGCTTGTCATTCAATGAAACCAACCTGACGGTCAGTAAAACCTGCTTGTCATTCAATGAAACCAACATGGCAGTCAGTGAAACCTGCTTGTCATTCAATGAAACCAACATGGCATGGCACTTACCTTCACATGTTGTTTGTATGCGTTCACCGCGCGCACTTCTCTGCGCATGTCTCGCAACACGTGACCAAGGCAAGTCAGGGCCTCCTCGTAGGTTGCCATGGCGACGGCGAGGAGCGCGGCGTGGGTTGGTTATTCCGATGTGGAGCGGGGAAAGTGTGTTTATCCAGTTATGATGATAGCCCGGAAGTGACGTCACGTGGACGTGGGCGCCGTCTGTCGGTCGGTGCGTGTGACCGCTGTGCGCCAGTGACCTGCGCACCGACCCATATCCATGGGTGCCTCTCGCGCGGAGCAACCCCGGCACAGAGCCACAGCACAGCACAGCACAGGGCCACAGCACTGCTCACGGCAATGCGATGTGGAAGGCAGTTCTCTCGCCTTTCGTCGGTCGACGTTCTGTTGAGGCTCCGTTAATGTAATTGACGACACTGTGAAGACTGTCGCCGAAGTCCTGACCGCAAGAAGGAGGGCTGCAACGAGAAGAGACAAATGGTAAAGCGTGAGGAGGAAGCGAGTTGGCTGCAGCGGGTGTGGATGGGCGGGGGGGGGGGCGCAGTGGACAGTTGGCCTGCGCGGGTCGCAGGTCTAAGCCTGAAAGACAATGACCCAGACGTTATCAGGTTATTTGACCACTTCAATGCCGTCTCTTCAGGCCGTCACCCTGCTGGGGCCGCCGTTGTCGGCAGGAAACGATCATAGGGAATATGTATCAAGGTAGCTGTGGAGACTGTGAGTGGCGGGGGGGGGGCTCTCAGCCCCGGGTAGGTGGTCATGGCCACCGGAGGAATATGCACGGGGGGGTGGGCAGTCTGTAGCAAGTGTCTCCCTAGCCCTGGTTCATGCCTCTCTGACCACGCCCGTAAACGGAGCTAGTGTGAGAGCCATGCCGCTGACACGGCCGAAAACAAGAAATCGGCAGAAATCGCGGACCGGTGGCGATTTTTTTCACCTCTCGCTTCGTTTTGAATGTTCCGCCGCTCGCCGGAAGTAAACAAACTTAGCGTGAGCACTCGCTGCCAGGCGGCGTTTGTTGACTTCCGGTGAGCGGCGGAGCATTCAAAACGAAGCGAGAGGTGAAAAAAATCGCCCGGATTACAAGAAAATACGTTACCAAGCAAAGAAATGAAAGTGCGACGAAAGTCCGAAAAGCTTTAGGAACGTCGTGGCGCACATTGGCGGGTAGGCACTGTATAGTTTTTCTGTTATGAACTTCAACTTGAGCCACCGGTCCGCGATTTCTGCCGATTTCTTGTTTTCGGCCGTTTCAGCGGCATGGCTCTCACACTAGCTCCGTTTACGGGCGTGGTCAGAGAGGCATGTGCCAGGGCTAGTGTCTCCCGACCTCCGACAGTGGCCCCTCCCTCTCCCCCTTTCCACACCCCTCCCTACATGCTACAGCCTACGCCCCCCCCCCTCTCCACAGACCACTGACCTCCATTATAAAGCAGCCACCGTACCCCCCTATCCCCACACTACAGCCCTCCCCACAGACCACTGCCCTCCGTTATAGTTCAGCGCCCCCCCTCTATCCCCATGCCACAGCCCTCCCCACAGACCACTGACCTCCATTATAGTGCAGTCCCCGTACCCCCCCCCATCCCCATGCTACAGCCCTCCCCACAGACCACTGCCCTCCATTATAGTGCAGCCCCCCCCCCCCATCCCCACGCTACAGCCCTCCCCACAGACCACTGCCCTCCGTTATAGTTCAGCCCCTCCCCCTATCCCCATGCTACAGCCCTCCCCACAGACCACTAACCTCCATTATAGTGCAGTCCCCGTACCCCCCCCCCTCCCTATCCCCATGCTACAGCACTCCCCACAGACCACTGCTCTCTATTATAGTGCAGCCCCGTACCCCCCTATCCCCATGCTACAGCCCTCCCCACAGACCACTGACCTCCATTATAGTGCAGCCCCCGTACCCCCCTATCCCCATGCTACAGCCCTCCCCACCGACCACTGACCTCCATTATAGTGCAGCCCCCGTACCCCCCTATCCCCAGGCTACAGCCCTCCCCACAGACCACTGACCTCCATTATAGTGCAGCCCCCGTACCCCCCTATCCCCATGCTACAGCCCTCCCCACCGACCACTGACCTCCATTATAGTGCAGCCCCCGTACCCCCCTATCCCCAGGCTACAGCCCTCCCCACAGACCACTGACCTCCATTATAGTGCATCCCCCGTACCCCCCTATCCCCAGGCTACAGCCCTCCCCACAGACCACTGACCTCCATTATAGTGCAGCCCCCGTACCCTCCTATCCCCAGACTACAGCCCTCCCCACAGACCACTGACCTCCATTATAGTGCAGCCCCCCCCCCATCCCCATGCTACAGCCCTCCCCACAGACCACTGACCTTCATTATAGTGCAGCCCCCGTACCCCCCTATCCCCACGCTACAGCCCTCCCCACAGACCACTGACCTCCATTATAGTGCAGCCCCCGTACCCCCCTATCCCCATGCTACAGCCCTCCCCACAGACCACTGACCTCCATTATAGTGCAGCCCCCGTACCCCCCTATCCCCACGCTACAGCCCTCCCCACAGACCACTGACCTCCATTATAGTGCAGTCCCCGTACCCCCGCCCCATCCCCATGCTACAGCCCTCCCCCCCCCTTTTCCCCAGGCTACCGCCCTCCCCACAGACCACTGACCTCCATTATAGTGCAGCCCCCCCCCCCTATCCTCACGCTACAGCCCTCCCCACAGACCACTGACCTCCATTATAGTGCAGCCCCCGTATCCCCCTATCCCCATGCTACAGCCCTCCCCACAGACCACTGACGTCCATTATAGTGCAGCCCCCCCCCCCTATCCCCACGCTACAGCCCTCCCCACAGACCACTGACCTCCATTATAGTGCAGCCCCCTACCCCCCTATCCCCACGCTACAGCCCTCCCCACAGACCACTGACCTCCATTATAGTGCAGTCCCCGTACCCCCGCCCCATCCCCATGCTACAGCCCTCCCCCCCCTTTTCCCCAGGCTACCGCCCTCCCCACAGACCACTGACCTCCATTATAGTGCAGCCCCCCCCCCCATATCCTCACGCTACAGCCCTCCCCACAGACCACTGACCTCCATTATAGTGCAGCCCCCGTATCCCCCTATCCCCATGCTACAGCCCTCCCCACAGACCACTGACGTCCATTATAGTGCAGCCCCCCCCCCCCTATCCCCACGCTACAGCCCTCCCCACAGACCACTGACCTCCATTATAGTGCAGCCCCCGTACCCCCCTATCCCCATGCTACAGCCCTCTCCACAGACCACTGACCTCCATTATAGTGCAGCCCGCCCCCTATCCCCACGCTACAGCCCTCCCCACAGACCACTGACCTTCATTATAGTGCAGCCCCCGTACCCCCCTATCCCCACGCTACAGCCCTCCCCACAGACCACTGACCTCCATTATAGTGCAGCCCCCGTACCCCCCTATCCCCATGCTACAGCCCTCCCCACAGACCACTGCCCTCCATTATAGTGCAGCCCCCCCCCCTATCCCCACGCTACAGCCCTCCCCACAGACCACCGCCCTCCATTATAGTGCAGCCCCGCCCCCCTATCCCCATGCTACAGCCCTCCCCACAGACCACTGACCTCCATTAAAGTGCCGCCCCCGTACCCCCCTATCCCCATGCTACAGCCCTCCCCACAGACCACTGACCTCCATTATAGTGCAGCCCCCGTACCCCCCTATCCCCATGCTACAGCCCTCCCCACAGACCACTGACCTCCATTAAAGTGCCGCCCCCGTACCCCCCTATCCCCATGCTACAGCCCTCCCCACAGACCACTGACCTCCATTATAGTGCAGCCCCCGTACCCCCCTATCCCCATGCTACAGCCCTCCCCACAGACCACTGCCCTCCATTATAGTGTAGCCCCCGTACCCCCCTATCCCCATGCTACAGCCCTCCCCACAGACCACTGCCCTCCATTATAGTGTAGCCCCCGTACCCCTCTTTCCCCATGCTATAGCCCTCCCCACAGCCCACTGACCTCCATTATAGTGCAGCCCCCCCCCCTATCCTCACGCTACAGCCCTCCCCACTAACCACTGACCTCCATTATAGTGCAGCCCCCGTACCCCCCTATCTCCATGCTACAGCCCTCCCCACAGACCACTGACGTCCATTATAGTGCAGCCCCCCCCCCTATCCCCACGCTACAGCCCTCCCCACAGACCACTGACCTTCATTATAGTGCAGCCCCCGTACCCCCCTATCCCCATGCTACAGCCCTCTCCACAGACCACTGACCTCCATTATAGTGCAGCCCCCCCCCCCCCTATCCCCAGGCTACAGCCCTCCCCACAGACCACTGACCTCCATTATAGTGCAGCCCCCGTACCCCCCTATCCCCATGCTACAGCCCCTCCCCACAGACCACTGCCCTCCATTATAGTGCAGCCCCCCCCCTATCCCCACGCTACAGCCCTCCCCACAGACCACCGCCCTCCATTATAGTGCAGCCCCGCCCCCCTATCCCCATGCTACAGCCCTCCCCACAGACCACTGACCTCCATTAAAGTGCCGCCCCCGTACCCCCCTATCCCCATGCTACAGCCCCTCCCCACAGACCACTGCCCTCCATTATAGTGCAGCCCCCCCCCTATCCCCACGCTACAGCCCTCCCCACAGACCACCGCCCTCCATTATAGTGCAGCCCCGCCCCCCTATCCCCATGCTACAGCCCTCCCCACAGACCACTGACCTCCATTAAAGTGCCGCCCCCGTACCCCCCTATCCCCATGCTACAGCCCTCCCCACAGACCACTGCCCTCCATTATAGTGTAGCCCCCGTACCCCCCTATCCCCATGCTACAGCCCTCCCCACAGACCACTGACGTCCATTATAGTGCAGCCCCCCCCTATCCCCACGCTACAGCCCTCCCCACAGACCACTGACCTTCATTATAGTGCAGCCCCCGTACCCCCCTATCCCCATGCTACAGCCCTCCCCACAGACCACTGACCTCCATTATAGTGCAGCCCCCGTACCCCCCTATCCCCAGGCTACAGCCCTCCCCACAGATCACTGCCCCCCATTATAGTGCAGCCCCCGTACCCCCCTATCCCCATGCTACAGCCCTCCCCACAGACCACTGACCTCCATTATAGTGCAGCCCCCGTACCCCCCTATCCCCATGCTACAGCCCTCCCCACAGACCACTGACGTCCATTATAGTGCAGCCCCCCACCCCCACGCTACAGCCCTCCCCACAGACCACTGACCTTCATTATAGTGCAGCCCCCGTACCCCCCTATCCCCATGCTACAGCCCTCCCCACAGACCACTGACCTCCATTATAGTGCAGCCCCCGTACCCCCCTATCCCCAGGCTACAGCCCTCCCCACAGATCACTGCCCCCCATTATAGTGCAGCCCCCGTACCCCCCTATCCCCATGCTACAGCCCTCCCCACAGACCACTGACCTTCATTATAGTGCAGCCCCCGTACCCCCCTATCCCCATGCTACAGCCCTCCCCACAGACCACTGACCTCCATTATAGTGCAGCCCCCGTACCCCCCTATCCCCAGGCTACAGCCCTCCCCACAGACCACTGACCTTCATTATAGTGCAGCCCCGTACCCCCCTATCCCCATGCTACAGCCCTCCCCACAGACCACTGACCTTCATTATAGTGCAGCCCCCGTACCCCCCTATCCCCATGCTACAGCCCTCTCCACAGACCACTGACCTCCATGATAGTGCAGCCCCCCCCCCTATCCCCACGCTACAGCCCTCCCCACAGACCACTGACCTTCATTATAGTGCAGCCCCCGTACCCCCCTATCCCCACGCTACAGCCCTCCCCACAGACCACTGACCTCCATTATAGTGCAGCCCCCGTACCCCCCTATCCCCATGCTACAGCCCTCCCCACAGACCACTGCCCTCCATTATAGTGCAGCCCCCCCCCCCCCTATCCCCACGCTACAGCCCTCCCCACAGACCACCGCCCTCCATTATAGTGCAGCCCCGCCCCCCTATCCCCATGCTACAGCCCTCCCCACAGACCACTGACCTCCATTAAAGTGCCGCCCCCGTACCCCCCTATCCCCATGCTACAGCCCTCCCCACAGACCACTGACCTCCATTATAGTGTAGCCCCCGTACCCCCCTATCCCCATGCTACAGCCCTCCCCACAGACCACTGCCCTCCATTATAGTGTAGCCCCCGTACCCCTCTTTCCCCATGCTATAGCCCTCCCCACAGCCCACTGCCCTCCGTTATAGTGCAGCCCCCCCCCTTTTCCCCTGCTACAGCCCTCCTCACAGACCACTGACCTCCATTATAGTGCAGCCCCCGTACCCCCTATCCCCATGCTACAGCCCCCCCCCCCTACAGACCATTGCCCTCTCACCATTATACCACCGCCATCGAGTTTAGTTGGCCGTTCTGCCGCCAGGGTAAACACATCTTTTCACACCTGTTCCATACGCGGCTGTTTGCGGCGGGATACCTTGAAAGGTCGCACACCACCAAGCCCCACATACAGCGGGCCAGTCAGCCTGGGGATCACGCGCCCAGGGCTTGTGTTGCTAAACAATCCTGGGGGTCGGGGGAAGGCTGGACCAGGGCGGCCAGGGTGGCCATCGTCCCCATAACACAGCAACAGGCGGGAGGGTGGATGATGTGGTGGGGGGGGGGCGGGGCGGGAGAGGCTGGGCGGCGGGGGCCGGAGTGACCTACTCAGACCATAAGTTGCGGCTGTGTGTACCACGGAAATCGGATCCCCCAAGGAATGGAGCGAAAAGGGAAATCCCGGGGGGAGCAAAAAGAGGGGCTTTCAGTTTATCCTTGGCCACTTTTCTATAGCCGGCGACCTATGGTCTATGGAAGGCCACCCGATACCTCTGATGGACCCGCTCATCGAGACAGCCGGCGGTCAGGGGGAAGGGGAAGTGGGTGCAGGGGAGGGGGGGGGGGGGGAGACCCGTGGCGGAGATTGCGATGAGTAGCCAAACGTGGCTGGTTGCCGTGGCAGCGTGGCCGTGCCTCGCAGGGTGACGCTGGCGCTTCCTGGAAAAAAATCTGGAATTCCACTCCCGGAACATGTCTGTTGAGGGCCTCTGAGTGGCATTGCCTGCTGTCTCGGCCACAATAAACAGTCGCAGATTGGTGGTCGCTGTTGGAAGCGACTCACGGAAATTTATCCCACGCATTTCAACAGATCTGGCATCACTGATTGAGTCAATTCGGCACATTATTCCATTGCCCAATATGTGTGCCCAAAGCTGGTTTAAAACGCCTCATGATCCTCACCTTAAGTTAAGAATGGAGATAGGAGCGCGGATTCGTTTTGTAATATATTTCATGTATAGTCTACATAATTTTCACGGATATTCCTCGACGGTCCGTCTGACTTTGTCGCGATTTGGTCACGAATTTGCCCGTTTAACTATTAGACGTGGAATAAGAACCTCAATATTCATTTCTCAATCGACAACTTTTTTGACAACAGATTTTCTAGACTATGTAATTTCAGTTTTCTACTGTACATTTTTCCACATCACATTAAAAATCTTGAAATTGTGTCCAGCTTAAACAGTAAATATCTTTTAGTAGATTAATTACCCTCCGTATAACCATGGAACTTGATGATGAAGCCTCCGGAGACAGAAGGCGCCCGGTGTGCCCATGGTAACACGTCTCGTGTAGCAGAGATACACATGTCTTCACACATCTCAGTGAGTGGCTACAGTGCGGTGACATCCTGATGGGCCTAGATAACACTGACCATAGATAAGCCCTGCACGCACGGCATACAGGCAGTACCTCGGCCTCTACCGATAGACGGCTGGCTCGTACAACACACAACGGCGCCGCCATGGCCGAGTGGGAGAACGCTCGACCACAGACCAATGGGTGTGCACAGATCCGGCATGAAACAAGAATCCTTTCATGTCGTTTAAACGAACAAATTCAATGCTAGCAACGCACGGACAACTACTGAACGTTTCGGCGTTTCGCTTAGCCGAGGATGCTTTCTTTATTTGCATATTTGCGTCAAGTTAAGTAGATAGTTGACCCGGAAATATAACAGAAAATATCGATGACGCCTCAAGAGTTTATAAATGACGGAAATCCTGTATGTTCCCAGGGTATTGGGACATGTGACTGGCGATAAAGGCGATGGTCAACATTTGTTAAGAAGGGCGGCGACATAATAGCTTAAAGAATGTGGTCGGAAGAAAGGTGCAGGACATATATTGCAGCAGCGAACCAGCCAATCGAATTCTATGAGACCCTAATCTGGGTTTAGCAGGTCACAACTGTCTCGGGCGGGAACATATATTACGGGGTCTCTTGTGAGACAGGGTTCGGCCTACCATTGAAGAGCGATGCTAAAGCCACAAGACGGGTTAGTTCTTCAGCAGATTCCAAGGATAATTCACGTGTTTCATATCAGACACGACACATAGGTTACATGATACGAAACACTTTACTGAGATTAATGAGCTCCACGTTAAGTCTGTGGTGATAGGCAGCGTATGCTTTGCACAAGGCAAACACTGAATAGCCTTTAATGCCTTTTGAGATTCTCGACAGTTCTGAATGAATCTTTGATTGTTGCAGTTCCTGGATTATTGTATTATTTGCTAATTTTTTGTTCCAAGAAGAGATATATATCGGTGTTTGGTAGATTACCGGCACAGTTCGTAATGCAGACAGCAGTATGCCTATTGCTGCATAGAAAGGCCAGTATACTGTAACATTTATGCTTGAATCCATCGGGCATCCAGGTTCTACTTCCTTTCCGTGGTGGCAATGACTTATTTCTCACGACTGGCATTCACTGCGACTGTCGACTGCGTAATCGCCAATATGGAAAGAAGATCATTAAACAGGAAATAATTTGCTCTCCTTGGTCTCCTGGTTTCAATTTCCCAGCTCGCTATAACAGTATATTCTGAACATTAATGTACAGTTACCAGAGTATCGCTTACCGAAAATAATGTTTAATTGGGAATACGGACGAAAAAAAGGAACCTGGTGTGGTGACATAGAGTCTAAACTGGACAAACTGGGGTTGATTAATCTATTTGAAGCTAAGGAGGTATGTAATCTTGATGTATGTGCTGTCCGTCTAACAGACCTGCAGAATATTGAATGGAAAGAAAGCTTGCAATCAAAACCTAAGCTAAGACCTTACATCAAGTTTAAAAGTCACATCGAACCAGAGCCATGTCTCCGGCAATACCTGAGCAGAGGTCAGCGAGCCCTCCTCGCACAATTCAGGTGTGGTATTTTACCGTTGGAAATCGAAACGCGGAGATTTAAAACGAAGAAGGATCAACACTCTAACCGGTACAGGAGGAGGGAAGCGCATGAACGCTTATGTCGGATATGCTCATCCGGGGAGGTGGAAGATGAGGTACATTTTCTTTGCTGTTGTCGGGAGTATAGTAGTCAACGTGAAAACCTATCGAATACTATCATTTAGTTCTGCTATTTTGTATAGTTCTGATTTATTTAATTGAATTGAATTTTTTTTCTCATTCTATTTTTCTTGGTTTCTAAGTGTTATTTTTGTTTTTATTCTTTCTTTCTTTCTTTATGTCATTATTATACGTATATATATTTTGTGTTTTTTCCGTTACTTTTTATCTTACGCCGATATATGCGGCAGTCCTAAGACCATAAATTCCACAGTCACTCGTAAGCCCAGTAGGGCTGGGTGAGGATTTATATTTTGTGTTTACCCGGTTGTTCATGTTATCAGTTGTATTCCTCATAAGTGACTATAATGAACAAGTTACTTGCTTACTTACAGTTAAAGCAATATATTTACATGCGCCATCTTAGATTTTTTACATTTTAGAATCAAGACAAAAAGTATCTCAACATTACGATTCATATGTTTTATATCTCTTTAAGTCTGTAAAGCAACGATTTCAACATAAAACTGAGCGGTTTATTTATATCGCGCACGGACGTCCTAGCGTGCCGCGGTCGACATCACACACAATACCGAACGGGCCTCAATAAAACGCGGAAAACCAGCGGAATTATGCGAAATACTGCGAACAACTGCGGGGTTTCCGTCGCGAAAAAGGTTTTCCGAAGTTTTCCGCGTTTTATTGATGACTCTACCGAACATCGAACAGGCGCGCAAGGATATACAGCCGGCCACCAACTTCTGCTCCGGTAAACAAATCTGCTTCTCTCCGGATAGCCCGCAGGCCTTCAGGGATTAAATCAAGACAGAATATACTTATTTGACATGGAGAAGAGGTTGGTAATACAAACAAATACGGAATATATTGCTTTAAGACAAGCCACAAGACGTCATAACAGTAGGTTAAGTTGGCAGCGATGACCTGTGTGTCATGAGAGCTCCATACACTGTGTCCTGGTACCTCCATACACACTGTGTCCTGGTGTGGTCGGCATTATTGTTAAACCAGAAGAAAAAGATGAGGACCTTTGAAATGCAGGTCGCGATGTTATCCATGGCAGATACAGAACGCTTCTGTTTTGTTCGCTGGTTCGTTGGTTCATCAGCTGATGACGAGTATTGTAACCCCTGCAGCCTCCGCTCATGTCCGTGGCTCCCAGTCTCCTCTCCCCAGACCCTCCAGAAATGCTTCCTTCTCCTCTCCCCAGACCCTCCAGAAATGCTTCCTTCTCCTCTCCCCAGACTCCCCTTTAATACTTCCTTCTCCTCTCCCGACTCTCCTTTAATGCTTCCTTCTCCTCTCCCCAGACTCTCCTTTAATACTTCCTTCTCCTCTCCCCAGACTCTCCTTTAATACTTCCTTCTCCTCTCCCGACTCTCCTTTAATGCTTCCTTCTCCTCTCCCCAGACTCTCCTTTAATACTTCCTTCTCCTCTCCCCAGACTCTCCTTTAATACTTCCTTCTCCTCTCTCGACTCTCCTTTAATGCTTCCTTCTCCTCTCCCCAGACTCTCCTTTAATACTTCCTTCTCCTCTCCCCAGACTCTCCTTTAATACTTCCTTCTCCTCTCCCAAGACTCTCCTTTAACATTTGCTTCACGATGACAGTAGATCGGGAAGAAAAGACGTTCGCACTCAGCCCTCCAGCCCGCCAGTACGTACCAACCCTCCAGCCCGCCAGTACGCACCCAGCCCGCCAGTAACGCACCCAGCCCGCCAGTACGCATCCAACCTTCCAGCACGCCAGTACGCACCCTGCCCGCCAGTACGCACCCAGCCCGCCAGTACGCACGCAGCCCGCCAGTACGCATCCAGCCTTCCAGCACGCCAGTACGCACCCAGCCCGCCAGTACGCACCCAGCCCGCCAGTACGCACCCAGCCCGCCAGTACGCACCCAGCACGCCAGTGCGCATCCAGCCCTCCGGCCCGTCAGAACGCACCCCGCCCGCCAGCGGTCCGCCTTCCCGCTCCCAGCCACGTGATCAATGGCGTATTTAGCGCCTTTCTTTCTCAAGAGGCAGACGACATTTGTCACAGTTTCGCGCCTCTTTCCAGGCGGTGGGCAGCGGCCGGCGTCAGCAAGCTTTACGGCCTCCCGAGGGGCGGCCACCGGTTCGGGAGCCGAGGGGGGCGGGGGGGCGGGGCGGTTCACGCCTAGCGATCCGGCGTTGAGGTGACGGAGGGAGGAGGGGGGGGGGCGGTCATCGGTTGGCGGGTTGCTGCCGGGGAAGGTATGGGGCGCCTGGGCAAGACCCCCATCCCCGGCCACACTCCCTCTACCCCCCCCCCCCCACCCCCACCCCTCACCTTGCTCCCCCACCCCCCTTCTTGGGGCTGTGTCTGGAGATACAACAACGCCGGGTTAGAAAAGGACATTCTCGTCTGGACCCATCAAAACTCACCCTTCGGTTTACCACCCTTTCCCAGCCCCACTTCCTTACCCACCCCCCCACCTTCTTTGTGGGCGAAACAGCGATATTTAACTCTCTTTTTTTGTCAGCCCCTGCAATTTGTTCCAATCACTTGGTTAGGGAGGTACGGGGTGGTGTGGCGGGGTGGCGGCGTAAGGGGGGTTCATGCCGTGGGGAGGCCGGGCGGAGGGAACAGGAAGAGGGGAGGGGAGGGGAGGGTCGCGTAGGGGTTACATCGGGACACAGCAGCCAGCGCTGAGCGGCGAATGAAAAGAAAGGGCTATCATGTAGTTATTCGTCTCTGACAAGAGATGTTTCTTTCGGCTCCCTCCAACCCCCCTCCCCCCCCCCCCCCGGTGAGACGCCCGGTCCCCAGTCATCATTACCGCCACCCTGGCCCGGTCGGGGCAATTGCTTTAAATTGTAGGGTGAGACAAAGGGGTGGCGCGGGTCAAACCCCCGGGGAGAGGGGCTGCGGGGGGCGGGGAGGGGAGGGGGGGAGCAGTCCGGCGGTGGCACAGAAGTCAATAGACAACGGGTCTAGAATGGCAGCGGTCTTATAGAGGGTTGGGTGGGGGCTGGGGTGAGAGTTGAGGGTTGAGGGGTCCAGAGGCGTGGGTCGTGGCTTGTCAGGGGTCGTGCGCTGGGATCATTACAGGGGCCACCCTGCCAGACCATTTACCCCAGGACCGGGGAAGGTGGGGGGGGGGGGGCGGCGGACCGCAGGGGAGAAGGCGGGGATAAACCACGACAGGGAAAATTTGTCTTGCTTTCCCGGTCGACTTCTTGCCAACGGCTGCGGTACCGTCAGGGAGGGGGGGGGTGGACCCTAGGGTGGAGGGGGGTCAGGGGTCTATATAAAACAAGGAAGCAGGATAGCAAGGGTGGCATGATAGGTTCCATAGGAGTATGGAGCGGGATAGGGGGTGGATAGGGTGTGGATAGGGGTATGGGGCGGTAGAGGGGTTGGCTAGGGATTTTGGGCGGTAGAGGGGTTACATAGGGACATAGGGCGGTAGAGGGATTGGCTAGGGATGTGGGGCGGTAGAGGGGGTGGATAGGGATGTGGGGCGGTAGGGGGGCTTGGATTGGGATGTGGGGCGGTAGAGGGGGTGGATAGGGATGTGGGGCGGTAGAGGGGGTGGATAGGGATGTGGGGCGGTAGAGGGGGTGGATAGGGATGTGGGGCGGTAGAGGGGGTGGATAGGGATGTGGGGCGGTAGAGGGGGTGGATAGGGATGTGGGGCGGTAGAGGGGCTTGGATAGGGATGGGCGGTAGAGGGGCTTGGATAGGGATGTGGGGCGGTAGAGGGGGTGGATATGGGTGTGGGGCGGTAGAGGGGGTGGATAGGGATGTGGGGCGGTAGAGGGGGTGGATAGGGATGTGGGGCGTTAGAGGGGCTTGGATAGGGATGTGGGGCGGTAGAGGGGGTGGATATGGGTGTGGGGCGGTAGAGGGGGTGGATATGGGTGTGGGGCGGTAGAGGGGGTGGATAGGGATGTGGGGCGGTAGAGGGGTGGATAGGGATGTGGGGCGGTAGAGGGGTGGATATAGGTGTGGGGCGGTAGAGGGGCTTGGATAGGGATGTGGGGCGGTAGAGGAGCTTTGATAGGGATGTGGGGCAGTAGAGGAGGTGGACATGGATGTGGGTCGGTAGCGGGGCTTGGATAGGGATGTGGGGCGGTAGAGGGGCTTGGATTGGGATGTGGGGTGGTAGAGGGGGTGGATATGGGTGTGGGGCGGTAGAGGGGCTTGGATAGGGATGTGGGGCGGTAGGGGGGCTTGGATAGGGATGTGGGGCGGTAGAGGGGCTTGGATAAGGATGTGGGGCGGTAGAGGGGGTGGATAGGGATGTGGGGCGGTAGAGGGGCTTGGATAGGGATGTGGGGCGGTAGAGGGGTGGATATGGGTGTGGGGCGGTAGAGGGGCTTGGATAGGGATGTGAGGCGGTAGAGGGGCTTGGATAGGGATGTGGGGCAGTAGAGGGGCTTAGATAGGGATGTGGGGCGGTAGAGGGGCTTGGATAGGGATGTGGGGCGGTAGAGGGGGTGGATAGGGATGTGGGGCAGTAGAGGGGCTTAGATAGGGATGTGGGGCGGTACAGGGGCTTGGATAGGGATGTGGGGCGGTAGAGGGGCTTAGATAGGGATGTGGGGCGGTAGAGGGGGTGGATAGGGATGTGGGGCGGTAGAGGGGGTGGATAGGGATGTGGGGCAGTAGCGGGGATTGGATAGGGATCTGGGACGGTAGAGGGGGTGGATATGGGTGTGGGGCGGTAGAGGGGCTTGGATAGGGATGTGGGCGGTAGAGGGGTTGGGATAGGGATGTGGGGCGGTGAAGGGGCTTGGATAGGGATGGGCGGTAGAGGGGCTTGGATAGGGACGTGGAGCGATAGAGGGGATTGGATAGGGATGTGGGGCGGTAGAGGGGCTTGGATAGGGATGTGGGGCGGTAGAGGGGCAAGGATAGGGATGTGAGGCGGTAGAGAGGCTTGGATAGGGATGTGGGGCGGTAGAGGGGCTGGGATAGGGATGTGGGGCGGTAGAGGGGCTTGGATAGGGATGTGGGGCGGTAGAGGGGCTTGGATAGGGATGTGGGGCGGTAGAGGGGCTTGGATAGGGATGTGGGGCGGTAGAGGGTGTGGATAGGGATGTGGGGCGGTAGAGGGGCTTGGATAGGGATGTGGGGCGGTAGAGGGGCAAGGATAGGGATGTGGGGCGGCAGAGGGGCTTGGATAGGGATGTGGGGCGGTAGAGGGGCTTGGATAGGGATGGGCGGTAGAGGGGCTTGGATAGGGACGTGAAGCGATAGAGGGGATTGGATAGGGATGTGGGACGGTAGAGGGGCTTGGATAGGGATGTGGGGCGGTAGAGGGGCTTGGATAGGGATGTGGGGCGGTAGAGGGGCTTGGATAGGGATGTGGGGCGGTAGAGAGGCTTGGATAGGGATGTGGGGCGGTAGAGGGGCTTGGATAGGGATGCGGGGCGGTAAAGGGGCTTGGATAGGGATGTGGGGCGGTAGAGGGTGTGGATAGCGATGTGGGCGGTAGAGGGGCTTGGATAGGGATGTGGGGCGGTAGAGGGGCTTGGATAGGGATGTGGGGCGGTAGAGGGTGTGGATAGGGATGTGGGGCGGTAGAGGGGTTGGGATAGGGATGTGGGGCGGTAGAGGGGCTTGGATAGGGATGGGCGGTAGAGGGGCTTGGATAGGGACGTGGAGCGATAGAGGGGATTGGATAGGGATGTGGGACGGTAGAGGGGCTTGGATAGGGATGTGGGGCGGTAGAGGGGCTTGGATAGGGATGTGGGGCGGTAGAGGGGCTTGGATAAGGATGTGGGGCGGTAGAGGGGCTTGGATAGGGATGCGGGGCGGTAAAGGGGCTTGGATAGGGATGTGGGGCGGTAGAGGGTGTGGATAGGGATGTGGGGCGGTAGAGGGGCTTGGATAGGGATGTGGGGCGGTAGAGGGGCTTGGATAGGGATGTGGGGCGGTAGAGGGTGTGGATAGGGATGTGGGGCGGTAGAGGGGTTGGGATAGGGATGTGGGGCGGTAGAGGGGCTTGGATAGGGATGGGCGGTAGAGGGGCTTGGATAGGGACGTGGAGCGATAGAGGGGATTGGATAGGGATGTGGGGCGGTAGAGGGGCTTGGATAGGGACGTGGGGCGGTATAAGAGGTCGGATGGGGGGGGGGGCGTATCAGACTGGTTCACGGATCTCGGGGGGGCCGTGTCACCGTGGATGAGAGGCTTCTCTGCAGCTGTGATACCGACAGATGAAGATAGGACATGATGGTAGGGGTGAGGAGGAGGGGAGTGGGGGGGGTGTTAACACCGTGATGTGGTCCGTGAAGGGGCATCAGGGCGTTGTGGGCAGCCATGTGGGGGTGGGGGGTGTCGCAGCATGTGGGGGTGGGGTGGGGGTGGGGCGCTGAGGCAGCACTTTGGGGGTGGGGTGGGGGTGGGGACGTTAGGGGACCAGATGGGCGGGGTCGTCCGTCTCCCCGAGGTCGGTGGCTCAATGCAGACAAACGAGTCCTTGAGGAGTGTTCTGTGCCCTTCCAGAATGCCCCGCGCTCCGCCTCGGCCCCCATCCCCCCCTCCCCGCCCCGCACGACCCGCCACCGACACACAGGCAGCAAACCACGAGCACCCTTGATGAGGGTGGAGAGCGCCCCTATTAGCGCCCTCTGGTGGCCAGCTGACAGGCCCTCCCGCTGGAGGGGCAGCTGAGCGCCGCCTGGCAGTTTGGAGAGTGGCGGCATTGCCCGTCACATGGTGCAGCGCGAGGCCGCGCCATCGAGGACAGACTGTGGGGACAATTGAGGCGGGCACTGAGTGAGACGGAAGGTGCCCGGATGTAGGTAAGGGTGAGGTCCATCCACGCTGTGGCTGCAGCGCCGCCTGCTCAGAGGTGTGGGGGGTGAAGGAGGGTGGATGTGTGTGTGTGGGGGGGGGGGGGGAGTATACATGACACCACCGCAGTTGAATCCAATTCGGGTAGCTGCCGTGGTCGGGAGGTGGCGTGCTCGACAGCTGACCAACAGGTTGTCTTATTGCGAGCGAAGTGCTGGCCGGGCAGAGCCTAGTGTGGGCGGAGCGCTGTGTGGGCGAAGTGCAGTGTTTGCGAGCGCGGTGGGCGGTGCGCAGTGTGGGCGGAGCCCTGTGTGGACGGAGCACAGTGTGCGGAGCGTAGTGTCGCGGTGCGCAGTGTGGACGGGTTGCAGTATGGGCGGATCGCGGTGGGCGGAGCGCTGTGTGGGCGGAACGCTGTGTGGGCGGAGCGCGGTGGGCGGTGCGCAGTGCGGGCGGAACGTTGTGTGGGCGGAACGCGGTGGGCGGAGCGCTGTGTGGGCGGAACGTTGTGTGGGGCGGAGCGCGGTGGGCGGTGCGCAGTGCGGGCGGAGCGCTGTTTGGACGGAGCGCGGTGGGCGGATCGCGGTGGGCGGAGCGCTGTGTGGGCGGAGCGCGGTGGGCGGAGCCCCTGTGTGGACGGAGCCCTGTGTGGACGGAGCACAGTGGGCGGAGCGTAGTGTGGTCGGATCGCGGCGGGCGGAGCGCTTGTGTGGACGGAGCGCGGTGGGCGGAGCGCTGTGTGGGCGGAACGCTGTGGTGGGCGGAGCGCAGTGTGGGCAGAACACGGCGAGCGGAGCGCAATATGGGCGGAGCGCAATAAGGGCGGAGCGCTGTGTGGGCGGAGCGTTGTGTGAGCGGGGCACAGTGTGGGCGGAGCGCTGTGGCGAAGTACATTGGGCAGATCACAGCGTCGGCGAAACACATGTGGGCGGGGTACAGTTTTAGTATATCGTTTAGTGGATGGCAGTGTTTTACCCCATTACGTTCAACATACCCATGTCGATGTAACCAAAACATTGTCGGGAGGCAATAAGCAATCTTCGCTTGTAAGAATAAAAATCACGCCGTAAACTCCTTCCTTGTCCCCCTGTAGGAGCCATTACAAGAGAAGTTTGGCGGTGTAAGCCATTAACCGGGGAGAGAAGACCTCGTTACCGGCTGGGGGCGAGATCTCGGCGTGGTCATCAGTGGACGAGACTAGCGCCTCGTTAGACGGTTCGTTAAGACAACCCGCTCCACCACCGCCAAGACAATGCCAACGGGGGAGGCTCATGGCTTCCCACCAGAAACACTCCCTTTGGAGAGGTCCCAGAAAAATATTTATTGAGACTTTGCCCTATAAAAACCTCCATGGAATTAGCTCCACGGATGCCGAACCAAAGGAGAGTTTTTCCGGATAAAACCCCCTCAACACGGAGCGATTGCCGCCATTCCCCTGCGCTGGGGCGTCGGCGTGAATTAATCACGGTTTGTCGAAAGCGACTCGATGTTTTCACAAATAACTTAGCAGTTTTCTCTTTTCTTTGTCTCTGCTGTGAACTGGATAGCCTGGTGGTCCGCTATTATCTGGATAGCAATACGTAGTCTGTATGTGTCTGTCTATAGGGTGGGTATCTGAACAGGCATATATCTCTCTCTGACAAGACCCGTACATATGGATCGGTCTACTCATTGTAGTTACTTCTGCAAAGTATGGGTAGTGGTTAGTCTTATATATAATGATGAGATCCCAATAGAGTCAGGGGCGGATCCAGAAAATCTGGATAAGGAGGACCGATTTCAGGGTCGGATCCAGATATACTGGATAGGGGGGGCCGGTTTCGGTTTTCATATGTTAAATGGTATAAATGTCGGCACTTTAATGGTGGGGGGGGGGGGGGGCGGGCCGGGTCGCCCCACCCCCCTGGATCCGCCCCTGAGAGTGGTCAGACCTGTAAAAGGGCGGGTTGTCTTAAAGTTACATGTGGAGCTGACCGTTGCAACGGCTGTACCAAAATGAACATAAACAGGAAATGTTACCTTTGACCACAAGCAGTGTCAACGGCCACCGCCAAAGAAAAAGTGGCGCTCCGGACGCTTCTATTGTCTCATATAATTTAGCGCTTGGGCCCCCTGTCGGTGGCACCGGTAAACGACTTGTGTACACACGTTTATGACGTTTCAAATCAGCACAAGTTTTCATTTTTGTGGCGGACAATTCATGAATTTGAAAGGTTTCGCTCATTGGCAGATAAATGGTGAGCGATATGGTAGGTGTTTATTGTCTGTTATGAACCTTAAGGCCTTAGGTTTGTGTTCTTATACGCACATTTGGCATTCAAAAACAGCGAAACAACTCCACATGCAACTTTAAATGATGGTTCGTGTTCAGGAAAAGACGTTCTTCGAGAGCTTAGCCATATATATATATAGAGTAGTTAGCAATATATATATATAGAGTAGTTAGCAATATATAGTAGTTAGCCCAGTGGCACAGGGTCATTATGCCTGTAACGTAGTTCAGCCCATAGTGTCAGTACATGTGGTTTCTATATCTTACTGGATGCCCGCGATGTCCAATTGATAATATCACGGTATAATGTGTTTTCAGATTCGGGAAATCGGAATTAGTACATTTTTGGTTTAATGCGACGGGCCTTCTTACACGTGGACACGGTCGATATCTATATATCCAGAGTCATGTACGTAAGGAAAAAAGTGCAAGGAGGAAATTGAAGGACAAAAATCCGGCTGTCGCTCTGCCTGAAAGCCAACCCTGATGGAAGTTAACAGCGAGACTAATGCTCACAGGGAATGATACGTAGCAGGAAATTGGCGCAAAACCCCGGCACTGGCCCAGGCCAGGCAGGCGCTGAGCGGGGCTGGGCGCTGGGCGGCGGGCGGCAGGGACTGGGCGGAGGGACCCCCCCCCCCCACCCCCCCCCGCCCCGTGGCGGCGGGGCCCCCCACCCCCCAGTCGATTGGCAGCAGGCAAGTTTTGCTGAGGTTTGCCGTCAGTCAGGAACAAAACTACCCCGGCCATGCCTACCCGAGACGTGTCTTAAATGACAATGGCAGAGGATCGTTTGCGCAAAGTACCGATAAGCTAATTAATGTTTTTCGCCTTCCTCCATCAGCCCGGGGCAGACTTTAATACCCCGCGTATCGGGGGTTCCTCCCCATGTCCCCGGTACGGGATTACCGCCCTCTCGCCCCGTATTAATGCATAAACTGGCACCACGACGCCCGCCCGAGCTAAAGCCGCTCCCCCCCCCCCCCGCCCCTCCTCTCCAAGAAGCGGAATTCCTTCACTTTAGTTCGGCGATAAAAATCACAGAGGGGAAGTTAGTTTGGAGTGAGTGTGTCGTGTAAAAAATTTGCGGCTTTGTTATAGCGGTGGATTCGGGAAGGAATTAGCTGAAAGCAATATTGGTGGTGGCGGAGCATGGCTGGGTCTATGACGGACTTGGCGGGTGGCGAGCAAAGGGGGGAGGAGGGGGGAGAGGGTGGGTGTGGGGCAGCAGGGTAACAAGCCCGGTGGGTCGTATAAGATGGCCATAGCATCATGGTGGGTGGTCACAATGAAGGATTGTGTCGTTAATAAAGAATAGGGTGACATGACTCCATAGGCCGTGGAGAGGAAGAATAAGGGTTGGGGGGCGGGGGGTGAAGGGGGTGAGGGTGGCGAAGGGTTGCGGATTGAGGAGGGTTTACGGGTGGGGGAAGATGACCGGTGGAGGCGTGGGGGGGGAGGGTGTGAGGGTAGTGACGAAGAGATGACTGAGTGGAGGGACGAGGAAGGGGTTGTGGGATGGGGTGTAGCTAGCTGCCCTTGAGGGGTTCCGGAAGGGGCGATCAAGCTGGCGGGCTGACGTATCACCGCCCCCCCCCCCACTCCCACCCTGAGACTCTCCTGATCCCTGATCACAATGCTATCTGCTCACACAGACTCTCTTGGGGGGGGGGGTGCACCGACTTGCCATTGGATCTTTATCCTGCGCAAACAGGGATATTTCACATTTGTGAGGCTTGCACTAGGTCACCAACTGCTGGTCTGACCTCACTGACCACAATACAACTTGGCCACGTATCACCAGAAACAAGGCCGACCCTGCATCGCGGGACAAATAGCCACCCTACACCAATAGACACGGAGCACACTATACCACAGAACAACATAGACAAAGTACACGTGAGAGCGAGGGACAGAGAGGCGCGAACTAAAGCACAGACCATCGATTGGGGAGCAGTGTAGCCCTCCCTGTGTGTGAGTGGCATACTGTTACACTCTGGCGTTGATGGGTACGGCAGACACCAGCCTCATCCCCAGCATCACAACCGATTGATTATTCATGGGCAAAGATAGCTGTTGAATGACCTTCACATTGGTCAAAGAGCGGAGAACAATGGTTGGTGGAAGTGTCGTGGACAAGAGAGGGGAGAGTTATAGGCAAACAACTCATGGGTGTCCATTCCTGGGTGGCAGGGCGCCGCCCATGTTTAATACTTGACGACCAGGGCACAGAAGCCTTGTATACATCGCGGTTCACTATCAGGACGGCGGGCTGCAGAGGAGAGAAGGCAGAATGATGGGGACAGCGGAGCATAGGCAGCTGACCAGACATAATAGTCAGCTAGTTAGGAGCAACCGACTTAATAGGCAGCTAATCATGCGCAACAAACTTAACAGTCCGCTGACTTGGCGCAACAGGCTTAACAGTCCGCTGACTTGGCGCAACAGGCTTAACAGTCCGCTGACTTGGCGCAACAGGCTGAATAGTCAGCTAGCTAAGCGCAACAGACTGAATAGTCAGCTGACTGGGCGCAACAGACTTGATAGGAAGGAACAGTACAAGGAGGGAGTGTACAGAAAGGATTGATACAGGAAGAAATTGTACAGGAAGGAATGATAAAGGACGGAAATGTACAGGAAGGAATTGTACAGGAAGCAATTGTAACGGAGGGAATTGTACAAGATGAAATTGTACAGGTAGGACTAGTACAGGAAGCAATGGTACAGGAAGGAACTGAACAGGAAGGATTGATAGAGGAAGGATTGATACAGGAAGGATCGATACAGGAAGGATTGATACAGGAAGGACAGGAAGGATTGCAGGAAACGATTGATACAGGAAGAAATGGTGAAGGAAAGACTTGGGTGAGAATGGATATTGCGCGAAAGACTACAATGATGGAAAGGACACGTGCTGTGTACTAACTGTGTTGCAGTGTGCTGTAACCTACAACAAGCCCAATAAACTTTAAAAGACATTTCCACATGACAGTAGCGTTCCCCGCCATCCGGTGGGTACGGTCTGCCGCCTACTGCCCCCCCCCCCACCCCCTCCCCACCCCCCGCTCCAGGACCTCCAGGACTTACCGGGTCCAGATCCACTCCGCCAGGTACTCCGTGCGTCACACCGGTATTCCAGAGAGAAGGCGTTAAACGGTCATGTTGAGTCGCTCTGTGTGGCCGTCACGGGGAGGAGGGGTCGGGTTACATAATCCATATCAGGCCGGCAACAGGTGTGGCGGGCTAGGTAGGGACCGGGGTTCTTAGTGCTGGCGGCGGGCGGCAGGGCGGTGGAGGGGAGGGCTAGGGACCGGCGTCCTTAGTGCTGGCGGCGGGCGGCAGGGCGGTGGGGGGTCGGGCTAGGGACCGTGGGGGTGCGGGGGTCGATACCACAGCCTGTTCCGGAGATCGTGTCCGTGTGTCCGACTGGCTGCCGCCACACCTTTGGATCCACGCCTCTTCACAGTCTGGGACTCCCTCCAGTCGCCCGGATCCTCCTCGGGATTACCGGACGCTCACTCCGCATTCGGGATCCTGCGGCTATGGATGTTGGGGCGTCTCAATGGATCCGTCTGGATCTGACGGGGGACTCAGGGCGGCAGGTAGGTAGGTGCATCCGGGTCAGGATCCGGGCCAGGGCCTCCGCACACGCTTGGCCTGCGGAGGGATCCTGATTGTAGCCCACTTAATGGCAGGAGTTACAGTGCGAAGGAGTCTGGATTAGATCTGTGCCGCCTCAACCGAAGGCACGGCAGTTCCCCTAACGCTCCAGGGATACGGCGGGCGGACTGAGCCGTCAGGGGTGGATACGGGAGGCGTCCCTTGACGCTGCCCACTCCCACAGAGACCAGATGAGTCAGTCAGTGGCTCAGGACCGCTGATCCTGTTGTAAGACAGTCAGTGGTTGAGGAGGGTCTATAGCATCAGACGTCTGTGTTGACTTGGATGACATCTCCTGTATCTTGTGCTTGTATCTCACGCCACATCGCCTGGCTGACGTCCTGGCCTCTCGCTGTCGACCTCAATCTCCTGACGCGAGGTGGCGTTGTTACGTGTGCGGTGTCGGTGTGAAGCCGATTCTCCGACGGCGGAAAACAAGTCTGCTCGCCTACCTGTCTGGCTGGCGGACTGCGGTGAGTGGCACGGCGGCTGGCAGGAGGCTGGCAATGGGCTGGCAGGCTGGCTGGCTGGCTCCGGCAGCATGGCTCTCTCAGCGTGGCACGGCCTGGCATGGGCTGGCAGGCTGGCTAGCTGACATGGGTTAGCAGGCTGGCTGGCATGGGCTGGCATGGGCTGGCAGGCGGCCTGGTTGGCGGGCCTGGTCGCTGGTGTATCATGGGTTGGCTGGCGCTCTGTGTTGGATTCCCTGGCCGCTCGACCTGACCGGTGGTGTGTGGCAGGCAGGCAGCGAGCACACGGAGAATCCTGGCCTGGCGAAGTGGCTGGCTGGCGCGCTGTGCTGTTAGTTGAACTGTCACTGCTGCTGCTGGCTGCTGCTGGCTGCTGGCTGCTGCTGGCTGCTGCTGCTGACTGACTTAGCGGAAGGAACACACGCCCCCCACCCCGTGCCTCCCCAGCCGCCCCAACCATCGCCTGCCATGGATTAATAACAATAAAACGGCCACAGAGAGTATCGAACCGAGCACGTTGTCTCTGCGGACTGGCGGGGGGCGGCGCCGTGAGACCCCCCCCCCCCGGTACAAGTCAGGGGGCTTTGACTGGGGCTTGGTGTTCTCATCGCAGAAGTGAAAAATACGAGTAGCAAAGGGTGGGGCTAGGGGAGGGGTAAGGGTAAGGATGAAGCTGATGGCAACGGGGGAATGGAGATAAGACAAGGTGGAAGATGCAGGTGTGGAGGAGGGAGGGGTGGAATGGGGAGGGTGTGGAGGAGGGAGGGGTGGGATGGGGAGGGTGGGATGGGAGGGGGTGGAGGAGAGAGGGTGGCATGGTGAGGGTAGGGTGGGATGGGGAGGGTGGGGAGGAGGGAGGGTGGGATGGGGAGGGTGTGGACGAGGGAGGGGTGGGATGGGAGGGGGTGGAGGAGGGAGGGGTGGGATAGGGAGGGTGTGGAGGAGGGAGGGGTGGGATGGGGAGGGTGGGATGGGAGGGGGTGGAGGAGAGAGGGTGGCATGGTGAGGGTAGGGTGGGATGGGGAGGGTGGGGAGGAGGGAGGGGTGGGATGGGGAGTGTGTGCACGAGGGAGGGGTGGGATGGGAGGGGGTGGAGGAGAGAGGGTGGGATGGGTAGGGTGTTGAGGAGGGACGGTGGGATGGGGAGGGTGTGGAGGAGGGAGAGGTGGAATGGGAGAGTTGAGGCGGTCATCCCTACTGAGAAAGATGGGAGGGTCCGGACCCCCAATATATATATATATATATTAGGAACACGGAGTTGGAGTTTGAATATGGAGAACGTTGCCTTTTAATGTACACAGAGCTGGCCTACAAGACAATGGAACAAGTGTCGAAGCTCCGTGAATACGGAATTCAGCACGATTTGAGGGACCATCTAGCTGTAGGCAATATGAGCTCCAGGCCTGAGAGTCGGAGCCGCCTTGTATCAGGTATGGATCTATTGCCACAATAACGTGCTTCAATTCTTCCGGACTAAAAGCACTGACAAAATCTGACAAAGTAAACAGATGACATTCGTCCTCTCACGGCGCTCGGCGCTCGGCGCTCTCGCTGGAGGCCACAATGTAAAGACTGGTTCCATGGCTTTATTGGGTATCATAGCCCAGGACCCACGTGGTGGCCTAGGGAATGATTAACTGGCGGGGAGATTAAAGCTGAATAAACACGCCCTGGTCATGTCTGGTCGAACGCCACAACGGGGACGTCACGCGGCATCGCACGGCACTGTCGACGTCCGGAGAAATCCGCTAGACTCGAGCGATACGCTAGGCTCGAGCGATGCGCCAGGTTCGAGCGATGCGCTAGGCTCGAGCGATGTGCTAGGCTTGAAAGATGCGCTAGGCTATAGCGATGCACTAGGCTTTAGCGATGCGCTAGGCTCGGGAGACGCGCTAGGCGCGAACGATGCGCTAGGCTCGAGCGATGCGCTAGGCTCGAGAGACGCGCTAGGCGCGAGCGATGCGCTAGGCGCGAGCGATGCGCTAGGCTCGAGAGACGCGCTAGGCGCGAGCGATGCGCTAGGCTCTTTCTTGCTCGCCACACCGCACATCATATTTATGGATATAGTTATTCTGAATAATTTCGTATTTCGCGATATGACTCCCAATTATGAGCGTTAATTCGAATCTAGTTTGAGGCAGAAGGCGTCAGGTTCGAAGGACCCGTTCTGAAGTTTGCAATAGACGTTTGGTGCCTCTGGGGTTTAAACTTCCAGCCAAACCTAATCCCAGTCCAGAACAGGACAGCTACCTCACTTAACACTGATCAGGTTACCTAGGAACACGGCCGCGCCTGTCGCGCTGTGCGCCCTCATCATCGCTGCATCATGGCGGGGGAAAGTGCCTCCACCCACTCCTCCACAATAAAACTCACCCTTCCCTGCCACTTAACCCGCCCGACTGGTTCCCTGAGGCTAACTCGCGGGGAAGCGGGGACCAGCTTACCGAACCCCTAGTTTTTGTAATGAAACCGGAAACGAAGGGCATTGTAGGACGGTCGATTGCTTTTAGCTACTTCCCCGCCGTCCTCTCTCCGTGTAGATGGCGAGCCCAGCGGGAAGGGCTCATAATGGAACATTTGTCCGTAAAAACTAGATCCCACACCTTCCGTCTGGCTTTGGATGCCTTTTCCGGCGTGTCAGTGGGGACACTGCACTGCCACCTAGTGAGAGGAAATTCACTTCACTCGGCCCCTGTTAATGGCACGATAGGTAACAATGACTTCAGAAAAAGGAGCCATTAGGCGATCGATGGTGGAGACGGCGGTCTGGGCCATGGCGTGGAGGTACCCCCCGGGGCGGGGACCCCTCCAAACGGCAACTCGGCCACCACGCCTCGATCCCTCTGTCAAATCAGCAGTGACGGGGCAGGTTTGACTTTCGTGACGTCCACCCTCCCACCCGATTCCCCCCCCCCCCCCGGCCAAACACAGCATTAGGAACGGTCTTTGTGCTGGTTAAGCGCTTATGACATGGCTAGTGGGCTGTGATATTGCGACGCCAAGTCAAAGTGGCGTTTGTATAAAGACTTGGGAGTCACGGGGGGGTGACTACCGCCCCACCCCACTCCACCCCTCCTCCCACCGCCTCCCTCCCTCCCTCCCTCCCGGGGGGTTAAACGGGGCTGCCGGGGCACACATCATAATAAAGGATACAGGGGGTTTCGGAGTAGTCCCTGGCTTCTTCCTCCAGTTGTCCGGGGCTATCCTACTTATAGACTCTGTAGATTCCGCGCTGAATGGCTGACGTGACAGGATGGCTGGCGGGACCGGCGTCTGAAAACATGGCGGTCGTCGCCGTCGCAGCGGCATGCAACTCACGGGGCACCCTCTCGCGGAACGCCGGGGAACTAGTCACGCTAGGGAGTGGGGGGGGGGATCATGTAGTGTGTGGTTGTGGGGAGGGGTGACCAAACCATTGCCAGTGGAAAAAGATTCAGAAGAAAATGTGTCTGCCTTTTTGAGCAGATCCACGAGTTGGTTCATTGGATGGTATTAATTACCACCTATTGTGTCCTATTCTTTAACCCCAGCCTCTATTGCAGGCGTTGCCCCTGACAACGAGACGTGTACAGTAGCAGTGTTATTCGAGGATTGTGTTAAAAAAAATGTGAAAGGAAACCTACATTAATTTAAGGAGAAAGCACGAATTGGCATTTTCTATGTCTTCCTCTGCCTTCCGCAAAGTGTCGGTTCGTGCATGAAAATCGACGCTTTAAGACAATAGCATGACGTCACTTTGACCACAACCCATATACAGCAGCTCGGGAAAGAAAGAACCAATCTTCGTCACCCCAATTATACACCATGAATATTCATATAATTAAGAAATCTAATTGTGTATATATATATATTAGCATGAAGTATAGTTAACCTGTGAAGTGTGAAATAAAAAAATAAACATGTTTTTTTTAAAGACATACTAGTGGGGTTTTCCCTAAATGCCCTGTTCCGTCTGCTCTAGTATCTGGTATTATGGTATGTTCCGCCTGCTCTAGTATCTGGTATTATGGTATGTTCCGTCTGCTCTAGTATTTGGTATTATGGTATGTTCCATCTGCTCTAGTATCTGGTATTATGGTATGTTCCGCCTGCTCTAGTATCTGGTATTATGGTATGTTCCGTCTGCTCTAGTATTTGGTATTATGGTATGTTCCATCTGCTCTAGTATCTGGTATTATGGTATGTTCCGCCTGCTCTAGTATCTGGTATTATGGTATGTTCCGTCTGCTCTAGTATCTGGTATTATGGTATGTTCCGTCTGCTCTAGTATCTGGTATTATGGTATGTTCCGTCTGCTCTAGTATCTGGTAATTTGGTATGTTCCGTCTGCGCTAGTATCTGGTATTATGGTATGCTTCGTCTGCTCTAGTATCTAGTATTATGGTATGTTCCGTCTGCTCTAGTATCTGGTATTATGGTATGTTCCGTCTGCTCTAGTATCTGGTATTATGGTGTATTCCGTCTGCTCTAGTATCTGGTATTATGGTATGCTCCGTCTGCTCTAGTATCTAGTATTATGGTATGTTCCGTCTGCTCTAGTATCTGGTATTATGGTATGTTCCGTCTGCTCTAGTATCTGGTATTATGGTGTATTCCGTCTGCTCTAGTATCTGGTATTATGGTATGTTCCGTCTGCTCTAGTATCTGGTATTATGGTATGTTCCGTCTGCTCTAGTATCTGGTATTATGGTATGTTCCGTCTGCTCTAGTATCTGGTATTATGGTATGTTCCGTCTGCTCTAGTATCTGGTATTATGGTATGTTCCGTCTGCTCTAGTATCTGGTATTATGATATGCTCCGTCTGCTCTAGTATCTGGTATTATGGTATGTTCCGTCTGCTCTAGTATCTGGTATTATGGTATGTTCCGTCTGCTCTAGTATCTGGTATTATGGTATGTTCCGTCTGCTCTAGTATCTGGTATTATGGTATGTTCCGTCTGCTCTAGTATCTGGTATTATGGTATGTTCCGTCTGCTCTAGTATCTGGTATTATGATATGCTCCGTCTGCTCTAGTATCTGGTATTATGGTATGTTCCGTCTGCTCTAGTATCTGGTATTATGGTGTATTCCGTCTGCTCTAGTATCTGGTATTATGGTATGTTCCGTCTGCTCTAGTATCTGGTATTATGGTATGTTCCGTCTGCTCTAGTATATGGTATTATGGTATGCTCCGTCTGCTCTAGTATATGGTATTATGGTATGCTCCGTCTGCTCTAGTATCTGGTATTATGGTATGTTCCGTCTGCTCTAGTATCTGGTATTAGGGTATGTTCCGTCTGCTCTAGTATCTGGTATTATGGTATGTTCCGTCTGCTCTAGTATCTGGTATTATGGTATGTTCCGTCTGCTCTAGTATCTGGTATTATGGTATGTTCCGTCTGCTCTAGTATCTAGTATTATGGTATGTTCCGTCTGCTCTAGTATCTGGTATTATGGTATGTTCCGTCTGCTCTAGTATCTGGTATTATGGTATGTTCCGTCTGCTCTAGTATCTAGTATTATGGTATGTTCCGTCTGCTCTAGTATCTGGTATTATGGTATGTTCCGTCTGCTCTAGTATCTGGTATTATGGTATGTTCCGTCTGCTCTAGTATCTGGTATTATGGTATGTTCCGTCTGCTCTAGTATCTAGTATTATGGTATGTTCCGTCTGCTCTAGTATCTGGTATTATGGTATGTTCCGTCTGCTCTAGTATCTGGTATTATGGTATGTTCCGTCTGCTCTAGTATCTGGTATTATGGTATGTTCCGTCTGCTCTAGTATATGGTATTATGGTATGCTCCGTCTGTTCTAGTATATGGTATTATGGTATGCTCCGTCTGCTCTAGTATCTGGTATTATGGTATGTTCCGTCTGCTCTAGTATCTGGTATTAGGGTATGTTCCGTCTGCTCTAGTATCTGGTATTATGGTATGTTCCGTCTGCTCTAGTATCTGGTATTAGGGTATGTTCCGTCTGCTCTAGTATCTGGTATTATGGTATGTTCCGTCTGCTCTAGTATCTGGTATTATGGTATGTTCCGTCTGCTCTAGTATCTGGTATTATGGTGTATTCCGTCTGCTCTAGTATCTAGTATTATGGTATGTTCCGTCTGCTCTAGTATCTGGTATTATGGTATGTTCCGTCTGCTCTAGTATCTGGTATTATGGTATGTTCCGTCTGCTCTAGTATCTGGTATTATGGTATGTTCCGTCTGCTCTAGTATCTGGTATTATGGTATGTTCCGTCTGCTCTAGTATCTGGTATTATGATATGCTCCGTCTGCTCTAGTATCTGGTATTATGGTATGTTCCGTCTGCTCTAGTATCTGGTATTATGGTATGTTCCGTCTGCTCTAGTATCTGGTATTATGGTATGTTCCGTCTGCTCTAGTATCTGGTATTATGATATGTTCCGTCTGCTCTAGTATCTGGTATTATGGTATGTTCCGTCTGCTCTAGTATCTGGTATTATGATATGCTCCGTCTGCTCTAGTATCTGGTATTATGGTATGTTCCGTCTGCTCTAGTATCTGGTATTATGGTGTATTCCGTCTGCTCTAGTATCTGGTATTATGGTATGTTCCGTCTGCTCTAGTATCTGGTATTATGGTATGTTCCGTCTGCTCTAGTATATGGTATTATGGTATGCTCCGTCTGCTCTAGTATATGGTATTATGGTATGCTCCGTCTGCTCTAGTATCTGGTATTATGGTATGTTCCGTCTGCTCTAGTATCTGGTATTAGGGTATGTTCCGTCTGCTCTAGTATCTGGTATTATGGTATGTTCCGTCTGCTCTAGTATCTGGTAATATGGTATGTTCCGCCTGCTCTAGTATCTGGTATTATGGTATGTTCCGTCTGCTCTAGTATTTGGTATTATGGTATGTTCCATCTGCTCTAGTATCTGGTATTATGGTATGTTCCGCCTGCTCTAGTATCTGGTATTATGGTATGTTCCGTCTGCTCTAGTATTTGGTATTATGGTATGTTCCATCTGCTCTAGTATCTGGTATTATGGTATGTTCCGCCTGCTCTAGTATCTGGTATTATGGTATGTTCCGTCTGCTCTAGTATCTGGTATTATGGTATGTTCCGTCTGCTCTAGTATCTGGTATTATGGTATGTTCCGTCTGCTCTAGTATCTGGTAATTTGGTATGTTCCGTCTGCTCTAGTATCTGGTATTATGGTATGTTCCGTCTGCGCTAGTATCTGGTATTATGGTATGTTCCGTCTGCTCTAGTATCTGGTATTATGGTATGCTCCGTCTGCTCTAGTATCTGGTATTATGGTATGCTTCGTCTGCTCTAGTATCTAGTATTATGGTATGTTCCGTCTGCTCTAGTATCTGGTATTATGGTATGTTCCGTCTGCTCTAGTATCTGGTATTATGGTGTATTCCGTCTGCTCTAGTATCTGGTATTATGGTATGCTCCGTCTGCTCTAGTATCTAGTATTATGGTATGTTCCGTCTGCTCTAGTATCTGGTATTATGGTATGTTCCGTCTGCTCTAGTATCTGGTATTATGGTGTATTCCGTCTGCTCTAGTATCTGGTATTATGGTATGTTCCGTCTGCTCTAGTATCTGGTATTATGGTATGTTCCGTCTGCTCTAGTATCTGGTATTATGGTATGTTCCGTCTGCTCTAGTATCTGGTATTATGGTATGTTCCGTCTGCTCTAGTATCTGGTATTATGGTATGTTCCGTCTGCTCTAGTATCTGGTATTATGATATGCTCCGTCTGCTCTAGTATCTGGTATTATGGTATGTTCCGTCTGCTCTAGTATCTGGTATTATGGTATGTTCCGTCTGCTCTAGTATCTGGTATTATGGTATGTTCCGTCTGCTCTAGTATCTGGTATTATGGTATGTTCCGTCTGCTCTAGTATCTGGTATTATGATATGCTCCGTCTGCTCTAGTATCTGGTATTATGGTATGTTCCGTCTGCTCTAGTATCTGGTATTATGGTGTATTCCGTCTGCTCTAGTATCTGGTATTATGGTATGTTCCGTCTGCTCTAGTATCTGGTATTATGGTATGTTCCGTCTGCTCTAGTATATGGTATTATGGTATGCTCCGTCTGCTCTAGTATATGGTATTATGGTATGCTCCGTCTGCTCTAGTATCTGGTATTATGGTATGTTCCGTCTGCTCTAGTATCTGGTATTAGGGTATGTTCCGTCTGCTCTAGTATCTGGTATTATGGTATGTTCCGTCTGCTCTAGTATCTGGTATTATGGTATGTTCCGTCTGCTCTAGTATCTGGTATTATGGTATGTTCCGTCTGCTCTAGTATCTAGTATTATGGTATGTTCCGTCTGCTCTAGTATCTGGTATTATGGTATGTTCCGTCTGCTCTAGTATCTGGTATTATGGTATGTTCCGTCTGCTCTAGTATCTAGTATTATGGTATGTTCCGTCTGCTCTAGTATCTGGTATTATGGTATGTTCCGTCTGCTCTAGTATCTGGTATTATGGTATGTTCCGTCTGCTCTAGTATCTGGTATTATGGTATGTTCCGTCTGCTCTAGTATCTAGTATTATGGTATGTTCCGTCTGCTCTAGTATCTGGTATTATGGTATGTTCCGTCTGCTCTAGTATCTGGTATTATGGTATGTTCCGTCTGCTCTAGTATCTGGTATTATGGTATGTTCCGTCTGCTCTAGTATATGGTATTATGGTATGCTCCGTCTGCTCTAGTATATGGTATTATGGTATGCTCCGTCTGCTCTAGTATCTGGTATTATGGTATGTTCCGTCTGCTCTAGTATCTGGTATTAGGGTATGTTCCGTCTGCTCTAGTATCTGGTATTATGGTATGTTCCGTCTGCTCTAGTATCTGGTATTAGGGTATGTTCCGTCTGCTCTAGTATCTGGTATTATGGTATGTTCCGTCTGCTCTAGTATCTGGTATTATGGTATGTTCCGTCTGCTCTAGTATCTGGTATTATGGTGTATTCCGTCTGCTCTAGTATCTAGTATTATGGTATGTTCCGTCTGCTCTAGTATCTGGTATTATGGTATGTTCCGTCTGCTCTAGTATCTGGTATTATGGTATGTTCCGTCTGCTCTAGTATCTGGTATTATGGTATGTTCCGTCTGCTCTAGTATCTGGTATTATGGTATGTTCCGTCTGCTCTAGTATCTGGTATTATGATATGCTCCGTCTGCTCTAGTATCTGGTATTATGGTATGTTCCGTCTGCTCTAGTATCTGGTATTATGGTATGTTCCGTCTGCTCTAGTATCTGGTATTATGGTATGTTCCGTCTGCTCTAGTATCTGGTATTATGATATGTTCCGTCTGCTCTAGTATCTGGTATTATGGTATGTTCCGTCTGCTCTAGTATCTGGTATTATGATATGCTCCGTCTGCTCTAGTATCTGGTATTATGGTATGTTCCGTCTGCTCTAGTATCTGGTATTATGGTGTATTCCGTCTGCTCTAGTATCTGGTATTATGGTATGTTCCGTCTGCTCTAGTATCTGGTATTATGGTATGTTCCGTCTGCTCTAGTATATGGTATTATGGTATGCTCCGTCTGCTCTAGTATATGGTATTATGGTATGCTCCGTCTGCTCTAGTATCTGGTATTATGGTATGTTCCGTCTGCTCTAGTATCTGGTATTAGGGTATGTTCCGTCTGCTCTAGTATCTGGTATTATGGTATGTTCCGTCTGCTCTAGTATCTGGTATTATGGTATGTTCCGTCTGCTCTAGTATCTGGTATTATGGTATGTTCCGTCTGCTCTAGTATCTAGTATTATGGTATGTTCCGTCCGCTCTAGTATCTGGTATTATGGTATGTTCCGTCTGCTCTAGTATCTGGTATTATGGTATGTTCCGTCTGCTCTAGTATCTAGTATTATGGTATGTTCCGTCTGCTCTAGTATCTGGTATTATGGTATGTTCCGTCTGCTCTAGTATCTGGTATTATGGTATGTTCCGTCTGCTCTAGTATCTGGTATTATGGTATGTTCCGTCTGCTCTAGTATCTAGTATTATGGTATGTTCCGTCTGCTCTAGTATCTGGTATTATGGTATGTTCCGTCTGCTCTAGTATCTGGTATTATGGTATGTTCCGTCTGCTCTAGTATCTGGTATTATGGTATGTTCCGTCTGCTCTAGTATATGGTATTATGGTATGCTCCGTCTGCTCTAGTATATGGTATTATGGTATGCTCCGTCTGCTCTAGTATCTGGTATTATGGTATGTTCCGTCTGCTCTAGTATCTGGTATTAGGGTATGTTCCGTCTGCTCTAGTATCTGGTATTATGGTATGTTCCGTCTGCTCTAGTATCTGGTATTAGGGTATGTTCCGTCTGCTCTAGTATCTGGTATTATGGTATGTTCCGTCTGCTCTAGTATCTGGTATTATGGTATGTTCCGTCTGCTCTAGTATCTGGTATTATGGTGTATTCCGTCTGCTCTAGTATCTAGTATTATGGTATGTTCCGTCCGCTCTAGTATCTGGTATTATGGTATGTTCCGTCTGCTCTAGTATCTGGTATTATGGTATGTTCCGTCTGCTCTAGTATCTGGTATTATGGTATGTTCCGTCTGCTCTAGTATCTGGTATTATGGTATTTTCCGTCTGCTCTAGTATCTGGTAATTTGGTATGTTCCGTCTGCTCTAGTATCTGGTATTATGGTATGTTCCGTCTGCTCTAGTATCTGGTATTATGGTATGTTCCGTCTGCTCTAGTATCTGGTATTATGGTATGTTCCGTCTGCTCTAGTATCTGGTATTATGGTATGTTCCGTCTGCTCTAGTATCTGGTATTATGGTATGTTCCGTCTGCTCTAGTATCTGGTATTATGGTGTATTCCGTCTGCTCTAGTATCTAGTATTATGGTATGTTCCGTCTGCTCTAGTATCTGGTATTATGGTATGTTCCGTCTGCTCTAGTATCTGGTAATTTGGTATGTTCCGTCTGCTCTAGTATCTGGTATTATGGTATGTTCCGTCTGCTCTAGTATCTGGTATTATGGTATGTTCGTCTGCTCTAGTATCTGGTATTATGGTATGTTCCGTCTGCTCTAGTGTCTGGTATTATGGTATGTTCCGTCTGCTCTAGTATCTGGTATTATGGTATGTTCCGTCTGCTCTAGTATCTGGTATTATGGTATGTTCCGTCTGCTCTAGTATCTGGTATTATGGTATGTTCCGTCTGCTCTAGTATCTGGTATTATGGTATGTTCCGTCTGCTCTAGTATCTGGTATTATGGTATGTTCCGTCTGCTCTAGTATCTGGTATTATGGTATGTTCCGTCTGCTCTAGTATCTGGTATTATGGTATGCTCCGTCTGCTCTAGTATCTGGTATTATGGTATGTTCCGTCTGCTCTAGTATATGGTATTATGGTATGCTCCGTCTGCTCTAGTATATGGTATTATGGTATGCTCCGTCTGCTCTAGTATCTGGTATTATGGTATGTTCCGTCTGCTCTAGTATCTGGTATTGGGGTATGTTCCGTCTGCTCTAGTATCTGGTATTATGGTATGTTCCGTCTGCTCTAGTATCTGGTATTATGGTATGTTCCGTCTGCTCTAGTATCTGGTATTATGGTATGTTCCGTCTGCTCTAGTATCTGGTATTATGGTATGTTCCGTCTGCTCTAGTATCTGGTATTATGGTGTATTCCGTCTGCTCTAGTATCTAGTATTATGGTATGTTCCGTCTGCTCTAGTATCTGGTATTATGGTATGTTCCGTCTGCTCTAGTATCTGGTATTATGGTATGTTCCGTCTGCTCTAGTATCTGGTATTATGGTATGTTCCGTCTGCTCTAGTATCTGGTATTATGGTATGTTCCGTCTTCTCTAGTATCTGGTATTATGGTATGTTCCGTCTGCTCTAGTATCTGGTATTATGGTATGTTCCGTCTGCTCTAGTATCTGGTATTATGGTGTATTCCGTCTGCTCTAGTATCTAGTATTATGGTATGTTCCGTCTGCTCTAGTATCTGGTATTATGGTATGTTCCGTCTGCTCTAGTATCTGGTATTATGGTATGTTCCGTCTGCTCTAGTATCTGGTATTATGGTATGTTCCGTCTGCTCTAGTATCTGGTATTATGGTATTTTCCGTCTGCTCTAGTATCTGGTATTATGGTATGTTCTGTCTGCTCTAGTATCTGGTATTATGGTATGTTCCGTCTGCTCTAGTATCTGGTATTATGGTATGTTCCGTCTTCTCTAGTATCTGGTATTATGATATGTTCCGTCTGCTCTAGTATCTGGTATTATGGTATGTTCCGTCTGCTCTAGTATCTGGTATTATGGTATGTTCCGTCTGCTCTAGTATCTGGTATTATGGTATGCTCCGCCTGCTCTAGTATCTGGTATTACGGTATGCTCCGTCTGCTCTAGTATCTGGTATTATGGTATGTTCCGTCTGCTCTAGTATCTGGTATTATGGTATGATCCGTCTGCTCTAGTATCTGGTATTATGGTATGTTCCGTCTGCTCTAGTATCTGGTATTATGGTATGTTCCGTCTGCTCTAGTATCTGGTATTATGGTATGTTCCGTCTGCTCTAGTATCTGGTATTATGGTATGTTCCGTCTGCTCTAGTATCTGGTATTATGGTATGTTCCGTCTGCTCTAGTATCTGGTATTATGGTATGTTCCGTCTGCTCTAGTATCTGGTATTATGGTGTATTCCGTCTGCTCTAGTATCTAGTATTATGGTATGTTCCGTCTGCTCTAGTATCTGGTATTATGGTATGTTCCGTCTGCTCTAGTATCTGGTATTATGGTATGTTCCCTCTGCTCTAGTATCTAGTATTATGGTATGTTCCGTCTGCTCTAGTATCTGGTATTATGGTATGTTTCGTCTGCTCTAGTATCTGGTATTATGGCATGTTCCGTCTGCTCTAGTATCTGGTATTATGGTATGTTCCGTCTTCTCTAGTATCTGGTATTATGGTATGTTCCGTCTGCTCTAGTATCTGGTATTATGGTATGTTCCGTCTGCTCTAGTATCTGGTATTATGGTGTATTCCGTCTGCTCTAGTATCTAGTATTATGGTATGTTCCGTCTGCTCTAGTATCTGGTATTATGGTATGTTCCGTCTGCTCTAGTATCTGGTATTATGGTATGTTCCGTCTGCTCTAGTATCTGGTATTATGGTATGTTCCCTCTGCTCTAGTATCTAGTATTATGGTATGTTCCGTCTGCTCTAGTATCTGGTATTATGGTATGTTTCGTCTGCTCTAGTATCTGGTATTATGGCATGTTCCGTCTGCTCTAGTATCTGGTATTATGGTATGTTCCGTCTGCTCTAGTATCTGGTATTATGGTATGTTCCGTCTGCTCTAGTATCTGGTATTATGGTATGTTCCGTCTGCTCTAGTATCTGGTATTATTGTATGTTCCGTCTGCTCTAGTATCTGGTATTATGGTATGTTCCGTCTGCTCTAGTATCTGGTATTATGGTATGTTCCGTCTGCTCTAGTATCTGGTATTATGGTATGTTCCGTCTGCTCTAGTATCTGGTATTATGATATGTTCCGTCTGCTCTAGTATCTGGTATTATGGTATGTTCCGTCTGCTCTAGTATCTGGTATTATGGTATGTTCCGTCTGCTCTAGTATCTGGTATTATGGTATGTTCCGTCTGCTCTAGTATCTGGTATTATGGTATGTTCCGTCTGCTCTAGTATCTGGTATTATGGTATGTTCCGTCTGCTCTAGTATCTGGTATTATGGTATGTTCCGTCTGCTCTAGTATCTGGTATTATGGTATGTTCCGTCTGCTCTAGTATCTGGTATTATGGTATGTTCCGTCTGCTCTAGTATCTGGTATTATGGTATGTTCCGTCTGCTCTAGTATCTGGTATTATGGTATGTTCCGTCTGCTCTAGTATCTGGTATTATGGTATGTTCCGTCTGCTCTAGTATCTGGTATTATGGTATGTTCCGTCTGCTCTAGTATCTGGTATTATGGTATGTTCCGTCTGCTCTAGTATCTGGTATTATGGTATGTTCCGTCTGCTCTAGTATCTGGTATTATGGTATGTTCCGTCTGCTCTAGTATCTGGTATTATGGTATGTTCCGTCTGCTCTAGTATCTGGTATTATGGTATGTTCCGTCTGCTCTAGTATCTGGTATTATGGTATGTTCCGTCTGCTCTAGTATCTGGTATTATGGTATGTTCCGTCTGCTCTAGTATCTGGTATTATGGTATGTTCCGTCTGCTCTAGTATCTGGTATTATGGTATGTTCCGTCTGCTCTAGTATCTGGTATTATGGTATGTTCCGTCTGCTCTAGTATCTGGTATTATGGTATGTTCCGTCTGCTCTAGTATCTGGTATTATGGTATGTTCCGTCTGCTCTAGTATCTGGTATTATGGTATGCTCCGTCTGTTCTAGTATCTGGTATTATGGTATGTTCCGTCTGCTCTAGTATCTGGTATTATGGTATGTTCCGTCTGCTCTAGTATCTGGTATTATGGTATGTTCCGTCTGCTCTAGTATCTGGTATTATGGTATGTTCCGTCTGCTCTAGTATCTGGTATTATGGTATGCTCCGTCTGTTCTAGTATATGGTATTATGGTATGTTCCGTCTGTTCTAGTATCTGGTATTATGGTATGTTCCGTCTGCTCTAGTATCTGGTATTATGGTATGTTCCGTCTGCTCTAGTATCTGGTACTATGGTATGTTCCGTCTGCTCTAGTATCTGGTATTATGGTATGTTCCGTCTGCTCTAGTATCTGGTATCATGGTATGTTCCGTCTGCTCTAGTATCTGGTATTATGGTATATTCCGTCTGCTCTAGTATCTGGTATTATGGTATGTTCCGTCTGCTCTAGTATCTGGTATTATGGTATGTTCCGTCTGCTCTAGTATCTGGTATTATGGTATGTTCCGTCTGCTCTAGTATCTGGTATTATGGTATGTTCCGTCTGCTCTAGTATCTGGTATTATGGTATGTTCCGTCTGCTCTAGTATCTGGTATTATGGTATGTTCCGTCTGCTCTAGTATCTGGTATTATGGTATGTTCCGTCTGCTCTAGTATCTGGTATTATGGTATGTTCCGTCTGCTCTAGTATCTGGTATTATGGTATGTTCCGTCTGCTCTAGTATCTGGTATTATGGTATGTTCCGTCTGCTCTAGTATCTGGTATTATGGTATGTTCCGTCTGCTCTAGTATCTGGTATTATGGTATGTTCCGTCTGTTCTAATATCTGGTATTATGGTATGTTCCGTCTGCTCTAGTATCTGGTATTATGGTATGTTCCGTCTGCTCTAGTATCTGGTATTATGGTATGTTCCGTCTGTTCTAGTATCTGGTATTATGGTATGTTCCGTCTGCTCTAGTATCTGGTATTATGGTATATTCCGTCTGCTCTAGTATCTGGTATTATGGTATGTTCCGTCTGCTCTAGTATCTGGTATTATGGTATGTTCCGTCTGCTCTAGTATCTGGTATTATGGTATGTTCCGTCTGTTCTAGTATCTGGTATTATGGTATGTTCCGTCTGCTCTAGTATCTGGTATTATGGTATGTTCCGTCTGCTCTAGTATCTGGTATTATGGTATGTTCCGTCTGCTCTAGTATCTGGTATTATGGTATGTTCCGTCTGCTCTAGTATCTGGTATTATGGTATGCTCCGTCTGTTCTAGTATCTGGTATTATGGTATGTTCCGTCTGCTCTAGTATCTGGTATTATGGTATGTTCCGTCTGCTCTAGTATCTGGTATTATGGTATGTTCCGTCTGCTCTAGTATCTGGTATTATGGTATGTTCCGTCTGCTCTAGTATCTGGTATTATGGTATGTTCCGTCTGCTCTAGTATCTGGTATCATGGTATGTTCCGTCTGCTCTAGTATCTGGTATTATGGTATGTTCCGTCTGCTCTAGTATCTGGTATTATGGTATGTTCCGTCTGCTCTAGTATCTGGTATCATGGTATGTTCCGTCTGCTCTAGTATCTGGTATTATGGTATGTTCCGTCTGCTCTAGTATCTGGTATTATGGTATGTTCCGTCTGCTCTAGTATCTGGTATCATGGTATGTTCCGTCTGCTCTAGTATCTGGTATTATGGTATGTTCCGTCTGCTCTAGTATCTGGTATTATGGTATGTTCCGTCTGCTCTAGTATCTGGTATTATGGTATGTTCCGTCTGCTCTAGTATCTGGTATTATGGTATGCTCCGTCTGCTCTAGTATCTGGTATTATGGTATGTTCCGTCTGCTCTAGTATCTGGTATTATGGTATGTTCCGTCTGCTCTAGTATCTGGTATTATGGTATGTAATCTTCCTTGCAATAATTATTATCACGTGACGTAATGACGATAAATCCTGACAACAATCGGATGTTTCCGATTGCACTTCAAGATCTAGAAGTGTAGTCCCATTTGTCAAATTTGTTGAAACAATCCCAGCAATGTCAAAGTAATTGCAATTAATGAGGCTTCCATTTCGGTGCAATGCACTTTTCTTCATTAGTTTAGACAGACAGGGGTCTAGAAGGGGTAATTTTCGACCCGCGACACAGGCATATTTGAGAAATCGACATTCGACTTTGAACCCACAAATTCCGACACTGAGGATCTGTAAAAGCAACATCGACACAGATATATAGTGGCATGTAACAAAACAGAAAAACAATAGCCAAAAAGCGGCACAGAACGTTATGATTAATCGACATTCGACACTGAGAATTTTGGAAAATCGACACTGGAGAATGCCCCCCCCCCCACCCTTTCCGACCCCTACACATGCAGTACGGCTCACTCGTATACACTAATAATCTACTGGCTAGCTATGTCACTGCACAATAAGTATGTATGCATGCCATGGTAGCCCCAAGTATAAATTCCATGTAACACCAAGAATTGCGCACTCGGCTTTTGTCTAGTGTCTTCCACTAGCCCAGCCTGAGAGGCCGGTGCAGAGTTTGAACCCCCGCCGATTTGTACAGGATAGAGATACCACGTCTTTTTGCTTAAGTCTCTCGGAGACATGGTTACCCTCTTCCTGGATCCTTCCCAGTGTCGCTATAAGGGTTACACCGGTCACAGCGTCCTACTTCATTCAAGCAATCAAAACTAAATATTTGTGCGAGTATATTGCTGGTATAACCCTCACTGGGCACAGTACGTTTAGTATTGATACAGAGGTACTTTTCGCAGCTGGACGCGGCGTGACGGAAACTGTGAGCCAGGACCGGGTAAGCCGTCTGTCGAACGCTGTTGTCTCGCTCTCCATTGGCTCCAATACCCACAGTTATTGATGCATCTGTCCTAACGCGGACTTACGACCCACCAAATTATGCATTTATGCAAAAACAGCCTCCGATGACCAATAAAACACCGGTTCCATTTGCCCATTCTGCGCCATTCATTTGTCGGCGCCAGACAACTGGCCACATTGTGGGGTGCCCGCCGACCATGTGGGCCCTGTCACTGACCGGCCGATAGCCGCCTGGCTGGTGGGCGGCGGGATACAGGTCCGCGGGATAATTAATCAGTTAAATCGTCGGTGATATACTACTGGTGGAAGCCATGTACATCTGTTCGTTATTCCACACCAAGGACGCACCCACCTGCCGCCCTTGCCCACATCTCGCCCTTGCCCACCCACCTCCCTCCCGCCCTTGTCCACCTGCCTGCCGCTCTTGCCCACCACCTCCCGCCCTTGCCCACCCACCTCCCGCCCTTGCCCACCCACCTCCCGCTCTTGCCCACCCACCTCCCGCCCTAGCCCACCCCCTCCCGCCCTTGCCCACCACCTCCCGCCCTTGCCCACCACCTCCCGCCCTTGCCCACCACCTCCCGCCCTTGCCCACCACCTCCCGCCCTTGCCCACCCACCTCCCGCTCTTGCCCACCCACCTCCCACCCTTGCCCACCTCCCTCCGCCCTTGCCCCCCCCCCGCGCTCCCGCCCGCCCTTGCCTCCCTCCCCTCCTGCCCTTGGCCTACCACCCCCAAACCCATTCTTATCAATGCCTCGCGAATGGCGTTAGGCAAACACGCATAACGACCAGGTATTTAATCCGGATTATCTGGCTGGATTAACAAACCGACAATGAATGACATCTCTTCGAAAGCGATCTCTGTTAATATCGACCATGTTTTGTAGCCCCATCGCCTGGCCAATACCAGCCGAACGTTCCGAGAACACAATGCATCTATTGTCGCCTGTATGCGCATTGTGTGTGAGTTATGGTCGTGGCTCTCCAGGCGACGAGACTTGTTCATTTCCACCCCTATTGATACATGGCCGCCAGCACGTGGCGTCTATTGCCCCATAGTGTCGATTTCTATGCACTCCGTGCACGTGACCAGCCGGCGTCTTTGATATGCAAATTAAAGGGACCTTGTCTCGCGGCACTCATACACTACCTCAGTCGTTACCGTACCAACGAGATAAGGACCTTGTTTGTCCGGTTCTGTCCGTCGCATTGTGAAATCGACAGCGCGGCTCGACGGCTCGGCAGCCTGTGCCTGGACACAATGATATAATAATAGCTTCTTGGTACGAAGACAACGTCTCGCTTTCCACTCGCCACACCAGTGTGTGCAGTCTTTGCCACACCAGTGCGTGCAGTCTTTGTGACACCAGTGTGTGCAGTCTTTGCGACACCAGTGTGTGCAGTCTTTGCGACACCAGTGTGTGCAGTCTTTGCCACACCAGTGTGTGCAGTCTTTGCGACACCAGTGTGTGCAGTCTTTGCCACACCAGTGTGTATAGTATTTGCGACACCAGTGTGTATAGTCTTTGCGACACCAGTGTGTATAGTATTTGCGACACCAGTGTTTGCGATGCCAGTGTTTGCGACACTAGTGTCGGAGACACGTGTTTGAGATACTAGTGTTTGAGACACTAGTGTTGGAGACACGTGTTTGAGACACTAGTGTTTGAGACACTAGTGTTTGAGACAACAGTGTTTGTGAAACCAGTGTTTGTGAAACCAGTGTTCGCGACACCAGTGTTCGTGAAACCAGTGTTTGTGACACCAGTGTTTGTGACACCAGTGTTTGCGACACCAGTGTTTGCGACACCAGTGTGTGACACCAGTGTTTGCGACACCAGTGTTTGCGACACCAGTGTTTGCGACACCAGTGTTTGCGACACCAGTGTTCGTGAAACCAGTGTTTGTGACACCAGTGTTTGTGACAACAGTGTTTGTGACAAGTGGTTGCGACATCAGTGTTTGTGACAAGTGTTTGTGACACCAGTGTTTGTGACAACAGTGTTTGTGACAAGTGTTTGCGACATCAGTGTTTGCGACACCAGTATTTGCGACATCAGTGTTTGCGACACCAGTGTTTGCGGCACCAGTGTTTGTGACACCAATGTTTGCGACACCAGTGTTTGCAGTGTTTGTGACACCAGTGTTTGTGATACCAGTGTTTGTGACACCAGTGTTTGTGTCACCATTGTTTGCGACACCAACTCCAAAGAGACGACAGCTCTCGGCCGGGAGCTTAGCAATATCCAGTGCTTGAGTGCGGTGTCGATGTCTAGGTGGATAAAGGCGAAAGCCAATCTGACATCGAATCCGGTTCCAGTTCCATGCCCTCCCCCCCACTCACCCCCCCCCCCCCCTTCTTCCTAGAATGGTTCAGATTAGAGTTGCGAACGTCTGCAATGAGCTGTCATCCCTGTAGTTATTGAGCTATGGGCCTCAACAAATCGTTCCACGGTTTGTATTTGCACCCCCCCTCCTTACCCCCACCCCCAACAAATGATCAAATTGAGATCTTCGAACTAGTGCGCAGGGTGGCGATGGTTTTCTGACTCTCCAAATGACTATTTGGTTAGTGTGTGCATAGCTGTGTGCATAGCTGTGTGCATAGCTGCGTGATATGAAACGGTTGTTTTAGGTTTGTTTTGTGCACACGAGGCCTGAATTAAACCTCCGGGTACAACGGATACCTTAAATGGAAAGTGAATTTTGAATGCCCCCCCCCCCCACCCCCCGCCTAAATCGCAAATCCCCAACAATTAGGGAAAGTAATATCGAATCTCCAAATATGAGGACTATTCAAGCATGAGCACGAAAAAAAACCACTCAAAAGGTGATATCGCGAATATCGAGGACTGCTATAACGGACGGCGGTAAATAGGCAAAGGGTCTTCGCGTTGAACCAGGAATTGTACGAATAACGATCCCCAAAAATTGCCAACAGCTAATCGATGCTATTCACGGATATCGGAACAGGCATGCCATCCCCCACATCAGACAGACATTCCATGAATCTAGTTTTCGGTACACTAACACTATACTATATTTCACCCAGGACAGGGTAATGAAATAGCTATAATAATACTGATGTTCTATGTAGGAGTTCTTCAGGCCACGAATCGTTTCCAATCTCCAAAGAATTACGCTTTAACTGCTAACTGCCAATGAAACGCACCGCAGCGTTTACCCCAATAGCAAGGTATCTATAATCTGCCACTTCTGGAGCGCCAACCCGACACATAAACCTCCTGGCTACGAGGGTGCCAAATGCGATATCACTTCTTTCTCGTCACTTTCCACTCCAGCCCACGGTGTGTGTCATTGGCCGGGGAAGCGATGAATATTATCCATATTCATGTAATCCCTCCATCTGCAGGAATGATGACGGGCCGGGCTGGCGGGAAATTGAGGTCTCGCACCCGTAACACCGCCCTGGTGCCCGGGTCAGCGTTGCGCCATCCCTTACCACGCCGCCTTGCTCGGTTTTGACGCCAGGGCGCTTAACGCGTGGCCACTACCGCTGGCCAGCGCGGCCTGAGCATGCGCACAGCATGGTTCTCTCCAGTCCGCTGCATCGTATTTGGCCTCTACTAGGAACGAATGTTTAACTGTTCATTTTGTTTTTGTTATTTTTACCAATATAATGGTTCGTGCAATTTCATTGTGTTATTAAGTCAGCTAAACCCTCGAAAAACACATTTATATGTCTAGTGCTCTGACACATTTTCGGAGCCACTAGATAGGTTGCTAACCGCGTGGGCTTTAGCGTGAATACATATGATAGACAACCTATCACATGTGGACCATGTAAGATACATCAGACTGCTGAGCAAGAACGTTTATTGCTTTATAACGGACGTGAATCACAGTTTATGGATATGTTTAGTATTGCTCCACGTCTCAAATTTCTAAAACAATTCTTGCTAATAACAGCCTTTTATTGGTCATCCATATTGGTGATCACTTAAGAGCCGAGGCGCAACCACAGAGTGAAGCCCTAGGGTTTGTCGGTTATTCAGGACGCTTTAACCACTTTTCGCCCTATCGCGTCAATGGGAGAAGGAAAGGAGAGTGAAGACATGTCCCCGGGGGTAAACCCCCTACTCTTTGCGAAGAAAGACATGGGATCTTTGTCGTGCGACCACACAGACATGGCCACAGCGGGGCGCGAACCACCGACCCACGTGCCGTTGGGCTCTCAGGTGACCAGAGCACTCAAGGCGAGCGCTCTAACCGACTGAGCTACCGGGGCGGCCCCAGGGAAGCCCTTGGGGGAAGGTCGATGAATATATCGCGACATACGTCAACGTAACAGACGTACGCGACCCTCTGTTCTATAGAACAAGTGCAGTTGTGACGCAAGTGAGGGTCTTTACGGCAGAAATAAACTATATTTTTAGCAAGCGGATCGGATGACTTCGGTGATGGTCATGTGCTGGCTTCTCAATTATTCTGATTAGGCTAATCTCGCAGTAAGTAGCTGTCGTGAATTATATATTGCACCGTCAGTTGTCACGCACCGGTTCTCGCAGCCCGGAAATAGTATCTACGCCGTAGGCTGGTTGGCTGATGGCCAACCGGAAGCCAGAAGACACGCGCCGGCGCCAAATAGACATTTAATCGAGTGATAGCTGTAGTTGTTTGAGTGTCCACCATGTTACTGGCATTGATACAGGAAGAGCTACACGTGAGCCATTCGGTGATCATTTCCTGGTGATAGTTATTCGATATCACCAAACGGAAGTTGTCTCCATAGTTTGTTCATGTCACAACCGGTCTAACTGTCTAACTGCTCACATGGTACGTGCTGCCGGGGTGGGCGTCAGGTGGCTGCGTTCACGTTTCCTTCTCCTATGGTGCACCCGGCGCCTGTATCCACGGTGTCACCCACCCAATCATCACCAGGGCCTGCCGTCAATATAACAGAGCTACCGAGAAGCTAGACACGTCCAAATAGACTCCTGTCGACGAGTAGACTATTGTATAGTATTGGATTACTGCACCCATTTTTACAATCATTCTCGTTATAAACCTGTACTATATAGAAGCGTGTCGTCTGTGGAAGTGTCTGGGGCCTTGATTAGCCCTGTCCCTGCAGGCTCTGTATTCTCACCTTTTGCACACCTAGTCGACGCACCACGTAGAGGGGGGCGTTGTGTCACCCAGCTTAAAGCCCAACACTTAAAGCCCATCACCCAATGAGCGGCAGGGGTCAGGTAGTGTTTCGCCCTATTTGCAGCATCGTAGGCCTGTCGCGGGAGGGGGGGGGGGGTGCAAGGGGTATTTCAGTTCCTCGGGAATGGGCTTTTCATTTCACCGTGAACTGGGAATGAGGGAAATAATTGTTCGTGAACTGGGAATCGGGTCTTAGCCGACTGCCGTGATCAAGGATTTTCATTAATCCTGATCTGAGAACTTTAATTTTAAATAACTGTAAATTGGGAGTTTATATCATGTATTCGCCGCTGCCATTGTATGCGAGGAGGTATTTGGGAACACTACCCCCCGCCACCCCCCACCCCCCTTGCCCCCCGGTGTGATGACCGCTGCGATGCCTGCAAGCCGGTCCCAGCCCACCAGTCAAGTTGTCCGTGGAGCAACCCGTAACCTGCGTAAGTAACCAAGTCATCACCATGGTCATCCATCAGCCAGTAAGCTGGCAGCCCACACCGCTGCGCAATGCTGGGGGCCGGGCCAAGCAAGCCCTGATTGACTTCGCACGGACAATATAGACATTACTTATAACGATGCGGGTCCAATAGTCTGTGTCTGGACTGAGATACTGAGATATGTGGGTGGTAGGTCGGGTGGGGGGGGGGGGGGCGGGGGGTGATCGCTATATGACGCCACGGGATGGACTGGGTGCTCTGTCCTCACTGGCGGGGTGAGGGGGTGGGTGGGTGAGGGGGCGGGGTAAAGGAAGCTGTTTTATAAATCAGTGGAGAGTTAGCCGTGGCCACTATCGGACCATTACCGGGCATCCATCATTGATACCCACAGCAACCGGCGACCGATCTATTGCTGCTTATTAGCGAATTATCCCGGGTACCGCACTAGGGGGCACCCTAGTTCTATCTCTACACCCCCCCTCCCCCCCCCCACCAGCACCACCTGAACACCCCGCCAGGCCTACTACCCCCCTCCCCTCCATCCCCCCAGTCTTCGTGATCCCTTGGCCAGTTAGTCCGCAACCATTTCCCCCTGTCATGTCATCCATCACAGACCGGGGGAGGGGGGGGGGGAAGCGGGTGGGGACGGAAAGTGGAAGGGGGAGGGGACGTTGGTGGGTATGGAGGGGGTAGGAAGACGATGAGGATGGAGCTGCAGGGTGGGGAGTGGGTGGGTTGGGAGGGAGGAGTCTGGGGGGGGGGGGTCACTGACGCCTGATAGGCGCGGGATGATAAGGGATGTGTCTGGCGGAAGAGGGTTGTGGGGTGATCGGGGGGTGGAGGGGGGGGGGGGGTAGTAGGTGTCGCTGGGTGGGCGCGTTGCAACGGGTGTGGGTCGCCAAGAACCCAGCCACCCCCACCCACCTATCATCAGTTCAACCCGCGGCCAATAACAACAGGCTGTCCCCTCACGCCGCCAGAACTATTTGTCCTTTGGGGAAATCGATCAGTGAAGGGGTGCGGGCGGTGGGGGTGGAAGGTGTGGGTGTGGCGAGGGGTAGGTGGCTAGGTGGGAGGGGGTGAAGGGGTGAGTGGGCCGGGGTACCGCAGCGGACCGACCCCACACGTATAGCTGCTGCCACCTGTCGGGACTCCACAGACTTGACATGCAACTTCCGTATTGTAGCCGGCACCGCCGGGACGGGCTTCCGTACCGCGGCGACACGCCATCCGTGTTATAGTACCCACCGGAAGCTAGGCCATCCATGAAGGTTGCCGAGACCCGGATGCGGGGCACAGTGCCCCTCCTATAGTCCCGAGAGACGGCCCAGCCCATGAGGATGAGGGGGGGGGGAGGGTCGGGGCTGACACCAGGTTACGGGGTGTGATCGGCGGTATGATGGCGCCGACTCCGAGAGATTCAGGTCCGGGGAGTGCATCCCACACGGTAACGGCGTCAGCGCCCACCGTGTCAGACCGGAACTCCCCCCCCCCCTTCCCCCGCTCCCCGCCCCTCCCGCCCGCAAACAGATTAGACGTATGTTTGACAGACGCGTTGAATTAAGGTCATTATCTGACCAGGTTTGCGTCCAACAAACATGGTTTGGAAGCTGTTTGGACGATTAGCCGGTGACACCGTACCGGACTGCCCGGGTCCCGATAAGGTCACCATTCAGACTGCAGCTGCTCCTGTGGAGGTATCTGGAGTAATCTGGAGGTCTCTGGACATATCTGATGCCCCAGGGCGACCACCGACCAGACACCGATACATGTGTATTATTGCCAGCATCAACATGTTTTGACCCCCCCCCCCCTCTCATTTATGGGTCTCCGGCTTCAGTCTCCAAGAAGTATTGGACGGCCGCTGGTCTCTCCACTCCAGACACACTGTTGGCGGTGGTCATGGGAGGTCCAGAGAGAGAGAGGGGGGGGGGAGGGGAGGGAATATACTCTACAGCATTATCCGCACTATCGCCGTAACTGTGTGGTCAGTCTGGCTGGTCAGTCTGGCTGGTCAGTCTGGCTGGTCAGAGTCTGGCTGGTCAGTCTGGCTGGTCAGTCTGGCTGGTCAGTCTGGTTGGTCAGTCTGGCTGGTCAGTCTGGCTGGTCAGTCTGGCTGGTCAGTCTGGCTGGTCAGTCTGGTTGGTCAGTCTAGTTGGTCAGTCTGGTTGGTCAGTCTGGTTGGTCAGTCTGGTTGGTCAGTCTGGCTGGTCAGTCTGGCTGGTCAGTCTGGTTGGTCAGTCTAGTTGGTCAGTCTGGTTGGTCAGTCTGGCTGGTCAGTCTGGTTGGTCAGTCTGGCTGGTCAGTCTGGTTGGTCAGTCTGGTTGGTCAGTCTGGTTGGTCAGTCTGGTTGGTCAGTCTGGTTGGTCAGTCTGGCTGGTCAGTCTGGCTGGTCAGTCTGGTTGGTCAGTGGTTGGTCAGTCTGGCTGGTCAGTCTGGTTGGTCAGTCTGGTTGGTCAGTCTGGCTGGTCAGTCTGGCTGGTCAGTCTGGCTGGTCAGTCTGGTTGGTCAGTCTGGTTGGTCAGTCTAGTTGGTCAGTCTGGTTGGTCAGTCTGGTTGGTCAGTCTGGTTGGTCAGTCTGGTTGGTCAGTCTGGCTGGTCAGTCTGGTTGGTCAGTCTGGCTGTCAGTCTGGTTGGCCAGTCTGGTTGGTCAGTCTGGCTGGTCAGTCTGGCTGGTCAGTCTGGCTGGTCAGTCTGGCTGGTCAGTCTGGTTGGTCAGTCTGGCTGGTCAGTCTGGCTGGTCAGTCTGGCTGGTCAGTCTGGTTGGTCAGTCTGGTTGGTCAGTCTGGCTGGTCAGTCTGGCTGGTCAGAGTCTGGCTGGTCAGTCTGGCTGGTCAGTCTGGCTGGTCAGTCTGGTTGGTCAGTCTGGTTGGTCAGTCTGGCTGGCCAGTCTGGCTGGTCAGTCTGGCTGGTCAGTCTGGCTGGTCAGTCTGGTTGGTCAGTCTGGTTGGTCAGTCTGGCTGGTCAGTCTGGCTGGTCAGTCTGGTTGGTCAGTCTGGTTGGTCAGTCTGCTTGGTTAGTCTGGTTGGTCAGTCTGGTTGGTCAGTCTGGCTGGTCAGTCTGGTTGGTCAGTCTGGTTGGTCAGTCTGGTTGGTCAGTCTGGCTGGTCAGTCTGGCTGGTCAGTCTGGTTGGTCAGTCTGGTTGGTCAGTCTGGCTGGTCAGTCTGGCTGGTCAGTCTGGCTGGTCAGTCTGGTTGGTCAGTCTGGTTGGTCAGTGTGGTTGGTCAGTCTGGCTGGTCAGTCTGGCTGGTCAGTCTGGTTGGTCAGTCTGGTTGGTCAGTGTGGTTGGTCAGTCTGGCTGGTTAGTCTGGCTGGTCAGTCTGGTTGGTTAGTCTGGTTGGTCAGTCTGGTTGGTCAGTCTCGCTGGTCAGTCTGGTTGGTCAGTCTGGTTGGTCAGTCTCGCTGGTCAGTCTGGTTGGTCTGATTGATCTAGTTGGCCAGGTCAGGTGTCGATTGGTTTATTACCCGGTTCAACCAATCATTGTCCATGCCGACATCTGACACACTCCCCGTGTCATGACCGCCGCCTGTGATACCGCCACAGCCGTCGAGTGTCCGCTCAGTGTTTGTCCCGCGGTCCTCTGACGGTCAGGGGGTGGCTCACAAATAAACCTGGGGGGAAATAAACAACTCCAAACCGCTGAGCGTTCTCAAACAAATGTCAAACACTGCATCTGTCGCAATTACCCGATAATGTGCCATTCAATATGCAAATTTACACACCAAATGTAATAAATGACAACCATCCAATTACACCTTCGGGTGATAACAAAGAACAATTATCCAGGAATAATACTGTGAAGGTGTGATTATATGGTACACTGTGGAATTGTTGATGGTTGTGATTGTATTATGGGAGGAGGTCGGGACGCACTTTGTTGGCATGTCGCCGGCCGGCCAAGGACTGCGCTCAGCGACCTCAGGCGGCCCCAGCGCGCACTAATCAAACGGACCAGGCAACAAAACATGTCAGCTAATGTAGAAACATTGTTATAACAAAAGAATACACTATGAATATGACTTTTTGATCTTGATATCGGGATATACTTTTTGTTCAATTCATGCAGCCTTTTGTGATGGCTTTGGTTGCTGTTGGACTGTGCTCCAATTTACCCTCAATGAAGTAGAATATTATACACGACATAGGCGACCCAACCGTGTGCGTGGGGCGGGGTGGGGGGGTACCCCTACCCGCATTCCTTTGCCCTCTCTCCTCCACAGTCATCCCTGGCGTTTGAAGCATTCACGCCTCTTGACTTACCCCCCCACCCCCCCAGGCCAGATAATTTCCAACGCCCATGACACGTCTTCAATACATTCATGCAGCAAGGAAAAGGAATACATTTTTAACAACACTTTTTAACAAATCAAGCTATACCCATGCCATGTGTTTGCAATCTTGTGGACATTTCTCGGGAGAAAGACGTACCACAGATGAGGAAATTGAACCCCGGCGCTGCGTTGATAGGAACAAATCTCAACAAGTCCAGAACCGGAAACTGAATCCTGGCTGCTGAGACCCGCTGGTGGCTAGCAACCGAAAGAGGTCTCTGGATCGTATATCGAATCGTCGGCAAACCCTTGAGATAGCAGCGGACATGGGATCCTGGTTGGCGGGGATTGCTGTGGACATGACGGCGGGGGGGGGGGGGGAGGGGGTAGAGGCGAGGCGTGCTCCTAGCACCACAGGAACGTTCTAAGCGACATCGGAGACAACGAATGTTCAACCCACTTGTCTTAGGTGTCAGGCTCTTACCCAATTACTCTGCTGTAAGGACAGGTTAAAAAATGGCCAGTTGAGTGGCTCACAGCAAGTTGGCGCTTTGTGCCTCTTTATTCTCTTTAAAAAACATGGGTTGTCTTTTTGTATTATTCAAATACAATACAAATGTTTTTTGCAGATGGTCATATTTGACGCTACTGCCAGTTATAGAGAGCGCTTCCGGAAACGAATCCATCCCTTATATAAAGACTGTCATGCTGTGCGTTCTTTGTTGCATTTCTTTCCCATTCATCTTTCTTTCCTGTCCGACCCCCCGAGGCATTTGTGGCGCACTTGGGCAATGATCGATGCTACTGTGTGCAGTCCGACATCTAGATATGTCATTGGGCCGCATCCCCCTGGGTCACCCTGGGTCACCCTGGGTCACCCTGGGTTATTCTGGGTCCAGCCAGGTCATCCTAGCTGGGTCACTCTGGGTCCATCAGGGTCACCGTGGGTCACTATGGGTCATCCGGGGTCACCATGGGTCATCCGGGGTCACTCTGGGTCACCCTGGATCGTCACAAACCGGTGCAGAACTGTAACAGTGGGTGTTCTGCATCGCTCACAATGCTTACATAATAGCGGGAGGATATTACATTATATGTTGACACATTTCAAGATGATAGTCATCCAAAGAAATGTAAAAGCCTACCAGACATTTGCCAATGTTTCCCGGACAATACAGTAACAAAGACGGATAGCCACGCTGGAATAGTCTGCACCGGATGTAATGAGCAAATCACTCACCCGACAGAGGGCGCCACGATGAACGACCTTCACCTTGAACTCCGAACATCGATTTTTTATCGTTAGTGCACTTTAGGAAATTGAGGCGCACCCTATTTTTGCCTACCGCACCCCCAACGGCCTGTAGTCAGATATATTTAATTCAGTTTATCCACGCCAAAAACAATGTCGGTAAAGCTACATCAAAGGAAGACGCTAACCGGCTTTATCCCAGTGGCAGGTCCATTTGCCCCATCGCCCGCTTGCCTTCAGGAACACAAATCTATTTAATTGGATTTTGCCGAGTCGTTTAGATTAGTGGTGTGATACCCGTTGTTTTATGTCTCACCTCGGTAATAGAGTGCTGCCCCCCTTCCCCCCCGGTGGCTGGTGCGGGAACCTCTTTCGTGTCTTTAGCAATCATAAACGTCGTGAGCGATAATAGGAATGTTATCTTGTCCTGACGAGGTTCATCAAGAACTGCCGATTTAAAATCAAATAGTCGCTTGTCTTTGTAACAAAACAGGACTGCTAGTTCCACATCAGCAATGGCAAAGCCAAGAAACAATTGTATTTAAATGTATTTACAACTGGGACTGGCATATTTTGAATGAGACAGACTGTAACGGCAAAATATCTTCCTGGACGGAATTGGCTATTAGAATGATCACGTCACCAGTTTAACTCCGCGAGGTGAACAGGTCGTCGTGTTCTAGATACGGAAACATCCAAGCTCACGTTTGCGATGTACACAGTGCATCATCATTCTGGTGGTAGCACACGGACAAGTACGAGGAATGGAATGGACAGGCACGTCTGGGGATTCCGGTCATCTTGTGTTGCGAAGCAGAACCAGAAGCTACGGCGAATCTATTAACTTTGTCCTCAATGTTGTTTGCTCTGTATACATAGGTATGCTACGTTTCATGTCAAATAAAAGCAATCAGTCCAACAGCCTTCGTGAGACCGAGAGTGGCTTTGTCCAGGCTATGACGTCACGTGGCCATCAGCTGATGGCATGGGTTCAAGCACGAGGTGAATTTATCTCAGCACAAGTACATCGTGTTTGAGCTTTTAGGCGCGTGTAAAGTAGGAGATTTGTGCTGAGCTAAAACCATATCGTACGTGAAGCCATGTTATATGCATCTTGCCGCACGAGTGGGGGATTGGCTTGTCACAGACCTGGTGTCACATTGGCCAGGTGAGAGCGAGAAACGAGATCTGTCGGAGTCCTCTCACTCCCCTTCCCTCCCCTCCTGGCGATAAACACCCTCCACCAGCGATCCGGACCCTGGCTTACATCCACAGACCTCCATTGAGCGTCGTGCCTCGAGCGCCCCCCCCCCACCACCCCCACCAAGGTGTCTCTGTTGTTGTGGTGCCCAGGAAGCGTTGTGACGGGCGTAGTACCCATAGTAACGCCGCGGGGCAGTCACACATAACGTCACTCCGTAAGACTCTCCCACTCCTCCACTCTCCAGCGTCAGGGACCGTCACGGCGCACAGAGGCCTGTTTTGTGATGGCATACCTTTGTCTAACACGGCTAATTAGCCACATACACCATGGACTCATGCACACCGCGTGCTAATGGGGTATAGGCAACAATTGGCGGCGTGATCACAAGCGGAAGTGAGGGTCTCGCTGTGTGGCGCGACTCCGGCCTCCCCGTGGACACAGTCAATCCCGCTAGGTGGCACCACGCGGGGAGGGAGGCGTGGATACATGGCAGTGGTGGCGACGTGTTTTAGCCTTTCAATTACCGCTGACTCTCGCTTTCCGCTCTCGCCGTGACTTTCGCGCATCTGTCTCGGGGGGATGACGTCACAATGGCAGCGCGGTACTGATACCGGAAGCAGGCAAGGTTTCTAAGAGACGAGTGGCGCCGCCTGTGCGGAGATGGCTTCCATTAGCACGAAGGACCGACTCACCACCATTAGTAGGCCTACCTCCAACATCCCTACCCGCCCCCTCCCCCCACCCTAACCCTAGGGCCAAGAGACACCTCCACCCCCTGGTGACTTAGTACCCCTCCCCGGCCTCACCCCACCCCCCGTGACCCAGTGATCCTCCCCGGCTCCACCTCCCACCCCCAGGCCATGTGACACCTCCAACCCTCCCGTGACCCAGTACCCCTCCCCGGCCTCACCTCCACCCCACGTGACCCAGTACCCCTCCCCGGCCTCACCTTCACCTCACGTGACCCAGTACCCCTCCCTGCCCCCCCCCCACCCCGTTGCCAAGACTGTATCAACTGTGTACAGGTGTCTTGTTCTCCACTCTGGCATCAGTGATCACCATCTGACGTCACAACACGGCCGACACAAACATGACGTCACAACACGGGCGACACAAACATGACGTCACAACACGGTCGACACAAACATGACGTCACAACACGGTCGACACAATCATGACGCCATAACAGGCAGCATTTTGCGCCTATAAGTAAATATAATGTATCACGTGATCGTCACACGCCCCGAGCGATAATGAGGGCATTACGAGTCTGATATATTAACTTCCTTTCCTTGAGCCACCTATCCCATTACTCTTACGATATGCTGTATGGTTGCTAAACTAACACCGAGTAGACGCCATATGATGGGATACTTCAATATCCGTTCACAGGGTGATTAGCAGAGCACGGTACGTTATTCACCAATTATCGCCCAGGAAGGGTCCCATTTCACCGGGGTGTAGCGCAGCCCTCCGATGTATTGTATGTGGCAAGGATTTCAGGCCTGTCTATCACAAGTGAAAAAAAAGCCTGCGCCCAGACAGAGATGCCTGTTAATGACCCCTCCAGCTGGTGGTAGATAGTCCGTTGAATGACTAAGAAGACACCTAACGGAGAATAGAAGTCGGGTAGGGTGGACGAGTAGTCACCCCGCCCCCGCCCCGTGACGCCCCGCCCAAGCCTTCCCCCCACCGTCCCGCCCCGCCCCGCCCAGCCCCGCCCCTGCCTCCCAGCCCAGAGGAAAGGTCAGATGAAGCTCGCATCTTGCCGTGATTGACGTATTCGTGTTGGGTTTCTAACATCGTGGTGATTGGTTTCAAACATTGTGGTGATTGGTTCATTTAGATCTATCGCATGATTGATCATCTATTATGACTTCTGTCGCCCCTCCCAGCCCCCCCCCCCCCACCACCCCCCTCTTCGCCCCTTCCTTCCCGGCCTCTCACTCACGGTAGAGAGGCCCCCATCCCTTCCCCCAGACCCCACAGGCGCGGTAGACGTAGCCACCAAGACCATCATCTGTTAGCCGTATGAGAAAAACACCGTGATGCCTAATATGCATGGAACATAATTATTTCATAAAAAAAGATGGCCGATTTTTTGTTCACATGAACTGGGCCAAATAACCCCCCGGGATAATTAGTTTATATAATTAGTACCTAATATGCACAAAGAATGTGCCTTGAGGTCATACATTATATATCTAGCTCAGGGAGACGGCTGAAGGGAGGCGGCTGAATTTAAATTGAAATGTCTATGGTATGACAAGAACAGAACCACTGCATTGTGCCTCCCCGTGCAAGGTAACACCCACTGCCCCCTAGCGGTGATACAAGTGTCTGGCCAGAGACACCCACTGCCCCCTAGCGGCGATACAAATGCCACATCAAATCTATGACGCATACGCAAAACTGTCCTGGGTGTTCAAGTACGATGATTGATTGGCAGTTTTGCGAATACACATATACTTATCATTTCAATATATAAAGTATACACCTAGTTATGGGGCTGCGTGCGAAAAAATCGATCGCTGAAAATAGCCCACAATATCAGATAGTCGTTTCCTCTTGAATACGCCCCCAGATCAATAGCACATCAATCTGCCCCACCCCACCCCCGCCACACCTCCCTGGTGGCTTGTATCACCCAGCAGTCAGAGTTGAGGGGTAGCGGTAAGTAAGTACATCCGGGCGGTCGATACGCCCAGGTGAAGTCGCTTTTTATGTAATATCAAGGGGCACCTGCCCCGCTAAACCCTGATTGAGTAGTTTAAGTGTCTGTTTGAGGAGTGAGCGTGGGGCGTGACCGCCTGGTTCACATACTATCAACGGTTGAGGCTCGGGGTGCAGGGGGGGGGGGGGGTACAGAGGCTGGGGCGGCCTTGTTCAGAGTGGCCTAGACACAACGCCTGCACCGCCCTTCACATTGGTGCAGGGGCAGTTTATCATATATCAGGTGACACCAGACGCGAGACTCACGTCAAAGCCTCGCGCAATGCAAGCGGCGTGTTCTATGTGAATAACGCTCTCATACTGGTATGACACTTTAAACAGTTCAGCCGTAAAAAATCACCCCTGAATTCCCAAATGTGGTCACGTCTCACCTGTTCCCCACCCGTCCCCAACACCTCCCCACCCGTCCCCAATACCTCCCCACCCCTCCCCAACCCCTCCCCACCCCTCCCCAACCCCTTCCCCCATTCTCCCACCCACTTTCGGACTAATCCACTGTTCAGAATCTTTGGGTAATATGTGTATAATTGTTAGTCCATTGTGCCAATGCAATGGAAGATAATGGGCCTTGGTTGTGATATATGTCCATATATGATATTATATCGTTTCGCATAGAATAACGCCAGTTTCCATGATGCTTGAACACCGTAAAATGCTGTTTAAAATAACGCCAGTTTCAATGATGCTTGAACACCGTAAAATGCTGTTTAGTGTGTCATTATAGAAGTAACACATATCTCGATAAGCATCTTTCTAGCCTGATGTTTAGCCCCCAGATAGTAGGTTTCTTACTGACGGACTACCTTCCGGCAGTTCACGCATGTAGCGTATGAATCGCACACTGAGTACTCAGTGGTTTTAACCCATTCTACAGGTTTCCCTCACAGATCACGGTGTGGGGCTATGCAAATCGTCATTATATTAGAAAAAAAGGCAACTGCTGTAGTTGTTTAAGAACTGCAATGGCTATAGACTTTTCGTCGGAGCCACGTCGGGCGGGACGTCTGCCAAAGCGAACCTCATTAGGGGAGCAAAGCGGGGAACCAGCCGTTGTCATGGGGAGACACGCGGCAGCCAGACGCTGATTGGATAAACTCACAAAACACGTTAACGAATCCGTGCCGCGCATTGTAATCTGTGTTTAAATAATGGCTGCGAGCCTGGGTGGGTGGGGGAAAAGATGGGGGGGTGGCAGAAGGGGAGGGGTGGGGGCGGGTGGACAGGCCAGGATGCAAATAGAAGACTAAATCATTATGTTTTTTCCAACGTCATACATAAAAGAGCGACATTGAACGGAGAATCGTTGTCTGGATGGATTTTTCAATTTTTAATTAATCGCGTAATGATGCAAAGATTTTTTTTCTCACTTTCAATTTGGGTGAAAATGTCCATAATTACATACGAATGACACCCCCCCCCCCCCCCCCCCCCTGATTATCGCAGAGCCAGGATCCAGGGCCATGGGATGTGACTTTGGGGCTTCCTGTGCATGATACATTGCACCGTGCACCCGTCTGCTTAGGAGTCGATATTAGGGGCGACCATTGGTTCACTCATAGTCGTAAATATTGCCCTGGCTTCCACAGAGACCAACGTTACACCATGTTTTCAACCAAGCTTAGTCACCACCCGCCATTTCGCTTATTATCTTCCAATTCACGAAGACGGAAGTGCCATATAAAGTGAAAACTCCGGTATGGCTTTGGTTCTCGGCAGTCAGCCAAAGCCATATACACCATATTAGTTGATATCGACACGGGCTGAGGTCAACCGGCGCCGCTACCACAGCCATAATGGGTGAGGCGGGCGTGGGCAGCATGTGAAACACCCAGCCATGGGCGCCATCATAGCCTGGACCCCCCGCAGTGACCACGTGGCAGGGCAAAACATGTCCCCGGCTCGTTGTAACGGGTGCAGGGACGAAAGCATGACATGCATAAGGTTTATATTTTCCAGACGCAGGTGAACTGGAAAGAATGGACTGAAGTAAACGATACCAATCAATCTTCCTTCTTTTAGTGTGTGTGTCAGTCATGTGCCCATCTGCCACCGTCGCTATGTTTTCGTATTCACAACAACACGCAGCAGACCTAGAGAACCAATATATTGTGACGATATGGACTGCGGGATTTCCTTTCTTCCTACTTGTTAAACCATATGGGCCGCACACGGCCTTGTTCAGATCTATATCGACGGTTGTTGCATCAACATTTCAGATCTATATCGACGGTTGTTGCATCAACATTTCAGATCTATATCGCTGTTATCGTCGATTGTTGCGTTAAGATTTCATTAAGGGATCAAGTACTTATTATTAAGTCGTGGATTATGTGGTTTAGCATATGGCCCAATACCACAGATGGCAGGCAGGCAGGAGTCCGCAGGGGACTCCAGTGTAATCACCATCCCCATCCCATACAACACGGACCGCTTGTGTTCATGACACCGTGCCTTGGGTGGTCGAGCAGCTTCACGCCACGTCGCTGCTCATTGAGATGTTATCATTCAATGCGCGCACATTTCGCACACATTTCACAAATTATACCCATATCGTTTATCATATTCTATATTTAATATGAAAGTGTTGTACGCTACCATCTCTTGGTGAGGAGACCAGTGGACCTGCCGCTCTCCCGCCCCTGGCCTCACTCGCCTGTCCCCACAATATCCGTCGCCATGTCGAGTACGGGAAGGCGGCGGCCGCCGAGGCACTCAGCACCCCACCCCCCCCCACCCCCGGCCCAGGCCCCGGTGGGGGTCTGGGTTGTGCTCACCACAGGACGCCCAGTAATAATGACATTGCCTGAGATTGCATTGCCCTTCGCAGGTCAAAAGCCTTCAGCGCCCGGCGCGTCTTTACGCATGCGCAGTCATGATTTCGCTTGTGCTTGAACATTGAATTTCCTGGCACGGCTTCTGTCTGGGACGCCGGGGACAAGGGAGGGAGGGATGGAGAGGGGAGGGTGGACATCCACGGGGAAATGTTCTTTTCATGTTGTTGACGTCGGTTTCACATCCATCTATTGTTTTTTGCCTAGCGACCAGGGTGGGAACAGACAATATAACTATTGGTAGCCGTATAGTAACTAAACAGGGTTTGCGATGAACCCGGATCTTTGTACATTTGCGTTTTGGGCAGTTTTGAATTATATTCTAAACAAACAGAAACAGTAGACATAAAACTCAGTAAAAATAGTGATAATGGCGAAGTCTCAGTGACTATAGTGATGATGGCGAAGTGTCAGTAACAATAGGGCATGTCAGTTCTCGCGGGTTCTACTTCCGGCCTGGGATTTTGGGGACAAACAAACGAACACGTGCTTTTTGTTCAGTGCGCAGCCTGACTCGCCCCCTGCGTAACAACGGATACCGCGCGCAGAGGGCTGTTATACTAGTTACGACATAGGACGCGGAACCAGGCAAGCAGCGCGGCCGGCGAGGCAAAGAAGGGGAGGGTCGCAATTCGTCTTTCGTGCGTCTTAAATAAAGAAATGTTAACTTTTTCGTGTCGATATGTTGGTAGATGACACTTTGAACATGTCATTTTCCATAATACTGGCCACGTTCAGGTAACTAGGCGAAAAACAGGTAGATGATTTCCCAATGTTTACACTGGTCTGGAGTGATCGAGTGACAGGTATGGACAGTCTTTGCCGTCAAAATTACAGTTTTTCAATCCTGAATGCAACTACCATTGAAATAGGCGAATTTCAAAAGAACAACCTTGTAATTTTACTGTGCTAACATTTTCTTTCTGAATTGCTTCCGTTCTGTTATAATCATAGTCTTAATGGGTATTTTGACAAACAGTTTCATGAGAACCACAAAATAGACCAGTACTGTGACTTTTCCATGTCCACAGACATGTACATGTACTTATCGGCTTACCAGTATAATGATCTGGATCGAAGTTAAACTGGTGCGGCAAACTTAATATCCAAGAAGTATATACATGTATGCAGTTGACTTCAGTCATAACTCAGTTTAACGGGTCCTTTCAAATATGCTAGCAAAAAATTTATAATCTATGCTTCCTCTTTATAGGAATGGTGGAATTAAGCCTTAATTTATAAAACAAAAAGTTTTTAGATTTTTATAGGTGGACACTTGTGTTGATATTATTAATTTGTATAGCTGATGTGTCTACGTTCAGCGTACTGATAGCTTTAGTTCTGTATAAATCTTTAATTGTAACATTTCCTTTTGATTTTGATTAATTAAATTACACTTTCTTTTGCTACTTTTGACAAAACACACAAGGAAACAAAAATTATTAAAAAAATTGTGGCATCTTTAAATACATGGAGATTTTCAACAGGAATCTGTAATGCAAACATACAAAATAAATAATTATTCAGTGTATAACCTTTATGATTGACAATTTTTGCATTGCATAAACATGATGATAATAAATCCAAGTTTCTATTTGTCTCTTTGCATTGGATTTGCTTCTGTCATATCAATTTAATTGGGTTGACAACATTTGGTATAAAATAAAATCTGCAAGTATTTAAAATGTAGCAGATACAAAAACTAAGTGAAGGTACAAAAAATTAGATACTTAATACTTCATCAAATTCATAAGATTTCCTTTTAAGGTTGTCCAATTAATTTGATTAAATTACACCTTTCATAGCTACTTTTGTCCTGATGAAACATGAAACATGTAATAAAGAAACAAGAGAACAAACTAATAAAAATATTGATAACAATTAACCCATAAGGAATTCAGTAATATTATTATAAATATATTATTATATATATTATATATAGAGAAATTTTTATTTAACCAGCAGAAACATAAAAAATCCCAATAAAGGGATAATCAATAAATATGTTACATTTTGTTAGGTCAATTTCATCTCTTAATTCCCCTGCATTCAACTACATTAATGACAATTCCTTGGTTAATAAATCCTGTGTACCATAATAAATATAACATATAAGCTTTTTCAAATCTCTCAGTTGCTACCGGTATATTGTATTAGATTGTGTTCCATCAATTTAGATGAAGAAAAGATAAATTTATGACTTAAAAAAATAAAATAGGACATTATATGGTTTAATAGGATATAATAATCATCAACTTTGTTTTAAATCAGCCCTGGGTGACAAATGTTGTTCATGACATTTGCAAATTGAAATCTACATTGAAATTAATGCTGCATAACTATGTAATGATAAGATGTCCTTTTTAGATTGTGCAACTTAATTTTGATTTTTAAATTTGGTACTGTTGTCCTGAGGTCTATACATGTGATGTACATTAATGAAAATAAAAATTACAAAATTAAGAAAAATATCCATAATAACAAGTAGCACATAAGGACACAAGTAACATTAAACATCTTTGGCAGGTTTATATATATATATTTTCATTTAACCAGTATAAACATCACAATAAAATGATACTAATCACCAATATATATGGCACATGTTGTTACTTTTCTCTAACATTTAGCTAAAGTTGTGGCAAGAGCACCAAGACATAGTGCTTTGCTAATAAATTCTGTGTGTCATAATAAATAGACTGGTGTTGTATAATCACTTTTTCAGACTTCTGCTCGGCTGCTATAGTCTATATTATAACGTGTTCCATTATCTGAAAAGACCAGTTTACAACACCTAAAATATAACTGGACATTACAATTTAGTAGGCTATGACAATCAACTTTCTACTTTCAGTGATGACAAACATTATTCATGACATTGGCAAATTCATTAATTTTCTTTAAATGTTCTAGAGTTTTATGCAGTCTGTTAACTTTTTCATTTCTTCATAGATTTAGTTGATATTTGCATCCACATACTTTGTACTCTTGTCTAATTTATATTTACATTCTTTGCAATGTTTTATTGGTATGTTCACTTGATTGTTGCAAAAACTCAATATTTCAATATAATAAAAAAACTAAAATTTGACAAATTCATTTTTTTTATCATAGATTCAAAAATATGTAAAAGACATATATACTATACTATATTCCTATATACTTAGATCTATATCTATGTGTAATATATATCTCAGACAAATATGTAGGTACATTGTACACATTATTTGACATCAAATATTTGCTAAATACAAAGGGCATGATTGAGGATTTATATAATGTCACAATATTTAAGTTAATACAGTTAAGTTTTTTTTTAATTTTATGATGTTATTCCCATTCAAAACTTTATTTAAATAAAGCTTAGTTATAATTTGTCCAAGCCGTCCTAATTGATTTCTTGATTTGGACAAAACTGTAATAAAATCATTCGCGGTAAAATAACTATTAAGTAGTATTGAGCTCAAGTGGCTCTATCATATCTGCTCACAAAATCACCCATATGCATCAGCAGTATGAGAAACATTGGATAAATCGATATGTCGAAAACAATAGCCGTTTCCCCATTTTTGCGAATTATGGTTTATTCCGCTTGTCATCTGTAATTCGGCCGTCGGCAACACAGTCAGGCCAGTACAAATATTGGGTATTCAGCGGGCTGTAGTGCGCTAAGTTTACTAACCGCAGTTATTGATACGGGAAAATACAAGTTCAAAGTGTCTTTCAACAATATATTGTCACTAGATAGTTAACATGTGCTTATTTAAGTTGCAAACAGGTCTAGAAGGGACACACCCTTCTCTCCCCTCGCTCACCACGCAGTTTGCCTGGTTCCACGTCCTAAATCGTGACTAGAATGACAGCGTTTTGATTCGTGAAGCAGGGAGCGAGTGAGTTGCGCAGTGAAAAATTAAGGTCGCATATAACGTCGTTGTCCCCAAAATCTGATCTCGTGAGGTATCGCACACATAAAACGAGATTCACTTGCTTGCCCTATAGTGATAATGGCGAAGTTTCGGCGACAATAGTGATAATGGCGAAGTATCAGTAACAATAGTGATAATGGCGAAGTCTCAGTGACAATAGTGATAATGGCGAAGTCTCAGTAACAATAGTGATAATGGCGAAGTCTCAGTAACAATAGTGATAATGGCGAAGTCTCAGTGACAATAGTGATAATGGCGAAGTATCAGTAACAATAGTGATAATGGCGAAGTATCAGTAACAATAGTGATAATGGCGAAGTCTCAGTGACAATAGTGATAATGGCGAAGTCTCAGTAACAATAGTGATAATGGCGAAGTCTCAGTAACAATAGTGATAATGGCGAAGTCTCAGTGACAATAGTGATAATGGCGAAGTCTCAGTAACAATAGTGATAATGGCGAAGTCTCAGTGACAATAGTGATAATGGCGAAGTCTCAGTGACAATAGTGATAACGGCGAAGTATCAGTAACAATAGTGATAATGGCGAAGTCTCAGTAACAATAGTGATAATGGCAGAGTTTCGGTAACAATAGTGATAATGGCGAAGTCTCAGTGACAATAGTGATAATGGCGAAGTCTCAGTAACAATAGTGATAATGGCGAAGTCTCAGTAACAATGGTGATAATGGCGAAGACTCAGTAACAATAGTGATAATGGCGAAGTCTCAGTAACAATAGTGATAATGGCGAAGTCTCAGTAACAATAGTGATAATGCCGAAGTCTCAGTAACAATAGTGATAATGGCGAAGACTCAGTAACAATAGTGATAATGGCGAAGTCTCAGTGACAATAGTGATAATGGCGAAGTCTCAGTAACAATAGTGATAATGGCGAAGACTCAGTAACAATAGTGATAATGGCGAAGACTCAGTAACAATAGTGATAATGGCGAAGACTCAGTAACAATAGTGATAATGGCGAAGACTCAGTAACAATAGTGATAATGGCGAAGTCTCAGTGACAATAGTGATAATGGCGAAGTCTCAGTAACAATAGTGATAATGGCGAAGACTCAGTAACAATAGTGATAATGGCGAAGACTCAGTAACAATAGTGATAATAGCGAAGTCTCAGTAACAATAGTGATAATGGCGAAGTCTCAGTAACAATGGTGATAATGGCGAAGTCTCAGTAACAATAGGGATAATGGCGAAGTCTCAGTAACAATAGTGATAATGGCGAAGTCTCAGTAACAATAGTGATGATTGCGAAGTCTCAGTAACACTAGTGATAATGGCGAAGTGTCACTAACAATGGTGATAATGGCGCCGTCTCAGTAACCATAGTGATAGCCAATACCCATGCCCACACCGCCCGTCTTTTTTTCCAGCCCACTGTACACTGATCAGCTGAAAGCTTACGAGATAAAGTACTTTGTTTTTAAAGTGTTTTAAAGTTTTAACCGCCCCACTCCTCAATCGCTCCAGGAAACAACCGTCCCTCACTTCAACTGCACCTCTACCGCCCCACAACTATATACAGCCCCTATAGACCGCCCCACCTATAGACCGCCCAACCTATAGACCGCCCCACCTATATACCGCCCCTGTAGACCGCCCCACCTATAGACCGCCCCACCAATAGACCGCCCCTAGAGACCGCCCCACCTATAGACCGCCCCTATAGACCGCCCCACCTATACACCGCCCCACCTAAAACCGCCCCACCTACACACCGCCCCATCTACACACCGCCCCACCACCTACACACCGCCCCACCTACACACCGCCCCACCACCTACACACCGCCCCACCTACACACCGCCCTACCTACACACCGCCCCACCTACCAACCGCCCCCCTTACCCACCGCCCCACCTATACACACCGCCCCACCTACACACCGCTCCACCACCTACACACCACCCCACCTACACACCGCCCCACCTACACACCGCCCCACCTACACACCGCCCCACCTACACACCGCCCCACCTACACACCGCCCCACCTACACATCGCCCCACCTACACACCGTCCCACCTACACACCGCCCCACCTACACACCGCCCCACCACCTACACACCGCCCCACGTACACACCGCCCCATCAACTACACCCCGCCCCACCTACACACCGCCCCACCTACACACCGCCCCACCTACACGCCGCCCCACCTACACACCGCCTCACCTACACACCGTCCCACCTACACACCGCCTCACTTACACACCGCCCCACCTACACAACGCCTACACACCGCCCCACCTACACACCGCCTCACCTACACACCGCCCTACTCCGCCCGCCGCGTACTAACGGTCCATTAGGTGGCGCTCCAGGGACCCACATAATCCAATTAGGCCCGAGTAATGGCCGACAGCGATAAGTATGTGGCGCCGCCTAGCGGTCAATGGCTGAATTAGGCTGACTCCGCTACGGCTGTTTGCGTTCTGCGCGACGTTCTCGTGGCTTGTGGCGGCGAGGGACGGACATACAGCCCACACCAGGCCTACCCCGGCCCACACCAGGCTTACCCCGGCCTACCCCGGCCTACCCCCGGCCCACACCAGGCCTACACCAGGCTTACCCCGGCCTACCCCCGGCCCACACCAGGCTTACCCCGGCCTACCCCCGGCCTACCCCCGGCCTACCCCCGGCCCACACCAGGCTTACCTTCAGCCTACCCCCGGCCTACCCCCGGCCTACCCCCGGCCCACACCAGGCCTACTCCCGGCCCACACCAGGCCTACCCCCGGCCCACACCAGGCCTACCCCCGGCCTACCCCCGGCCCACACCAGGCTCACCCCGGCCTACCCCCGGCCTAACCCCGGCCCACACCCTGCTTACCCCCGGCCCACACGAGGCCTACCCCCGGCCTACCCCCGGCCCACTCCAGGCCTACCCCCGGCCCACACCAGGCCTACCCCTGGCTCACACCCGGCTTACCCCCGGCCCACACCAGGCCTACCTCCGGCCCACACCAGGCCTACCCCCGGCCCACACCAGGCCTACTCCAGGCCTACCCCCGGCCCACACCAGGCTTAGCCCAAGCCCACTCCAGGCCTACCCCCGGCCCACACCAGGCTTAGCCCAAGCCCACACCAGGCCTACTCCAGGCCTACCCCCGGCCCACACCAGGCTTAGCCCATGCCCACACCAGGCCTACTCCAGGCCTACCCCCGGCCCACACCAGGCCTACCCCCGGCCTACACTAGGCTTAGCCCAAGCCCACACCAGGCCTACTCCAGGCCTACCCTCGGCCCACACCAGGCTTAGCCCATGCCCACACCAGGCCTACTCCAGGCCTACCCCCGGCGCACACCAGGCCTACCCCGAGCCTACCCCCGGTCACACCCGGCCTACCCCCGGCCCACACCAGGCCTACCCCCGGCCCACACTAGGCTTAGCCCAAGCCCACACCAGACCTACTCCAGGCCTACCCCCGGCCCACACCAGGCTTAGCCCATGCCCACACCAGGCCTACTCCAGGCCTACCCCCGGCCCACACCAGGCCTACCCCCGGCCTACCCCCGGCCTACCCCCGCCTCACACCAGGCCTACCCCCGGCTCACACCAGGCCTACCCCCGGCTCACACCAGGCCTACCCCCGGCTCACACCAGGCCTACCCCCGGCCCACACCAGGCCTACCCCCGGCCCACACCAGGCCTACCCCCGGCCCACACCAGGCCTACCCCCGGCCCACACCAGGCCTACCCCCGGCCCAGACCAGGCCTACCCCCAGCTCAAACCAGGCCTACCCCCGGCCCACACCAGGCCTACCCCCGACCCATATCAGGCCTACCCCCGGCCTACCCCCGGCCTACCCCCGGCCCACACAAGGCCAACCCCGGCTCACACCAGGCCTACCCCCGGCCCACACCAGGCTTAGCCAAAGCCCACACCAGGCCTATCCCCGGCCCACACCAGGCCTACCCCCGGCCCACACCAGGCCTACCCCCGGCTCACACCAGGCCTACCCCCGGCCCACACCAGGCCTACCCCCGGCCTACCCCCGGCTCACACCAGGCCTACCCCCGGCTCACACCAGGCCTACCCCCGGCTCACACCAGGCCTACCCCCGGCTCACCCCAGGCATACCCCAGGCCCACATCAGGCCTACCCCCGGCTCACCCCAGGCCTACCCCCGGCCCACACCAGGCCTCCCCCCGGCCTACCCCCGGCTCACACCCGGCCTACCCCCGGCCCACACCAGGCCTACCCCCGGCCCACACCAGGCTTAGCCCAAGCCCACACCAGACCTACTCCAGGCCTACCCCCGGCCCACACCAGGCCTACCCCCGGCCCACACCAGGCCTACCCCCGGCTCACATCAGGCCTACCCCGGCCCATACCAGGCTTAGCCCAAGCCCACACCAGGCCTACCCCAGGCCTATCCCCGGCCCACACCAGGCCTACCCCCGGCCCACACCAGGCTTAGCCCAAGCCCACACCAGGCCTACTCCAGGCCTACCACCGGCGCACACCAGGCCTACCTCCGGCTCACACCAGGCCTAACCCCGGCCCACACCAGGCATACCCCCGGCTCACCCCAGGCCTACCCCCGGCCCACACCAGGCCTACCCCCGGCCCAAACCAGGCCTACCCCCGGCCTACCCCCGGCCTACCCCCGGCTCACACCAGGCCTACCCCCGGCTCACACCAGGCCTACCCCCGGCCCACACCAGGCCTACCCCCGGCCTACCCCCGGCCTACCCCCGGCTCACACCAGGCCTACCCCCGGCTCACACCAGGTCTACCCCCGGCTCTCCCCAGGCCTACCCCCGGCCCACACCAGGCCTACCCCCGGCTCACCCCAGGCCCACCCCCGGCCCACACCAGGCCTACCCCCGGCCCACCCCCGGCTCACACCCGGCCTACCCCCGGCCCACACCAGGCCTACCCCCGGCCCACACTAGGCTTAGCCCAAGCCCACACCAGGCCTACTCCAGGCCTACCCCCGGCCCACACCAGGCTTAGCCCATGCCCACACCAGGCCTACTCCAGGCCTACCCCCGGCCCACACCAGGCCTACCCCCGGCCCACACCACGCCTACCCCCGGCCTACCCCCGGCTCACACTAGGCCTACCCCCGGCTCACACCAGGCCTACCCCCAGCTCACACCAGGCCTACCCCCGACTCACACCAGGCCTACCGCCGGCTCACACCAGGCCTACCCCAGGCTCACACCAGGCCTACCCCCGGCCCACACCAGGCCTACCCCAGGCCCACACCAGGCCTACCCCCGGCTCACACCAGGCCTACCCCCGGCTCCCACCAGGCCTACCCCCGGCCCACACCAGGCCTACCCCCGGCCCACACCAGGCCTACCCCCGGCCCACACCAGGCCTACCCCCAGCCTACCCCCGCCCTATCCCCGGCCCACACCAGGCCTACCCCCGGCCCACACCAAGCCTACCCCCGGCCCACACCAGGCCTACCCCCGCCCCACACCAGGCCTACCCTCGGCCCACACCAGGCCTACCCCCGGCTCACACCAGGCCTACCCCCGGCCCACACCAGGCCTACCCCCGGCCCACACCAGGCCTACCCCCGGCTCACACCAGGCCTACCCCCGGCTCTCACCAGGCCTACCCCCGGCTCACCCCAGGCCTACCCCCGGCTCACACCAGGCCTAGCTCCGGCCCACCCCAGGCCTACCCTCGGCCCACACCAGGCCTACCCCCGGCTCACACCAGGCCTACCCCCGGCCCACACCAGGCCTACCCCCGGCCCACACAAGGCCAACCCCGGCTCACACCAGGCTTAGCCCAAGCCCACACCAGGCCTACCCCCGGCCCACACCAGGCCTACCCCCGGCCCACACCAGGCTTACCCCCGGCCCACACCAGGCCTACCCCCGGCTCACACCAGGCCTACCCCCGGCTCACACCAGGCCTACCCCCGGCTCACACCAGGCCTACCCCCGGCCCTACCAGGCCTACCCCCGGCCCACACCAGGCCTACCCCCGGTTCACACCAGGCCTACCCCCGGCTCACACCAGGCCTACCCCCGGCTCACCCTAGGCCTACCCCCGGCTCACACCAGGCCTACCCCCGGCCCACACCAGGCCTACCCTCGGCCCACACCAGGCCTACCCCCGGCTCACACCGGGCCTACCCCCGGCCCACACCAGGCCTACCCCCGGCCCACACAAGGCCAACCCCGGCTCAAACCAGGCTTAGCCCAAGCCCACACCAGGCCTACCCCCGCCCCACACCAGGCCTACCCCCGGCCCACACAAGGCTTACCTCCGGCCCACACTAGGCTTAGCCCAAGCCCACACCAGGCCTATCCCCGGCCCACACCAGGCCTACCCCCGGCCCACACCAGGCCTACCCCCGGCTCACACCAGGCCTACCCCCGGCCCACACCAGGCCTACCCCCGGCCCACACCATGCCTACCCCCGGCCCACACCAGGCCTACCCTCGGCCCACACCAGGCCTACCCCCGGCCCACACCAGGCCCACACCAGGCCCACACCAGGCCTACCCCAGGCCCACACCAGGCCTACCCCCGGCCCACACCAGGCTTAGCCCAAGCCCACATCAGGCCTACTCCAGGCCTACCCCCGGCCCACACCAGGCTTACCCCCAGCCCACACCAGGCCTACCCCCGGCCTACCCCCGGCCTACCCCCGGCCTATCCCCGGCCTACCCCCGGCCCACACCAGGCCTACCCCCGGGTCACACCAGGCCTACCCCCGGCCTACCCCTGGCCCACACCAGGCCTACCCCAGGCCTGCCCCAGGCCTACCCCAGGCTTACCCCCGGCCTACTACCGGCCCACGCCAGGCTTACCGCAGGCCCACACCAGGCCTACCCCCGGCCCACACCAGGCCTACCCCTGGCATACCGCAAGCTTACCCCAGGCCTACCCCAGGCTAACACCATGATTTCTATTGTAGCCGTAAGCCTTGGTCGAACAAGATAAAGGCGAACCCGATTATCGGCAAAACTTTGCCATTGTCATCAGCAGCCGATAACTGCATAACTGCCTGCATCACGTCCCAGTCCATGTGGTCAATATTACAGGCGTATTGCTCCAGAAACCATCCCATTATATCAGCTTTGATTCCGCTGATGTGTTTACATTCAGCGTCAGATTTCACAGCGATCCCGTTAGCGGGGTGGTTAGCATAACGATTGATAACAAAACCAAATCTGTTCCTAGTGCTCACAAACTGATGACGTCACAATGGAGGAAACATTTCGTCAGCAGACAATTATAACTACAAAGATGGCGCGTCACTTTATTGGTCCCCATTGGTAGTTTAATCACTCGATACGTCGCAGAGCTAAGGGCAATAGCCCCTTTTATCGCTCAGTACAGTTTGACGAGCTGTGTAGTGCGCAGTAAAGGAAGTCACTTAATCCATGATACGTTGGACAAAAACCCACAGCGAAAATACTGATGCCGGAAATGTGTGGTTAACCTTCTCGAGTCCAGTCCATTGGTTATCGCATCTTAATTCATAACAGAGTTGGGTGGCGTGATACTATTTAATGGCAGAGCTATAAATGTCACATCTCCATCTCAACACAAAGCAGACCCGCTCACCCCCCCAGCTCGGAGCAGAAACAGCTCAGCGTGCGGCGTGTATTGCAGAAAACAATGGTGCGCATTGATAAGGCGGTAGTGGGGCCCGAGTGTTATGCTCGGGTATCGATTTGATATCACTGCGCCACGTGTTCTGCGGGTCCACTTCCGGTCGATCAAAGCCCTCTGTCGTTATCTTGTTTCAATATAACAACGTTGGTGATCTGTGTGGGAGTGGGGGGGGGGAGTGGGAGTGGGGTAACGGGCAGTCCGAGATTGATGATCTGTGGGGTAACGGACAGTCCGAGATTGGTGATCTGTGGGGTAACGGACAGTCCGAGATTGGTGATCTGTGGGGTAACGGACAGTCCGAGATTGATGATCTGTGGGGTAACGGACAGTCCGAGATTGATGATCTGTGGGGTAACGAGCAGTCCGAGATTGGTGATCTGTGGAGAACGGGTAGTCCGAGATTGGTGATCTGTGGGGTAACGGGCAGTCCGAGATTGGTGATCTGTGGGGTAACGGGCAGTCCGAGATTGATGATCTGTGGGGTAACGAGCAGTCCGAGATTGGTGATCTGTGGGGTAACGGGCAGTCCGAGATTGGTGATCTGTGGGGTAACGAGCAGTCCGAGATTGGTGATCTGTGGGGTAACGGGCAGTCCGACATTGATGATCTGTGGGGTAACGAGCAGTCCGAGATTGGTGATCTGTGGAGAACGGGCAGTCCGAGATTGGTGATCTGTGGGGTAACGGGCAGTCCGAGATTGGTGATCTGTGGGGTAACGAGCAGTCCGAGATTGGTGATCTGTGGGGTAACGAGCAGTCCGAGATTGATGATCTGTGGAGAACGGGCAGTCCGAGATTGATGATCTGTGGGGTAACGAGCAGTCCGAGATTGGTGATCTGTGGGGTAACGAGCAGTCCGAGATTGGTGATCTGTGGAGAACGGGCAGTCCGAGATTGATGATCTGTGGAGAACGGGCAGTCCGAGATTGATGATCTGTGGGGTAACGAGCAGTCCGAGATTGGTGATCTGTGGAGAACGGGCAGTCCGAGATTGATGATCTGTGGAGAACGGGCAGTCCGAGATTGATGATCTGTGGGGTAACGAGCAGTCCGAGACTGGTGATCTGTGGGGTAACGAGCAGTCCGAGATTGATGATCTGTGGAGAACGGGCAGTCCGAGATTGGTGATCTGTGGGGTAACGAGCAGTCCGAGATTGATGATCTGTGGGGTAACGAGCAGTCCGAGATTGGTGATCTGTGGGGTAACGAGCAGTCCGAGATTGATGATCTGTGGGGTAACGAGCAGTCCGAGATTGATGATCTGTGGAGAACGGGCAGTCCGAGATTGGTGATCTGTGGGGTAACGAGCAGTCCGAGATTGATGATCTGTGGGGTAACGGGCAGTCCGACATTGATGATCTGTGGGGTAACGAGCAGTCCGAGATTGGTGATCTGTGGAGAACGGGCAGTCCGAGATTGATGATCTGTGGAGAACGGGCAGTCCGAGATTGATGATCTGTGGGGTAACGAGCAGTCCGAGATTGGTGATCTGTGGGGTAACGAGCAGTCCGAGATTGATGATCTGTGGAGAACGGGCAGTCCGAGATTGATGATCTGTGGGGTAACGAGCAGTCCGAGATTGGTGATCTGTGGGGTAACGAGCAGTCCGAGATTGATGATCTGTGGGGTAACGGGCAGTCCGAGATTGATGATCTGTGGGGTAACGAGCAGTCCGAGATTGGTGATCTGTGGGGTAACGAGCAGTCCGAGATTGATGATCTGTGGGGTAACGGGCAGTCCGAGATTGGTGATCTGTGGGGTAACGGGCAGTCCGAGATTGATGATCTGTGGGGTAACGGACAGTCCGAGATTGGTGATCTGTGGAGAACGGGCAGTCCGAGATTGATGATCTGTGGGGTAACGGGCAGTCCGAGATTGGTGATCTGTGGGGTAACGGGCAGTCCGAGATTGATGATCTGTGGGGTAACGAGCAGTCCGAGATTGATGATCTGTGGGGTAACGGGCAGTCCGAGATTGATGATCTGTAGGGTAACGAGCAGTCCGAGATTGGTGATCTGTGGGGTAACGAGCAGTCCGAGATTGATGATCTGTGGGGTAACGGGCAGTCCGAGATTGGTGATCTGTGGGGTAACGGGCAGTCCGAGATTGATGATCTGTGGGGTAACGAGCAGTCCGAGATTAGTGATCTGTGGGGTAACGAGCAGTCCGAGATTGGTGATCTGTGGGGTAACGGGCAGTCCGAGATTGGTGATCTGTGGGGTAACGGGCAGTCCGAGATTGATGATCTGTGGGGTAACGGACAGTCCGAGATTGGTGATCTGTGGAGAACGGGCAGTCCGAGATTGATGATTTGTGGGGTAACGGGCAGTCCGAGATTGATGATCTGTGGGGTAACGAGCAGTCCGAGATTGGTGATCTGTGGGGTAACGAGCAGTCCGAGATTGATGATCTGTGGGGTAACGGGCAGTCCGAGATTGGTGATCTGTGGGGTAACGGGCAGTCCGAGATTGATGATCTGTGGGGTAACGAGCAGTCCGAGATTGGTGATCTGTGGGGTAACGAGCAGTCCGACATTGATGATCTGTGGGGTAACGAGCAGTCCGACATTGATGATCTGTGGGGTAACGGGCAGTCCGAGATTGGTGATCTGTGTGGTAACGGGCAGTCCGAGATTGGTGATCTGTGGAGAACGGGCAGTCCGAGATTGGTGATCTGTGGGGTAACGGGCAGTCCGATATTGATGATCTGTGGGGTAACGGACAGTCCGAGATTGATGATCTGTGGGGTAACGGGCAGTCCGAGATTGGTGATCTGTGGAGAACGGGCAGTCCGAGATTGGTGATCTGTGGGGTAACGGGCAGTCCGAGATTGATGATCTGTGGGGTAACGAGCAGTTCGAGATTGGTGATCTGTGGGGTAACGGGCAGTCCGACATTGATGATCTGTGGGGTAACGAGCAGTCCGACATTGATGATCTGTGGGGTAACGGGCAGTCCGAGATTGGTGATCTGTGTGGTAACGGGCAGTCCGAGATTGTTGATCTGTGGGGTAACGGGCAGTCCGAGATTGATGATCTGTGGGGTAACGAGCAGTCCGAGATTGGTGATCTGTGGGGTAACGGGCAGTCCGACATTGATGATCTGTGGGGTAACGAGCAGTCCGACATTGATGATCTGTGGGGTAACGGGCAGTCCGAGATTGGTGATCTGTGTGGTAACGGGCAGTCCGAGATTGTTGATCTGTGGGGGTAACGGGCAGTCCGAGATTGGTGATCTGTGGGGGTAACGGGCAGTCCGAGATTGGTGATCTGTGGGGTAACGGGCAGTCCGAGATTGGTGATCTGTGGGGTACCGAGCAGTCCGAGATTGGTGACCTGTGGGGTAACGAGCAGTTCGAGATTGGTGATCTGTGGGGTAACGGGCAGTCCGAGATTGGTGATCTGTGGGGTAACGAGCAGTCCGAGATTGGTGATCTGTGGAGAACGGGCAGTCCGAGATTGGTGATCTGTGGAGAACGGGCAGTCCGAGATTGGTGATCTGTGGAGAACGGGCAGTCCGAGATTGGTGATCTGTGGAGTAACGGGCAGTCCGACATTGATGATCTGTGGGGTAACGGGCCGTCCGACATTGATGATCTGTGGGGTAACGGGCAGTCCGAGATTGGTGATCTGTAGGGTAACGGGCAGTCCGAGATTGATGATCTGTGGGGTAACGGACAGTCCGAGATTGGTGATCTGTGGGGTAACGGGCAGTCCGAGATTGATGATCTGTGGGGTAACGGGCAGTCCGAGATTGGTGATCTGTGGAGAACGGGCAGTCCGAGATTGATGATCTGTGGGGTAACGAGCAGTCCGAGATTGGTGATCTGTGGGGTAACGGGCAGTCCGACATTGATGATCTGTGGGGTAACGAGCAGTCCGACATTGATGATCTGTGGGGTAACGGGCAGTCCGAGATTGGTGATCTGTGTGGTAACGGGCAGTCCGAGATTGTTGATCTGTGGGGGTAACGGGCAGTCCGAGATTGGTGATCTGTGGGGGTAACGGGCAGTCCGAGATTGGTGATCTGTGGGGTAACGGGCAGTCCGAGATTGGTGATCTGTGGGGTACCGAGCAGTCCGAGATTGGTGACCTGTGGGGTAACGAGCAGTTCGAGATTGGTGATCTGTGGGGTAACGGGCAGTCCGAGATTGGTGATCTGTGGGGTAACGAGCAGTCCGAGATTGGTGATCTGTGGAGAACGGGCAGTCCGAGATTGGTGATCTGTGGAGAACGGGCAGTCCGAGATTGGTGATCTGTGGAGAACGGGCAGTCCGAGATTGGTGATCTGTGGAGTAACGGGCAGTCCGACATTGATGATCTGTGGGGTAACGGGCCGTCCGACATTGATGATCTGTGGGGTAGCGGGCAGTTCGAGATTGGTGATCTGTGGGGTAACGGGCAGTCCGAGATTGGTGATCTGTGGGGTAACGGGCAGTCCGAGATTGTTGGTCTGTGGGGTAACGGGCAGTCCGAGATTGGTGATCTGTGGGGTAACGGGCCGTCCGAGATTGGTGATCTGTGGAGAACGGGCAGTCCGAGATTGGTGATCTGTGGAGAACGGGCAGTCCGAGATTGGTGATCTGTGGGGTAACGGGCAGTCCGAGATTGGTGATCTGTGTGGTAACGGGCAGTCCGACATTGATGATCTGTGGGGTAACGGGCAGTCCGACATTGGTGATCTGTGGGGTAACGGGCAGTCCGACATTGGTGATCTGTGGAGTAACGGGCAGTCCGACATTGATGATCTGTGGGGTAACGGGCCGTCCGACATTGATGATCTGTGGGGTAGCGGGCAGTTCGAGATTGGTGATCTGTGGGGTAACGAGCAGTCCGAGATTGGTGATCTGTGTGGTAATGGGCAGTCCGAGATTGGTGATCTGTGGGGTAACGGGCAGTCCGAGATTGGTGATCTGTGTGGTAACGGGCAGTCCGAGATTGTTGATCTGTGGGGTAACGGGCAGTCCGAGATTGGTGATCTGTGGAGAACGGGCAGTCCGAGATTGATGATCTGTGGGGTAACGAGCAGTCCGAGATTGGTGATCTGTGGGGTAACGGGCAGTCCGACATTGATGATCTGTGGGGTAACGAGCAGTCCGACATTGATGATCTGTGGGGTAACGGGCAGTCCGAGATTGGTGATCTGTGTGGTAACGGGCAGTCCGAGATTGTTGATCTGTGGGGGTAACGGGCAGTCCGAGATTGGTGATCTGTGGGGGTAACGGGCAGTCCGAGATTGGTGATCTGTGGGGTAACGGGCAGTCCGAGATTGGTGATCTGTGGGGTACCGAGCAGTCCGAGATTGGTGACCTGTGGGGTAACGAGCAGTTCGAGATTGGTGATCTGTGGGGTAACGGGCAGTCCGAGATTGGTGATCTGTGGGGTAACGAGCAGTCCGAGATTGGTGATCTGTGGAGAACGGGCAGTCCGAGATTGGTGATCTGTGGAGTAACGGGCAGTCCGACATTGATGATCTGTGGGGTAACGGGCCGTCCGACATTGATGATCTGTGGGGTAGCGGGCAGTTCGAGATTGGTGATCTGTGGGGTAACGGGCAGTCCGAGATTGGTGATCTGTGGGGTAACGGGCAGTCCGAGATTGTTGGTCTGTGGGGTAACGGGCAGTCCGAGATTGGTGATCTGTGGGGTAACGGGCCGTCCGAGATTGGTGATCTGTGGAGAACGGGCAGTCCGAGATTGGTGATCTGTGGAGAACGGGCAGTCCGAGATTGGTGATCTGTGGGGTAACGGGCAGTCCGAGATTGGTGATCTGTGGGGTAACGAGCAGTCCGACATTGATGATCTGTGGGGTAACGGGCAGTCCGACATTGGTGATCTGTGGAGTAACGGGCAGTCCGACATTGATGATCTGTGGGGTAACGGGCCGTCCGACATTGATGATCTGTGGGGTAGCGGGCAGTTCGAGATTGGTGATCTGTGGGGTAACGAGCAGTCCGAGATTGGTGATCTGTGTGGTAACGGGCAGTCCGAGATTGGTGATCTGTGGGGTAACGGGCAGTCCGAGATTGGTGATCTGTGTGGTAACGGGCAGTCCGAGATTGTTGATCTGTGTGGTAACGGGCAGTCCGACATTGATGATCTGTGGGGTAACGAGCCGTCCGACATTGATGATCTGTGGGGTAGCGGGCAGTTCGAGATTGGTGATCTGTGGGGTAACGAGCAGTCCGAGATTGGTGATCTGTGTGGTAATGGGCAGTCCGAGATTGGTGATCTGTGGGGTAACGGGCAGTCCGAGATTGGTGATCTGTGTGGTAACGGGCAGTCCGAGATTGTTGATCTGTGGGGTAACGGGCAGTCCGAGATTGGTGATCTGTGGGGTAACGGGCAGTCCGAGATTGGTGATCTGTGGGGTAACGGGCAGTCCGAGATTGGTGATCTGTGTGGTAACGGGCAGTCCGAGATTGGTGATCTGTGGGGTAACGGGCAGTCCGAGATTGGTGATCTGTGTGGTAACGGGCAGTCCGAGATTGTTGATCTGTGGGGTAACGGGCAGTCCGAGATTGGTGATCTGTGGGGTAACGGGCAGTCCGAGATTGGTGATCTGTGGGGGGAACGTGCAATCCAATCCCAGCCCAGGCCAGATGTACAGCTGAGGAAGGCGAGACCCACATCCCAGGCCCAGGCTGTAGTACTATGCTAAAGACGGCTAAATCTGTTATCTGTAGGGCTTGGAGCCTTAAGCACTTCCACACTATCCTCTCAGCATTGTTTAGAGCAGTGCCAGTGAGGGTGTCTGGGTGAGAGAGGGTGAAGGGGGTGGCGGTGAACGACAGACCCCCCCCCCCCTTCACGACTTGCCCCCCACCCTCCCCCCGGGACTAGGCGCCAGGGTATGGCGGCCGTATGTCAGCGCGCGGTAAGTTTTGGCCACTCCACTGGAAACACCTGAACAATATATATTGGATTATATTTGGGTTTTTTCAACATGGATCTATGTGTTACAAGAAGTGGTTTTACAGACACCTGGATAACCTCGGCTCTGAACTGGCGCTATGTGTAGCCAAGCTGATCCAGATGAAAAGTGACAGAAGGAAGGCTGCCGAGAGGGGGAGGGGGAGGGGGGGGGGGGTCTCATTAGCTTACCCACGGCCTCATCCCGTGTGTAGATCTTGTGGTTTTTGCTGACCAGTCGGTGTGTGTACACGATAATGACATATGGGAGCTTTTAGGAATCCCAGCGTATACTGGACCCTTCCCTGCAAGTCTCATTGGATTTATCAATCACTGGATCTGACGGTGCTGGCCAGTGAGAGTCGAGAGGACTAGTGCATTCCACGGATGTGCCGTTCCAGACACACCGGATTCATTAAGCCGCTATTCATGTAACTCCAGATCCGCCCACGTTAGCCACCATAAACCTTTTAAACCGGCCGATCCGCACACTTTAGCCACCATAAACCTTTTAAACCGGCCGATCCGCACACTTTAGCCACCATAAACTTTTTAAACCGACCGATCCGCACACTTTAGCCACCATAAACCCTTTAAATCGGCCGATCCGCACACGTTAGCCACCATAAACCTTTTAAACCGGCCGATCCGCACACTTTAGCCACCATAAACCCTTTAAATCGGCCGATCCGCACACTTTAGCCACCATAAACCTTTTAAACCGGCCGATCCGCACACTTTAGCCACCATAAACCTTTTAAACCGGCCGATCCGCACAGTTTAGCTACCATAAACCCTTTAAATCGGCCGATCCGCACAGTTTAGCTACCATAAACCCTTTAAACCGGCCGATCCGCACACTTTAGCCACCATAAACCTTTTAAACCGGCCGATCCGCACACTTTAGCCACCATAAACCTTTTAAACCGGCCGATGCGCACACTTTAGCCACCATAAACCTTTTAAACCGGCCGATCCGCACACTTTAGCCACTATGAAACCTTTAAACCGACCGATCCGCACACTTTAGCCACCGTGAACCCTTTAAATCGGCCGATCCGCACACTTTAGCCACCATAAACCTTTTAAATCGGCCGATCCGCACCCTTTAGCCACGGTGAACCGGCCGATCCGCACACTTTAGCCACCATGAACCCTTTAAAACGACCGATTCGCACACTTTAGGTCTCATGAATCCTTTAAACCGACCGATTCGCACACTTTAGCCACCATGAACCCTTTAAACCGACCGATTCGCACACTTTGGCCACCATGAACCCTTTAAACCGACCGATTCGCACACTTTAGGTCTCATGAACCCTTTAAACCGGCCGATCCGCACACTTTGGCCACCATGAACCCCTTACTATTTCCCTGATGCACTGATAGATACCCAATCACACCACCCCCATACTACCCGACACCCGCCACCTCACTAACCCCCCCCCCCCCCTCCCACTGGTCGGGTAACCATGGACGTACATTCCCCAGAACGACTTTGCCTTACCCACAGGTAGCTTGGGATTGCCACACCATGATTACCCTTGTCCGCACCACCCCACAGGTAGCTTGGGATTGCCACACCATGATTAAAGACAAAACTGTCCAGAGGCATTTAGTTTTGAGATAAATAGGCCCACACAGCTGTTCGCAAATCGACGCAAATAACACTTTGAAACATTCGTTGACAACAGTCAACAAATTTATGCTTCGGCGATCACAGGGTGCGTAGCGGGTATTTCAGGCGCACATTATACAATGAATGTCATTAAATGCCGAAGCAGCCTCCTTTGCCCGAAAGGGTAATAACTGTGTGACCCCGAACACCTGTAGGAGTGGTCGGAACGGGCGGTGACGTCATCGGATTATAACTGACATTTAGGGGGCTACCAGCTGATGCCTCTACCACAGGCGCACGGTGGGGGAGTTACGCTATGAACTAGTGGTTAGCGCGTTCCGCCATTGTTGAGTGTGGCCATTGTGCCATCGTCCCCAGCCCAACCGGCCGGTGCGTGGTTCGCACCCCATCTCGGCAACTGTTTGTGTGTGCAGATGAAAGATTCCATGTCGTTTTTCGCCGAGTACGGGATTACTCTTCGACACATGGCTCTTCGCCACCTTGACCCTTGACCCTAGTCGATATGATGCACAGAGGATAACGCGTCCCTTTTAAACCAACCAAGCGTCGCCAGTGACAGTCCAGTCAAACAGATCTCCAAGCCAAGATGTAGTCTCAGGCAGGGTGAGATTGCTTGGAACAGCTTGGAACTATGAAAACGCAATCCAATCTGTGCTGAGCGTTTTCTGTGCTGAGCGTTCTCTGTGCTGAGCATTCTCCGTGCTGAGCGTTCTCTGTGCTGAGCGTTCACCGTGCTGAGCGTTCTCTGTGCTGAGCATTCTCTGTGCTGAGCGTTCACCGTGCTGAGCGTTCTCTGTGCTGAGCGTTCTCTGTGCTGAGCGTTCTCCGTGCTGAGCGTTCTCTGTGCTGAGCGTTCTCTGTGCTGAGCGTTCTCTGTGCTGAGCGTTCTCTGTGCTGAGCGTTCTCTGTGCTGAGCGTTCTCTGTGCTGAGCATTCTCTGTGCTGAGCGTTCTCTGTGCTGAGTGTTCTCTGTGCTGAGCGTTCTCTGTGCTGAGCATTCTCTGTGCTGAGCGTTCTCTGTGCTGAGCATTCTCTGTGCTGAGCTTTCTCTGTGCTGAGCGTTCTCTGTGCTGAGCATTCTCCGTGCTGAGCGTTCTCTGTGCTGAGCGTTCACCGTGCTGAGCGTTCTCTGTGCTGAGCATTCTCTGTGCTGAGCATTCTCTGTGCTGAGCATTCTCTGTGCTGAGCGTTCTCTGTGCTGAGCATTCTCCGTGCTGAGCGTTCTCTGTGATGAGCGTTCTCTGTGCTGAGCTTTCTCCGTGCTGAGCGTTCTCTGTGCTGAGCGTTCTCTGTGCTGAGCGTTCTCTGTGCTGAGCGTTCTCTGTGCTGAGCATTCTCTGTGCTGAGCTTTCTCCGTGCTGAGCGTTCTCTGTGCTGAGCGTTCACCGTGCTGAGCGTTCTCTGTGCTGAGCATTCTCTGTGCTGAGCGTTCTCCGTGCTGAGCGTTCTCTGTGCTGAGCATTCTCTGTGCTGAGCTTTCTCTGTGTTGAGCGTTCTCTGTGCTGAGCTTTGTTTGAGTTGAGCGTTCTCTGTGCTAAGCGTTCTCCGTGCTGAGCGTTCTCTGTGCTGAGCGTTCTCTGTGCTGAGCGTTCACCGTGCTGAGCGTTCTCTGTGCTGAGCGTTCTCCGTGCTGAGCGTTCTCCGTGCTGAGCGTTCTCTGTGCTGAGCATTCTCTGTGCTGAGCTTTCTCTGTGCTAAGCGTTCTCTGTGCTGAGCGTTCTCTGTGCTGAGCGTTCTCTGTGCTGAGCGTTCTTTGTGCTGAGCGTTCTCTGTGCTGAGCGTTCTCCGTGCTGAGCGTTCTCTGTGCTGAGCGTTCTCTGTGCTGAGCGTTCTCTGTGCTGAGCGTTCTCCATGCTGAGCGTTCTCTGTGCTGAGCGTTCTTTGCTGAGCATTCTCTGTGCTGAGCATTCTCCGTGCTGAGCGTTCTCCGTGCTGAGCGTTCTTTGCTGAGCATTCTCTGTGCTGAGCATTCTCCGTGCTGAGCGTTCTCTGTGCTGAGCATTTTCCGTGCTGAGCGTTCTCTGTGCTGAGCGTTCTCTGTGCTGAGCACTCTCTGTGCTGAGCTTTCTCTGTGCTGAGCGTTCTCTGTGCTGAGCATTCTCCGTGCTGAGCGTTCTCTGTGCTGAGCGTTCACCGTGCTGAGCGTTCTCTGTGCTGAGCATTCTCTGTGCTGAGCATTCTCTGTGCTGAGCATTCTCTGTGCTGAGCGTTCTCTGTGCTGAGCATTCTCCGTGCTGAGCGTTCTCTGTGCTGAGCGTTCTCTGTGCTGAGCATTCTCTGTGCTGAGCTTTCTCTGTGTTGAGCGTTCTCTGTGCTAAGCTTTGTTTGAGCTGAGCGTTCTCTGTGCTAAGCGTCCTCCGTGCTGAGCGTTCTCTGTGCTGAGCGTTCTCTGTGCTGAGCGTTCTCCGTGCTGAGCGTTCTCTGTGCTGAGCGTTCTCTGTGCTGAGCGTTCTCTGTGCTGAGCGTTCTCCATGCTGAGCGTTCTCCGTGCTGAGCGATCTCTGTGCTGAGCATTCTCTGTGCTGAGCTTTCTCTGTGCTAAGCGTTCTCCGTGCTGAGCTTTGTTTGAGCTGAGCGTTCTCTGTGCTAAGCGTTCTCCGTGCTGAGCGTTCTCTGTGCTGAGCGTTCTCTGTGCTGAGCGTTCTCCGTGCTGAGCGTTCTCTGTGCTAAGCGTTCTCTGTGCTGAGCTTTGTTTGAGCTGAGCGTTCTGTGTGCTAAGCGTTCTCCGTGCTGAGCGTTCTTGGCTGAGCGTTCTCCGTGCTGAGCGTTTTTTGTGCTGAGCGTTCTCTGTGCTGAGCGTTCTCTGTGCTGAGCTTTGTTTGAGCTGAGCGTTCTCTGTGCTAAGCGTTCTCCGTGCTGAGCGTTCTTGGCTGAGCGTTTTTCCGTGCTGAGCGTTCTTTATGCTGAGCGTTCTCTGTGCTAAGCGTTCTCTGTGCTGAGCTTTGTTTGAGCTGAGCGTTCTCTGTGCTAAGCGTTCTCCGTGCTGAGCGTTCTTGGCTGAGCGTTCTCCGTGCTGAGCGTTCTCTGTGCTGAGCGTTCTCTGTGCTGAGCGTTCTCCGTGCTGAGCGTTCTCTGTGCTGAGCGTTCTTTGCTGAGCGTTCTCCGTGCTGAGCGTTCTCTGTGCTGAGCGTTCTCCGTGCTGAGCTTTCTCTGTGCTGAGCGTTCTCTGTGCTGAGCGTTCTCTGTGCTGAGCGTTCTCTGTGCTGAGCGTTCTCTGTGCTGAGCGTTCTTTGCTGAGCGTTCTCCGTGCTGAGCGTTCTCTGTGCTAAGCGTTCTTTGCTGAGCGTTCTCCGTGCTGAGCGTTCTCTGTGCTGAGCGTTCTCCGTGCTGAGCGTTTTTTGCTGAGCGTTCTCCGTGCTGAGCGTTCTCCGTGCTGAGCGTTCTCCGTGCTGAGCGTTCTCTGTGCTGAGCGTTCTCTGTGCTGAGCGTTCTCCGTGCTGAGCGTTCTCTGTGCTGAGCTTTGTTTGAGCTGAGCGTTCTCCGTGCTGAGCGTTCTCTGTGCTGAGCGTTCTCTGTGCTGAGCGTTCTCTGTGCTGAGCGTTCTCTGTGCTGAGCCTTCCTACAGCGACAAGTAAACTATGTAGACTTGTTGGCTATCTGCTGAGAGGCAAGTTACAGGCAGCTGTTAGCAGCCATCGCTTGGTCGACACGACACACATTGCCTCCGTCACGCCATCAGAACCAGGGGCACAACACACCTCAGGTGGTGGCATTGTTACCTGAGGTCGTAGCATTGTTACCAGATGTTGTGGCATTGCTACCCAAGCTGTGGTGATGTTACCCGAGGTTGTGGCATTGTTACCTGAGGTTGTGGTGTTGTTACCTGAGGTTGTGGTGGTGTTACCTGAGGTTGGTATTGTTATCTGAGGTTGTGGTGTTGTTACCCGAGGTTGTGGTGTTGTTACCTGAGGTTGGTGTTGTTACTTGAGGTTGTGGTCGTGCTACCTGAGGTTGTGACATTGTTCCCTGTGGTTGTGGTGTTGTTCCTTGTGGTTGTGGTGTTGTTCCCTGAGGTTGGTGTTGTTACTTGAGGTTGTGGTTTTGTTACCTGGGGTTGTGGCATTGTTACCTGAGGTTGTGGTGTTGTTACCTGATTTTGTGGTAGATACCTGAGGTTGGTGTTGTTACCTGAGGTTGTGGTCTTGTTACCTGAGGTTGTGGCATTGTTACCCGATGTTGTGGCATTGTTACCCGAGGTTGTGGCATTGTTACCCGAGGTTGTGGCGTTGTTACCTGAGGTTGTGGCAGTGTTACCTGAGGCTGGTGTTGTTACCTGAGGTTGCTGTTGTTACCTGAGGTTGTGGTGTTGTTACCTGAGGTTGTGGTGTTGTTACCTGAGGTTGCTGTTGTTACCTGAGGTTGTGGTGTTGTTACCTGAGGTTGTGGTGTTGTTACCTGAGGTTGTGGCATTGTTACCTGAGGTTGTGGTGTTGTTACCTGAGGTTGTGGTCTTTTTACCTGAGGTTGTGGTGTTGTTACCTGAGGTTGTGGTGTTGTTACCTGAGGTTTTGGTGTTGTTACCTGAAGTTGTGGTCTTTTTACCTGAGGTTGTGGTGTTGTTACCTGAGGTTGTGGTGTTGTTAGCTGAGGTTGTGGCACTGTTACCTGAGGTTGTGGCATTGTTACATGAGGCTGGTGTTGAGGTTGTGGCATTGTTACATGAGGCTGGTGTTGTTACCTGAGGTTGCTGTTGTTACCTGAGGTTGTGGTGTTGTTACCTGAGGTTGTGGTGTTGTTACCTGAGGTTGCTGTTGTTACCTGAGGTTGTGGTGTTGTTACCTGAGGTTGTGGTGTTGTTACCTGAGGTTGTGGCATTGTTACCTGAGGTTGTGGTGTTGTTACCTGAGGTTGTGGTCTTTTTACCTGAGGTTGTGGTGTTGTTGCCTGAGGTTGTGGTGTTGTTACCTGAGGTTTTGGTGTTGTTACCTGAGGTTGTGGTCTTTTTACCTGAGGTTGTGGTGTTGTTACCTGAGGTTGTGGTGTTGTTAGCTGAGGTTGTGGCACTGTTACCTGAGGTTGTGGCATTGTTACATGAGGCTGGTGTTGAGGTTGTGGCATTGTTACATGAGGCTGGTGTTGAGGTTGTGGCATTGTTACATGAGGCTGGTGTTGTTACCCGAGGTTGTGGTGTTGTTACACCCCATGTTACAGCTTTAACACGGTATTGTAGGCTGAACGGAAGTCCCATCCTCGCCGAGCAACTGTTTGTCCATGTTTTACATGTCTGTGTTTGTCCAGCCCGCCAGCGAGACGTTGATAGGCGAAGCTCGAGGCGGGGTGGAGGGGGAGGGTGGGGTAGGGGGAGGAGGGCTACGGTACGGATTGAAGGCATGTGTCTGGCTGGAGAAGGGAAAGTTAGAGGGTATCGGACCAGCTTCACACCACCAACCAACCTACCCCGCACCCCGCCACCCCCCCCCCCCTCCCCCCCCCCCTACCCTTCCTCCCGTCCCATTCAGCTTCTCGTAATGATCTCCAGCTAAACTAGCCGCTCGCGTGGGTAACTCCCGCGCCGAGACGTATCATTGTCGTGTGTGTGGGGTGACCGCCCGGCCCCCCACGCCCACCCCTCCCTGCCACCCACCACCCCACCCCTCCCTACCACCCACCACCCTACCCTTCCCTGCCACCCACCCCCCGCCAACCCCTCTCTGCGACCCGCCACCCCACCCCTCCCTGCCACCCACCACCCTCACCCCACCCTGCCACCCGCCACCCGCCACGCCAGCCCCCCCTCTACCAGCCCGGCCACCTCGACCCCACCCTTCTCTGCCACCCGCCACGCCCCCCCCCCCCAGCCGCCTTAGTCACCCCCACCCCCCTAGTGCCAGGATCTCTAACTGGCCACGGTCCACCCTGAGTTCGGTGGGTACACTCCTGGTGTTCCGGATTGCCAGTTGCCTCCCCTCCCGCCCCCCCCCCCTTGGCCACGGCTCGTCTCTCAGCCATCAATGTGCTTTATGGGCCGGACGATCGCAGGTTTCATTCTCCGTCGGTCAGTGCAGGCCATCGCGTCGCACTCCAGCGCATGAGGGGCGGGGGTGGAGGGCAGAGTAATGGGGGGCAGGGTAAAGGGGCAGTGTAACGGGGGGCAAGGTAAGGGGGCATAGTAAGAGGGCAGGGTATGGGGGTGCAGGGTAAGGGTGGCCGGAGGGGGAAGGGTAAGGGTGAGGGGGCCTGAGTGACACCGCCTTCTTTGTTGCTTGATGTTGCATGACGTCCGCTTACGGGTGGTCGAGTGTCGGTACATTCCACTTTCACTTCCGCTTTGTGCTTCAATGACGCAGTTCGTATTGTATTAATCATGATATGTCCTTCGCTTCCTCTGTGTGCTACAATTCCGCATTCCTTCACGTCTCTCTGTGCCACAATGCCCCATTCCTTTACTTCCACTCTGTGCCACAATGCCGCATTCCTTCACTTCCTCTCTGCGCCACAATGCCGCATTCCTTCACTTCCTCTCTGTGCCACAATGCCGCATTCCTTCACTTCCTCTCTGCGCCACAATGCCGCATTCCTTCACTTCCTCTCTGCGCCACAATGCCGCATTCCTTCACTTCCTCTCTGTGCCACAATTCCGCATTCCTTCACGTCTCTCTGTGCCACAATGCCCCATTCCTTTACTTCCACTCTGTGCCACAATGCCACATTCCTTCACTTCCTCTCTGCGCCACAATGCCGCATTCCTTCACTTCCTCTCTGTGCCACAATGCCCCATTCCTTTACTTCCACTCTGTGCCACAATGCCACATTCCTTCACTTCCTCTCTGCGCCACAATGCCGCATTCCTTCACGTCTCTCTGTGCCACAATGCCCCATTCCTTTACTTCCACTCTGTGCCACAATGCCACATTCCTTCGCTTCCTCTCTGCGCCACAATGCCGCATTCCTTCACTGCCTCTCTGTGCCACAATGCCGTATTCCTTCACTTCTTCTCTGTGTCACAATGCCCCGCATTCCTTCATTTCCTCTCTGTGCCACAATGCCGCATTCCTTCACTGCCTCTCTGTGCCACAATGCCGCATTCCTTCACTTCCGGTCTGTGCCACAATGACGCATTCCTTCACTTCCACTCTGTGCCACAATGCCGCATTCCTTCACTTCCGGTCTGTGCCACAATGCCGCATTCCTTCACTTCCTCTCTGTGCCACAATGCCGCATTCCTTCACTTCCAGTCTGTGCCACAATGCCGCATTCCTTCACTTCCGGTCTGTGCCACAATGCCGCATTCCTTCACTTCCTCTCTGTGCCACAATGCCGCATTCCTTCACTTCCTCTCTGTGCCACAATGCCGCATTCCTTCACTTCCTCTCTGCGCCACAATGCCGCATTCCTTCACTTCCTCTCTGCGCCACAATGCCGCATTCCTTCACTTCCTCTCTGTGCCACAATTCCGCATTCCTTCACGTCTCTCTGTGCCACAATGCCACATTCCTTTACTTCCACTCTGTGCCACAATGCCACATTCCTTCACTTCCTCTCTGCGCCACAATGCCGCATTCCTTCACTTCCTCTCTGTGCCACAATGCCGTATTCCTTCACTTCTTCTCTGTGTCACAATGCCCCGCATTCCTTCACTTCCTCTCTGTGCCACAATGCCGCATTCCTTCACTGCCTCTCTGTGCCACAATGCCGCATTCCTTCACTTCCGGTCTGTGCCACAATGACGCATTCCTTCACTTCCACTCTGTGCCACAATGCCGCATTCCTTCACTTCCGGTCTGTGCCACAATGACGCATTCCTTCACTTCCTCTCTGCGCCACAATGCCGCATTCCTTCACTTCCTCTCTGTGCCACAATGCCGTATTCCTTCACTTCTTCTCTGTGTCACAATGCCCCGCATTCCTTCACTTCCTCTCTGTGCCACAATGCCGCATTCCTTCACTGCCTCTCTGTGCCACAATGCCGCATTCCTTCACTTCCGGTCTGTGCCACAATGACGCATTCCTTCACTTCCACTCTGTGCCACAATGCCGCATTCCTTCACTTCCGGTCTGTGCCACAATGACGCATTCCTTCACTTCCACTCTGTGCCACAATGCCGCGATCCTTCACTTCCTCTCTGTGCCACAATGCCGCATTCCTTTACTTCCGGTCTGTGCCACAATGCCGCATTCCTCCACTTCCTCTCTGTGCCACAATGCCGCGTACCTTTACTTCCGGTCTGTGCCACAATGCCGCATTCCTTCACTTCCAGTCTGTGCCACAATGACGCATTCCTTCACTTCCTCTCTGTGCCACAATGCCGCATTCCTTCACTTCCAGTCTGTGCCACAATGCCGCATTCCTTCACTTCCTCTCTGCGCCACAATGCCGCATTCCTTCACTTCCAGTCTGTGCCACAATGCCGCGTACCTTCACTTCCGGTCTGTGCCACAATGCCGCATTCCTTCACTGTATCAGTGATACTAGATGGCGAGGAATGGTGGGCACGGAGCGAGACAGAGAGGAGAGGGGGGGGGGGCGTGGGGTAAAGGGAGCCAGAGGGGTAGGGCAGTGGAGGCTGTGAAGATGGCAGGGACAGTTTCATCAAGGGACTGTGGAACTGAACGTGTTGCTCTTGTTCCAGCGGATGCGTTACTCACGGTGCGTGACGAGGGGGGGGGGGGGGTGCGTAAATAAAATGGCTGGGGGCGGGGGTGGTCTGATAGATGACGTGATCTGCCGTGAGTCAGCACAGCGGTGGTGTTGGGGGGGGGGTGTCGTTGCACCCCGAACCCCAGCGATGGGATGTGAGAATCATGGTGAGAACAGAACGTTATCCAGAAAGCGGATATTTCCAGATGATTTCAGACATCCCCAATCGCCCCTTCCCACACTTCTTTACTCATTCCCTAGCACACCCTAGGCCCACCCATCCGCCGCAGATTGAACGCCCCCCCCCCCCCACCCCCCCTCAGCCCCACGCAGCGCCCGGCACCCTCAGGCAGCAAGGTGGGGATGCTCGCAGACCCTCCTCCCGCTCCGCCCCACCCCCAGGCAGCATGGTGGTGGGTGGGGGTGCCCGCAGACCCGACTGTCTTGGCTGCAGGCCTTTTATCAGCGGGCGAGCGGCTGGGTTTCCCGGAGATACAAACAGTCCGTGCCGCGGTCAGACAGTTGCTACGGAGAATCAAGTTGTGGTTATCACAGTGGGAAAGCGATGTTTATACACCGCCAAATGTCGCCGGGATCGCTTTCCGTCATTGCGCAAGCCCCCGCATACCAGCTGTACACCCACCCCGCCCTGGCCCCAACACCTTCACGCCTACCCTCCTTACTCCATCACTCTCAAGCGGAAGATTTACGTAACAACTTTCATAAAAATGGCTTCCGTTCAGGCCTGGCTAAGCCTTCACGCCACGGGGGGTAGTTTATGCCAGCGCCGCAGCAACAGCTCCGCTCCCATAATGCATTTGGCATGGCGGCCTCACGTGGCTTCCGGTCCGTGAAGGCTGGGTCCCTGCTGATTTCGCTCTCAGCTTCACTGGCTGGGTGATTTGGTGAGGGGGGTGTCTGTTTGGCTGGTACCCTACCCCCATCGCTACAGCTTCGTCACATTCCCCACCACCCCATCATCACCGCCACCACCCCCCGCCAGCTGTGGGGCCTGACCCAGAGCCCCATAGACCCCTACCGCCACCCCCCACACCACCCCCCCCCCTCCTTCACCAAGAACTATTCATCTCCGCACACCAACCGTGAGAAAATAAACTGCTCGGTCAGGCGTTCCCACCGGCAGAAGGAATGGCAGCAGCGGCAGCAGAGACTTTAAGTCAACACACCCCAGGGCCAAAAACCATATAAAGCGGGTAGACTGTCGATGGGGAGTTGTCTTTTAAAAGCGCGAGACGGCTGGGGTTACGGCCGGCCTCTCCCAGGCAGGTTTGCAGGGTTTGTTGGCTGACACAGCAAACTGATTTCCGACTCCGTTTGCGACTGAATGCCCCGCAAATAGACACCCGTGGGCCGTGCACAACAGAAAGGGCATGTTTATGTACATATTTATATTCCAATAACAGATTAGTACCTCTGGCGAGTACACGCGGCTAAAAAATACGTAAAGATCATATTGGAGTGCATAATTGCATTACCGCTGTATATTCCTCACACTGACTGAACCAATACATGAGGAAAGGCGTAAAGTGCGCACCTCGTGACATCGTACGCACAAAGAGGAACTGTAGTGTTTGAACCAAGGCAACAGTTGTGATCAAACCATCCGCAAGGGGGCCATGGTTTTTGTGCAGCGAGCTGCAGGCGATGGTTGTGCCCCGACCTATCGGAGGAATGCCTTGGCTATAACACCTCTCACCCCAGGCAGCGAGCGGCAAGGCAGCCAGAGAGAAAACGCACAGGGCAACATTCCCAACCACAAGAGTTAGCACGTGGATCTAAATTTCCGATGAATAAATCGAGAGTTAACAGAAACAATGGTTGAGACTTGGGAAGAGGATCCGGCTGCAATACCCGGCATCCGGTGTCCGGTATCCCGGGTCGATCTCCAGACTGCTCCGGATTGTTCCTCGCGTGTCATTGCTTGTTTTCCTGCTCAGTGTTTTATCAAAGCCACAGGATCCAGATGCTCAAAAAACGAGCAATTGTTGCCCCCCCCCCCATCCGTCCGCCTACACCCACAACTCCAGCCCCTACCCCCCAGTTCCGCCCCTCTTCCTGCCCGTCTGACGCCGGCCACACCGCATCCTGGGTAACACCTACCGTGGATTCCACTTCCGTCTCCAGCATCCGGGCGGCAGATCCCGATGGGAGCCTCAGTCGTTACGTGATCCGGACGTAAAGTTGGTGTGGGAGTCCCGTGGTGCCACGCGATATCCCATTGCAGGCTGCGGGGGTGTCCAGTTTCCGCTCGGTTATTACATCAGTGGACACGTGGGATCGACCGGCAGGCAGTGCGCACGGGGGATTCAACCCCGACACGCGCGACTTAACTTGTTGAGCCTCTCGATGCCAGGGGGCGCTGGGCGCACTGGGTCCTGACGCTCGCAGCGCTGGCTCCGGAAACCCATTGCGGCATTGGCAATAACAACTGTTGTTGTGGATGTTTGGAGGCTGGCTGCGGGTGGTGGAGGTGGTGGTTGTATTGCTTGGGGTGATGATGGCGGGGTGGTAGAGGTGCTGGTGGGGGTGGGAGAGGTAGGGGTGCTGGTGGGGGTGGAGGTGGCTGGGATGGTAGGGGTGTTGGTGGGAGTTGGGGTGGTAGGGGTGCTGGTGGGGGTGGAGGAGGTAGGGGTGCTGGTGGGGGTGGAGGTGGCTGGGGTGGTAGGGGTGCTGGTGGGGGTGGGGTTGGTAGGGGTTCTGGTGGGGGTGGAGGAGGTAGGGGTGCTGGTGGGGGTGGAGGTGGCTGGGGTGGTAGGGGTGTTGGTGGGAGTTGGGGTGGTAGGGGTGCTGGTGGGGGTGGAGGAGGTAGGGGTGCTGGTGGGGGTGGAGATGGCTGGGGTGGTAGGGGTGCTGGTGGGGGTGGGGTTGGTAGGGGTTCTGGTGGGGGTGGAGGTGGCTGGGGTGTTAGGGGTGCTGGTGGTGGTGGGGTGTTAGGGGTGCTGGTGGGGGTGCTGGTGGTGGGTGTGTAAGCCGGCCCCCCCCCCTCGTGGGAACCCCTGTGGACTCTCTGAGGGACTCCGCACACACTAGGATCACGGCTATTGCTTCCGCAGCTATTACCACCATCGTAAGCTTTTACATCATTGATGTAGCCGCTGCTGCTGCTGCTGCTGCTGCGGCGGCGGCGGCGGCGTGTGGATTGCGGAGGGGCGGCTGTGGCGGCGTAGAGGTGGGGTGGGGGGGTGGCGGGACCCCACTCGCCGGAGTCAGTAATTCGCCTGCTCCTCATCGCTCCAAGCACCTGGAGTGCATAACATCGGATGTGGCAGGAAGTCAGGACGAGTGAGTGAGGAGAGCTTGGTTAGTGCGCCATCCAGCCGTGCTGTGTTTAAAAATGGCGCTGGGGGTGTGAGGGGGCGGGGGGTTGGGGGCATGGAGGTGGTCAGAGGGGAGGGCGGGGGGGGGGGGGCGTAGTAAGATGGGCGGGTTATTGCCCGGGCCATGTATGAAGTACCCAGCATTCCGGCTCTGGTGGGGGCATGATGCTAAAGTTCAATGGCCGAGGTCATTCGGCACGGGAAGCCGAGGGAGGGGTATACCACTTGAACACACACACGTGCCCGTCCCTCCCACGATCAACCCCAAGCCACAGCTTGCCCCCTTCACTGCCGTTATGGCCTTCTACGAGCTTTGGACCTAACTCGGTCACTGTAACTACTTCCTGTAATGTGGACATGTCCTCTGGCCGCCATCACGGCTGTCCAACATGGCGTCCTCTGGCTGCCATCACGGCTGTCCAACATGGCGTCCTCTGGCTGCAGGCATCACGCCTTTCCAACATGGCGTCCTCTAGCTGCCATCACGGCTGTCCAACATGGCGTCCTCTGGCTGCCATCACGGCTGTCCAACATGGCGACCTCTGGCCGCCATCACGGCTGTCCAACATTGCGTCCTCTGGCTGCCATCACGGCTGTCCAACATGGCGTCCTCTGGCTGCTGCCATCACGGCTGTCCAACATGGCGTCCTATCGCTGCCATCACGGCTGTCCAACATGGCGTCCTCTGGCTGCCATCACGGCTGTCCAACATGGCGTCCTCTGGGCGCCATCACGGCTGCCCAACATGAGGTCCTCTGGCCGCCATCACGGCTGTCCAACATGGCGTCCTCTGGCTGCTGACATCTCGACTGCCCAACATGGCGTCCTCTGGCTGCCATCACGGCTGTCCAACATGGCGTCCTCTGGCTGCAGGCATCACGCCTTTCCAACATGGCGTTCTCTAGCTGCCATCACGGCTGTCCAACATGGCGTCTTCTGGCTGCCATCACGACTGTCCAACATGGCGACCTCTGGCCGCCATCACGGCTGTACAACATTGCGTCCTCTGGCTGCCATCACGGCTGTCCAACATGGCGTCCTCTGGCTGCCATCACGGCTGTCCAACATGGCGTCCTCTGGCTGCAGGCATCACGCCTTTCCAACATGGCGTCCTCTAGCTGCCATCACGGCTGTCCAACATGGCGTCCTCTAGCTGCCATCACGGCTGTCCAACATGGCGTCCTCTGGCTGCTGCCATCACGGCTGTCCAACATGGCGTCCTCTGGCGGCCATCACGGCTGTCCAACATGGCGTCCTCTGGCCGCCATCACGGCTGTCCAACATGGCGTCCTCTAGCTGCCATCACGGCTGCCCAACATGACGTCCTCTGGCTGCCATCACGGCTGTCCAAGATGACGTCCTCTGGCTGCCATCACGGCTGTCCAATATGGCGTCCTCTGGCCGCCATCACGGCTGTGCAATATGGCGTCCTCTGGCTGCCATCACGGATGTCCAACATGGCGTCCTATCGCTGCCATCACGGCTGTCCAACATGGCGTCCTCTGGCTGCTGCCATCACGGCTGTCCAACATGAGGTCCTCTGGCCGCCATCACGGCTGCCCAACATGAGGTCCTCTGGCCGCCATCACGGCTGTCCAACATGGCGTCCTCTGGCTGCTGACATCTCGGCTGCCCAACATGGCGTCCTCTGGCTGCCATCACGGCTGTCCAACATGGCGTCCTCTGGCTGCAGGCATCACGCCTTTCCAACATGGCGTTCTCTAGCTGCCATCACGGCTGTCCAACATGGCGTCTTCTGGCTGCCATCACGACTGTCCAACATGGCGACCTCTGGTCGCCATCACGGCTGTCCAACATTGCGTCCTCTGGCTGCCATCACGGCTGTCCAACATGGCGTCCTCTGGCTGCCATCACGGCTGTCCAACATGGCGTCTTCTGGCTGCCATCACGACTGTCCAACATGGCGACCTCTGGCCGCCATCACGGCTGTCCAACATGGCGTCCTCTGGCTGCCATCACGGCTGTCCAACATGGCGTCCTCTAACTGCCATCACGGCTGTCCAACATGGCGTCCTCTGGCTGCAGGCATCACGCCTTTCCAACATGGCGTCCTCTGGCCGCCATCACGGCTGTCCAACATGGCGTCTTCTGGCCGCCATCACGGCTGTCCAACATGGCGTCCTCTAGCTGCCATCACGGCTGTCCAACATGGCGTCCTCTGGCTGCTGCCATCACGGCTGTCCAACATGGCGTCCTCTGGCCGCCATCACGGCTGTCCAACATGGCGTCCTCTGGCCGCCATCATGGCTGTCCAACATGGCGTCCTCTAGCTGCCATCACGGCTGCCCAACATGACGTCCTCTGCCTGCCATCACGGCTGTCCAACATGGCGTCTTCTGGCTGCCATCACGACTGTCCAACATGGCGACCTCTGGTCGCCATCACGGCTGTCCAACATTGCGTCCTCTGGCTGCCATCACGGCTGTCCAACATGGCGTCCTCTGGCTGCCATCACGGCTGTCCAACATGGCGTCTTCTGGCTGCCATCACGACTGTCCAACATGGCGACCTCTGGCCGCCATCACGGCTGTCCAACATTGCGTCCTCTGGCTGCCATCACGGCTGTCCAACATGGCGTCCTCTAACTGCCATCACGGCTGTCCAACATGGCGTCCTCTGGCTGCAGGCATCACGCCTTTCCAACATGGCGTCCTCTGGCCGCCATCACGGCTGTCCAACATGGCGTCTTCTGGCCGCCATCACGGCTGTCCAACATGGCGTCCTCTAGCTGCCATCACGGCTGTCCAACATGGCGTCCTCTGGCTGCTGCCATCACGGCTGTCCAACATGGCGTCCTCTGGCCGCCATCACGGCTGTCCAACATGGCGTCCTCTGGCCGCCATCATGGCTGTCCAACATGGCGTCCTCTAGCTGCCATCACGGCTGCCCAACATGACGTCCTCTGCCTGCCATCACGGCTGTCCAAGATGACGTCCTCTGGCTGCCATCACGGCTGTCCAATATGGCGTCCTCTGGCCGCCATCACGGCTGTGCAACATGGCGTCCTCTGGCTGCCATCACGGCTGTCCAACATGGCGTCCTCTGGCTGCCATCACGGCTGTCCAACATGGCGTCCTCTGGCTGCTGCCATCACGGCTGTCCAACATGGCGTCCTCTGGCTGCTGCCATCACGGCTGTCCAACATGGCGTCCTCTGGCTGCTGCCATCACGGCAGTCCAACTTGACGTCCTCTGGCTGCCATCACGGCTGTCCAACATGACGTCCTCTGGCCGCCATCACGGCTGCCCAACATGGCGTCCTCTGGCTGCCATCACGGCTGTCCAACATGGCGTCCTCTGGCTGCTGCCATCACGGCTGTCCAACATCACGTGACCTCTGATGCGGGATCACGTGAGACCATCAGATAAACTCGTATTATTACCATGGATTTTGTTCTCCTTGTATTTGTAATATATAAGTATACAATAGTTTCATTGTAACACTTAAGCCCGCAGTCGTCCGCATTCAGTTTGACGACGTCTGGCATGGTACTAAATGATGCTCGGTTCCCGGATGGTGACCTCTCGCTTAAGGTGATTTATGGCTTTCCGATAAATGACTTTTGATCTCGGTAGATCTGAGCCTTTATAATCGCTCGTTGGTCTGAACCCTATATCTTGATGATAAAACTTGACTCATGGAGTGGGCCTGTGACGATGATGTCAATCGGAGGAGCCGGACGTGTTATTGGCCTGTAGGTGTCATCACGGAAGCAGAAAGCTATATTTTGCCCATGTAAATTGCCCACCAAAGTAATTCCTTTAATGGGTTGATGTCTCATTATGTTGCTCTATAACTATTCTGTAACTATCTCCAGGCGCAAGTAAGAGTGATTTCTTTCACAAATTCGGTTTGTACATTAATTTCCTGACACCTGATGAGACCCAGCAAGGTTGCTTCTTACCGTTGCGTTATCTCTTTAATTCTAGATATGTATCTTAGCCCAGTTTCCTTGGCAAGAAACGTCGTTCATTTCAGGCTGGATAGAGCCCAAGCGTGCGTCGCAGAGCCTCTTGAACGCCATCTACCGAGTACAGTTCGAACCTTGTGGCGTGAGAGTGAGTAAATGGCGAGACACGTGGGCAGTCGTAGAGAAGTCCAGCGGGCAGTGTATAGTCACTATAGGAGGAATGCACAACTTGTGGGTCAATGAAACACTATGCAGTCAACATAGTCGACGTGATGGATCCACATTTATAAAGACAAAAACAGTGGTAAATAGCTTGCCACATATCAGCTACACACAGCACGGCCGGGACACGAGGCCAAGACACGAAGCCAGAGCCACGCAGGGCAAGGAATCTGGAGTAATCTGGCGTACGGGCGTGCGGGATGGTCGTCCGGAGCTAATGCCACACCGCACCCCCTGCCCTGCCCCTCCCCCTACCGTACCCTGGCACGTGTCGCCACCTGGTGGGCTGCGAGAGACTAATGGAGCGTGTCTGGTGCGGACGAACAGACAGACCATTAATTAATCTCCCTCGACACGAGGAGCTCCGGACTGGGGCGGGCGGGGGGGGGGGGTAATCTGCTTAAACGGGGGAGGGGGTGCTTGTATTACAGATTGAGATCAATGTAGTCAGAGTGTAGTGGAGGTGAGGAGAGGGCGGTGGGGGGGGGGTGGCGGTAATGGTTGGCAGCGGAGCGAGTGACGAGCACGTTTAGAGGTTTGACGGGTCACAAATATCACGGATGGGTTATTAAAGATCAGAGGCGGGCTGCCCAGCGGGGCACCCAGAGGGGAGGGGGGCTGAGGGGGTATGAGAGGAGGGGCGGGGGGGAAGGCGGGCTTCCCAGCGGGGCACCAAGAGGGGAGGGGTGCTGAGGGGGTATGAGAGGAGGGGGGGAGGGAAGGCGGGCTGCCCAGCGGGGCACCCAGAGGGGAGGGGTGCTGAGGGGGTATGAGAGGAGGGGGGGGGGGGAAGGCGGGTTGCCCAGCGGGGCACCCGGAGGGGAGGGGTGCTGAGGGGGTATGAGGGGAGAGGGGGGGGGAGGCGGGCTGCCCAGCGGGACACCCAGAGGGGAGGGGTGCTGAGGGGGTTTGAGGGGGGAGGGTGGAGAGGCGGACGACCTGGTCACCCCCGCGGGACACACTGCGGGGGCGGGGTGCTGGGGGTGTTTAAGGCGGGGGGGGGGAGATGCGGACACCTTGGTCACCCCCGCGGGAAACCCTGAGGGAGCGGGGGGACTGCGGGGGGTTGGTTAGTTGGCTTAAGGTCATCTCGATTAATAAGAAGGCTCAGGGAAGGAGGAGCCACGTCTGGGGGGTAAGCCTCTATCTGTGCTTGCGTGTTTGGGGGAGGTTGGAGGGGGTGGGTGGCGAGGCGAGGCGGATATCCCGCCACCCTGAGAGCAAGGGGGTGGGGGTATGACGGCGCGTGTCTGTGGTGAAGGAAGGGGGGGGGGATGACATGTATTAAGATGAGGTACAGTGGCGGCGTGTGTGGGTGGGGGGGGGGGCAGAGATGATGTGTTGAGGACCAAGTTATTGCTAGTCTGACACGCTCCCTACCCCTATGCCTGGGTGTGTGATCTAATTATGTGTCCTTAATGGGTTTTTCTCTCGCGCCACCTTGTTATTCAATGTGCAGGGTAGATGTAGGAGGGTGTGGGGGGGGGGCGGAGGTAGATGAGGGGAGGGGAGGGGTACCTTCTTACAACCGTTTGCCATGCCCCTCCAGTTTTTGCCTTCACTCCTTGGCTACTCTGTCTGACAAATTATTTATTCCTATAATCAATCATATTCGAAAAGCAGATATTTCTTACAGATACAATAGATCCACAGCGCAAACAACCAGGGCTTGTGTGTGCCCACAGTGAAATAAATCCGCATTCAGAAAGACCTTCTTTTTCCCCATAAATGTAGGTAGCTCGATCCGTTATTCAATTAATCAAATGAAAGAAAAAAGATAAAAATGAAATCCCGTCTGTGGGAGTGAAGCCCTCACGATCCCCGTGGTCTCACCGTGAGTCTCCCCCCGCCCCCCCTTCACCCCCCCCCCCCCCGGGGGGGCAGCCTTTGGGGGTCCACCCACCCAGGGGTTGATTTGAGACATGATTAAAGGTGAAAGCGCCCCAAGGGTCTGGCTGGCGACGGGGTCTCACTTGCCGCCCCCTCCACCCTCCCGCCTCCGCCTCGCCCCGCTGTCACCCCGCTAATTCACGGACCTTGTTGGTTAAATCACTGACAAGTCTGGACCTCACTGATACCATTCAGGGAGTGTTAGTGGCCGGCCAGATTTCACGAGACCTCGCGAGACCCCGCGAGACTTGCGGTGGATGAAGAGGTGTGTGTTGCGGGTGACGAGGCATGACTTGGATGTCTCAGCCAGTGGAGCCCCCTCCCCTCCCCTCCCCTCCCCGTCCCTCCCCTCCCCTCCTCTCCCCTTCCCTTCCCTCCCCTCCCCTCCACTCCACCCCACTCCCACCCTTTCTACTCCCCGCCCCTCCCCTCCCCTTCCCTTCCAGCGCGCTCCCTCCGCTCAATCTCGAATCCCCGCGGACCTCGTCCCCCACCCCACCCCGACTCTGATACGCTCGCCTGACCCTCCCGCCTTGCCCCACTCCCCACGTCCGACTCAGACATCCTCCTCTGACCCCCCCCCCCCCCCCCCGCCCCATTCCCACCTCTGACTCGGACACCCTCCTGTGATCCCCCACCTCGCCCCACCTCCTCCTCTCTCTCGGACACCCTCCTCGGACCTTCCGCCCCTAGCTTGCCCCACCCCACCTTCTACTCGGACATCCTCCTCTGACTCCTCCCTCGCCCCACTCCCTCCTCCGTCTCGGACACCCTCGCCTGATCCCACACCTCCCTTGGCGGCACTGCTGCAATTCTAGTGATTCAAGATCTCTTCGTGTTACTGGGGTGCAGATGAAAAAAGCAAAGGATTGGCGCATGAGTGGTTTGAGGGAGAAATCAACGCTGTCATATGAGAGGATATCTGGCACTGCCACTGCTGCATAAATATTGAACGTGTCTGGAAATAGAAACAAAGAGATGGTGGTGGGGTGCGGGTTTGGGCGAAGTAAGCAGAAGGGCAAGTTTAGAGAGAAAGTGAGGGCGGTTCAGAGAGAAGTAGGCAGATATTTAGAAACGAGAGGGCCCAACGTTCGAGAGCTGCCGGCAATGTCGTTCTTCTCTAGCGACCTCCCATCTCTAGCGACCTCCCTTCTCTAGCGACCTCCCTTCTCTAGCGACCTCCCTTCTCTAGCGATCTCCCATCTCTAGCTACTTCCCTTCTCTAGCGACCTCCCTTCTCTAGCGACCTCCCTTCTCTAGCGACCTTCATTCTCTAGCGACCTCCCATCTCTAGCGACCTCCCTTCTCTAGCGACCTCCCTTCTCTAGCGACCTCCCTTCTCTAGCGACCTCCCTTCTCTAGCGACCTCCCTTCTCTAGCGACCTCCCATCTCTAGCTACTTCCCTTCTCTAGCGACCTCCCTTCTCTAGCGACCTCCCTTCTCTAGCGACCTTCATTCTCTAGCGACCTCCCATCTCTAGCGACCTCCCTTCTCTAGCGACCTCCCTTCTTTAGCGACCTCCCTTCTCTAGCGACCTCCCTTCTCTAGCGACCTCCCTTCTCTAGCGACCTCCCATCTCTAGCTACTTCCCTTCTCTAGCGACCTCCCTTCTCTAGCGACCTCCCTTCTCTAGCGACCTTCATTCTCTAGCGACCTCCCTTCTCTAGCGACCTTCCTTCTCTAGCGACCTCCCTTCTCTAGCGACCTCCCATCTCTAGCGACCTCCCTTCTCTAGCGACCTCCCTTCTCTAGCGACCTCCCTTCTCTAGCGATCTCCCATCTCTAGCTACTTCCCTTCTCTAGCGACCTCCCTTCTCTAGCGACCTCCCTTCTCTAGCGACCTTCATTCTCTAGCGACCTCCCATCTCTAGCGACCTCCCTTCTCTAGCGACCTCCCTTCTCTAGCGACCTCCCTTCTCTAGCGACCTCCCTTCTCTAGCGACCTCCCTTCTCTAGCGACCTCCCATCTCTAGCTACTTCCCTTCTCTAGCGACCTCCCTTCTCTAGCGACCTCCCTTCTCTAGCGACCTTCATTCTCTAGCGACCTCCCATCTCTAGCGACCTCCCTTCTCTAGCGACCTCCCTTCTCTAGCGACCTCCCTTCTCTAGCGACCTCCCTTCTCTAGCGACCTCCCTTCTCTAGCGACCTCCCATCTCTAGCTACTTCCCTTCTCTAGCGACCTCCCTTCTCTAGCGACCTCCCTTCTCTAGCGACCTTCATTCTCTAGCGACCTCCCTTCTCTAGCGACCTTCCTTCTCTAGCGACCTCCCTTCTCTAGCGACCTCCTATCTCTAGCGACCTCCCTTCTCTAGCGACCTCCCATCTCTAGCGACCTCCCTTCTCTAGCGACCTCCCTTCTCTAGCGACCTCCCTTCTCTAGCGACCTCCCTTCTCTAGCGACCTCCCATCTCTAGCGACCTCCCTTCTCTAGCGACCTCCCATCTCTATCGACCTCCCTTCTCTAGCGACCTCCCTTCTCTAGCGACCTCCCTTCTCTAGCGACCTTCATTCTCTAGCGACCTCCCTTCTCTAGCGACCTTCCTTCTCTAGCGACCTCCCTTCTCTAGCGACCTCCCATCTCTAGCGACCTCCCTTCTCTAGCGACCTCCCATCTCTAGCGACCTCCCATCTCTAGCGACCTCCCTTCTCTAGCGACCTCCCTTCTCTAGCGACCTCCCTTCTCTAGCGACCAGGGCGTCGAACAGGCTCACTGCATTGGATTAAAGTCTTTTTGTTTTTGGTCGCTTTGATTCTGACGATTGTCTGATGTGAGGATATCCGCGGCCTCTTGTTGACATCACCGTCATATTTGGTCGGTTTAGGAGAAGCTGCAAGACAATCGATCAAATAAATTGTTTGATAAAACGTACTTCAGACGTATTAATGTAAATGTGAGCGGTCCATGTTAAGCATTATTATTTGATTTCCCAAAGCGTTCCACACCATTCCCTGTGACTGATCACGGTGTATCCTACTTTAGAACGGACTTCAGCGGGAATTATTCATATCATAATGCAAATGCATAAATCTGATATGATCGGTGTGGTACAATACATGATAACAGAGTACTTGTCTGACGGGGACAAGACCAGGCTGTAGATAACACCCCCCCCCCCCGCCCCCAACATCTCTCTCTCTCTCTATCCTCACCCTGTTTCGGGGCCTGAGTGTGTTATGTGGTCCGATGCCACACGGTAGCTTAGCGTGAATGCCGTCAATATATTCATCTTGCTGGTTACTGCACGCAAGGTACGTGGCTCAGTGGATACAATTCATTAGATTTTAGGCGCGCATCCCAAACGTATTGCAGCTTATGTTGAAATGTTAAGAAATGTTATCTTTTCCGTGATTAGGTCGTGTTGCAAGAACCTTACAGTAGTGAAAAAACCAAGTGGCATAATTAGTGGTACTAGGATATTTAATGAGTGGCGTGGTAGATCATATTTTAATTTTGCGTTTAAGGTCTTTAATCAACGAGAAAAATTTATATTCCGTTTTCGCATGACTGTCACAACGCACGTAGTGATCATAACACTTGGCAGGGTATAGTATACTGTTTTCAAAGGGCGGGGTTGGGGGTTGGGGGGGGGGTTCAGTTCGTGAAATAGGATGTAAATAATGAAACAACCAACGGCCGTGTGTCCGTCTGATGATGACCTGCCACTTTTGGAGAGCTATCTGACCTGTTGTGTCTGACAGACATGAGGGATGGGACGGCACATGGGGATTGGGCACGGACACGGCAACAGGTAGGCCAACCAACAAAAACTGTATCTTTGTTCATCAATGGCCGGAGTTTGATTTGTGTGGGTACTTCAGAGCCTCCATGACGGCCGTGGTCACAGGGCTGGCATGGTGCAGGGACGTCCGTCAGTGGGCTGACAGGCCCCTGTGTCAGCCTGGGGACATCACTGGCAGACTGACAGACGCCAGGCCCGGGCCACGCTAACGGATGGCAGGCTACACGACACGGGCCGTCAGAGCGTGACAGACGCCAGGCCCGGGCCACGCTAACGGATGGCAGGCTACACGACACGGGCCGTCAGGGCGTGACAGACGCCAGGCCCGGGCCACGCTAACGGGTGGCAGGCTACACGACACGGGCCGTCAGGGCGTGAGAGACGCCAGGCCCGGGCCACGCTAACGGATGGCAGGCTACACGACACGGGCCGTCAGGGTGTGACAGACGCCAGGCCAGGGCCACGCTAACGGGTGGCAGGCTACACGACACGGGCCGTCAGGGCGTGAGAGACGCCAGGCCCGGGCCACGCTAACGGATGGCAGGCTACACGACACGAGCCGTCAGGGCGTGACAGACGCCAGGCCCGGGCCACGCTAACGGGTGGCAGGCTACACGACACGGGCCGTCAGGGTGTGACAGACGCCAGGCCCGGGCCACGCTAACGGGTGGCAGGCTACACGACACGGGCCGTCAGGGTGTGACAGACGCCAGGCCCGGGCCACGCTAACGGATGGCAGGCTACACGACACGGGCCGTCAGGGTGTGACAGACGCCAGGCCCGGGCCACGCTAACGGGTGGCAGGCTACACGACACGGGCCGTCAGGGTGTGACAGACGCCAGGCCAGGGCCACGCTAACGGGTGGCAGGCTACACGACACGGGCCGTCAGGGCGTGACAGACGCCAGGCCCGTGCCACGCTAACGGGTGGCAGGCTACACGACACGGGCCGTCAGGGCGTGAGAGACGCCAGGCCCGGGCCACGCTAACGGATGGCAGGCTACACGACACGGGCCGTCAGGGTGTGACAGACGCCAGGCCCGGGCCACGCTAACGGATGGCAGGCTACACGACACGGGCCGTCAGGGTGTGACAGACGCCAGGCCCGGGCCACGCTAACGGATGGCAGGCTACACGACACGGGCCGTCAGGGTGTGACAGACGCCAGGCCCGGGCCACGCTAACGGGTGGCAGGCTACACGACACGGGCCGTCAGGGTGTGACAGACGCCAGGCCCGGGCCACGCTAACGGGTGGCAGGCTACACGACACGGGCCGTCAGGGCGTGACAGACGCCAGGCCCGGGCCACGCTAACGGATGGCAGGCTACACGACACGAGCCGTCAGGGCGTGACAGACGCCAGGCCCGGGCCACGCTAACGGGTGGCAGGCTACACGACACGGGCCGTCAGGGTGTGACAGACGCCAGGCCCGGGCCACGCTAACGGGTGGCAGGCTACACGACACGGGCCGTCAGGGCGTGACAGACGCCAGGCCCGGGCCACGCTAACGGATGGCAGGCTACACGACACGAGCCGTCAGGGCGTGACAGACGCCAGGCCCGGGCCACGCTAACGGGTGGCAGGCTACACGACACGGGCCGTCAGGGTGTGACAGACGCCAGGCCCGGGCCACGCTAACGGATGGCAGGCTACACGACACGGGCCGTCAGGGTGTGACAGACGCCAGGCCCGGGCCACGCTAACGGGTGGCAGGCTACACGACACGGGCCGTCAGGGCGCGACAGACGCCAGGCCCGGACCACGCTAACGGATGGCAGGCTACACGACACGGACCGTCAGGGCGTGACAGACGCCAGGCCTGGGCCACGCTAACGGATGGCAGGCTACACGACACGGGCCGTCAGGGCGTGACAGACGCCAGGCCTGGGCCACGCTAATGGATGGCAGGCTACACGACACGGGCCGTCAGGGCGTGACAGACGCCAGGCCCGGGCCACCCTAACGGATGGCAGGCTACACGACACGGGCCGTCAGGGTGTGACAGACGCCAGGCCCGTGCCACGCTAACGGGTGGCAGGCTACACGACACGGGCCGTCAGGGCGTGACAGACGCCAGGCCCGTGCCACGCTAACGGGTGGCAGGCTACACGACACGGGCCGTCAGGGTGTGACAGACGCCAGGCCCGGGCCACGCTAACGGGTGGCAGGCTACACGACACGGGCCGTCAGGGCGTGACAGACGCCAGGCCCGGGCCACGCTAACGAATGGCAGGCTACACGACACGGGCCGTCAGGGCGTGACAGACGCCAGGCCCGGGCCACGCTAACGGATGGCAGGCTACACGACACGGGCCGTCAGGGCGTGACAGACGCCAGGCCCGGGCCACGCTAACGGATGGCAGGCTACACGACACGAGCCGTCAGGGCGTGACAGACGCCAGGCCCGGGCCACGCTAACGGGTGGCAGGCTACACGACACGGGCCGTCAGGGCGTGACAGACGCCAGGCCCGGGCCACGCTAACGGGTGGCAGGCTACACGACACGGGCCGTCAGGGCGTGAGAGACGCCAGGCCCGGGCCACGCTAACGGATGGCAGGCTACACGACACGGGCCGTCAGGGTGTGACAGACGCCAGGCCCGGGCCACGCTAACGGGTGGCAGGCTACACGACACGGGCCGTCAGGGCGTGACAGACGCCAGGCCCGGGCCACGCTAACGGATGGCAGGCTACACGACACGAGCCGTCAGGGCGTGACAGACGCCAGGCCCGGGCCACGCTAACGGGTGGCAGGCTACACGACACGGGCCGTCAGGGTGTGACAGACGCCAGGCCCGGGCCACGCTAACGGGTGGCAGGCTACACGACACGGGCCGTCAGGGCGTGACAGACGCCAGGCCCGGGCCACGCTAACGGATGGCAGGCTACACGACACGAGCCGTCAGGGCGTGACAGACGCCAGGCCCGGGCCACGCTAACGGGTGGCAGGCTACACGACACGGGCCGTCAGGGCGTGACAGACGCCAGGCCCGGGCCACGCTAACGGGTGGCAGGCTACACGACACGGGCCGTCAGGGCGTGAGAGACGCCAGGCCCGGGCCACGCTAACGGATGGCAGGCTACACGACACGGGCCGTCAGGGTGTGACAGACGCCAGGCCCGGGCCACGCTAACGGGTGGCAGGCTACACGACACGGGCCGTCAGGGTGTGACAGACGCCAGGCCCGGGCCACGCTAACGGGTGGCAGGCTACACGACACGGGCCGTCAGGGCGTGACAGACGCCAGGCCCGGGCCACGCTAACGGATGGCAGGCTACACGACACGAGCCGTCAGGGCGTGACAGACGCCAGGCCCGGGCCACGCTAACGGGTGGCAGGCTACACGACACGGGCCGTCAGGGTGTGACAGACGCCAGGCCCGGGCCACGCTAACGGGTGGCAGGCTACACGACACGGGCCGTCAGGGCGTGACAGACGCCAGGCCCGGGCCACGCTAACGGATGGCAGGCTACACGACACGAGCCGTCAGGGCGTGACAGACGCCAGGCCCGGGCCACGCTAACGGGTGGCAGGCTACACGACACGGGCCGTCAGGGTGTGACAGACGCCAGGCCCGGGCCACGCTAACGGATGGCAGGCTACACGACACGGGCCGTCAGGGTGTGACAGACGCCAGGCCCGGGCCACGCTAACGGGTGGCAGGCTACACGACACGGGCCGTCAGGGCGTGACAGACGCCAGGCCTGGGCCACGCTAATGGATGGCAGGCTACACGACACGGGCCGTCAGGGCGTGACAGACGCCAGGCCTGGGCCACGCTAACGGATGGCAGGCTACACGACACGGGCCGTCAGGGCGTGACAGACGCCAGGCCTGGGCCACGCTAATGGATGGCAGGCTACACGACACGGGCCGTCAGGGCGTGACAGACGCCAGGCCCGGGCCACCCTAACGGATGGCAGGCTACACGACACGGGCCGTCAGGGCGTGACAGACGCCAGGCCCGTGCCACGCTAACGGGTGGCAGGCTACACGACACGGGCCGTCAGGGCGTGACAGACGTCAGGCCCGTGCCACGCTAACGGGTGGCAGGCTACACGACACGGGCCGTCAGGGTGTGACAGACGCCAGGCCCGGGCCACGCTAACGGATGGCAGGCTACACGACACGGGCCGTCAGGGCGTGACAGACGCCAGGCCCGGGCCACGCTAACGGATGGCAGGCTACACGACACCACGGGCCGTCAGGGCGTGACAGACGCCAGGCCCGGGCCACGCTAACGGATGGCAGGCTACACGACACGGGCCGTCAGGGCGTGACAGACGCCAGGCCCGGGCCACGCTAACGGGTGGCAGGCTACACGACACGGGCCGTCAGGGCGTGACAGACGCCAGGCCCGGGCCACGCTAACGGATGGCAGGCTACACGACACGGGCCGTCAGGGTGTGACAGACGCCAGGCCCGGGCCACGCTAACGGATGGCAGGCTACACGACACGGGCCGTCAGGGCGTGACAGACGCCAGGCCCGTGCCACGCTAACGGGTGGCAAGCTACACGACACGGGCCGTCAGGGCGTGACAGACGCCAGGCCCGGGCCACGCTAACGGATGGCAGGCTACACGACACGGGCCGTCAGGGCGTGACAGACGCCAGGCCCGGGCCACGCTAACGGGTGGCAGGCTACACGACACGGGCCGTCAGGGTGTGACAGACGCCAGGCCCGGGCCACGCTAACGGATGGCAGGCTACACGACACGGGCCGTCAGGGCGTGACAGACGCCAGGCCCGTGCCACGCTAACGGGTGGCAAGCTACACGACACGGGCCGTCAGGGCGTGACAGACGCCAGGCCCGGGCCACGCTAACGGGTGGCAGGCTACACGACACGGGCCGTCAGGGCGTGACAGACGCCAGGCCCGTGCCACGCTAACGGGTGGCAGGCTACACGACACGGGCCGTCAGGGCGTGACAGACGCCAGGCCCGGGCCACGCTAACGGGTGGCAGGCTACACGACACGGGCCGTCAGGGCGTGACAGACGCCAGGCCCGTGCCACGCTAACGGGTGGCAGGCTACACGACACGGGTAGTCAGGGCGTGACAGACGCCAGGCCCGTGCCACGCTAACGGATGGCAGGCTACACGACACGGGTAGTCAGGGCGTGACAGACGCCAGGCTCAGCATATCGTTATCACTATTCCTGTCATTATGACTGTCCCTGTCATTATGACTGTCCCTGTCATTATCACTGTCCCTGTCATTATGACTGTCCCTGTCATTATCTCTGTCCCTGTCATTATCACTGTCCCTGTCATTATCACTGTCCCTGTCATTATCACTGTCCCTGTCATTATCACGTTCTCTGTCATTATGACTGTCCCTGTCATTCACACTGTCCCTGTCATTATCACTGTCCCTGTCATTATCACTGTTCCTGTCATTATCACTGTCCCTGTCATTATCACTGTCCCTGTCATCATGACGGTCCGTGTCATTATGACTGTCCCTTTCATTTTCCTGTTGGCATTCCCGTGTTTAAAGTCCCTATCATAATATTACCTATTATAATGAGGACAAAGATACAGCCTCAATATACAAAAACAGCCTGGTCGATCTACAGATCATGCTTGCTCCCAGTGGACGAATTACACCTAGTTTGAGCGCCAGAGCGCTTGGAAGTTGTACGACCCTTGGCGGGGCCACCAACGAAGAGTCCATGGAGACATTATGTCCATCTTGAAACATTGACATCTTCCTTCCGCCTGCAGTTTCCTTTCTACTTATGTTCGGGTTGCAGGTTTCAGTAATGGTGAAGTATAGAAAATTTGTGTCATTTCGTCAAGTCATGACTGAAGGACTAGTGCTCCTACCACCTTCCTATTGCATTGGCCATTACTCGGCTAATGTTCATCGTAGCGACTTCCGGTTTATTTGACGTTATACGTTGTGTCAAGGTACAGCAATGTGCCGTACGCAACTTGTTGGTGGTACCGGAATGGGTGCGTCAAAAATGACATATGGCTTAGCCTAAGATTTGTGGCAGCGTGTCATTCTCGCAGGCTTAGGCACTAGTTATCACCCCCGGAGTTCATCAGTAGGTCAAGTAAGTAGTGGTTGTAACATGGTCAGAGCTCGCGACCTACCTCTCGGGATCACGTGTACTACACCATATATAGTAATATGAACAGGCATTGCCTAAGTTGCGAGCTCACCCAAGTCAAGTCTGTCAAGTCAAATATCATTTATTCAAACCCAAGTGTACAAAAATCTGGCAGACATACAAGTCGAGGAGGAAACAAAAATAAATAAAACAAATTTAATAATAATGTAGTTCTTCAAGCTGCTATATCAACTGCATGCAGCCTTAATTATAGCTGCTGTATCAGCTGAAGCCGCTCCAGTTTATATTCTTAAAGCTGCTTAATTATGCTGAAATATCTTATCTGTCTATAGAAATAAGGTTTTTATATATACGTGTTTTACTTAAATAAGATGGATGGCCTAGTTGTTTAGCATTAATATATGGTGTTAGGATCATACACAGAGAATTACAAGAATAAGTAATTAGTTGGGCCAATAATTCATGATATTATTTTATGATAATTATTCTTTATTTATTTTTCTGTTACTTGTTTGGATATTATTTTATGATAATTATTCCTTATCATTGATTTATAGCAATTTTCCACCCATAAAATGCATGCAATTTACCAAACATCCTGGTAGTATCAATTATAGTATGATCTTTCTAGTATTAACACTCTTGCAGTTGAATGCATAGTTTATAATATCTATGTAGCAGATATAAGTTAACAGGTAAAATCTACAATAATGCTCAATGTGGATGATTTTGTTCATCCGAAAGCTACACCCTTCCACAGAAAATGCCCTAATCGGGCTAAAATGATTTTGTTGACAACATGCCTATCAATATTTTTAGTTCTATTAGAAGGACTACTTGTGTCATTTCCATTGAAATTATACTGAGGTAAATCCTTGTTCATGAAGAACATATTTTCAGGGCCTGTTGTGACCAGTCCTGTTGCTATAGATACCATGAGTAAGCTTCTTGAACAATTACACCATGTCAGAAGTATTAGTTTTATCAGTTAAAGTTTAGGTCCTTCTGCTATGCAATTCGCTACCAATGTAAGCACTGGTATGACCTACAAGAAATGCAGTTAGAAAGATAAAAAATATGGAGTAACTTCTAATATATGTTAGTTGCCTATTCAACCACTTTCACATGTTAAACCCCTGCTTATTATGTATACCCAGTATACCTATATTTGAAAGTAGTACATGTATAGTGGTCCAGACAGTATGCAGGTTCTCAAAATGGTGTCATATTTGTGCTTATCGATATGAGCTAATGAAACTGTTTTCTGTATGGTTGCCTTTTTGATTAGGTTGTAATGTTTGGTCAGCAAGGAGATGTTGACAATACAAAGTCCCACCATTTTTGTTTGTAAATATCTTCAAAGCCAGACATTTTAAGGGTTAGGGGAAAGGGATTTTATTCAGTATTTGTTGAATTTTTGACATCCTAGCTATTTTTGTAATAAAATATCTCGTGATATGTTTAATTTCTATGCCCAAATAGACTGTATATGAAAACACTTGTAGGTCCTGTATTGTTTTGCAATGGTAATCTAGATATATATTTGTCTGGCAGGAAAAACCAGTTTGTGACATTTTACATTGAAATTATTATATTGGGAGAATATTAAAATTAAAACGTTGGTTTAAGAGGAATAAAATATATACATTCTGCATTTGATTAAACAGCGTAATAATGGCATTAATTTAAATAAGTTATATAGATACAGCTTTAATCTGTAGACATTTGAATTGGTGGTGACCTTACCTTCTTTTTTCATCCCAGTCGTCGTCAGTCTTCTTCACACCGTTAACGTTTTTTCCTCTTACAAATTGGTATCAAATTTTTATACTTTTTATATTTGATTACCCTATTCTCTGTTTTTAATTTTGTTTTATAACATGGTCTATCCATACATGCTCGCATCGTCGTTTGTTCTCGTCATTCTGCGACTTTTCATGAATTTATTTCCCTGTTCTTAATATTTCTTCTGTTGCCTGGGTATATCGCTTTTCATCTCTTAATCTCATCCTCAACTTTATCTTATTCCTTGTGTTTTTATAGAAAAAAATTGGGATTTGGAATATATTTGGGATTTGTAAATATGGAATTTTTTTTAATAATATTTGAATAATATTTGAGATATTTGAGAACTATTACAGAAGTTGTTCTGTTCCTATGTCAGTCCCTTGCAGACACCGTCTGTGTGGTATCATTGTGCTACCTTTCACCGAGATGTCACCTTCCATGTCCCCGTCCATTAGACGTTTGCTTGTTGTAGGTTTTATCATGTGATCAATGCGTCCATTGGATTGCTCATTTACCTGTCCCGGTCCCTTTATTACTCGCTTTGGATCATCAGCACAACTTTGCCCCGAATCTCTGATTGGCCCATGTCGCCAATAGAACATCTCATAATGTACTCATCTGTCTGTCTGTGTCTTGAATCAGACCCTCATACTTATTGTTACCTCTCCGCATTGTGTCGGCTTTGTTCGTGGATGCACAGACACGTGGCGGGGCACACGTCCAACATGTCTCTTGATGAACCCAGGAGCAGGATGACAAGCAAAATCAGGATCAAAGCGGACAAAGATGGGTGATGAGCGTATATTGTGTGACATACCGCCACGAAGGGGGGTTGGAGGAGGTGGGGTGGGGGGGTAGGATATCAAGAGTATATAATGTCTCTGGGGCCATGCATGATTTGTAGATGATTGCTATCAAACACACAGCGAAAAGCAAATAACTACAATCCGCATGTGGATAATGGGCCCAAATTGCGTCGTCACGGACAATTGGGAAGTGCGATTTGAGAGTTCCATTGGACGAATCGACCAGGCCGTTTTTTCATAATGAGGCTATATATTTGTCCTCGTTTAATAGGTAATATTATAACAAGGATTTTTAACATGGAAATGTCAACAGGAAAATACTTCGCCGTCACTTTACATACCGCCAGGAAGAGGGGTTGGAGGGGGGGGGGCGTCAGGATATCAAGAGTGTCGCGCTCTATAGTCACCAGGCCGATGACGTGCCGTGCAATGATGTCATGACGTCAGCTGTCCCATGGCCTGGTCCCCCAGGTGGCCCAGTGGGTAGCTTGCTCCATGGCGTCCAATGGTAACAGCCAACTGGTTAGTCCGCTCCATGCTGACATCAACCTTTTTCATACTTTTTTTACATCGGTGGTGACGTAACAATTATTTTTTTTGTATCGAATTACATTTCAATTACTTTGTATGGCATGGGGTTTGGTCGGGTGCAACCTTCATCACAGTGTGCGATGTGACACGCCCTCTACCGACCGACCTGCGTTAGTCATGGCTTGGACTTGGCCACCGGGTCGATGTAGGCCTCGCGCCGGCGAGGGTTAGGGTGAGACAAGAGGCCGTACACATGTACATGTTTACCCTGACTGCCAGAGAAGTCTTTAAAAAGCCACAACTTGATGCAATCAGAGTTCGGTCGGCCTTAATCAGAGCGACGCTCCAAATGGCGAAACCTCACGAATGTAGATTTGAAGATCACGTGACATCAGCATGAGCAAATAAGAAGAAAAAACTCACCTTGCCGAGGATGATATCGCCCCCCCCCCCCACCAACCACCCACCCACCCACCCTGCTCCGCCACCGTTATTAGAGTCTTCTACACGATTCCTTCTCTAATGGGAGAAAAATATCAAATTTGTTGCACGGGCTCATTTTTTTTTTGTGGAGTTGAATAATATTCGCTGCCCTGAAAGCAATGCGCCCCAAGCGGAAATGAGCATGGGCGGCCAGAGGTGAGCGGCCTATTGAGGGACAGCAGAAAGGGAAGGGATCAGGCATGACGCCAGAGGGGTGAAGAGTGATACGAAAAGATAAATTATTTCGAACATGGGAAGATAAACTATTGTGAGAAAACAATTATGTAGAACACAGAACTTTTTGTATTCAGAGCCTCAGAAGAGAAATTAGAAACAAAACAGGAAGCAAAAATTATATGGAATACAGGAAGAAAAATGATATATGGAATACAGGAAGAAAAATGATATATTGAATACAGGAAGAAAAATGATATATGGAATACAGGAAGAAAAATGATATATGGAATACAGGAGGAAAAATGATATATGGAATACAGGAATAATTTTTTTTAGAATACAGGAAGAGAAATGATGCCGAAAGCAAAACAAAAATCTGATAAATGTATATGCGGGAAATTAAATTAAATCTTTACAAATTGATTCATTGATTTGTTTTTGTGTTTTGAGGGCCCCACGTCTATTCTGCGGGGTTAAAACTGGTCGTACCACTTATTCGGCCTTTATGACGTCACATCCGCCCACCAATATATCCTTCTACTGCAAGGGGAACAAAAATTGACCAACGGAGCCACTTCATCATAGGAAACAAACTCAGTGGCTAACAAAAGATGGACGGATCCTATGTGTGGTCATTACTTGGCCAATAAAGGGGGAGGTCCATGTTACGGCACGGCCCGCCTTGAAGGGAACTCGACAATAACCCAGAGCCCCGTCCAGCCCCCCCCCCCCGACCCCTCCAATGTGGGGCTCCGAGACACACGGAGTCCTGTGTAATTGGATTCTAGGAAAAGCTCCTGATGTCGATGATAAGAATAATTCACTCGATAACTTTTCTTTGGCTGCCAACAAAGAAGGTTGCCGTGCGGGTAGCGCCGTCCGCAAGATGGAGCCACGTGCCACGGCCAAGTCATGAAATATTGCAGACCCTGATAGTAGTAATTGAGTTTCCACATTGAGTTTATGTAGCAATGTGCTTACCTTGCTTTGACAAGCCACGACTGGGTAAGTAAGCAAGGTCTGGGGCTGAAGGTCCAGTGTATCCGAGAGTCCGGATACCGGGGCAACCCCGCCCAAGGACCATGACGTCACTTCCGCTGCCCAGAATCCGTCATTCGGAACATGTTCCAAACCGCGATCTTCGTCGTTTAATCTTAAATTCTATAAGACTGGATAGGAAGCCAGAATACATTCTCTCGGCGCCTTGGAAGGTCAGTGAAATAACATTTCCTCCGTGCGGAATAACAATATTTATGAAATCTATACCAATAATATGCATTAATTTACTATGAATTATATGGATCCGCTTATAGGCGAAGTGGTCGGTGGTCACAGCGAGACGGAGAGCTGTGCCCAAGTGTGGGGCAGAGGGTGGGGCAATGCCGGTTTCGCTGTTCACCCCTTTCCAAAACTCGGCCCCCCACCCCCTGCCTCTGTCCCACCACCCGCTCCCTCTGTCCCACCACCCGCTCCCTCTGTCCCACCACACACACACACTTATCTTCCTGTTCCCACACCAATATAGATAAACCAGCAGACCTGGAAAACTGTAATGATACCCTTACCACGCAACTGACCCCTGTCATGTCCAGTTCCCCCCACCCCCCTCCCTCACTCCCACCCCTACCCCTCACTCCCACTTCCACCCCCTCTCCCGCCCGGACCCTTACCCCACCGCCGTTAACTAGATTAAAGCTATTCAAACAATTGTTTCCCGCCCAAACCGTGTCGAATGGTTACATGTTATGGCCTCAATAATGCAACAATGATCTATTCATATCACTTAATTATCCCTGACATTCATGGCCTGGAGCCCGCTCAACGTCCCGAAAATCGTGCGCTAAACCGGGGAACTACCCACAAATCTGTGACGTACTGCACGTGGCTTCCAACTTACAGTCACAAGAATACAAGAATACCTTTTCTGGCGGGTTTACCACGACAATTTTAAGCAACTGTTGGTTCTGGTAAATGTGCATGCGGACCTTTCATTTCATCGTTCTATTTAATGTTTTTTAATTGGCGTGAAATATTTGTGCAAATAACTTTAAGACTAGCGTCGCAGCGAACAGGTAAATGTCTATATGTTCCCTATATGGACAGCAGGAGTGGACTAGAGCCTATCCCCCTCCCCCCCCCCCCCCCCCGCCTCTACCTCCCCAGCCACCTGACGGCCCTCGCGTCACTCATGATATTCATTAACTTAATATACCCAGCAGCGAGGACCAATACAACGCGTCCTCTCCAGTCCATATCAACGGTCGTCGTTTCCAACGTGTGCTTGTTGCGTTGATTATGGGTGGGTGACCTTTACCACAAAACTCCCTCCCTGGCGACTTACCCATAGTGAGACCCACCCTCCCCCGTCCCCAGGGCCCAGCACGGCAGCCAGCAACCCCCCCCCCCCCCCACTGGGGGTATACACCGCGGTCTGGCGCCATCAGATCGCCTAATTGAGGGTCTTTCGCGAGGTCCCTAATGGCGTGCTGCTTGGCGTGGCCGGCGGCAATGGGGCTGGCACCAGGGGGGGACTTCCGGTCTGCACTAGGGGCGCCGCCACTCGGCGGGATAGCACTCAGGGTACAGGTCGCCAACACTGAGGGGGCAGATAGGGTGGGCAGGGAGGTCTCACTCAGCGGGCAGATAGGGTGGGGAGGTCTCCGACACTCAGATGGAAGGTATGTCACTGCTGGAAGATCTCACGGTGTTATCTCGCGGTGATATCGCGTGGCATGATCACTCGGTATTAACACTCGGTATTATCACGCGGTATTATCACGTGGCATGATCACTCGGTATTAACACTTGGTATTATCACGTGGTTTTATCACGTGGTTTTATCACGTGGTATTATCACGTGGCACTATCCCGTGGTTTTATCACGTGGTATTATCACGTGGCATTATCTCGTGGTATTGTCTCGCGGTATAATCTCGGGGTATTATCACGTGGCGTTATCACGTGGTATTGTCTCGCGGTATAATCTCGGGGAATTATCTCGCGGTATTATCACATGTTATTATCTCGCGGTATTATCACGTGGTGTTATCACGTGGTATTGTCTCGCGGTATAATCTCGCGGTATTATCACGTGGCGTTATCACGTGGTATTATCACATGGAATTATCTCGCGGTATTATCACGTGGTATTATCACGTATTATCACATGTTATTATCTCGCGGTATTATCACGTGACGTTATCACGTGGTATTATCACGTGGCATTATCACATGGTATTATCTCGCGGTATTATCACGTGACGTTATCACGTGGTATTATCACGTGGTATTATCACGCACGGTATTATCTCGCGGTATTATCACGTGGTATTATCACGTGGTATTATCTCGCGGTATTATCACGTGGCGTTATCACGTGGTATTATCACGTGGTATTATGACGTAGTATTATCACATGGCGTTATCACGTGGTATTATCACGTGGTATTATCACGCACGGTATTATCTCGCATCGTTATCACGCGGTATTATCACGTGGCATCATCACGTGGTTTTATCACGTGGCGTTATCTCGCGGTGTTATCTCACGGCGTTATCTCGCATCGTTATCACGGGGTATTATCACGTGGTATCATCACGTGGTTTTATCACGTGGCGTTATCTCGCGGTGTTATCTCACGGCGTTATCTCACGGCGTTATCTCGCGACGTTATCACGCGGTATTATTACGTGGTATTTTCGCTCGCGTGAGCGCGAACTTATCTGTATATATTAAGTTAATGGATCTGTATAGGTATGCATTAGTGAAACCACCATTTTTCAACGTGTGGCAGTGCGTATGTGGACGTGTGTATGTGGACACACAGAGTGCGTCAACTTACATAAGTACTGTTGTAGATTGTGTAGTAATTAGTGACTTTTTTTAATTAGTTACCATTAATAATTTATCAATTTAGTTCCAGGTTCGTCTGCCAATGTTCGAGGGCTACGAACGTATATGACATAAATAATTCCAAATCTCGGTTTGAATTTTTTGCCAACATCATTAGGGCGGAAGATGGCTGGACTACCATAACTGCCTTCACCACTGCTCTGGCCAGGTTGGTGGACACATTGGTGTGCTTCAAGTCGTCTGTGTCCATCGTTATCCCAACACAGGGTCGATCACCACACCAGCGTCGGACAATGGGAGCCGGCAGCGGCATGAACCATGGGCTGCCGGGTACGGCAGGAACCATGGACTGCCGGGAGCGGCAGGAACCATGGGCTGCTGGGAGCGGCATGAACCATGGGCTGCCGGGGGCGGCAGGAACCATGGGCTGCCGGGAGCGGCATGAACCATGGGCTGCCGGGAGCGGCACGAACCATGGACTGCCGGGAGCGGCATGAACCATGGGCTGCCGGGAGCGGCATGAAGCATGGACTGGCGGGAGCGGCATGAACCATGGGCTGCCGGGAGCGGCATGAACCATGGGCTGCCGGGAGCGGCAGGAACCATGGACTGCCGGGAGCGGCAGGAACCATGGACTGCCGGGAGCGGCATGAACTATGGACTGCCGGGAGCGGCATGAACCATGGGCTGCCGGGAGCGGCATGAAGCATGGACTGGCGGGAGCGGCATGAACCATGGGCTGCCGGGAGCGGCATGAACCATGGACTGCCGGGAGCGGCATGAACCATGGACTGCCGGGAGCGGCATGAACCATGGACTGGCGGGAGCGGCATGAACCGTGGGCTGCCGGGAGCGGCAGGAACCATGGGCTGCCGGGAGCGGCATGAACCATGGACTGCCGGGAGCGGCATGAACCATGGGCTGCCCGGAGCAGCAGGAACCATGGGCTGCCGGGAGCGGCAGGAACCATGGGCTGCCGGGAGCGGCATGAACCATGGGCTGCCGGGAGCGGTAGGAACCATGGACTGCCGGGAGCGGCATGAACCATGGGCTGCCGGGAGCGGCATGAACCATGGGCTGCCGGGAGCGGCAGGAACCATGGACTGCCGGGAGCGGCATGAACCATGGGCTGCCGGGAGCGGCAGGAACCATGGGCTGCCGGGAGTGGCAGGAACCATGGGCTGCCGGGAGCGGCATGAACCATAGGCTGCCGGGAGCGGCATGAACCATGGACTGCCGGGAGCGGCATGAACCATGGGCTGCCGGGAGCGGCATGAACCATGGGCTGCCGGGAGCGGCATGAAGCATGGACTGCCGGGAGCGGCAGGAACCATGGACTGCCGGGAGCGGCATGAACCATGGGCTGCCGGGAGCGGCAGGAACCATGGACTGCCGGGAGCGGCATGAACCATGGGCTGCCGGGAGCGGCAGGAACCATGGGCTGCCGGGAGTGGCAGGAACCATGGGCTGCCGGGAGCGGCATGAACCATGGGCTGCCGGGAGCGGCATGAACCATGGACTGCCGGGAGCGGCATGAACCATGGGCTGCCGGGAGCGGCAGGAACCATGGACTGCCGGGAGCGGCATGAACCATGGGCTGCCGGGAGCGGCAGGAACCATGGGCTGCCGGGAGTGGCAGGAACCATGGACTACCGGGAGCGGCAGGAACCATGGACTGCCGGGAGCGGCATGAACCATGGGCTGCCGGGAGCGGCAGGAACCATGGGCTGCCGGGAGTGGCAGGAACCATGGGCTGCCGGGAGCGGCATGAACCATGGACTGGCGGGAGCGGCATGAACCATGGGCTGCCGGGAGCGGCATGAACCATGGGCTGCCGGGAGCGGCATGAACCATGGACTGCCGGGAGCGGCATGAACCATGGACTGCCGGGAGCGGCAGGAACCATGGACTGCCGGGAGCGGCATGAACCATGGGCTGCCGGGAGCGGCAGGAACCATGGGCTGCCGGGAGTGGCAGGAACCATGGGCTGCCGGGAGCGGCATGAACCATGGACTGGCGGGAGCGGCATGAACCATGGGCTGCCGGGAGCGGCAGGAACCATGGACTGGCGGGAGCGGCATGAACCATGGACTGCCGGGAGCGGCAGGAACCATGGGCTGCCGGGAGCGGCATGAACCATGGGCTGCCGGGAGCGGCATGAACCATGGACTGCCGGGAGCGGCATGAACCATGGGCTGCCGGGAGCGGCATGAACCATGGGCTGCCGGGAGCGGCATGAAGCATGGACTGCCGGGAGCGGCAGGAACCATGGACTGCCGGGAGCGGCATGAACCATGGGCTGCCGGGAGCGGCAGGAACCATGGACTGCCGGGAGCGGCATGAACCATGGGCTGCCGGGAGCGGCAGGAACCATGGGCTGCCGGGAGTGGCAGGAACCATGGGCTGCCGGGAGCGGCATGAACCATGGGCTGCCGGGAGCGGCATGAACCATGGACTGCCGGGAGCGGCATGAACCATGGGCTGCCGGGAGCGGCAGGAACCATGGACTGCCGGGAGCGGCATGAACCATGGGCTGCCGGGAGCGGCAGGAACCATGGGCTGCCGGGAGTGGCAGGAACCATGGACTACCGGGAGCGGCAGGAACCATGGACTGCCGGGAGCGGCATGAACCATGGGCTGCCGGGAGCGGCAGGAACCATGGGCTGCCGGGAGTGGCAGGAACCATGGGCTGCCGGGAGCGGCATGAACCATGGACTGGCGGGAGCGGCATGAACCATGGGCTGCCGGGAGCGGCATGAACCATGGGCTTCCGGGAGCGGCATGAACCATGGACTGCCGGGAGCGGCATGAACCATGGACTGCCGGGAGCGGCAGGAACCATGGACTGCCGGGAGCGGCATGAACCATGGGCTGCCGGGAGCGGCAGGAACCATGGGCTGCCGGGAGTGGCAGGAACCATGGGCTGCCGGGAGCGGCATGAACCATGGACTGGCGGGAGCGGCATGAACCATGGGCTGCCGGGAGCGGCAGGAACCATGGACTGGCGGGAGCGGCATGAACCATGGACTGCCGGGAGCGGCAGGAACCATGGGCTGCCGGGAGCGGCATGAACCATGGGCTGCCGGGAGCGGCATGAACCATGGGCTGCCGGGAGCGGCAGGAACCATGGGCTGCCGGGAGCGGCAGGAACCATGGGCTGCCGGGAGCGGCAGGAAATTACTTCACTTTACTTGTTAACACCTTACATTCCTGTTTTCGTGTCAAAAGGGATGCTTTATTTAAACTTCCACTATTAATATTTCAAGTTGAATCACATGACTCACTCAATTCATATGAACTGCGAGTGTTCGTCAAACCTGAAGCGCACAGCGGGGAGTGGTGACAACAGTGACGTCGTCCTGCGCGTCACTTCACACATGGCACGTCACATTCGACCGGACACTGGACATCGTAACGTACTCTATCCCGCCAGCTCAATAGACGAAAGCCCTGTTGTTAGTCTTGTTGTTTGCCTTTGACACCAGGTGGGATGGGGTATTATGCAGTTAGTCACCAGGCGGCGGTCGCCGTGCTGAGGTTCCATGGCGCCCAGCCCGCGGCCAATCAGTGACACGGACAGAACCCCTCCCTCGGGGTGCTGAGGTGTCATGGCGCCCAGCCCGCGGCCAATCAGTGACACGGACAGAAACCCTCCCTCGGGGTGCTGAGGGGTCATGGCGCCCAGCCCGCGGCCAATCAGTGACACGGACAGAACCCCTCCCTCGGGGTGCTGAGGTGTCATGGCGCCCAGCTCGGGGCCAATCAGTGACACGGACAGAACCCCTCCCTCGGGGTGCTGAGGTGTCATGGCGCCCAGCCCGCGGCCAATCAGTGACACGGACAGAACCCCTCCCTCGGGATGCTGAGGTGTCATGGCGCCCAGCTCGGGGTCAATCAGTGACACGGACAGAACCCCTCCCTCGGGGTGCTGAGGTGTCATGGCGCCCAGCCCGCGGCCAATCAGTGACACGGACAGAACCCCTCCCTCGGGGTGCTGAGGTGTCATGGCGCCCAGCCCGCGGCCAATCAGTGACACGGACAGAAACCCTCCCTCGGGGTGCTGAGGTGTCATGGCGCCCAGCTCGCGGCCAATCAGTGACACGGACAGAACCCCTCCCTCGGGGTGCTGAGGTGTCATGGCGCCCAGCTCGGGGTCAATCAGTGACACGGACAGAACCCCTCCCTCGGGGTGCTGAGGTGTCATGGCGCCCAGCTCGCGGCCAATCAGTGACACGGACAGAACCCCTTCCTCGGGGTGCTGTGGTGTCATGGCGCCCAGCCCGCGGCCAATCAGTGACACGGACAGAACCCCTCCCTCGGGGTGCTGAGGTGTCATGGCGCCCAGCTCGGGGCCAATCAGTGACACGGACAGAACCCCTCCCTCGGGGTGCTGTGGTGTCATGGCGCCCAGCCCGCGGCCAATCAGTGACACGGACAGAACCCCTCCCTCGGGGTGCTGAGGTGTCATGGCGCCCAGCTCGGGGCCAATCAGTGACACGGACAGAACCCCTCCCTCGGGGTGCTGTGGTGTCATGGCGCCCAGCCCGCGGCCAATCAGTGACACGGACAGAACCCCTCCCTCGGGGTGCTGAGGTGTCATGGCGCCCAGCTCGGGGCCAATCAGTGACACGGACAGAACCCCTCCCTCGGGGTGCTGAGGTGTCATGGCGCCCAGCTCGGGGTCAATCAGTGACACGGACAGAACCCCTCCCTCGGGGTGCTGAGGTGTCATGGGGCCCAGCTCGGGGTCAATCAGTGACACGGACAGAACCCCTCCCTCGGGGTGCTGAGGTGTCATGGCGCCCAGCCCGCGGCCAATCAGTGACACGGACAGAACCCCTCCCTCGGGGTGCTGTGGTGTCATGGCGCCCAGCCCGCGGCCAATCAGTGACACGGACAGAACCCCTCCCTCGGGGTGCTGTGGTGTCATGGCGCCCAGCCCGCGGCCAATCAGTGACACGGACAGAACCCCTCCCTCGGGGTGCTGAGGTGTCATGGGGCCCAGCTCGCGGCCAATCAGTGACACGGACAGAACCCCTCCCTCGGGGTGCTGAGGTGTCATGGCGCCCAGCTCGCGGCCAATCAGTGACACGGACAGAACCCCTCCCTCGGGGTGCTGAGGTGTCATGGGGCCCAGCCCGCGGTCAATCAGTGACACGGACAGAACCCCTCCCTCGGGGTGCTGAGGTGTCATGGGGCCCAGCTCGCGGCCAATCAGTGACACGGACAGAACCCCTCCCTCGGGGTGCTGAGGTGTCATGGCGCCCAGCTCGCGGCCAATCAGTGACACGGACAGAACCCCTCCCTCGGGGTGCTGAGGTGTCATGGGGCCCAGCCCGCGGTCAATCAGTGACACGGACAGAACCCCTCCCTCGGGGTGCTGAGGTGTCATGGGGCCCAGCTCGCGGCCAATCAGTGACACGGACAGAACCCCTCCCTCGGGGTGCTGTGGTGTCATGGCGCCCATCCCGCGGCCAATCAGTGACACGGACAGAACCCCTCCCTCGGGGTGCTGAGGTGTCATGGGGCCCAGCTCGCGGCCAATCAGTGACACGGACAGAACCCCTCCCTCGGGGTGCTGAGGTGTCATGGCGCCCAGCTCGCGGCCAATCAGTGACACGGACAGAACCCCTCCCTCGGGGTGCTGAGGTGTCATGGGGCCCAGCTCGCGGCCAATCAGTGACACGGACAGAACCCCTCCCTCGGGGTGCTGAGGTGTCATGGCGCCCAGCTCGGGGCCAATCAGTGACACGGACAGAACCCCTCCCTCGGGGTGCTGAGGTGTCATGGCGCCCAGCTCGGGGCCAATCAGTGACACGGACAGAACCCCTCCCTCGGGGTGCTGTGGTGTCATGGCGCCCAGCCCGCGGCCAATCAGTGACACGGACAGAACCCCTCCCTCGGGGTGCTGAGGTGTCATGGGGCCCAGCTCGCGGCCAATCAGTGACACGGACAGAACCCCTCCCTCGGGGTGCTGAGGTGTCATGGCGCCCAGCTCGCGGCCAATCAGTGACACGGACAGAACCCCTCCCTCGGGGTGCTGAGGTGTCATGGCGCCCAGCTCGCGGCCAATCAGTGACACGGACAGAACCCCTCCCTCGGGGTGCTGAGGTGTCATGGCGCCCAGCCCGCGGCCAATCAGTGACACGGACAGAACCCCTCCCTCGGGGTGCTGAGGTGTCATGGCGCCCAGCTCGCGGCCAATCAGTGACACGGACAGAACCCCTCCCTCGGGGTGCTGAGGTGTCATGGGGCCCAGCTCGCGGCCAATCAGTGACACGGACAGAACCCCTCCCTCGGGGTGCTGAGGTGTCATGGCGCCCAGCTCGGGGTCAATCAGTGACACGGACAGAACCCCTCCCTCGGGGTGCTGAGGTGTCATGGCGCCCAGCTCGCGGCCAATCAGTGACACGGACAGAACCCCTTCCTCGGGGTGCTGTGGTGTCATGGCGCCCAGCCCGCGGCCAATCAGTGACACGGACAGAACCCCTCCCTCGGGGTGCTGAGGTGTCATGGCGCCCAGCTCGGGGCCAATCAGTGACACGGACAGAACCCCTCCCTCGGGGTGCTGAGGTGTCATGGCGCCCAGCTCGGGGTCAATCAGTGACACGGACAGAACCCCTCCCTCGGGGTGCTGAGGTGTCATGGGGCCCAGCTCGGGGTCAATCAGTGACACGGACAGAACCCCTCCCTCGGGGTGCTGAGGTGTCATGGCGCCCAGCCCGCGGCCAATCAGTGACACGGACAGAACCCCTCCCTCGGGGTGCTGTGGTGTCATGGCGCCCAGCCCGCGGCCAATCAGTGACACGGACAGAACCCCTCCCTCGGGGTGCTGTGGTGTCATGGCGCCCAGCCCGCGGCCAATCAGTGACACGGACAGAACCCCTCCCTCGGGGTGCTGAGGTGTCATGGGGCCCAGCTCGCGGCCAATCAGTGACACGGACAGAACCCCTCCCTCGGGGTGCTGAGGTGTCATGGCGCCCAGCTCGCGGCCAATCAGTGACACGGACAGAACCCCTCCCTCGGGGTGCTGAGGTGTCATGGGGCCCAGCCCGCGGTCAATCAGTGACACGGACAGAACCCCTCCCTCGGGGTGCTGAGGTGTCATGGGGCCCAGCTCGCGGCCAATCAGTGACACGGACAGAACCCCTCCCTCGGGGTGCTGTGGTGTCATGGCGCCCATCCCGCGGCCAATCAGTGACACGGACAGAACCCCTCCCTCGGGGTGCTGAGGTGTCATGGGGCCCAGCTCGCGGCCAATCAGTGACACGGACAGAACCCCTCCCTCGGGGTGCTGAGGTGTCATGGCGCCCAGCTCGCGGCCAATCAGTGACACGGACAGAACCCCTCCCTCGGGGTGCTGAGGTGTCATGGGGCCCAGCTCGCGGCCAATCAGTGACACGGACAGAACCCCTCCCTCGGGGTGCTGAGGTGTCATGGGGCCCAGCTCGCGGCCAATCAGTGACACGGACAGAACCCCTCCCTCGGGGTGCTGAGGTGTCATGGCGCCCAGCTCGCGGCCAATCAGTGACACGGACAGAACCCCTCCCTCGGGGTGCTGAGGTGTCATGGCGCCCAGCTCGCGGCCAATCAGTGACACGGACAGAACCCCTCCCTCGGGGTGCTGAGGTGTCATGGCGCCCAGCCCGCGGCCAATCAGTGACACGGACAGAACCCCTCCCTCGGGGTGCTGAGGTGTCATGGCGCCCAGCTCGCGGCCAATCAGTGACACGGACAGAACCCCTCCCTCGGGGTGCTGAGGTGTCATGGGGCCCAGCTCGCGGCCAATCAGTGACACGGACAGAACCCCTCCCTCGGGGTGCTGAGGTGTCATGGGGCCCAGCTCGCGGCCAATCAGTGACACGGACAGAACCCCTCCCTCGGGGTGCTGTGGTGTCATGGCGCCCAGCCCGCGGCCAATCAGTGACACGGACAGAACCCCTCCCTCGGGGTGCTGAGGTGTCATGGGGCCCAGCTCGCGGCCAATCAGTGACACGGACAGAACCCCTCCCTCGGGGTGCTGAGGTGTCATGGCGCCCAGCTCGCGGCCAATCAGTGACACGGACAGAACCCCTCCCTCGGGGTGCTGAGGGGTCATGGCGCCCAGCCCGCGGCCAATCAGTGACACGGACAGAACCCCTCCCTCGGGGTGCTGAGGTGTCATGGCGCCCAGCCCGCGGCCAATCAGTGACACGGACAGAACCCCTCCCTCGGGGTGCTGAGGTGCCATGGCGCCCAGCTCGGGGTCAATCAGTGACACGGACAGAACCCCTCCCTCGGGGTGCTGAGGTGTCATGGGGCCCAGCTCGGGGTCAATCAGTGACACGGACAGAACCCCTCCCTCGGGGTGCTGAGGTGTCATGGCGCCCAGCCCGCGGCCAATCAGTGACACGGACAGAACCCCTCCCTCGGGGTGCTGAGGTGTCATGGCGCCCAGCTCGCGGCCAATCAGTGACACGGACAGAACCCCTCCCTCGGGGTGCTGAGGTGTCATGGCGCCCAGCCCGCGGCCAATCAGTGACACGGACAGAACCCCTCCCTCGGGGTGCTGAGGTGTCATGGCGCCCAGCTCGGGGTCAATCAGTGACACGGACAGAACCCCTCCCTCGGGGTGCTGTGGTGTCATGGGGCCCAGCTCGGGGTCAATCAGTGACACGGACAGAACCCCTCCCTCGGGGTGCTGAGGTGTCATGGGGCCCAGCTCGGGGTCAATCAGTGACACGGACAGAACCCCTCCCTCGGGGTGCTGAGGTGTCATGGCGCCCAGCCCGCGGCCAATCAGTGACACGGACAGAACCCCTCCCTCGGGGTGCTGTGGTGTCATGGCGCCCAGCCCGCGGCCAATCAGTGACACGGACAGAACCCCTCCCTCGGGGTGCTGAGGTGTCATGGCGCCCAGCTCGCGGCCAATCAGTGACACGGACAGAACCCCTCCCTCGGGGTGCTGAGGTGTCATGGCGCCCAGCTCGGGGTCAATCAGTGACACGGACAGAACCCCTCCCTCGGGGTGCTGAGGTGTCATGGCGCCCAGCCCGCGGCCAATCAGTGACACGGACAGAACCCCTCCCTCGGGGTGCTGAGGGGTCATGGCGCCCAGCCCGCGGCCAATCAGTGACACGGACAGAACCCCTCCCTCGGGGTGCTGTGGTGTCATGGCGCCCAGCCCGCGGCCAATCAGTGACACGGACAGAACCCCTCCCTCGGGGTGCTGAGGTGTCATGGCGCCCAGCTCGGGGTCAATCAGTGACACGGACAGAACCCCTCCCTCGGGGTGCTGAGGTGTCATGGGGCCCAGCTCGGGGTCAATCAGTGACACGGACAGAACCCCTCCCTCGGGGTGCTGAGGTGTCATGGCGCCCAGCCCGCGGCCAATCAGTGACACGGACAGAACCCCTCCCTCGGGGTGCTGTGGTGTCATGGCGCCCAGCCCGCGGCCAATCAGTGACACGGACAGAACCCCTCCCTCGGGGTGCTGAGGTGTCATGGCGCCCAGCTCGGGGTCAATCAGTGACACGGACAGAAACCCTCCCTCGGGGTGCTGAGGTGTCATGGCGCCCAGCTCGCGGCCAATCAGTGACACGGACAGAACCCCTCCCTCGGGGTGCTGAGGTGTCATGGCGCCCAGCCCGCGGCCAATCAGTGACACGGACAGAAACCCTCCCTCGGGGTGCTGAGGTGTCATGGCGCCCAGCCCGCGGCCAATCAGTGACACGGACAGAAACCCTCCCTCGGGGTGCTGAGGGGTCATGGCGCCCAGCCCGCGGCCAATCAGTGACACGGACAGAACCCCTCCCTCGGGGTGCTGAGGTGTCATGGCGCCCAGCCCGCGGCCAATCAGTGACACGGACAGAACCCCTCCCTCGGGGTGCTGAGGTGTCATGGCGCCCAGCCCGCGGCCAATCAGTGACACGGACAGAACCCCTCCCTCGGGGTGCTGAGGTGTCATGGCGCCCAGCCCGCGGCCAATCAGTGACACGGACAGAACCCCTCCCTCGGGGTGCTGTGGTGTCATGGCGCCCAGCCCGCGGCCAATCAGTGACACGGACAGAACCCCTCCCTCGGGGTGCTGAGGTGTCATGGCGCCCAGCCCGCGGCCAATCAGTGACACGGACAGAACCCCTCCCTCGGGGTGCTGTGGTGTCATGGCGCCCAGCTCGGGGCCAATCAGTGACACGGACAGAACCCCTCCCTCGGGGTGCTGAGGTGCCATGGCGCCCAGCTCGGGGTCAATCAGTGACACGGACAGAACCCCTCCCTCGGGGTGCTGAGGTGTCATGGCGCCCAGCTCGCGGCCAATCAGTGACACGGACAGAACCCCTCCCTCGGGGAGCTGAGGTGTCATGGCGCCCAGCTCGGGGCCAATCAGTGACACGGACAGAACCCCTCCCTCGGGGTGCTGAGGTGCCATGGCGCCCAGCTCGGGGTCAATCAGTGACACGGACAGAACCCCTCCCTCGGGGTGCTGAGGTGTCATGGCGCCCAGCTCGCGGCCAATCAGTGACACGGACAGAACCCCTCCCTCGGGGAGCTGAGGTGTCATGGCGCCCAGCTCGGGGCCAATCAGTGACACGGACAGAACCCCTCCCTCGGGGTGCTGAGGTGTCATGGCGCCCAGCCCGCGGCCAATCAGTGACACGGACAGAACCCCTCCCTCGGGGTGCTGAGGTGTCATGGCGCCCAGCCCGCGGCCAATCAGTGACACGGACAGAACCCTTCCCTCGGGGTCTCTAGTGGTATCAATAACTCCCTCGATGCCTTCGTTAGCATGGAGTGACCCGGCAGGAGGCCGGCGCCCCACCGCCCACCCCCACCCACTCCACCTCCATGTCCTCGGTGCCCCGCCACCGCCTGCAGCGCTTTCCTCTCGACGTGTCAGCTATATCACAGTGCCCCATGGGGTCACTCCGCCTCATCAAAGGCCATGCAAAGTGAGTGGCTATTGAGTGAGACAAGTCAAACCCGTACCACAACCAGCAGATCGAAGTTAAAGACGCAGCAACAGATGGGGACTAACCTCTATGCTAACAGACTAACAACCGCCCCATTTATCGCTCACCCGCCGACCCATGACGCACGCGGCGGGATGGATGGCGGTCTCAACGATAAATGATTCATTGACACCCCTCGTTATAACAACAAGTAATCCATTGTGGTCTGTGAATGCCCGGGTCTGTTGCCGTTGTAAACACACATGTCTGCCAAGAACCAGAGCCAGGGTTCGCCACCGGGGGCGGCTGCACTCAGCCACTGCCGTCTTGAAAGTAATCACACCCCCAGTGATACCACAGTCACAGCACTGTTTAATTCATGACGTCCGACACAGATGATTCCTTAGACACGTTTTGTCTTGTAATTCTTATTAACGCCTGCCCCTCGCCAAGCAGAATCCTTCTTAATAGATCCCTCTGTTTAGCCGTGCCTTGTACAATATGGTCAATGCAGATTTTGGAAGTTTCATATGCTTAGCATCGCGACCTTGTCATGCCAAGTGCGTAATGTACGATGACTCAAGCATAAGACGGTTGAATCGGTAAACAGCGTTAGAGGCCAGGCTGGCGGTTTAAGTAAAAAAAATGTTTTATGTCACTTGTAGTATCCCTGTCCAGGTTGGGTAGCGCGATTTGTACACATGAGTGACCTAAAATGGACCTTGCGAAGCGTACGTGACCTTCTGATGCATGATTGACCTTATTGTACAAGCGTGACCTTCAGATGTATGGCTAACCTTCTGATATATGAGTGACCTTTAGGTTCATAAATGACCTTCAGAGTCACGCCTACTGCCGTTCATGGTCTGCATATACACGGGTGATCTTCAGCCGCAAAGTGACCTTGTTCATGAGTGACCTTCAGGTGCATGATGGACCTTCTCATAAATGAGTTACCTTCTGGTTCATAAGTGACCATATATATAGTGACCTTTAGGTTCATTATTTGGCCTTCTTATAAATGAGTGGCCTCCATGCGCATGATCGACCTACTTATACATGAGTGACCTTCATGTGCATGAGTGACCTTCAGGTGCATGATCGACCTACTTATACATGAGTGACCTTCATGTGCATGAGTGACCTTCATGTGCATGAGTGACCGTCAGGTGCATGAGTGGCCTTCAGGTGCATGAGTGACCTTCAGGTGCATGAGTGACCTTCAGGTGCATGAGTGACATTCAGGCGTGTAAGTGACTTTCTTACACATGAGTGATCTCCTGAAGTACGATTGACCTTGACCTTCGTGGTGCATGGGTGACGCCCTGGAGTGTAAGAGACCATCTGAGTTGTACGAAAGGCAAAGCTGAATAGACACACGAGTGGGTGTATATGGACTGGTAACACCTGTTTCACAACGATCTCTCAACGGGAGCCAAAACTCATATGCCTCATTTGCAAAGATATATTCGTTTGGCGATAAAAAGAAAATGTGCGCTCTAAAATTCGTCAATACATAACTCCACTTGAGTGACGACCATGACTGGGGCACAATGGGAAAGTGATGTGTCAGATATGTCAAACGCGCTTCACCCCATCGACAAACCGAAAAAAGCCCCCCTGAGAGATTTACGGCAGGCGTTGGCTGGGAGTGTGACGCGCAATCAATAGACCACAGCAACTCTATGTGAAGTCTATATCAACCGAGTATTATGAGGAGTGGCTATTACTCACAGGGACATTAACCCGGAGGCGATGTATCGAGACAGGACCCACCCCACACCGCCCGCAGAGCCACCCCACACCGCCCGGAGAGCCACCCCACACCGCCCGCAGAGCCACCCCACACCGCCCGGACCCACCCCACACCGCCCGGACCCACCCCACACCGCCCGGACCAACCCCACACCGCCCGGACCACCCCACACCGCCCGGACAAACCCCACACCGCCCGCAGAGCCACCCCACACCGCCCGGAGAGCCACCCCACACCGCCCGGACCACCCCACACCGCCCGGACCACCCCACACCGCCCGGACAAACCCCACACCGCCCGGACCACTCCACACCGCCCTGACCCACCCCACACCGCCCGAACCAGCCCACACCGCCCGGACCCACCCCATACCGCCCGAACCACCCCACACCGCCCGGGCCCACCCCACACCGCCCGGACCCACCCCACACCGCCCGAACCACCCCACACCGCCCGGACCACCCCACACCGCCCGGAGAGCCACCCCACACCGCCCGGACCCACCCCACACCGCCCGAACCACCCCACACCGCCCGAACCACCCCACACCGCCCGAACCACCCCACACCGCCCGGACCCACCCCACACCGCCCGGACCCACCCCACACCGCCCGGACCCACCCCACACCGCCCGAACCACCCCACACCGCCCGGACCACCCCACACCGCCCGGAGAGCCACCCCACACCGCCCGAACCACCCCACACCGCCCGAACCACCCCACACCGCCCGAACCACCCCACACCGCCCGAACCACCCCACACCGCCCGAACCACCCCACACCGCCCGGACCCACCCCACACCGCCCGGACCCACCCCACACCGCCCGGACCCACCCCACACCGCCCGAACCACCCCACACCGCCCGGACCACCCCACACCGCCCGGAGAGCCACCCCACACCGCCCGAACCACCCCACACTGCCCGAACCACCCCACACCGCCCGAACCACCCCACACCGCCCGGACCACCCCACACCGCCCGGACCCACCCCACACCGCTCGAACCACCCCACACCGCCCGAACCACCCCACACCGCCCGGACCACCCCACACCGCCCGGACCACCCCACACCGCCCGGACCAACCCCACACCGCCCGGAGAGCCACCCCACACCGCCCGGACCACCCCACACCGCCCGGACCCACCCCACACCGCCCGAACCACCCCACACCGCCCGAACCACCCCACACCGCCCGGACCACCCCACACCGCCCGGACCCACCCCACACCGCCCGGAGAGCCACCCCACACCGCCCGGACCCACCCCACACCGCCCGGACCCACCCCACACCGCCCGGACCTACCCCACACCGCCCGAACCACCCCACACCGCCCGAACCACCCCACACCGCCCGGACCACCCCACACCGCCCGGACCCACCCCACACCGCCCGGACCACCCCACACCGCCCGGAGAGCCACCCCACACCGCCCGGACCCACCCCACACCGCCCGGACCCACCCCACACCGCCCGGACCCACCCCACACCGCCCGAACCCACCCCACACCGCCCGGACCCACCCCACACCGCCCGGACCACCCCACACCGCCCGAATCACCCCACCCCGCCCGAATCACCCCACACCGCCCGGACCACCCCACACCGCCCGGACAAACCCCACACCGCCCGCAGAGCCACCCCACACCGCCCGGAGAGCCACCCCACACCGCCCGGACCACCCCACACCGCCCGGACCACCCCACACCGCCCGGACAAACCCCACACCGCCCGGACCACTCCACACCGCCCTGACCCACCCCACACCGCCCGAACCAGCCCACACCGCCCGGACCCACCCCATACCGCCCGAACCACCCCACACCGCCCGGACCCACCCCACACCGCCCGGACCCACCCCACACCGCCCGAACCACCCCACACCGCCCGGACCACCCCACACCGCCCGGACCACCCTACACCGCCCGGACCACCCCACACCGCCCGGACCACCCCACACCGCCCGGACCACCCCACACCGCCCGGACCACCCCACACCGCCCGGACGCCCCACACCGCCCGGACAGCCACGCACTGCCAGTAACATCGGAGGGTCTGGCTGAGTGAAGTACCCGGGGTAGCATACAGACAAGCTGGGCTCGAACCGCAGACCGCCCCCCCCCCCCCATAGGGCGGATCAAGGATTTGGAAAAGAAGAGGGGGAGGGGGTCTTTGAGTGGGGCGGGTTTTCCTAAAAGTCAGCGCCGGGGCGGGAGGGCAGACTGATCTTCAAGTTAACCCCATGGAACCAGCCCCCCCCCCCCCCACCCCCGGCCGCCTTGGATGCGCCTGTGCATGTCAGACCAGTGGTGGCAGAGGGAAGGCCGCCGGTAGTATCCATGGTGAGGTCACTGTGAAGCAGTTATTCTCCTCCCCCATTCCACCGGTCCGGCAGCCCCCACCCCCCACCCTTCTCCGCCAGTCGGTTCAACCCCCCCTTGGCCCAGGCACAGGCCCCACTCGGTTCCGCACCCCTCCCCCCCCCCCTCACCCGTCTCCGCCAGTCGGTTCAACCCCCCCCCCCTTGGCCTGGCACAGGCCCCACTCGGTTCCGCACCCCTCCCCCCCCCCCCCTCACCCCTCTCCGCCAGTCGGTTCAACCCCCCCTTGGCCTGGCACAGGCCCCACTCGGTTCCGCACCCCTCCCCCCAAACACCCCCCCTCACCCCTCTACGCCAGTCGGTTCAACCCCCCCTTGGCCTGGCACAGGCCCCACTCGGTTCAGCACTCCTCCCCCCCCCGTCCGTAACCCTTGCCGTTGATGTCCCGAGTATCAGCCACGGCGCCACCCCCCCTCCCCCCGACCCAGACGCGGCAGGGTCAACCCCTCCGAGACGGGAGGGCGGCGGGTCCTCCACCACCCCACCCCGCGCCCACTCCCCGCCCTGTTTGGGGGGTGTGGACGGTCGGCACCGACCCGGGGTCCCCAACCCCCAGAACACAGCTGGCCTCTTCATAATTGTGATTCCCTGCAGAGCGCGGTGACTGGGGTCTGAACGCGATAAGGGCGGGGTGCGGGCGGGGTGCGGGTGATGCGGGCGGGATGGCAGCGGCTTCTGCCGGGCGGGGGTATTAAGGCACGATAGACGGGGCGGGGGCAGCCCCCTCCCGTCCCAGCCGCTCACTGCCGTGGCTGGGGAATCCAGAGACTTAAATATTCCTATCCCGGACTGCACCAGATGTGAACAAGTCATTAACTACTTGGCTGAGGGGAAAAAAACTGACAATCCAGTTACACGGCCAGCGCGAGTTGTCATCACAGCGAAAGCATACACATCAGCCCAAAGGCATACCCATCAGAGCGAAGGCATACCCATTAGCCCAAAGGCATACCCATCAGCCCGAAGGCATACCCATCAGAGCGAAGGCATACCCATCAGAGCGAAGACATACCCATCAGAGCGAAGACATACCCATCAGAGCGAAGGCATACCCATCAGAGCGAAGACATACCCATCAGAGCGAAGACATACCCATCAGAGCGAAGGCATACCCATCAGCCCGAAGGCATACCCATCAGAGCGAAGGCATACCCATCAGAGCGAAGGCATACCCATCAGAGCGAAGACATACCCATCAGAGCGAAGACATACCCATCAGAGCGAAGGCATACCCATCAGAGCGAAGGCATACCCATCAGCCCAAAGGCATACCCATCAGCTGGGTACTGTTCTAGTGGTACTCTCCTGGGTACTGTCCTAGTGGTACTGCCCTGGGTACTGTGCTAGTGGTACTGTCCTAGTGGTACTGCCACGGGTACTGTCCTAGTGGTACTGTCTTAGTGGTACTGCCCTGGGTACTGTCCTAGTGGTAGTGGCCTGGATACTGTCCAAGTGGTACCGTCCTGGGTACTGCCCTGGGTACTGTCCTAGTGTACTGTCATGAGTACTGCCCTGGGTACTGTTCTAGTGGTACTGTCCTAGTGGTACTGTCCTAGTAGTACTACCCTGGGTACTGGCTTAGTGGTACTGCCTGGGTACTGTCCCAGTAGTACTGCCCTAGGTACTGTCCTAGTAGTACTGTCCTGGGTACTGTCCTGGGTACTGTCCTAGTGGTACTGTCCTGGGTACTGTTCTAGTGGTACTGTCCTAGTGGTACTGCCCTAGGTACTGTCTTAGTGATACTGTCTTAGTGGTACTGCCCTGGATACTGTCCTAGTGGTACTGTCCTAGGTACTATCCTAGTGATACTGTCCTGGGTACTGCGCTGGGTACTGTCCTGGTGGTACTGTCTTAGTAGTACTGTCCTGGGTACTGTCCCATTGGTACTGCCCTGGGTACTGCCCTGGTTACTGCCCTGTGTACTGTCCTAGTGGTACTGTCCTGGGTATTGTCCTAGCGGTACTGTCCTGTGTACTGTCCTAGTGGTACTGCCTCGGGTACTGTCCTGGGTACTGTCCTGGGTACTGTCCTAGTGGTAGTGGCCTGGATACTGTCCAAGTGGTACCGTCCTGGGTACTGCCCTGGGTACTGTCCTAGTGTACTGTCATGAGTACTGCCCTGGGTACTGTTCTAGTGGTACTGTCCTAGTGGTACTGTCCTAGTAGTACTACCCTGGGTACTGTCTTAGTGGTACTGCCTGGGTACTGTCCCAGTGGTACTGCCCTAGGTACTGTCGTAGTAGTACTGTCCTGGGTACTGTCCTGGGTACTGTCCTAGTGGTACTGTCCTGGGTACTGTTCTAGTGGTACTGTCCTAGTGGTACTGCCCTAGGTACTGTCTTAGTGATACTGTCTTAGTGGTACTGCCCTGGATACTGTCCTAGTGGTACTGTCCTAGGTACTATCCTAGTGATACTGTCCTGGGTACTGCGCTGGGTACTGTCCTGGTGGTACTGTCTTAGTAGTACTGTCCTGGGTACTGTCCCATTGGTACTGCCCTGGGTACTGCCCTGGTTACTGCCCTGTGTACTGTCCTAGTGGTACTGTCCTGGGTATTGTCCTAGCGGTACTGTCCTGTGTACTGTCCTAGTGGTACTGCCTCGGGTACTGTCCTGGGTACTGTCCTGGGTACTGTCCTAGTGGTACTGCCCTGGGTACTGTCCTAGTGGTACTGCCCGGGATACTGTCCTGGGTACTGTCCTAGGTACTTCCCTGGGTACTGTCCTGTGTACTGTCCTGTGTACGGTGCTGGGTACTGTCCTGTGGTCTAGGCCGCCACTGAGTGCTCAGTCCCAGCCCCCCTTCTCGCCCACCCGCTCATTAACATATAGAGAAAGACGCCTGATTGCGAAACCCACTGGTGGAAAGTCTCGCTGAATTCTCGTCGGATTTGTATCAGCTTATTTCAAGGACGCGAATGCGGTGAGCAAGACCGGAAGCGGGTGGCAGCCATGACACGTCACGTGACCTGCATGGGGTGAACTCATGAATAAATTGATGAGGCCGTCAATGCAATGTCCATTGAGTCGTGAGGGTGGCTGGTGGGCGAGGAGGGGGGGGGGGGTGTCCGTGTTCGGGGTGACGACTGGTGAGTGTGGTTGGGGACAAGTCACGTTAATCTGACCATGTGTCAACGCCACAGAGGGGGACAATATCCGTACGCATCCATGAGCGATAATAGGCCCGATCACAATAATGAAACCCGTGCTATGGGACCCAAGCTGTGCGTGACCTTTATTGCACCAAAACAAAGTCTGCGGTGATGTCAAAGCGGCCAGAAAGGCAGTCCCTAGGTCTCGCACTGGGGACGAAACGTCCCAGTGCACCACGGACCCCATGAACATCAGATTAAACTCCACATTGACTCCGCAGTAATGACTTTTATCTCGAACATAACGGTTGATAAGTTGGTAACACCGCGCTGTTATCCAGATGAGTGTGTGTATACCTTCATTGGTTGGGGGTTTTCCGGACACTCTGGACTATAGCTGTTGTATGGGATGGTAATTGTAGTGGTGCAGCAGGGAAGGTGACAGGGTGGATCCCGCGCAGGGTAGAGTCGTGTGGGTGTCGCTGGCCACGTAATCAATGAATAATCAGCTGGAGGGGAAACCGATCGCTGTCAGGCTTTAAGGTTCAAACCAGTGACCGTGTACCACCGACTCTCAATGGCTCCATACTACAACCCACGACATGGTCTACTATAGTAAACGATAGGCGTGAGTCATACGTGAGCTATATTGAAACGATGGTTGGTCCTTACAGGGAAGCACGACACTCAATGGAGGCAATCTCATTTTTTGTGCGGATAAAATCCGTTATTTCTTCTCGTGGTTGTGGTACGGGCAGACATCGGGAAGGGCCTTAGGACTCGGGCTAAACGGACGCTGACTTTAAAAAGTGCCTCAAGACGTCCGGCCAGCGTTGATCAGCAAAACCTGTGTCTCCGGGGACGGCCTGCGACAGGCGAGCAGCACGGCCCTCTAAGGGTGGCGTGGAGCCCCGGGCGGGGGGCCGGCTTGGCTGGCTAATGCTGTAAGGGTCCTCTGACTGCGAGAACATGCAATTTTGTAATGTTGCAAGGGTCCTCTGACTGCGAGAGTATGCCATTTTGTAATGTTGTAAGGCTCCTCTGACTGCGAGAACATGCCATTTTGTAATGTTGTAAGGGTCCTCTGACTGCGAGAGTATGCCATTTTGTAATGCAGTAAGGGTTCACTGACTGCGAGAGTATGCCATTTTGTAATGTTGTAAGGGTCCACTGACTGCGAGAGCATGCCATTTTGTTATGTTGTAAGGGTCCCCTTACTGCGAGAGTATGCCATTTTCTAATGTAGTAAGGGTCCCCTTACTGCGAGAGTATGCCATTTGCTAATGTAGTAAGGGTCCACTGACTGCGAGAGTATGCCATTTTGTAATGTTCACTACAAACAATTCCGTGCAACAACTTCATAAAAAACATATGTGTATTGCGCAAGTGTGTTTATCTGGTATCTCGTCATACTAATTTTGAATTATTCTTAAAAATTGAATTATTCTTAATCCAAGCCAAAATAGCGCTGTTGCCTTGCCCTGGAGAACATTTACAACAGAATCACAGCTCTTTAGACTAATTTATGCATGGAGAAAAAAAATTAGTTTCGGACCGTAACCTTACTGCGACATTGACCGTGAAGATATGACTTTGATTAAGACGTATTGACAGATGTTGGTCACTGGGACATGTGTGACATATTGACAGATGTTGGTCACTGGGACATGTGTGACATATTGACAGATGTTGGTCACTGGGACATGTGTGACATATTGACAGATGTTGGTCACCGGGACATGTGTGACATATTGACAGATGTTGGTCACTGGGACATGTGTGACATATTGACATATGTTGGTCACCGGGACATGTGTGATATATTGACAGATGTTGGTCACTGGGACATGTGTGACATATTGACAGATGTTGGTCACTGGGACATGTTTGACATATTGACAGGAATTGGTCACTGGGATATGTGTGACATATTGACAGATGTTGGTCACTGGGACATGTGTGACATATTGACAGATGTTGGTCACTGGGACATGTGTGACATATTGACAGATGCTGGTCACTGGGACATGTGTGACGTATTGACAGATGTTGGTCACTGGGACATGTGTGTATATTGACACATGTGTGACATATTGACAGATGTTGGTCACCGGGACATGTGTGACATATTGACATATGTTGGTCACTGGAACATGTGTGACATATTGACAGATGCTGGTCACTGGGACATGTGTGACGTATTGACAGATGTTGGTCACTGGGACATGTGTGTATATTGACAGATGCAGGTCACTGGGACATGTGTGACGTATTGACAGATGTTGGTCACTGGTACATGTGTGACATATTGACAGATGCTGGTCACTGGGACATTTGTGTATATTGACACATGTGTGACGTATTGACGGATGTTGGTCACTGGGACATGTGTGTATATTGACACATGTGTGACATATTGACAGATGTTGGTCACTGGGACATGTGTGACGTATTGACAGGTGTTGGTCACTGGGACATGTGTGATATATTGACAGATGTTGGTCACCGGGACATGTGTGACATATTGACAGATGTTGGTCACTGGGACATGTGTGACATATTGACAGATGTTGGTCACTGGGACATGTTTGACATATTGACAGGAATCGGTCACTGGGACATGTGTGACATATTGACAGATGTTGGTCACTGGGACATGTGTGACATATTGACAGATGTTGGTCACCGGGACATGTGTGACATATTGACAGATGTTGGTCCCTGGGACATGTGTGACATATTGACAGATGTTGGTCACTGGGACATGTGTGACATATTGACAGATGTTGGTCACTGGTACATCTATGACATATTGACAGGAATTGGTCACTGGGACATGTGTGACATATTGACAGATGTTGGTCACTGGGACATGTAGGACATAAAGATGGACACGTGTTGGTCAATGATGAGCTGCAGACTGGGAGACAGCGGTACCGGAGGGTGCACGGTGTCTCGGGGCCTCACGCGTTCTTAGCTGTCCACCCCAGAAGTTACGCACGCGCGGTGGAACATGTGCAGACAATAGAACAGAAGCATCGGTTTATTTACTCAAGAGAGAACGAAACTAATGGTAACATTTGATTATAAAAAATGACTTAACTGGCGTAAATGTCTTATGTTATCTCACTATATAGATACTTATAAACAACGAAGGAGTGATTTGCAAATCGAAGGCCGTATTCCTAAACCCCAACGCTGCATAAGTCTTCTTCGCGCTACAAGTACAACATTTAGAAACCGAAAACTGCAGCTCACCAAATACATTGTGAGCAAGAGGAAGGCGCCAAAGACCTATCGTGATTCTGAATACTACCGCCAGGGGCGCCATTGTTGGGAATACCTGCCCTGGTGTATTTCCATTATAGCCTGTTAGGGCCGCAGTGGTCGGGTCATGGACTAGAAACTGTATTTAATAGAATTTTGATTCTTTCCTAATTAACAAATTCGCCTCCTGGTTGAATATTTGTCTTAATATATAATGACAGGTTTCTAGGTTACTACATGGTAGCACCGCCAGGGTTTGGTAAACAGATAAACAACACATTGTGGCCGTTACTGTATTCCGGTCACCCCACTATGTCAGTGTCTTCGTCTGTCAATACCACGTTTAAGAATCAATTTGTTTATTATGACGAAAATTTTCAATTTTCGTCATATGTCAGTCGGTCGTGTTTGTTATGACGAAAATTGAAATTTTCAATTTTCGGCATATGTCGGTTGGTCGTGTTTGTTTGTAAATATGTATGTATGTCTGTTACACTCTGAAATTACAAGTCTCATTGCGTCCTTACGGATGCACATATCGGTTTGCAATTGTTATTGCCTAATAGCAACGCAATAGGGCTACAACATATTCGTCACGCAGGTCGAAAGGTCAAAGGTCAAGGTCACAGCGATTTTTTTTAAAAATAACTAAAAACACTTATATCTCCGTTAATACTAAAGCTAGAGATCTCTGGTTAGTTTCAAAATGTGCTACCTTTCGAGGCGCAGCTTTCCTGTATTGTTCACTTTTTGATGTGTAATACTCATTTTCGAGGAAAACGATGTCATAGGTTTTGCGGAAAACGCACTAAATGACCTCTGTCAGTTTTTTCGCTTTTTGGCACATTTGCCATCAAGCTATCGCTATGTCATAGAAATATGAATTGTGATGACTTGTGTCGAATCTTAGAGTTTTCTGATACGTCACGTGACGTCACGATGACGTGACTTTCAGTACTTACAAAAAATCATCAAAAATCAGAAACAAAAATCACACAAATGCGAGAGTAGCATTATATTGTAGGAAAAGTAGTTTCCCATATAGCAGCAAACTAAAAACAATATGTTCTTATCTCACTTCCGGTTCCAGGGCCGACGGCATTTCTCTATGGGACTTCCCATGTTAAAGCGCTGGAGAATTTGTCAAAAATTGTAGGTGCCTTGGCATCCTAATGGCCGAAGCGATCTTTGTTAGTACTCAGTAGCACATAGCTACACACTAGGGCTACAACATACTCGTCACGCAGGTCAAAAGGTCAAAGGTCAAGGTCATCCAATAATAAAAAAAAACTTAGAAACGCTCTGGTTTGCTTAATAACGGATATAGAGAGATGAGACTTGCATCAAAATGTTTCTCTTAGTGGGGGACACAACTTTATAATGTATAATTTTCAGATGCGGAGTCGTTTTCGCACAAAATGACGTCATAATTAACCGCTTCGGTATGTTAAAAGGTAGAAGGACATTTTTTTCCCACTTTGCCTTTTTCAATCGTCGTCACCCTTCAATAGTTTGTTAAGGGAGTCGATGTGATCTATTTAAAATAAGAAAAGTTACACTCGATGACGTCACGTGACGGCAAAAAAATAAAACATTTAAAGAAGAAATAAATTTACTATACGCTTAATACTGGGAATAAAGAGATCGGAATTGGGTCATTGGACTTCTAATTTTGCCGCCTAGTTGTTCCTTACTTAAAAAAAGATAACTTCTATTTTACTTTTCCCGCTAGAGGGCGAAACATTTTTCTATGGGGATTCCCATGTTAAGAGTCCCTATCTTTACTATGGGGAATATATAGCCTATGTATATAGCCTCATAACGCACAAACGGCTGTGTCGATTGGCCTCCAAATCGCCACGATTCTTTCAAGTGGACGTCTCATTAATTCCCAAAAGTCAAAACGGCAATTGTATCTCCTAGTTTTGTTTCCATGGCAACAGAACATTTGGGCCCATTGTAAACATACGAAGTGTAGTCTTTTTTTTTAAATTGTCAAAAATCTGAAAAACATGGTAGAGCTGCAATCTTTGCGCCAATTGGTTAACAGGATGCCTCTACATATCACTGTATGCTCCGATGGACAAATCGCGCTTTGTGTGGGCGCTAGAGCGCTTCAAAGTGGGACGACTCCTCGGCGAATCTCCAATGATGGGTCAATGAAGATTTTGGCTATCTTTAAGAACTCGTCAAAATGGAGCAAAACATGAAAGAGTTGTGATCATGTGATAAATAGTTGACCTTGTGAAACGTTCGCGTTTCTCGATGTGGACGTTGTCGTGCGTAAAGCCATGACGTGACTATGACGTCATGACGTCCACATCTTACGGAGGTTATTACTCAGCTATTATGCGTGGTGGCGACTTCCGATTTATTTGACGTTACAGGTAGTCTTCATGCACAATTTATGCCGTTCCGACCTTTTTTGGCGCAGGGAATAAGTGTGCGTCAAAACTGACGTCATAGCAAACGTACTCCTAGGAAATATTCGCCTTGCGTCATGTTCACCTACTTTGGCAATAGCTACCGTCACCCGGCTTCATAACTAGGTACATAAACATAAGTAGAAGCCATCTAGAGCATTATCTCGATAGTCAAATGACGTCATGTGACGTCACGATGACGTCATCTTCATTAAAGGGTAAAATTGATAGTACCATTAATACTTAACCGTGACAATCACTGTGGACTTCAAAATGCGTCTTAGTTTAAGGTCTGATTAGCGGCCGGAACGTGCGCTTTTATAACTACCCACTAGCATTAAAAACACGCTCTTTGACCAGATAGAAATTTTCGTCATCCTCAGTGTGTCACTGAGTTTCTAGTTAATCTTTGTGAAACAGTATGATCAGCACTAGGCAAATCATTGGAGATTCAACTCTGTAGTTTGTTCATCGCGGTTACGTTCTGATTTGGGAACGATCACGTCCTATAATTACATTGCCCTTGGCCCCACTTCAATACGACTGTCAGTAGCTCATAAGAAATGTCTATATCTGTACCAGTAAATCCCTGGCTGGCCACAGTTGGCCATATCCTCCCAGAGCCCTGCCACAGTGTGATGGCTGTTTAAAGAGGCACTTGATCACACCACGATAGTTGTACACAGGAGATATTTATTGGTGCGTCTGTGGGTAGGAACTAGGTAAGTAAGTATATCGCTGACCGTGACCGTGCCAGCCTCGCATCATACTCTGCCCGCATTCTCTGATACGTTATCGCTCCTGCAGTTAATATGAAATACAACGTATCACATACTGTGCAGTACATGCTGAGAGGCACTTCAACCGCGTGGGCGATTACCCCATACTCCTCTCCTCTCCTCCCCTCCCCTCCCCTCTCTTCTCTCCCGCTCCTCTCTCCCCTCCCCTCTCTTCTCCCCGCTCCTCTCTCCCCTCCCCATCCCCTCTCTTCTCCTCTCTCCCCTCCCCTCCCCTCCTCCCCTCTCTTCTCCTCTCTCCCCCTCCCCTCCCATCCCTCCCCTCCCCTCTCCTCCCCCCCCCTCCCGTCTTTCTGCTGCTCGGCTCTCCTCTCCTCTCCTCTCCTCTCACTCTCCTCTCCTCTCCTCTCCTCTCCTCTCCTCTCCTCTCCTCTCCTCTCCTCTCCTCTCCTCTCCTCTCCTCTCCTCTCCTCTCCTCTCCTCTTCTCT
>OZ025254.1:35751239-35817920 GCA_964019135.1 Arenicola marina | reverse complement strand
GTGTATGATGGCGGCCATGTGGACTGATGGTGTGACCCGCCCACTGACTGGTGTCATATGATGTGTATGATGGCGGCCATGTGGACTGATGGCGTGACCCGCCCACTGACTGGTGTCATATGATGTGTATGATGGCGGCCATGTGGACTGATGGTGTGACCCGCCCACTGACTGGTGTCACATGATGTGTATGATGGCGGCCATGCGGACTGATGGTGTGACCCCACGCCCCACTGACCCACACTCTGGGATACACGTGTTTCAGCCCCAGCCCCTGCAGCCCAATGTGTCCCTTCAAGCTGCCTCTCGTCGTGCCAAGTGTCCGCCGTAGACTAGCAACGTGAACTGGATCGGCTGATGTAGCATCTTTCGCATCATTTTGCCAATTCTTCACCAGAGTGCCATGTGAATAATGCTACTTTTAGTGACTTTTACTTTTTACCCCTATCTGAGTTTACCCGCTGTGATAGATGGCTCTTATGGAACTACATAGTGATTATTGCGTGACCGTCATCTACATTAATATGTGTGTGAAAAGGCAATGGCGGTTGTAAACAGGCTCATGGGCAATATTCAAGCGCCTGGTAAATAAACTGGTTAAATAATTAGTTTTATGCAGGCGATCATTCATACAAGATGGCCCAGCAAGAGAGGTGAAAAAGAGCTGAAATGCCATTTTCTGTACACTGGTAGTAGGAACTGCAGCTGTTATAGCATTATAGGGAAAAATGCAATAGTAGGGACTGCAGCTGTTATAACCTTATAGAAAAAAATGCAATAGTAGGGACTGCAGCTGTTATAACCTAATAGAGAAAAATGCAATAGTAGGGAATGCAGCTGTTATAACCTTATAGAGAAAAATGCAATAGTAGGGACTGCAGCTGTTATAACCTTATAGAGAAAAATGCAATAGCAAGGACTGCAGCTGTTATAACCTTATAGAGAAAAATGCAATAGTAGGACTGCAGCTGTTATAACCTTATAGAGAAAAATGCAATAGTAGGGACTGCAGCTGTTATAGCCTTATAGAGAAAAATGCAATAGTAGGGACTGCAGCTGTTATACCTAATAGAGAAAAATGCAATAGTAGGGACTGCAGCTGTTATAACCTTATAGAGAAAAATGCAATAGTAGGGACTGCAGCTGTTATAGCCTTATAGAGAACAATGCAATAGTAGGGACTGCAGCTGTTATAACCTTATAGAGAAAAATGCAATAGTAGGGACTGCAGCTATTATAATGTTATAGAGAAAAATGCAATAGTAGGGACTGCAGCTGTTATAACCTAATAGAGAAAAATGCAATAGTAGGGACTGCAGCTGTTATAACCTTATAGAGATAATTATGTATGTGAAAAATGTTCACAATTATGTAGTGACAAATGTAATATTAGGTGGAAGAAATGCAATAGCCTCATATAAATAATGCAATAGTAGGGACTGCAGCTGTTATAACCTCATATAGAAAAACGTAACAGTAAGGACTATAGAAGTTTATAACCATATAGAGAAAAATGCAATAGTTGGGACTGTAGCTGCTATAACCGTAGAAAAAAAACATGCAATAGTAGGAACTAAGCAGTTATAACCTTATACAGATAATGCATTGTAGGGACTGCAGCTGTTATAACCTTACAGAGAAAAAGGCAACAGTAGAGACTACAGCTTGATGACATCACAGACAACGGTGCAATAGTAGGGACTATAGTTGTTATAACCTTATTGAGAAAGGTGCAATGGTAGGGACTACAACTGGTAAGCAGCAGTGTTAGGCACAGTTATACTATCGTGTATCTGTCAACAGACCTGCTCTACACGCCGAACCATCGGAGCGCCCCGTCCCCATTCCCCCTCTCCCCCTCCCCGGAAGAAGAAAGCATAAAGTAACTGCCGCGGCTACTTCCATTACACTAATGGTCATGTGTCGGGAATGAAAGGGAGCTGTTCTCTGTTGTACCACGCCGCCAGCCCTTTAGGGGGCCAAGACAATTAAATTACACGTCGTGGGGTTCTTCCCGGCAAATGAATTGCACCATTTAGCGGTGGAAGGCGCTGGCGACTGGCCGGAAGTCAGTCTCTGCCTGGCGGCCATTCTGTGCCGGTCCCTGGCCAGACACATAGTGTGACTGGGCAGGGACAGGGTCCCTCGTGGCACATCTGATACAGCGGTAACTTTATACTGCCATGAAGAAAGAAAGGCAAAAAGCCTGTGAATGTGCTGCGATACGCTGGTGTTATTGTTATTGCGGGTTTTCGTTGGGGAGTCAGATGACAGCAGACGGCTTTCAGTGACTTTCCATGGCTGGTGGGGATATCGCTCGGGTCATATTTCCAGGGCGATTAACACTTTGACCTTTCGTGTTGGTGTTTCATTTGATGCGTCAAAACATTGCACACTTCATGTAAAACATAAGTGAAAAATTCTGCTTCATACATGTAAAGGCGATCTCCCTGTCGCAGTGGCGATGTATGGGTCATTGCTTGGCGAACTCACGGACCAGGTAATGACGACTTCTCTGGCATATAGCTGATTAAAGGTAATCGTTTCTTCCCTGTCATGTGGTTTAAAGGTAATTGTGTCTTACCTGACATGTAGCTGTTCAAAGGTAATTGCGTCTTCCCTGTCCTGTAGCTGTTTAAAGGTAATTATGCCGTCTCTGTAATGTTGTATAAAGGTAATTGTGTCTTCTGTCATGTAGCTGTTTAAAGGTAATTGTGTTTTCCCTGTCATGTAGCTGTTTAAAGGTAATTGTGTCTTTCCTGTCATCTGGTTTAAAGTAATTGTGAGTTTCCTGTCATGTGGTTTAAAGTAATTGTGAGTTTCCTGTCATGGAGCCGTTTAAAAGTAATTGTGTCTTTCCTGTCATCTAGCTGTTTAAAGGTAATTGTCTTCCCTGTCATGCGGTTTAAAGTAATTGTGAGTTTCATGTTATGGAGCGGTTTAAAGGTAATTGTGTCTTTCCTGTCATGTGGCTGTTTAAAGGTAATTGTCACTTCCCTGTCCTGTAGCTGTTTATAGGTAATTGTCTTCCCTGTCATGTGGTTTAAAGTAATTGTGAGTTTCCTGTCATGGAGCGGTTTAACGTAATTGTGTGTTTCCTGTCATGGAGCTGTTTAAAGGTAACTGTGTCTTCCTTGCCATGTGGCTGTGTTATGGCTAAGCCGTATATATGTTGCGATACCAAACCCACAAACAAAATCAACTTCATGTGGATTAGCCGCTTCAGCGTGCGAAAGACTCGCTAAAAGGTGAGGCCTACCCAAGGCTAATCCCTACTCCTTTACAAGAGAACCTTCTTGGACTGATTCTACACGAGCACCATATAACGCCAGGGTAGAGGCGGGAGGGACTTTAAACTTCCCTTGTGACATGGTAATCAGGAGGCTGCTGGGGGGGGGGGGGGGACTCGCAAACGATATATGTCCGCCAATAGGTAATGAGAGTAACAAGGGCCGAACCGCATCACCCCCCCACCCACCCCCACCCCCTCCTAACCCAACCTCCACACCACTCTCCCCGCCACTCCTCGCTACACCCTGTCGGCATCAGACACATCTCCGCCGAGAAAGACTTGTCAGTATGTCGTTACCATCGCTCACCAGGCGGCGGCACCACTCGTCCAGGCAGTTGGGAGTGCCCTGGAAAACGTTCAGGTGTGTGGTGGCGCCACTCAGCGGCTCGGGTACACACCAGACTAGTCCACTGGCTACTTGTCTCCAGATAACCAGAACAATTATTTATCAACAATTAATGCGTCGGGCGATAGGAAGAAAGAGACGCCATATCACAACATTATTGACACAATAGGTTTTCGGCAACCACCGTTATCGTAAAGTGGTCGTAATACATTTGTGTATCTAGAGGAAATCAGCGCAGACCTGATATAAAAGCTCCTAATCCCTGGCCAAATTACTGCCTTTGAAAGGTTCTTTCCTGTATCAGATTACAAGGCAGCGTGTGTGATAAGGTTACCCTCTTATCGCACATGCGCACCAGTTACCAGCGTAACCGTGGCAGCGCGTGGGGAGTGTGTTTAGTTCTGGCACCCGCCGATAGGGAAGCGATGGAATGCTCGCGAGACTTATTGACACACAGGAATATTTGCTTGGCAAGAACTTGGGCGAAGGACATATATTTAATGTTGAACTAGCTCAGACGATCTCTCTGCCCGGTCCTGCTTGCTAAGCAATGTCCGATTAACATACAGTGCATTTTCTGTTTTGATATTTTAAATTATTGTTCGAAATAAAAATACATTATGAAAGCTACTTTTACAATTGATTGGACTAGTACTGGGCGTGAGTGTCGTTGTGTGAGGGTGAGGCTGGGGGGGGGGGGCAGTGCCACACCCCAGCCATAGTGGTAACCACGGGGGACAAAAACAGTGACTGGATCACTAATTGTTAGAACCATTTGGAGAGTATTTTACCAAATGGCGACGTCTCCGCAGGTCCTCCGTTACCCTCTCTCTCTAGGTACCCCCTTGTGGGATTGTGGCGGACGCATACAAAAAAGTCGGATTAAAAGATATCTAGGATTTAATGATATCTGCTGTTTCTCATTTCACCCTCGACGTAGGCCAGAAGAATCCAACGATTCCATTGCCATTGTGATGTATTTACGGCAGAAAGCCCAGCGCCATGACGTCATGGCGTCATTGACACTGGTACCTGGCAGCAAGGGCGTCAGGTAACCGAGGTTACGAGTGAGACCAGGGTACAACGGTACTGCGGAACACCATGTCACGGTGGTTTACACGGAATCTGTAACAGTGGTGGGTATACTCCTACGTCAGGCTTGCCGTGTATCCAGGCACCTCCTTGGACCATCAGGGGTCAGAGGTCAGAGGTCGGTGACTCAGCAGGAGCTGGTCAGTCTGTCAAATGGACGGCGAGAAAACAATAACAACCCTTCACCGCCGCCCCCAGCGCCGCCTGGTGAACGAGTGAAGAGGCGTGAGGGAGCGCAACCACGTGTCTGACTTCATCCCTAACCCCCCCCCCCCCCCCCCCCCACCCTCTCCCGCCGCCCCCTCACCCCCCCCCCCCCCCCTCCCCCGGCGTCCCTCCCTCAAGGCACTTCCAGGGACATCTGTAGCCACGAGATCTCCTGTGTTTACGGGACCGAATCCCTCTTCTCGGCACGGAGACGGCCTCTTCAGCAGCAATGCATGGTTGCTTTCTTTGTTCAGGCCGTGCGGATGTTACCTTGTAGTTATTGTGGATCCACGCGGCCGATCCAGATGCCAGAAAACCCCGTCCGTGGTGTCATTAAGTACTTACAGCGGCTAAACACCTGATGGGTGCTTACAGCGGCCCGCCGATTCAAGTTTCTAAGCTAATATAGCTTTTGTGGCCTCGTGTATGTTCTCTTTCAGTCCTTCGTTTGGGGCGTTCTTCTTTCTCCGCGTCTATTATCTGGCCGACTGGGAGTCTGCCCAGTGTTCGCACCTCGGTCGGGGCTGTTTCCTTGGTGGGGGTCTCAGTGATCAGCTATAGACAGCGCCATTCACAACCAACTAATGAACCGGCAAAACCAACCCCGCTCACCAGGTGGCAGTGCGAAATTGTGACCCCACGGTCACCCAGACAACCGCGTCACGTGTACAGAACGGTTACATCCAGAGGGAGAAAGTGGAGGGAGAGAAACGAAGGATCAAGAGATAGACACGATGGCGAGAGAGAACGAGGCAGAGACGAAGGTAGGGGCATATATAGAGAGGATGAGAGGAAGGTAGGGGCATACATAGAGAGGATGAGAGGAAGGTAGGGGCATACATAGAGAGGATGAGAGGAAGGTAGGGGCGTACATAGAAAGGATGAGAGGAAGGTAGGGGCATACATAGAGAGGATGAGAGGAAGGTAGGGGCATATATAGAGAGGATGAGAGGAAGGTAGGGGCGTACATAGAGAGGATGAGAGGAAGGTAGGGGCATACATAGAGAGGATGAGAGGAAGGTAGGGGCATACATAGAGAGGATGAGAGGAAGGTAGGGGCATACATAGAGAGGATGAGAGGAAGGTAGGGGCATACATAGAGAGGATGAGAGGAAGGTAGGGGCATACATAGAGAGGATGAGAGGAAAGTAGGGGCATACATAGAGAGGATGAGAGGAAGGTAGGGGCATACATAGAGAGGATGAGAGGAAGGTAGGGGCATACATAGAGAGGATGAGAGGAAGGTAGGGGCATACATAGAGAGGATGAGAGGAAGATAGGGGCATACATAGAGAGGATGAGAGGAAGGTAGGGGCATACATAGAGAGGATGAGAGGAAGGTAGGGGCATGCATAGAGAGGATGAGGGGAAGGTAGGGGCATACATAGAGAAGATGAGAGGAAAGTAGGGGCATACATAGAGAGGATGAGAGGAATGTAGGGGCATACATAGAGAGGATGAGAGGAAGGTAGGGGCATACATAGAGAGGATGAGAGGAAGGTAGGGGCATACATAGAGAGGATGAGAGGAAGGTAGGGGCATATATAGAGAGGATGAGAGGAAGGTAGGGGCATACATAGAGAGGATGAGAGGACGTAGGGGCATACATAGAGAGGATGAGAGGAAGGTAGGGGCATACATAGAGAGGATGAGAGGAAGGTAGGGGCATACATAGAGAGGATGAGAGAAAGATAGGGGCATACATAGAGAGGATGAGAGGAAGGTAGGGGCATACATAGAGAGGATGAGAGGAAGGTAGGGGCATACATAGAGAGGATGAGAGGAAGGTAGGGGCATACATAGAGGGGGTGAGAGGAAGGTAGGGGCATACATAGAGAGGATGAGAGGAAGATAGGGGCATACATAGAGAGGATGAGAGGAAGATAGGGGCATACATAGAGAGGATGAGAGGAAGGTAGGGGCATACATAGAGAGGATGAGAGGAAGGTAGGGGCATACCTAGAGAGGATGAGAGGAAGGTAGGGGCATACATAGAGAGGATGAGAGAAAGATAGGGGCATACATAGAGAGGATGAGAGGAAGGTAGGGGCATACATAGAGAGGATGAGAGAAAGATAGGGGCATACATAGAGAGGATGAGAGGAAGGTAGGGGCATACATAGAGAGGATGAGAGGAAGGTAGGGGCATACATAGAGAGGATGAGAGGAAGATAGGGGCGTACATAGAGAGGATGAGAGGAAGGTAGAGGCATACATAGAGAGGATGAGAGGAAGGTAGGGGCATACATAGAGAGGGTGAGAGGAAGGTAGGGGCATACATAGAGATAGACACAGATATCAGGGTGGAGAGACATAGAGACTGACATACAGACAGGGAAACCGAGGAAGAGAGACAAATAGTGAGAAAGATATACAGAACGAGAGAAAGGAACGGAGACGGAAAGAGACAGACAGATCCAAGGGGGATGAGGATACTTTACAGATGCTTATATATTGCAGTGAATATCTTAAGGCGAGGCAAAGCAAAAGAATTCGTCGAATGTAAGTGGAACAACTTTCGGCCCGTCTGCAGTTGCATTGGTCAGCGCAATGGCCAGTCACCCAGTGCACAATGCCGCACAGACCAGTACAACCCACATCCCGCCATCCCCGACCCATCCAAATCCGAAATAAATACAAGCCTCTGGAAGGTGGGAACTTTGCAAAAAGAACGTTACATAAATAGCAATGATTTATTACTTTCATTTATTCAGTGTAACCGTTGTTCCCTACTTCATTTAGAAATATTACTGGCCAGGCCAGATCCTGATTAGTGGTCAGAATCTATATGAAAGCAATTGTTCAATGAAAATGTAACCTGTTTAGATACTTTCACATTTATTTTATCACTGTTGTTTCAATAAGAAGTTTCAACGTTTTAAAATCTTTCATCATCTGTCCTAATCTATCACAAACTTAGTCCTGCCGAGACTGCTCTGTTACCGTTTGTGCTTTTGTTCGATTGAAGGTAAGATAGCGAAAGAAGTAGGCTTAATATAAATATACATAACACCAACACAGTACAACTCTCTTTTCTAGTTGTATTCTATTATGTTTCTACTGTGATCGACTTCGAACATTGTGAAGAACTCCGGCCGTGGCTGTACGGTAGCTTCACGGTTTACTGAACATCGACTGCAACAACTCATATATTGGGTCCCAGATTGCATTTTTCGACTCGGCGACACGGCGATTTTTTAAATCGACAACGGCGACATTAAGGCTGCCTTAATATAATCGACATGCGACACAAAACTTGGCGACACGCGGCACAGACCACTTCATAAAATCGACACGCGACATGGACCTTCTCTAAAAATGAACAACCGACATGGACCTTTTCTTACAATCGACATGCGAGATGGCTACTCCCCCCCTCCCCTCAGGGCCCTATTAATGCGCCGACCGAGAGTGGAAAACCGAAACATAAACGTATCGGCGCTAACGGATCGGGATGCGTATCAGTGCCGCGGAAACGTAGTCAATAGAGAGTTATTGCAGTCGGTATTCTGTCGACAACCGTAAAGCGACGGATGGCGTTCTTCACAATGTACGAAGGCAACCACAATAGAAGCAGAATTGAACACAAATAGAAAATATAGTTTGAACGATTTTGTTTAAAAGTGTTAACATCTGTTTTAGTGTTATGTCTATTTATATTACTTTTTTCGCTATCTTACCTCTAATCAAACAAGAGCACACACTGTAACAGAGCAGTTTCTTTAGGACTAATTCTGTGACGGATTTAGACAGATAATGAAGTAGCCATTTCCAGAAAAACACCTTCTGAAAATGGTAATTTCATAAATTTTTTCATTTACATTCGTGAAAAGTTTTTTTTACATAGAACAAGTTCCTAAAAAAAAAATTTCATGTAGGTTCTGACCACTAATCAGGATCTGGCCTGGCCAACAATATTTTTAAATGTAGAGGTGAATTACGGTTACACCTGAATAAATAAAAGTAATACATCAATGCTATTTATGGAGCGTTCTGTTTGCAAAGTTTCAAAAGGCTTCTGGTATTTATTTCGGATTTGATTATAAGCAACCCACCATCGTCCATTGTCTCTTTTTCTATATAGTGCAGTCAGTCTTAGTCGCAGATGTAAACACACATGTATGTTTCAAACTACCCTGGTGGTCGAGTGTTAATGGTTTGTGCGGCATTGGGCACTGGGTGAACTGGCCACTGCGCTGGCCACTGCCACTACGCTGGCCACGGCTACTGCAGACGAGCGAAAACTGTTCCACTTACATTCGACAAATTCTTTTGGTTTGCCTCGTCTAAAGACATTCAATATATAAGCATCCGTGTAGTATCCTCTACCGATAACTGCAAACACTGAGACATGCATTCACAGAAAGATAAAAGATATGAAGGAAATTCCCTTGGTCTGTGATACGTACGGACAAAACGTTAGAAAGGCGATTTATACGTTGTCCCGCAAATGGATCCCGCAAACGTATCTATGTAGGTCAGGAAACACCCTGAGTTTTGATGACGTAATTGCTCATCGGGTTACGTTTAGGGATACGTTCAATGAAAAACGTAGTGCAATAACTCCCTAAAAACTCTCTAATACCTGTAGAAAAGAACAGGAAACTCCTGCCTTGAACCCGCTCCCCTCCCCCCATCTCCGCCTGCCATCATTCGGAGCATGTTCCCTCCCATGTCTCTTACTAATAGTGGCCCCGAGCTTCAGACCCCCTGGCTACAGACCCCAGAATGGCAGGTAACAACAAACACGCCACGTCACTCAGCACCCATCACCACCGCCCCCCCCCCCCCCTGCATCCCCCTGCCCCAGATTTGGTCAGAGGCACTCCTCCACTATTACCCACCACCCACCACCCACCGCACACAAATTGTAAATAATGCTTCAGGGAATAGCTTAGATATCAATGCGGCCCTGTCAGTGTTTGGTCCGCCGTGGTTGGTCAGTCAGTGGTCACGTGGTTTAGTTGTTGCTGCGGCCGGTGAAGTCACTAGACCGGAAGACAGAGAAGATCACAGTTAATCCACTAATGACCAGCCGAAAGGAACCCGCGGCCACATCGGCATGGGGGAAGGGGGACGAGCTACAGGATGAAGGCGGGGGGTGGAGGGGGGGGGGGAGGGGCAGGGGGGATAAGGACCCGCGACAAGGGGTTAAGGAAGAAGGGGTGGGCACGAGGGGTGGGCAAGAGAGGTTGGCACGGGGGGTGGGCACGATGGGTGGGCACGAGGGGTGGGCGCGGGGGGTGGTGGGTGCGAGGGGTGGCCACGAGGGGTGGGCACGGTGGGTGGGTACGAGGGGTGGGCACGAGGGGGCGGCGCGGGGGGTGGTGGGTACAAGGGGTGCGCATGGGGCGGTGGGCACGAGGGGCGGGCATGAGGGTTGGGCACGATAGGTGGGCACGGGGATGGGCACGAGGGGTAGGCGCGGGGGGTGGGCACCGGGGTGGGCACGGAGGGGTGGGTAAGAGAGGTTGGCACGAGGGGTGGGCACGGAGGGGTGGGCATGAGGGGTGGGCACGAGGGGTGGGCACGAGGGGTGGGCATGAGGGGTGGGCACGAGGGGTGGGCGCGGGGGGTGGGCACGGAGGGGTGGGAATGGTCCACCACCATGAACTTTGGGTTGAGAAATACATTTGAAACGTCGGACTGTGAGTCCCGTAAGTACTGGCAGAGACCAAGCGACAGGTCAGCGTGGTGATCACTGCGGGAAGCTCCGTCGTTCTCAGATAGGCTTGTTCAGGCATGAACGCAAATGCGGCGAAATAAATCGAAATACTTAAATCACAACAAATAAGCTGCAAATCCGTTACGCAGACTGGCGGATGACAACCAACCAAGCGACCAGTGCCGTAAAGAATGCAGTAGTCTTTAAATGAACTAGGGATATATTCAAATGTAGCTGCCTTCTGTAAAGATATTGTCAATGGTCTTAGATACATCGATTGCAGTCAAGGTGAGTACGGTTGGTCCGCTTTGACGACTAACTGACATTTTGTTAGTTGGACTCCACAGGGGTGGATACAAGGGGCCCACTGCCCTCCACCCGGTCGCAGGAATGTCGACTGGGTGTGACATGTTGGGCGTCTGGTACCAATACAGACAATAATACAAGTCGTAAATTGCAATGTAAAAAAATCATGGGAAGAATTCGCTGATTTACATAGAACATCAATTTGTATGTTAACGTTTTGCGGGCGTGATCTATAGGTCCAGTAGCTCTTAGTAACATGTCCATTTACTGATGATGCAATCGAAACGCTTCTACATTACTGTTTTATGTCTAAATACTAACTAAAGTTGACAACCATTATAAAAATATCAAAGAGCTTTCGGCATGACTTCCATTATAGTACAGGGGCGTCCCCAGAGGCCTGTTCACAGCCATGACGTCTATCTCCCGTGTGCCCAATGGCGGCTTCACGTGGTCCCTCACTTCTTCTTCACAGCTATTTGTTTGTGAAGGCCCTCGTTTTCTTCGGGTAGATCTGGTTCTAGCTGAAACTGCTGCCGCAAAGATGTCGGTCTGCACACTGACACTACACAGACGTAAATACACTAGCCGTTCAGCTAAGTAAGGGAGCCGGGATCTCAGAAATCAAGAGCTTTATGAAAGAAATGCGGTGAGAAGGAAAACAAACAGCTTCCTGCAGTATCAAGGTTTCCGTTGCAATGCAAATATTCACTGCCTCACAAATGTATATTTGTTTGTCAAGGGAAGTGCCTCGTTAACAAAGAACCCCTTGTCAGTATCAGTTATCGCGTGCTTGTGATTCTATTGTAGAATTGTCTTTACACAATGGATTTCACATCGCCTTCTCCACAAACTTCCAACTTCCTCCGCCAATTGTTAGGGTCGGATCCTTTTATATCACCTCCCTCTGCAGATTCATGGTCACAGCTACTGCGATGAGAGGGCCATTAGCAACGGTCCATGGGGTAGGGGGAGGGCTATGGTTTTTTGTAAATACAAAATCTGGGTCTAATTTTATTGCAAACAAATCTTCCTTTGCCTGCTACGAAAAAAGGTCTATGTTTCTTTAAAAACCAAAATCATGCCTAGTAATATTAAACTATACCTTTTGCAGCTAAAATTATAAATTAAGCCTACACAAGAACCCACAAACCATCTCACCTCCCTATGCCTACAAGCAAAATTCAGCCCTCGTCGCACCCCGAACAAATATGCTGGCTTCCACCAAAGACCATACCCCCACCACCCCACCCCGCGCCCCCTGGGTATCAAATGGTCCGCCCTTATGACCCTCACATCGCAGTAGCTGTGACCATGAATCTACGGAATGACCTCGCTATGGGCCGGGGGCGATGCAGTCTCCACCACACCCTGGCGGGGGCCGTGGACATTACAGCGTCGTTGGTCAGATGTGATGGCCAGAATGTGTCTGACCTGTGACGTGGCTCACGGCGATGACAGACGGCCTGTCCCCACCACATGCTGGGGGTGAGCGACGGTAAGCTTGCCGTGAAAGGCCCGGCACCAGCCTAGCGAGCTAACTGGCTGGAGGGAAGGTGGGGGAATATGGCGGTGAGGTTGGCAAGGGGCGGGGGGGGGGGGGGGCTCAGACACCATCTCGTCAGTTACACGTCGTGAAGACGCCTCTTCAATGCGCGAGGTCATCCTGGGACAGTGTGGGTCAGTGGAGTTCGCTCGTTCGGGAAGTGGATGATAAACTTGGGCTCAATGTGTCAAGGGGGTTACTCCATTATCTGTCGCATCCTTGTCGACATCTGTGACGCGGTGGTTGCCACTGGAGAGCCCTGATCACCCGTCCCGATCACCCTCCCGGTAATTACCGGGACCCCTGGCGGAGAGTCTCTTGTACAGCCATTGGCAGACAGAGCCGACCTCGGAATGTGGTCTATTGACCACATTCACCCAGTCTATTGACCACATTCACCCAGTCTATTGACCACATTCACCCAGTCTATTGACCACATTAACCCAGTCTATTAACCACATTCACCCAGTCTATTGACCACATTCACCCAGTCTATTGACCACATTCACCCAGTCTATTGACCACATTCACCCAGTCTATTGACCACATTCACCCAGTCTATTGACCACGTTAACTCAGTCTATTGACCACATTCACCCAGTCTATTGACCACATTCACCCAGTCTATTGACCACATTCACCCAGTCTATTGACCACATTAACCCAGTCTATTGACCACATTCACCCAGTCTATTGACCACATTCACCCAGTCTATTGACCACATTAACCCAGTCTATTAACCACATTAACCCAGTCTATTGACCACATTCACCCAGTCTATTGACCACATTAACCCAGTCTATTGACCACATTCACCCAGTCTATTGACCACATTCACCCAGTCTATTGACCACGTTAACTCAGTCTATTGACCACATTCACCCAGTCTATTGACCACATTCACCCAGTCTATTGACCACATTCACCCAGTCTATTGACCACGTTAACTCAGTCTATTGACCACATTCACCCAGTCTATTGACCACATTCACCCAGTCTATTGACCACATTAACCCAGTCTATTGACCACATTCACCCAGTCTATTGACCACATTCACACCAGTCTATTGACCACATTAACCCAGTCTATTGACCACATTCACCCAGTCTATTGACCACGTTAACCCAGTCTATTGACCACATTCACCCAGTCGATTGCCCACATTAACCCAGTCTATTGACCACATTCACCCAGTCTATTGACCACGTTAACTCAGTCTATTGACCACATTCACCCAGTCTATTGACCACATTCACCCAGTCTATTGACCACATTAACCCAGTCTATTGACCACATTCACCCAGTCTATTGACCACGTTAACCCAGTCTATTGACCACATTCACCCAGTCGATTGCCCACATTAACCCAGTCTATTGACCACATTCACCCAGTCTATTGACCACATTAACCCAGTCTATTGACCACATTCACCCAGTCGATTGCCCACATTAACCCAGTCTATTGACCACATTCACCCAGTCTATTGACCACGTTAACTCAGTCTATTGACCACATTCACCCAGTCTATTGACCACATTCACCCAGTCTATTGACCACGTTAACTCAGTCTATTGACCACATTCACCCAGTCTATTGACCACATTCACCCAGTCTATTGACCACGTTAACTCAGTCTATTGACCACATTCACCCAGTCTATTGACCACATTCACCCAGTCTATTGACCACATTCACCCAGTCTATTGACCACGTTAACTCAGTCTATTGACCACATTCACCCAGTCTATTGACCACATTCACCCAGTCTATTGACCACATTAACCCAGTCTATTGACCACATTCACCCAGTCTATTGACCACATTCACACCAGTCTATTGACCACATTAACCCAGTCTATTGACCACATTAACCCAGTCTATTGACCACATTAACCCAGTCTATTAACCACATTCACCCAGTCTATTGACCATGTTAACCCAGTCTATTGACCACATTCACCCAGTCGATTGCCCACATTAACCCAGTCTATTGACCACATTCACCCAGTCTATTGACCAGGCACGTGTCGCTGTTAAATGAGGCTTTCTCTTGATGCCGCAAAATGTGGGGAACTCGTTGGGGGCCCTATAATAATTGTTTTACACTTGGCAGCTGTACAAAACGCAGACATATCAGACTTGACATATCAGACTTGGCGTATCAGACTGGTACGTACAATTTAGACCTCACACTATAACCTCAGACTTTACATGCCGTAATTGGCCTGTCACAACTGGCATGTCAGAATTTTCGTGTCAGCATTGGCGCGTCAGAATTGCGTCTCATACTTTACATGTCAGACTTTACATGGCAGCCCTGCTGTCAGACTTTACATGCCAGCCCTGCTGTCAGACTTTACATGCCAGCCCTGCTGTCAGACTTTACATGCCAGCCCTGCTGTCAGACTTTACATGCCAACCCTGCTGTCAGACTTTACATGCCAGCCCTGCTGTCAGACTTTACATGGCAGCCCTGCTGTCAGACTTTACATGCTAGCCCTGCTGTCAGACTTTACATGCCAGCCCTGCTGTCAGACTTTACATGGCAGCTCTGCTGTCAGACTTTACATGCCAGCCTTGCTGTCAGACTTTACATGCCAGCCTTGCTGTCAGACTTTACATGGTAGCCCTGCTGTCAGACTTTACATGGTAGCCCTGCTGTCAGACTTTACATGCCAACCCTGCTGTCAGACTTGACATGCCAGCCCTGCTGTCAGACTTTACATGCCAGCCCTGCTGTCAGACTTTACATGCCAGCCCTGCTGTCAGACTTTACATGCCAGCCCTGCTGTCAGACTTTACATGCCAGCCCTGCTGTCAGACTTTACATGCCAGCCCTGCTGTCAGACTTTACATGCCAGCCTTGCTGTCAGACTTTACATGCCAACCCTGCTGTCAGACTGTACATGCCAACCCTGCTGTCAGACTTTACATGCCAGCCCTGCTGTCAGACTTTACATGCCAGCCCTGCTGTTAGACTTTACATGCCAGCCCTGCTGTCAGACTTTACATGCCAGCCCTGCTGTCAGACTTTACATGCCAACCCTGCTGTCAGACTTTACATGGCAGCCCTGCTGTCAGACTTTACATGCCAGCCCTGCTGTCAGACTTAACATGGCAGCCCTGCTGTCAGACTTTACATGCCAGCCCTGCTGTCAGACTTTACATGCCAGCCCTGCTGTCAGACTTTACATGGCAGCTCTGCTGTCAGACTTTACATGCCAGCCTTGCTGTCAGACTTTACATGCCAGCCTTGCTGTCAGACTGTACATGCCAACCCTGCTTTCAGACTTTACATGCCAGCCCCGCTGTCAGACTTTACATGCCAGCCCTGCTGTCAGACTTTACATGCCAGCCCTGCTGTCAGACTTTACATGCCAGCCCTGCTGTCAGACTTTACATGCCAACCCTGCTGGCAGACAGCCCTGCTGTCAGACTTTACATGGCAGCCCTGCTGTCAGACTTTACATGCCAGCCCTGCTGTCAGACTTTACATGCCAGCCCTGCTGTCAGACTTTACATGCCAGCCCTGCTGTCAGACTTTACATGGCAGCTCTGCTGTCAGACTTTACATGCCAGCCTTGCTGTCAGACTTTACATGCCAGCCTTGCTGTCAGACTGTACATGCCAACCCTGCTTTCAGACTTTACATGCCAGCCCCGCTGTCAGACTTTACATGCCAGCCCTGCTGTCAGACTTTACATGCCAGCCCTGCTGTCAGACTTTACATGCCAGCCCTGCTGTCAGACTTTACATGCCAGCCCTGCTGTCAGACTTTACATGCCAGCCCTGCTGTCAGACTTGCCCCGTGGCGATGTTCAGTAGAACTGAGTGCTATCACCAGCAGACCACGTGCAGTTCACGCACATTACTTCCAAAGATTCAACATTTTCTCTGGTTTGCCAAACTGAACCCGCGGAAAACAATTCGTGGAAACAATCCGTTAAGTGAAGCATTGTTTTCACCCTTCACCAAAGTTTTAGTTTCAAATCCAAACACCGCCGTGAATAATGACCTGCTCACTTTCCTGGACCTGGGTGGGGGGTGGGGAGAGGGTGGCGCAGAGCCTAGGGTGAGAGACCACTTCAGATATTTGGGGTCGGAGTAAGATATTGGGACATCCACAGCTGAAAACCTTGCAAGACCAAACGAGCATTACGCAAAACTTGTTATGCTATTTTTCAGTAAAAGTATGCTGTTGTATAAATTTGGCAAAGCTCGTTTTGTCTTGACTGAAGGAAAAAGCAGGTTGATGAAAGGCAGTGTCTCAAGTGTCGACTGTTTAAATGGCGTGGTGCGAGCATTCCGCATAAACCTAAGAGATACAGGTGACGAAACGCAAGAGTGGGTAGAAGATAGGGTGGAGGAGAAGGTGGAAGATAGGGTGGAGAAATGGGTAGATGATAGGGTGGATGGGAGGGTTGAGAAGAGAGTTAAAGTGGGAAGGGAAGCCACTATGGGCAGAAACCCTCTTGTGTGCCTGAAAATCCCGATGGAAATAACTGTTATAAAGTCATTGGCACTTCAAAAACTAACACACGTAGGATCGAATGGTCCCATGCCAGACGGAAAAGTTAAGTGGACTATTTTACAATTTTATTCGGAATGGAAAAGATCGTATCAAGAGCAATATCTTGCTTGGCCCTGTGGCAAAAGGTAGTTTCCGCATCGCTGCATCAAACCAGACTTCGTCTCGGTCTGAGCGGTTTCAATGCGGGAAAGGTTTTATTGAGGGCAATGCCTGTCCCATTGCGAAGGTTCTGCGAAGCCTGAAGACGCTGTACAGTATCTGATGCAATGTCCAACTTTACGACCCAGATCAACTGGTAACTGATGTAAGTTTCCTTCGCGAGCACAGCTATAACCTCCTCCATAGTTCAAAGGTAAAACAGATATCGTGTAATCTCTGGTAACACGCATTAACGTGCGCACTGCTTATTGTTCGGCTTGTGTAATGCTTCGCTAGAATGCAACATAAATATGTACTCACCGCTTAGGTCAAGGCCTACAGTGTAATAACGTATTTATATGACTTTTATTATCAGTTATTTGGGTCCCCGGAGAAGCACTATTATACAAATCGGGGGGGGGGGGGGGGCTTCCCTGGGTACCCAGTGATGCATGAGAGGGCGGGCATTTATGATTAAAATGATAAAATTGATATGTTAAAACTTCGACCGGCGGGGGGGGGGGGGGCAGCACAAATTGCGTCTGTAGAGCGGGTTTGCAGGGCCAAACGACAAAGAATAGACCAAGAGCGGTGACATAGAGCCTGACAAGATAACCCTTTCGAGTGGATTTTGTAGCTAAAAAGAGGGGAAGCGGGCTTTACCCCCTCCCAAACCAAGCGTTGTATTAACTACGCCCCCCCCCCCACCGGAAGGTCCTGTCACGTCTGAACCAGTGACAGAGAGACAGGGGACAGAGCTCACTTCATGGTAGCCGCTCTAGATCCCTGTGTAACACTTGGTAAGGGTCTAACGTCCGTACAAGTTAAAGAGCAGCTGGGATAAATTTCCTGAAGATTTGTTTCGGCGGATGTGGGTTCTAATCTCGTCGTACGGGTTTGGAAGGGGTAAATGGCGACACACGAAACAGGCATGTTTAAAAAAGCGACATTCGACATTGACCCCCACATTCCGACACAGGATCTGAAAAAGCGACACAGATAGTGGCATTTTAGATAAAAGCGACACGGAGCGCCGTGAAAAATCGACATTCGACCCTGAGAATTTTGAAAAATTGACACTGGATCCCCCCCCCCCATTTCCAGACCCCTCCTTGTAAACTGACGCTCCTGACACTGATTCATGCATATATTACAGTTTCCATTACCACAAAATCAATGTAATATTGTTATATTATAAATGTTATCATCCATGAATTTCAAATTAAAACATCACTGTCAGATCTTTGAAGATTCATTCCCTCTGTCTTTACTATTGGAAAACAGCGTTACAAACCTACCCGCCCCCCCCCGGGTTAGCCCCCCCCTCGGGCTACCCCCCCCTCCCCCGGGCTAGCCCCCTCGCCCCCCCCCCCCGCCTCTACGCACATTACTACTTCAAGTCCGTTTATATTGGTTTAAAGTGTTCGTGCCACGGTTTTGTCTTGCTCAGGGTTAACGTGGTTTAGGGAAGATAAACAAATAACAATTTGTTTTAATGGGAGTTTACATGTTTTATTCCACGATATCACTATAAACGCGTTCGTCAAAGTAGCAAAAGTGAGATCCGGCCGTTTTTTCTTCTGGGAGCATTGCATCTGAGCGTTATTTGAAAATTCCCCAATGATGTCACAAGATTGACAGGTGAGCTTTGATGCAGTGCGTAGACATCTGTGGTCGAGGGCGTGTATTGTTTTCGTGGTTGAGTGCGTTTCGTTGAGTTCAAGCCAATGAGCAGAGAGAATATGAGTCTCAATATAAAAGCACATGCGTTTGTGTTTCCATTTGACGTCACTTTCCTCGTTCGCAGACGTTAAATAGACCGATCCATGAAATTGACAGTCATAGCTGATGGTAGGCACAAGTGAGAAGTACTCATCTCTGAAACTGACAAGAAAGAGCCATGCTGCTTTGTCCGACATGTTTGTGCGACACGTTTGTCCGACATAACTTACGTGGAAAACCTTTTTTCGACACGTGACCGGATAAAAGCAACAGTGACGTCAGTGAATTATTGACAGCCTGAATCGGTCTATTCACTATTGGTAGGTGCGAAAACAAGTGAAAAAATTATGCCCTTCGACTATTTGGGGCGTTACAGTTCGATGATATAAGCCTCCACCCCCCCCCCCCTCCCACCACACACACACACAGACACACACCGTATTTTGCTTCGCTTCTTCACTTTCATTGTTCTTCGGATGGGCTTGAACCTAAATCTTGCTCGGTCAGATGTCATCAGAAGAAGTGCGAAATCACGCCGTCTCAAGCGCGATGTACATATAGACAGCTGGCTTTGTATGCCTGGCCAGTGGTGTTGGTTTCTGATTGGCTACCGTAGCTCAATGCACATCTACGTCAATGTAAATCTCATCTTCTCATTGTAAGCATTGCATAAGTAATATGATACTATATTTTATGTGACATTAAATGTGATGACTATCGCATTGATCCGCCTGATTAAAACATTATAAGACACAGGGAGCTCAAGTCCCATACAAATGTAGTAATATGATCCGCAATGACGTCATAAAGGGCCGGCCGCGTCTGATTGCACTAAACTGTGACCATAGTAACGTGATTCTATTACTTAGCTTTGCCATGAAAAGCCAGGGTGCGCGTTTCGATCAAGTTGGTTTACCTTCCCTATGCTGGCAGAGACTGGTACTGGGATTACCCAGAGGGCCAGGAGATAGGCCAATCCCACGTGGTCAGGACAGGCATTCCAGGGTCTTTCTTCACAGAGTTGGCAGTCCTCTGTACCTTGACCCTTCTTTGAAGGATTGACTGGTACTGGAATAAAGGCCATGAATAAATTGCCTTTCGGACGGTGGAATACCCAACGCTGGGTACTAACTGAATCATATACCCGTAGTAGCTGTAATCCTGGTGTTGCGGACCATTTGATATCCAGGGGAGTGGGGTGGGGGGCTCTACTTTTTTTTGTAAGAAACAGTTTGGGCTCTGAATTGTGTCCTCTATTGCATTCAAGCCATCACCAGATCCCGAAAAACTTAAATCTGACTTCCCGACGGCCACCAAAACAAAATTCAGCCTTCGACGAGCTCCAAAATATTTGTTGGCCTTCATCCCCCCCCCCCCCCCCCCCCCCTCCCGCCGGATGTCAAATGGCCCGTCCCGTAATAACCATCCACCCATTCAAATGGCGTCCTATTTAAAATGGTAATAAGAAATTTAAGTGGCGAAATTTAGTGGCGTATGTTAGCACCACTCCCGTCCATATACTAATGTAGCCTGATGTACACATTCTGGGGGAGCCAGACTGATCCAGACAGACAGGTGGCACTGCTGGTACATCATGGATCCGCTGGAGTCCGGGGGTCCGCCGGGAGCAGGCCGGCCACCTGGGGATCCGGAACAGGTGTGACTCCCGCATGGGGAGCCAAGGCCGGACCAGAAGCAGGCACCATGGCAACAGAACGATATTTCGCCTCTGCCATTCGAACTTACGGACCCAGGTGTCTGAGCAGCCAGATCCTGCCAGTATTTGTAGTTGGGGACGTCGTATTATCGCTCACTCACACGGCCACGTGGTCCAGGCGACAAGTGACATGATGCCTCTTCTGGAGTGTGCGACATACACACATCATCACAGTGCCTTGTTATCTGCAGTCTCAGGTCGGAAAACACGAGTGGCCCTCACCACCACCCCCCTGGCACAACCCCCCGGGCACCACCCACGGGCACCATCCCTCATACCCGCCGCCCTCCTGGGGTGGCAACCCCTGCTGGGGTAACACGCCCTGTCGTGTGTCAAAACCTCGTAGAAAGGGGATACTTTTTTCCGCCTCCGCAATTGGCATCCTGGAATACTTGGAAAATCGCGATCAGCTGTTGGCACTTTTTGCGGATCTCTGTCTGTGTAATTCTAGGTTCAACGCGAAGACCCTTTTCCTATTTATAGAGATCCGTTATAGCAGTCTGCGAATTCCCGATGTTCGCGATATCACCATTAAGGCGTATTGTTTTTGCGCCCAGCTTTAAAATGTCGTCATCTTGGAGATTCGATATTGCTCTCCCTAATGCTTGGGGATTCGCGATTCCGAGGGGGTGTCCCCCTCCTAGAGTATTCCATCCTCCTGGGGTACCACCCGGCTTTGTGGGGGTGACATTCACTCCCCGTTCGACATAGGGTCTACTGCTAGCAATATTCTTATCATGGCCAGTAAAAGGGTAAGGTAAAAGGGTAAGTACCACACACCCCAGGGGTTGGGACAGACCGCCCGGTAAAAGGGTAAGTATCACACACCCCAAGAGTTGGGACAGACCGCCCGGTAAAAGGGTAAGGACCACACACCCCAGGGTTTGGGACAAACCGCCCGGCAAAAGATAAAGGACCACACACCCCAGGGGTTGGGACAGACCGCCCGGCAAAAGATTAAGGACCACACACCCCAGGGGTTGGGACAGACCGCCTGGTAAAAGGGTAAGGACCACAAACACCAAGAGTTAGGACAGACCGCCCGGTTAAAGGGTAAAGACCACACACCCCAGGGGTTGGGACAGACCGCCCGGTAAAAGGGTAAGGACCACACACCCCAGGGGTTGGGACAGACCGCCCGGTAAAATGGTAAGGACCACACACCACAGGGGTTGGGACAGACCGCCCGGTAAAAGAGTAAGGACCACACACCCCAGGGGTTGGGACAGACCGCCTGGTAAAAGGGCAAGGACCACACACCCCAGGGGTTGGGACAGACCGCCCGGTAAAAGGGTAAGGACCACACACCCCAGGGGTTGGGACAGACCGCCCGGTAAAAGGGTAAGGACCACACACCCCAGGGGTTGGGACAGACCACCCGGTAAAAGGGTAAGGACCACACACTCCAGGTGTTGGGACAGACCGCCCGGTAAAAGGGTAAAGACCACACACCCCAGGGGTTGGGACAGACCGCCCGGTAAAAGGGTAAGGACCACACACTCCAGGGGTTGGGACAGACCGCCCGGTAAAAGGGTAAAGACCACACACCCCAGGGGTTGGGACAGACCGCCCGGTAAAAGGGTAAGGACCACACACCCCAGGGGTTGGGACAGACCACCCGGTAAAAGGGTAAGGACCACACACTCCAGGTGTTGGGACAGACCGCCCGGTAAAAGGGTAAAGACCACACACCCCAGGGGTTGGGACAGACCGCCCGGTAAGAGGGTAAGGACCACACACCCCAGGGGTTGGGGAGAGGCCGCCCGGTAGGGGGCGTCTCTACTTCACATGGCTTCAGTCGGACTGCCCGGGAAGGTAGCAGGGAAGGGGTGGGAAGGGCTCCACAGGGGCGGGGGCCGGGGCTGTGACAGGTGAATATGGCTAGTGAGGGATGAGGCGGTAAGGGCGGGGGGAGCTCTAGTGGTGTGGGTGGGTGTGTCGGCGGGTACCCCCCGGATCAGGCGGGGTAATGTTTCCCAGATAAAGATGCTGCTTAGATGATGGATGGGCGGTGGGTGGGGCGGGGGAGGGGGGGAGGCACTGGGCGCTGATGTACATCATACAAGTTAAGATGAATGGCGTTCCCTCATGGAATGGAGAAATGTATCACTCCGTAAACAAGATTATTCTGTTCTATTTACGTGCCAGCTTCAGCGCAGGTGACGTTTCCATCACGCTGTCACAGGTCTGTATTGTGATGGCCCTGTGGCTGCCACAGACACAACCCTAACGCTGTCACTGTCACAGGTCTGTATTGTGATGGCCCTGTGGCTGCCACAGACACAACCCTAACCCTAACGCTGTCACTGTCACAGGTCTGTATTGTGATGGCCCTGTGGCTGCCACAGACACAACCCTAACACTGTCACGGTCACAGGTCTGTATTGTGATGGCCCTGTGGCTGCCACAGACACAACCCTAACACTGTCACTGTCACTGGTCTGCGTTGTGATGGCCCTGTGGCTGCCACAGACACAACCCTAACGCTGTCACTGTCACAGGTCTGTATTGTGATGGCCCTGTGGCTGCCACAGACACAACCCTAACACAGTCACTGTCACTGGTCTGCGTTGTGATGGCCCTGTGGCTGCCACAGACACAACCCTAACGCTGTCACTGTCACAGGTCTGTATTGTGATGGCCCTGTGGCTGCCACAGACACAACCCTAACGCTGTCGCTGTCACTGTCACAGGTCTGTATTGTGATGGCCCTGTGGCTGCCACAGACACAACCCTAACGCTGTCACTGTCACAGGTCTGTATTGTGATGGCCCTGTGGCTGCCACAGACACAACCCTAACACTGTCACGGTCACAGGTCTGTATTGTGATGGCCCGGTGGCTGCCACAGACACAACCCTAACGCTGTCACTGTCACAGGTCTTTATGGTGATGGCCCTGTGGCTGCCACAGACACAACCCTAACGCTGTCACTGTCACAGGTCTGTATTGTGATGGCCCTGTGGCTGCCACAGACACAACCCTAACGCTGTCACTGTCACAGGTCTGTATTGTGATGGCCCTGTGGCTGCTACAGACACAACCCTAACCCTAACGCTGTCACTGTCACAGGTCTGTATTGTGATGGCCCTGTGGCTGCCACAGACACAACCCTAATCCTAACGCTGTCACTGTCACAGGTCTGTATTGTGATGGCCCTGTGGCTGCCACAGACACAACCCTAACCCTAACGCTGTCACTGTCACAGGTCTGTATTGTGATGGCCCTGTGGCTGCCACAGACACAACCCTAACGCTGTCACTGTCACAGGTCTGTATTGTGATGGCCCTGTGGCTGCCACAGACACAACCCTAACACTGTCACGGTCACAGGTCTGTATTGTGATGGCCCTGTGGCTGCCACAGACACAACCCTAACCCTAACGCTGTCACTGTCACAGGTCTGTATTGTGATGGCCCTGTGGCTGCCACAGACACAACCCTAACGCTGTCACTGTCACAGGTCTGTATTGTGATGGCCCTGTGGCTGCCACAGACACAACCCTAACACTGTCACGGTCACAGGTCTGTATTGTGATGGCCCTGTGGCTGCCACAGACACAACCCTAACGCTGTCACTGTCACAGGTCTGTATTGTGATGGCCCTGTGGCTGCCATAGACACAACCCTAACGCTGTCACTGTCACAGGTCTGTATTGTGATGGCCCTGTGGCTGCCACAGACACAACCCTAACCCTAACGCTGTCACTGTCACAGGTCTGTATTGTGATGGCCCTGTGGCTGCCACAGACACAACCCTAACGCTGTCACTGTCACTGGTCTGTGTTGTGATGGCCCTGTGGCTGCCACAGACACAACCCTAACCCTAACGCTGTCGCTGTCACAGGTCTGTATTGTGATGGCCCTGTGGCTGCCACAGACACAACCCTAACGCTGTCACTGTCACAGGTCTGTATTGTGATGGCCCTGTGGCTGCCACAGACACAACCCTAACACTGTCACGGTCACAGGTCTGTATTGTGATGGCCCTGTGGCTGCCACAGACACAACCCTAACCCTAACACTGTCACGGTCACAGGTCTGTATTGTGATGGCCCTGTGGCTGCCACAGACACAACCCTAACGCTGTCACTGTCACAGGTCTGTATTGTGATGGCCCTGTGGCTGCCACAGACACAAACCTAACACAGTCACTGTCCCAGGTCTGTATTGTGATGGCCCTGTGGCTGCCACAGGCACAACCCTAACGCTGTCACTGTCACAGGTCTGTATTGTGATGGCGCTGTGGCTGCCACAGACACAACCCTAACGCTGTCACTGTCACTGGTCTGTATTGTGATGGCCCTGTGGATGCCACAGACACAACCCTAACCCTAACGCTGTCACTGTCACAGGTATTTATTGTGATGGCCCTGTGGCTGCCGCAGACACAACCCTAACCCTAACGCTGTCACTGTCACAGGTCTTTATGGTGATGGCCCTGTGGCTGCCACAGACACAACCCTAACGCTGTCACTGTCACAGGTCTGTATTGTGATGGCCCTGTGGCTGCCACAGACACAACCCTAACGCTGTCACTGTCACAGGTCTGTATTGTGATGGCCCTGTGGCTGCCACAGACACAACCCTAACGCTGTCACTGTCACAGGTCTGTATTGTGATGGCCCTGTGGCTGCCACAGACACAACCCTAACCCTAACGCTGTCACTGTCACAGGTCTGTATTGTGATGGCCCTGTGGATGCCACAGACACAACCCTAACCCTAACGCTGTCACTGTCACAGGTCTGTATTGTGATGGCCCTGTGGCTGCCACAGACACAACCCTAACGCGGTCACTGTCACAGGTCTGTATTGTGATGGCCCTGTGGCTGCCACAGACACAACCCTAACACTGTCACGGTCACAGGTCTGTATTGTGATGGCCCTGTGGCTGCCACAGACACAACCCTAACCCTAACGCTGTCACTGTCACAGGTCTGTATTGTGATGGCCCTGTGGATGCCACAGACACAACCCTAACGCTGTCACGGTCACAGGTCTGTATTGTGATGGCCCTGTGGCTGCCACAGACACAACCCTAACGCTGTCACTGTCACAGGTCTGTATTGTGATGGCCCTGTGGATGCCACAGACACAACCCTAACCCTAACGCTGTCACTGTCACAGGTCTGTATTGTGATGGCCCTGTGGCTGCCACAGACACAACCCTAACGCTGTCACTGTCACAGGTCTGTATTGTGATGGCCCTGTGGCTGCCACAGACACAACCCTAACGCTGTCGCTGTCACAGGTCTGTATTGTGATGGCCCTGTGCCTGCCACAGACACAACCCTAACCATAACGCTGTCACTGTCACAGGTCTGTATTGTGATGGCCCTGTGGCTGCCACAGACACAACCCTAACACTGTCACGGTCACAGGTCTGTATTGTGATGGCCCTGTGGATGCCACAGACACAACCCTAACGCCGTCACTGTCACAGGTCTGTATTGTGATGGCCCTGTGGCTGCCACAGACACAACCCTAACACTGTCACTGTCACAGGTCTGTATTGTGATGGCCCTGTGGCTGCCACAGACACAACCCTAACGCCGTCACTGTCACAGGTCTGTATTGTGATGGCTCTGTGGCTGCCACAGACACAACCCTAACGCTGTCACTGTCACAGGTCTGTATTGTGATGGCCCTGTGGATGCCACAGACACAACCCTAACCCTAACGCTGTCACGGTCACAGGTCTGTATTGTGATGGCCCTGTGGCTGCCACAGACACAACCCTAACGCCGTCACTGTCACAGGTCTGTATTGTGATGGCCCTGTGGATGCCACAGACACAACCCTAACCCTAACGCTGTCACTGTCACAGGTCTGTATTGTGATGGCCCTGTGGCTGCCACAGACACAACCCTAATGCTGTCACTGTCACAGGTCTGTATTGTGATGGCCCTGTGGATGCCACAGACACAACCCTAACCCTAACGCTGTCACTGTCACAGGTCTGTATTGTGATGGCCCTGTGGATGCCACAGACACAACCCTAACCCTAACGCTGTCACTGTCACAGGTCTGTATTGTGATGGCCCTGTGGCTGCCACAGACACAACCCTAACACTGTCACTGTCACAGGTCTGTATTGTGATGGCCCTGTGGATGCCACAGACACAACCCTAACCCTAACGCTGTCACTGTCACAGGTCTGTATTGTGATGGCCCTGTGGCTGCCACAGACACAACCCTAACACTGTCACAGTCACAGGTCTGTATTGTGATGGCCCTGTGGCTGCCACAGACACAACCCTAACGCTGTCACTGTCACAGGTCTGTATTGTGATGGCCCTGTGGCTGCCACAGACACAACCCTAACGCCGTCACTGTCACAGGTCTGTGTTGTGATGGCCCTGTGGCTGCCACAGACACAACCCTAACCCTAACGCTGTCACTGTCACAGGTCTGTATTGTGATGGCCCGGTGGCTGCCACAGACACAACCCTAACGCTGTCACTGTCACAGGTCTGTATTGTGATGGCCCGGTGGCTGCCACAGACACAACCCTAACGCTGTCACTGTCACAGGTCTGTATTGTGATGGCCCTGTGGCTGCCACAGACACAAACCTAACACTGTCACGGTCACAGGTCTGTATTGTGATGGCCCGGTGGCTGCCACAGACACAACCCTAACGCTGTCACTGTCACAGGTCTGTATTGTGATGGCCCTGTGGCTGCCACAGACACAACCCTAACGCTGTCACTGTCACAGGTCTGTATTGTGATGGCCCTGTGGATGCCACAGACACAACCATAACGCTGTCACGGTCACAGGTCTGTATTGTGATGGCCCTGTGGATGCCTCAGACACAACCCTAACACTGTCACTGTCACAGGTCTGTATTGTGATGGCCCTGTGGCTGCCACAGACACAACCCTAACACTGTCACGGTCACAGGTCTGTATTGTGATGGCCCTGTGGCTGCCACAGACACAACCCTAACGCTGTCACTGTCACAGGTCTGTATTGTGATGGCCCTGTGGCTGCCACAGACACAACCCTAACGCTGTCACTGTCACAGGTCTGTATTGTGATGGCCCTGTGGATGCCACAGACACAACCCTAACGCTGTCACGGTCACAGGTCTGTATTGTGATGGCCCTGTGGATGCCTCAGACACAACCCTAACACTGTCACTGTCACAGGTCTGTATTGTGATGGCCCTGTGGCTGCCACAGACACAACCCTAACACTGTCACGGTCACAGGTCTGTATTGTGATGGCCCTGTGGCTGCCTCAGACACAACCCTAACGCTGTCACGGTCACAGGTCTGTATTGTGAAGGCCCTGTGGCTGCCACAGACACAACCCTAACGCTGTCACTGTCACAGGTCTGTATTGTGATGGCCCTGTGGCTGCCACAGACACAACCCTAACCCTAACGCTGTCACTGTCACAGGTCTGTATTGTGATGGCCCTGTGGATGCCACAGACACAACCCTAACCCTAACGCTGTCACTGTCACAGGTCTGTATTGTGATGGCCCTGTGGCTGCCACAGACACAACCCTAACGCTGTCACTGTCACAGGTCTGTATTGTGATGGCCCTGTGGATGCCACAGACACAACCCTAACCCTAACGCTGTCACTGTCACAGGTCTGTATTGTGATGACCCTGTGGATGCCACAGACACAACCCTAACCCTAACGCCGTCACTGTCACAGGTCTGTATTGTGATGGCCCTGTGGCTGCCACAGACACAACCCTAACGCCGTCACTGTCACAGGTCTGTGTTGTGATGGCCCTGTGGCTGCCACAGACACAACCCTAACGCTGTCACTGTCACAGGTCTCTATTGTGATGGCCCTGTGGCTGCCAAAGACACAACCCTAACGCTGTCACTGTCACAGGTCTGTATTGTGATGGCCCTGTGGATGCCACAGACACAACCCTAACGCCGTCACTGTCACAGGTCTGTATTGTGATGGCCCTGTGGCTGCCACAGACACAACCCTAACGCTGTCACTGTCACAGGTCTGTATTGTGATGGCCCTGTGGATGCCACAGACACAACCCTAACCCTAACGCTGTCACTGTCACAGGTCTGTATTGTGATGGCCCTGTGGCTGCCACAGACACAACCCTAACGCCGTCACTGTCACAGGTCTGTATTGTGATGGCCCTGTGGATGCCACAGACACAACCCTAACCCTAACGCTGTCACTGTCACAGGTCTGTATTGTGATGGCCCTGTGGCTGCCACAGACACAACCCTAATGCTGTCACTGTCACAGGTCTGTATTGTGATGGCCCTGTGGATGCCACAGACACAACCCTAACCCTAACGCTGTCACTGTCACAGGTCTGTATTGTGATGGCCCTGTGGATGCCACAGACACAACCCTAACCCTAACGCTGTCACTGTCACAGGTCTGTATTGTGATGGCCCTGTGGCTGCCACAGACACAACCCTAACACTGTCACTGTCACAGGTCTGTATTGTGATGGCCCGGTGGCTGCCACAGACACAACCCTAACACTGTCACTGTCACTGGTCTGCGTTGTGATGGCCCTGTGGCTGCCACAGACACAACCCTAACGCTGTCACTGTCACAGGTCTGTATTGTGATGGCCCTGTGGATGCCACAGACACAACCCTAACCCTAACGCTGTCACTGTCACAGGTCTGTATTGTGATGGCCCTGTGGCTGCCACAGACACAACCCTAACACTGTCACTGTCACAGGTCTGTATTGTGATGGCCCTGTGGATGCCACAGACACAACCCTAACCCTAACGCTGTCACTGTCACAGGTCTGTATTGTGATGGCCCTGTGGCTGCCACAGACACAACCCTAACACTGTCACTGTCACAGGTCTGTATTGTGATGGCCCTGTGGCTGCCACAGACACAACCCTAACGCTGTCACTGTCACAGGTCTGTATTGTGATGGCCCTGTGGCTGCCACAGACACAACCCTAACGCCGTCACTGTCACAGGTCTGTGTTGTGATGGCCCTGTGGCTGCCACAGACACAACCCTAACCCTAACGCTGTCACTGTCACAGGTCTGTATTGTGATGGCCCGGTGGCTGCCACAGACACAACCCAAACGCTGTCACTGTCACAGGTCTGTATTGTGATGGCCCGGTGGCTGCCACAGACACAACCCTAACGCTGTCACTGTCACAGGTCTGTATTGTGATGGCCCTGTGGCTGCCACAGACACAACCCTAACGCTGTCACTGTCACAGGTCTGTATTGTGATGGCCCTGTGGATGCCACAGACACAACCCTAACGCTGTCACGGTCACAGGTCTGTATTGTGATGGCCCTGTGGATGCCTCAGACACAACCCTAACACTGTCACTGTCACAGGTCTGTATTGTGATGGCCCTGTGGCTGCCACAGACACAACCCTAACGCTGTCACGGTCACAGGTCTGTATTGTGATGGCCCTGTGGCTGCCACAGACACAACCCTAACGCTGTCACTGTCACAGGTCTGTATTGTGATGGCCCTGTGGCTGCCACAGACACAACCCTAACGCTGTCACTGTCACAGGTCTGTATTGTGATGGCCCTGTGGCTGCCACAGACACAACCCTAACGCTGTCACGGTCACAGGTCTGTATTGTGATGGCCCTGTGGATGCCTCAGACACAACCCTAACACTGTCACTGTCACAGGTCTGTATTGTGATGGCCCTGTGGCTGCCACAGACACAACCCTAACACTGTCACGGTCACAGGTCTGTATTGTGATGGCCCTGTGGCTGCCACAGACACAACCCTAACGCTGTCACTGTCACAGGTCTGTATTGTGATGGCCCTGTGGCTGCCACAGACACAACCCTAACGCTGTCACTGTCACAGGTCTGTATTGTGATGGCCCTGTGGATGCCACAGACACAACCCTAACGCTGTCACGGTCACAGGTCTGTATTGTGATGGCCCTGTGGATGCCTCAGACACAACCCTAACACTGTCACTGTCACAGGTCTGTATTGTGATGGCCCTGTGGCTGCCACAGACACAACCCTAACACTGTCACGGTCACAGGTCTGTATTGTGATGGCCCTGTGGCTGCCTCAGACACAACCCTAACGCTGTCACGGTCACAGGTCTGTATTGTGAAGGCCCTGTGGCTGCCACAGACACAACCCTAACGCTGTCACTGTCACAGGTCTGTATTGTGATGGCCCTGTGGCTGCCACAGACACAACCCTAACCCTAACGCTGTCACTGTCACAGGTCTGTATTGAGATGGCCCTGTGGATGCCACAGACACAACCCTAACCCTAACGCTGTCACTGTCACAGGTCTGTATTGTGATGGCCCTGTGGCTGCCACAGACACAACCCTAACGCTGTCACTGTCACAGGTCTGTATTGTGATGGCCCTGTGGCTGCCACAGACACAACCCTAACACTGCTGTCACGGTCACAGGTCTGTATTGTGATGGCCCTGTGGCTGCCACAGACACAACCCTAACGCTGTCACTGTCACAGGTCTGTATTGTGATGGCCCTGTGGATGCCACAGACACAACCCTAACGCTGTCACGGTCACAGGTCTGTATTGTGATGGCCCTGTGGCTGCCACAGACACAACCCTAACGCTGTCACTGTCACAGGTCTGTATTGTGATGGCCCTGTGGATGCCACAGACACAACCCTAACGCTGTCACGGTCACAGGTCTGTATTGTGATGGCCCTGTGGCTGCCACAGACACAACCCTAACACTGTCACTGTCACAGGTCTGTATTGTGATGGCCCTGTGGATGCCACAGACACAACCCTAACCCTAACGCTGTCACTGTCACAGGTCTGTATTGTGATGGCCCTGTGGCTGCCACAGACACAACCCTAACGCCGTCACTGTCACAGGTCTGTATTGTGATGGCCCTGTGGATGCCACAGACACAACCCTAACCCTAACGCTGTCACTGTCACAGGTCTGTATTGTGATGGCCCTGTGGCTGCCACAGACACAACCCTAATGCTGTCACTGTCACAGGTCTGTATTGTGATGGCCCTGTGGATGCCACAGACACAACCCTAACCCTAACGCTGTCACTGTCACAGGTCTGTATTGTGATGGCCCTGTGGATGCCACAGACACAACCCTAACCCTAACGCTGTCACTGTCACAGGTCTGTATTGTGATGGCCCTGTGGCTGCCACAGACACAACCCTAACACTGTCACTGTCACAGGTCTGTATTGTGATGGCCCTGTGGATGCCACAGACACAACCCAAACCCTAACGCTGTCACTGTCACAGGTCTGTATTGTGATGGCCCTGTGGCTGCCACAGACACAACCCTAACACTGTCACTGTCACAGGTCTGTATTGTGATGGCCCTGTGGCTGCCACAGACACAACCCTAACGCTGTCACTGTCACAGGTCTGTATTGTGATGGCCCTGTGGCTGCCACAGACACAACCCTAACGCCGTCACTGTCACAGGTCTGTGTTGTGATGGCCCTGTGGCTGCCACAGACACAACCCTAACCCTAACGCTGTCACTGTCACAGGTCTGTATTGTGATGGCCCTGTGGCTGCCACAGACACAACCCTAACGCTGTCACTGTCACAGGTCTGTATTGTGATGGCCCGGTGGCTGCCACAGACACAACCCTAACGCTGTCACTGTCACAGGTCTGTATTGTGATGGCCCTGTGGCTGCCACAGACACAAACCTAACACTGTCACGGTCACAGGTCTGTATTGTGATGGCCCGGTGGCTGCCACAGACACAACCCTAACGCTGTCACTGTCACAGGTCTGTATTGTGATGGCCCTGTGGCTGCCACAGACACAACCCTAACGCTGTCACGGTCACAGGTCTGTATTGTGATGGCCCTGTGGATGCCTCAGACACAACCCTAACACTGTCACTGTCACAGGTCTGTATTGTGATGGCCCTGTGGCTGCCACAGACACAACCCTAACACTGTCACGGTCACAGGTCTGTATTGTGATGGCCCTGTGGCTGCCACAGACACAACCCTAACGCTGTCACTGTCACAGGTCTGTATAGTGATGGCGCTGTGGCTGCCACAGACACAACCCTAACGCTGTCACTGTCACAGGTCTGTATTGTGATGGCCCTGTGGATGCCACAGACACAACCCTAACGCTGTCACGGTCACAGGTCTGTATTGTGATGGCCCTGTGGATGCCTCAGACACAACCCTAACACTGTCACTGTCACAGGTCTGTATTGTGATGGCCCTGTGGCTGCCACAGACACAACCCTAACACTGTCACGGTCACAGGTCTGTATTGTGATGGCCCTGTGGCTGCCTCAGACACAACCCTAACGCTGTCACGGTCACAGGTCTGTATTGTGAAGGCCCTGTGGCTGCCACAGACACAACCCTAACGCTGTCACTGTCACAGGTCTGTATTGTGATGGCCCTGTGGCTGCCACAGACACAACCCTAACCCTAACGCTGTCACTGTCACAGGTCTGTATTGTGATGGCCCTGTGGATGCCACAGACACAACCCTAACCCTAAGGCTGTCACTGTCACAGGTCTGTATTGTGATGGCCCTGTGGCTGCCACAGACACAACCCTAACGCTGTCACTGTCACAGGTCTGTATTGTGATGGCCCTGTGGATGCCACAGACACAACCCAAACCCTAACGCTGTCACTGTCACAGGTCTGTATTGTGATGACCCTGTGGATGCCACAGACACAACCCTAACCCTAACGCCGTCACTGTCACAGGTCTGTATTGTGATGGCCCTGTGGCTGCCACAGACACAACCCTAACGCCGTCACTGTCACAGGTCTGTGTTGTGATGGCCCTGTGGCTGCCACAGACACAACCCTAACGCTGTCACTGTCACAGGTCTGTATTGTGATGGCCCTGTGGCTGCCAAAACACAACCCTAACGCTGTCACTGTCACAGGTCTGTATTGTGATGGCCCTGTGGATGCCACAGACACAACCCTAACGCCGTCACTGTCACAGGTCTGTATTGTGATGGCCCTGTGGCTGCCACAGACACAACCCTAACGCTGTCACTGTCACAGGTCTGTATTGTGATGGCCCTGTGGATGCCACAGACACAACCCTAACCCTAACGCTGTCACTGTCACAGGTCTGTATTGTGATGGCCCTGTGGCTGCCACAGACACAACCCTAACGCCGTCACTGTCACAGGTCTGTATTGTGATGGCCCTGTGGATGCCACAGACACAACCCTAACCCTAACGCTGTCACTGTCACAGGTCTGTATTGTGATGGCCCTGTGGCTGCCACAGACACAACCCTAATGCTGTCACTGTCACAGGTCTGTATTGTGATGGCCCTGTGGATGCCACAGACACAACCCTAACCCTAACGCTGTCACTGTCACAGGTCTGTATTGTGATGGCCCTGTGGATGCCACAGACACAACCCTAACCCTAACGCTGTCACTGTCACAGGTCTGTATTGTGATGGCCCTGTGGCTGCCACAGACACAACCCTAACACTGTCACTGTCACAGGTCTGTATTGTGATGGCCCTGTGGATGCCACAGACACAACCCTAACCCTAACGCTGTCACTGTCACAGGTCTGTATTGTGATGGCCCTGTGGCTGCCACAGACACAACCCTAACACTGTCACTGTCACAGGTCTGTATTGTGATGGCCCTGTGGCTCCCACAGACACAACCCTAACGCTGTCACTGTCACAGGTCTGTATTGTGATGGCCCTGTGGCTGCCACAGACACAACCCTAACGCCGTCACTGTCACAGGTCTGTGTTGTGATGGCCCTGTGGCTGCCACAGACACAACCCTAACCCTAACGCTGTCACTGTCACAGGTCTGTATTGTGATGGCCCTGTGGCTGCCACAGACACAACCCTAACGCTGTCACTGTCACAGGTCTGTATTGTGATGGCCCGGTGGCTGCCACAGACACAACCCTAACGCTGTCACTGTCACAGGTCTGTATTGTGATGGCCCTGTGGCTGCCACAGACACAAACCTAACACTGTCACGGTCACAGGTCTGTATTGTGATGGCCCGGTGGCTGCCACAGACACAACCCTAACGCTGTCACTGTCACAGGTCTGTATTGTGATGGCCCTGTGGCTGCCACAGACACAACCTTAACCCTAACGCTGTCACTGTCACAGGTCTGTATTGTGATGACCCTGTGGATGCCACAGACACAACCCTAACCCTAACGCCGTCACTGTCACAGGTCTGTATTGTGATGGCCCTGTGGCTGCCACAGACACAACCCTAACGCCGTCACTGTCACAGGTCTGTGTTGTGATGGCCCTGTGGCTGCCACAGACACAACCCTAACGCTGTCACTGTCACAGGTCTGTATTGTGATGGCCCTGTGGCTGCCACAGACACAACCCTAACGCGGTCACTGTCACAGGTCTGTATTGTGATGGCCCTGTGGATGCCACAGACACAACCCTAACGCCGTCACTGTCACAGGTCTGTATTGTGATGGCCCTGTGGCTGCCACAGACACAACCCTAACGCTGTCACTGTCACAGGTCTGTATTGTGATGGCCCTGTGGATGCCACAGACACAACCCTAACCCTAACGCTGTCACTGTCACAGGTCTGTATTGTGATGGCCCTGTGGCTGCCACAGACACAACCCTAACGCCGTCACTGTCACAGGTCTGTATTGTGATGGCCCTGTGGATGCCACAGACACAACCCTAACCCTAACGCTGTCACTGTCACAGGTCTGTATTGTGATGGCCCTGTGGCTGCCACAGACACAACCCTAATGCTGTCACTGTCACAGGTCTGTATTGTGATGGCCCTGTGGATGCCACAGACACAACCCTAACCCTAACGCTGTCACTGTCACAGGTCTGTATTGTGATGGCCCTGTGGATGCCACAGACACAACCCTAACCCTAACGCTGTCACTGTCACAGGTCTGTATTGTGATGGCCCTGTGGCTGCCACAGACACAACCCTAACACTGTCACTGTCACAGGTCTGTATTGTGATGGCCCTGTGGATGCCACAGACACAACCCTAACCCTAACGCTGTCACTGTCACAGGTCTGTATTGTGATGGCCCTGTGGCTGCCACAGACACAACCCTAACACTGTCACTGTCACAGGTCTGTATTGTGATGGCCCTGTGGCTGCCACAGACACAACCCTAACGCTGTCACTGTCACAGGTCTGTATTGTGATGGCCCTGTGGCTGCCACAGACACAACCCTAACGCCGTCACTGTCACAGGTCTGTGTTGTGATGGCCCTGTGGCTGCCACAGACACAACCCTAACCCTAACGCTGTCACTGTCACAGCTCTGTATTGTGATGGCCCGGTGGCTGCCACAGACACAACCCTAACGCTGTCACTGTCACAGGTCTGTATTGTGATGGCCCGGTGGCTGCCACAGACACAACCCTAACGCTGTCACTGTCACAGGTCTGTATTGTGATGGCCCTGTGGCTGCCACAGACACAACCCTAACGCTGTCACTGTCACAGGTCTGTATTGTGATGGCCCTGTGGATGCCACAGACACAACCCTAACGCTGTCACGGTCACAGGTCTGTATTGTGATGGCCCTGTGGATGCCTCAGACACAACCCTAACACTGTCACTGTCACAGGTCTGTATTGTGATGGCCCTGTGGCTGCCACAGACACAACCCTAACACTGTCACGGTCACAGGTCTGTATTGTGATGGCCCTGTGGCTGCCACAGACACAACCCTAACGCTGTCACTGTCACAGGTCTGTATTGTGATGGCCCTGTGGCTGCCACAGACACAACCCTAACGCTGTCACTGTCACAGGTCTGTATTGTGATGGCCCTGTGGATGCCACAGACACAACCCTAACGCTGTCACGGTCACAGGTCTGTATTGTGATGGCCCTGTGGATGCCTCAGACACAACCCTAACACTGTCACTGTCACAGGTCTGTATTGTGATGGCCCTGTGGCTGCCACAGACACAACCCTAACACTGTCACGGTCACAGGTCTGTATTGTGATGGCCCTGTGGCTGCCACAGACACAACCCTAACGCTGTCACTGTCACAGGTCTGTATTGTGATGGCCCTGTGGCTGCCACAGACACAACCCTAACGCTGTCACTGTCACAGGTCTGTATTGTGATGGCCCTGTGGATGCCACAGACACAACCCTAACGCTGTCACGGTCACAGGTCTGTATTGTGATGGCCCTGTGGATGCCACAGACACAACCCTAACACTGTCACTGTCACAGGTCTGTATTGTGATGGCCCTGTGGCTGCCACAGACACAACCCTAACACTGTCACGGTCACAGGTCTGTATTGTGATGGCCCTGTGGCTGCCTCAGACACAACCCTAACGCTGTCACGGTCACAGGTCTGTATTGTGAAGGCCCTGTGGCTGCCACAGACACAACCCTAACGCTGTCACTGTCACAGGTCTGTATTGTGATGGCCCTGTGGCTGCCACAGACACAACCCTAACCCTAACGCTGTCACTGTCACAGGTCTGTATTGAGATGGCCCTGTGGATGCCACAGACACAACCCTAACCCTAACGCTGTCACTGTCACAGGTCTGTATTGTGATGGCCCTGTGGCTGCCACAGACACAACCCTAACGCTGTCACTGTCACAGGTCTGTATTGTGATGGCCCTGTGGCTGCCACAGACACAACCCTAACGCTGTCACTGTCACAGGTCTGTATTGTGATGGCCCTGTGGATGCCACAGACACAACCCTAACGCTGTCACGGTCACAGGTCTGTATTGTGATGGCCCTGTGGCTGCCACAGACACAACCCTAACGCTGTCACTGTCACAGGTCTGTATTGTGATGACCCTGTGGATGCCACAGACACAACCCTAACCCTAACGCTGTCACTGTCACAGGTCTGTATTGTGATAACCCCTTGGATGCCACAGACACAACCCTAACCCTAACGCCGTCACTGTCACAGGTCTGTATTGTGATGGCCCTGTGGCTGCCACAGACACAACCCTAATGCTGTCACTGTCACAGGTCTGTATTGTGATGGCCCTGTGGATGCCACAGACACAACCCTAACCCTAACGCTGTCACTGTCACAGGTCTGTATTGTGATGGCCCTGTGGATGCCACAGACACAACCCTAACCCTAACGCTGTCACTGTCACAGGTCTGTATTGTGATGGCCCTGTGGCTGCCACAGACACAACCCTAACACTGTCACTGTCACAGGTCTGTATTGTGATGGCCCTGTGGATGCCACAGACACAACCCTAACCCTAACGCTGTCACTGTCACAGGTCTCTATTGTGATGGCCCTGTGGCTGCCACAGACACAACCCTAACACTGTCACTGTCACAGGTCTGTATTGTGATGGCCCTGTGGCTGCCACAGACACAACCCTAACACTGTCACTGTCACAGGTCTGTATTGTGATGGCCCTGTGGCTGCCACAGACACAACCCTAACGCTGTCACTGTCACAGGTCTGTATTGTGATGGCCCTGTGGCTGCCACAGACACAACCCTAACGCCGTCACTGTCACAGGTCTGTGTTGTGATGGCCCTGTGGCTGCCACAGACACAACCCTAACCCTAACGCTGTCACTGTCACAGCTCTGTATTGTGATGGCCCGGTGGCTGCCACAGACACAACCCTAACGCTGTCACTGTCACAGGTCTGTATTGTGATGGCCCGGTGGCTGCCACAGACACAACCCTAACGCTGTCACTGTCACAGGTCTGTATTGTGATGGCCCTGTGGCTGCCACAGACACAACCCTAACGCTGTCACTGTCACAGGTCTGTATTGTGATGGCCCTGTGGATGCCACAGACACAACCCTAACGCTGTCACGGTCACAGGTCTGTATTGTGATGGCCCTGTGGATGCCTCAGACACAACCCTAACACTGTCACTGTCACAGGTCTGTATTGTGATGGCCCTGTGGCTGCCACAGACACAACCCTAACACTGTCACGGTCACAGGTCTGTATTGTGATGGCCCTGTGGCTGCCACAGACACAACCCTAACGCTGTCACTGTCACAGGTCTGTATTGTGATGGCCCTGTGGCTGCCACAGACACAACCCTAACGCTGTCACTGTCACAGGTCTGTATTGTGATGGCCCTGTGGATGCCACAGACACAACCCTAACGCTGTCACGGTCACAGGTCTGTATTGTGATGGCCCTGTGGATGCCTCAGACACAACCCTAACACTGTCACTGTCACAGGTCTGTATTGTGATGGCCCTGTGGCTGCCACAGACACAACCCTAACACTGTCACGGTCACAGGTCTGTATTGTGATGGCCCTGTGGCTGCCACAGACACAACCCTAACGCTGTCACTGTCACAGGTCTGTATTGTGATGGCCCTGTGGCTGCCACAGACACAACCCTAACGCTGTCACTGTCACAGGTCTGTATTGTGATGGCCCTGTGGATGCCACAGACACAACCCTAACGCTGTCACGGTCACAGGTCTGTATTGTGATGGCCCTGTGGATGCCTCAGACACAACCCTAACACTGTCACTGTCACAGGTCTGTATTGTGATGGCCCTGTGGCTGCCACAGACACAACCCTAACACTGTCACGGTCACAGGTCTGTATTGTGATGGCCCTGTGGCTGCCTCAGACACAACCCTAACGCTGTCACGGTCACAGGTCTGTATTGTGAAGGCCCTGTGGCTGCCACAGACACAACCCTAACGCTGTCACTGTCACAGGTCTGTATTGTGATGGCCCTGTGGCTGCCACAGACACAACCCTAACCCTAACGCTGTCACTGTCACAGGTCTGTATTGAGATGGCCCTGTGGATGCCACAGACACAACCCTAACCCTAACGCTGTCACTGTCACAGGTCTGTATTGTGATGGCCCTGTGGCTGCCACAGACACAACCCTAACGCTGTCACTGTCACAGGTCTGTATTGTGATGGCCCTGTGGCTGCCACAGACACAACCCTAACGCTGTCACTGTCACAGGTCTGTATTGTGATGGCCCTGTGGATGCCACAGACACAACCCTAACGCTGTCACGGTCACAGGTCTGTATTGTGATGGCCCTGTGGCTGCCACAGACACAACCCTAACGCTGTCACTGTCACAGGTCTGTATTGTGATGGCCCTGTGGATGCCACAGACACAACCCTAACGCTGTCACGGTCACAGGTCTGTATTGTGATGGCCCTGTGGCTGCCACAGACACAACCCTAACACTGTCACTGTCACAGGTCTGTATTGTGATGGCCCTGTGGATGCCAAAGACACAACCCTAACCCTAACGCTGTCACTGTCACAGGTCTGTATTGTGATGGCCCTGTGGCTGCCACAGACACAACCCTAACGCTGTCACTGTCACAGGTCTCTATTGTGATGGCCCTGTGGCTGCCACAGACACAACCCTAACGCTGTCGCTGTCACAGGTCTGTATTGTGATGGCCCTGTGGCTGCCACAGACACAACCGTAACCATAACGCTGTCACTGTCACAGGTCTGTATTGTGATGGCCCTGTGGCTGCCACAGACACAACCCTAACACTGTCACTGTCACAGGTCTGTATTGTGATGGCCCTCTGGATGCCACAGACACAACCCTAACGCCGTCACTGTCACAGGTCTGTATTGTGATGGCCCTGTGGCTGCCACAGACACAACCCTAACGCCGTCACTGTCACAGGTCTGTATTGTGATGGCCCTCTGGATGCCACAGACACAACCCTAACGCCGTCACTGTCACAGGTCTGTGTTGTGATGGCCCTGTGGCTGCCACAGACACAACCCTAACCCTAACGCTGTCACTGTCACAGGTCTGTATTGTGATGGCCCGGTGGCTGCCACAGACACAACCCTAACGCTGTCACTGTCACAGGTCTGTATTGTGATGGCCCGGTGGCTGCCACAGACACAACCCTAACGCTGTCACTGTCACAGGTCTGTATTGTGATGGCCCTGTGGCTGCCACAGACACAACCCTAACGCTGTCACTGTGACAGGTCTGTATTGTGATGGCCCTGTGGATGCCACAGACACAACCCTAACGCTGTCACGGTCACAGGTCTGTATTGTGATGGCCCTGTGGATGCCTCAGACACAACCCTAACACTGTCACTGTCACAGGTCTGTATTGTGATGGCCCTGTGGCTGCCACAGACACAACCCTAACACTGTCACGGTCACAGGTCTGTATTGTGATGGCCCTGTGGCTGCCACAGACACAACGCTAACGCTGTCACTGTCACAGGTCTGTATTGTGATGGCCCTGTGGCTGCCACAGACACAACCCTAACGCTGTCACTGTCACAGGTCTGTATTGTGATGGCCCTGTGGATGCCACAGACACAACCCTAACGCTGTCACGGTCACAGGTCTGTATTGTGATGGCCCTGTGGATGCCTCAGACACAACCCTAACACTGTCACTGTCACAGGTCTGTATTGTGATGGCCCTGTGGCTGCCACAGACACAACCCTAACACTGTCACGGTCACAGGTCTGTATTGTGATGGCCCTGTGGCTGCCACAGACACAACCCTAACGCTGTCACTGTCACAGGTCTGTATTGTGATGGCCCTGTGGCTGCCACAGACACAACCCTAACGCTGTCACTGTCACAGGTCTGTATTGTGATGGCCCTGTGGATGCCACAGACACAACCCTAACGCTGTCACGGTCACAGGTCTGTATTGTGATGGCCCTGTGGATGCCTCAGACACAACCCTAACACTGTCACTGTCACAGGTCTGTATTGTGATGGCCCTGTGGCTGCCACAGACACAACCCTAACACTGTCACGGTCACAGGTCTGTATTGTGATGGCCCTGTGGCTGCCTCAGACACAACCCTAACGCTGTCACGGTCACAGGTCTGTATTGTGAAGGCCCTGTGGCTGCCACAGACACAACCCTAACGCTGTCACTGTCACAGGTCTGTATTGTGATGGCCCTGTGGCTGCCACAGACACAACCCTAACCCTAACGCTGTCACTGTCACAGGTCTGTATTGTGATGGCCCTGTGGATGCCACAGACACAACACTAACCCTAACGCTGTCACTGTCACAGGTCTGTATTGTGATGGCCCTGTGGCTGCCACAGACACAACCCTAACACTGTCACGGTCACAGGTCTGTATTGTGATGGCCCTGTGGCTGCCACAGACACAACCCTAACGCTGTCACTGTCACAGGTCTGTATTGTGATGGCCCTGTGGCTGCCACAGACACAACCCTAACGCTGTCACTGTCACAGGTCTGTATTGTTATGGCCCTGTGGATGCCACAGACACAACCCTAACGCTGTCACGGTCACAGGTCTGTATTGTGATGGCCCTGTGGATGCCTCAGACACAACCCTAACACTGTCACTGTCACAGGTCTGTATTGTGATGGCCCTGTGGCTGCCACAGACACAACCCTAACACTGTCACGGTCACAGGTCTGTATTGTGATGGCCCTGTGGCTGCCACAGACACAACCCTAACGCTGTCACTGTCACAGGTCTGTATTGTGATGGCCCTGTGGCTGCCACAGACACAACCCTAACGCTGTCACTGTCACAGGTCTGTATTCTGATGGCCCTGTGGATGCCACAGACACAACCCTAACGCTGTCACGGTCACAGGTCTGTATTGTGATGGCCCTGTGGATGCCTCAGACACAACCCTAACACTGTCACTGTCACAGGTCTGTATTGTGATGGCCCTGTGGCTGCCACAGACACAACCCTAACACTGTCACGGTCACAGGTCTGTATTGTGATGGCCCTGTGGCTGCCTCAGACACAACCCTAACGCTGTCACGGTCACAGGTCTGTATTGTGAAGGCCCTGTGGCTGCCACAGACACAACCCTAACGCTGTCACTGTCACAGGTCTGTATTGTGATGGCCCTGTGGCTGCCACAGACACAACCCTAACCCTAACGCTGTCACTGTCACAGGTCTGTATTGTGATGGCCCTGTGGATGCCACAGACACAACCCTAACCCTAACGCTGTCACTGTCACAGGTCTGTATTGTGATGGCCCTGTGGCTGCCACAGACACAACCCTAACGCTGTCACTGTCACAGGTCTGTATTGTGATGGCCCTGTGGCTGCCACAGACACAACCCTAACACTGCTGTCACGGTCACAGGTCTGTATTGTGATGGCCCTGTGGATGCCACAGACACAACCCTAACGCTGTCACGGTCACAGGTCTGTATTGTGATGGCCCTGTGGCTGCCACAGACACAACCCTAACGCTGTCACTGTCACAGGTCTGTATTGTGATGGCCCTGTGGATGCCACAGACACAACCCTAACGCTGTCACGGTCACAGGTCTGTATTGTGATGGCCCTGTGGCTGCCACAGACACAACCCTAACACTGTCACTGTCACAGGTCTGTATTGTGATGGCCCTGTGGATGCCACAGACACAACCCTAACCCTAACGCTGTCACTGTCACAGGTCTGTATTGTGATGGCCCTGTGGCTGCCACAGACACAACCCTAACGCTGTCACTGTCACAGGTCTCTATTGTGATGGCCCTCTGGCTGCCACAGACACAACCCTAACGCTGTCGCTGTCACAGGTCTGTATTGTGATGGCCCTGTGGCTGCCACAGACACAACCCTAACCATAACGCTGTCACTGTCACAGGTCTGTATTGTGATGGCCCTGTGGCTGCCACAGACACAACCCTAACACTGTCACTGTCACAGGTCTGTATTGTGATGGCCCTGTGGATGCCCCAGACACAACCCTAACGCTGTCACTGTCACAGGTCTGTATTGTGATGGCCCTGTGGATGCCACAGACACAACCCTAACGCTGTCACGGTCACAGGTCTGTATTGTGATGGCCCTGTGGCTGCCACAGACACAACCCTAACACTGTCACTGTCACAGGTCTGTATTGTGATGGCCCTGTGGATGCCACAGACACAACCCTAACCCTAACGCTGTCACTGTCACAGGTCTGTATTGTGATGGCCCTGTGGCTGCCACAGACACAACCCTAACGCTGTCACTGTCACAGGTCTCTATTGTGATGGCCCTCTGGCTGCCACAGACACAACCCTAACGCTGTCGCTGTCACAGGTCTGTATTGTGATGGCCCTGTGGCTGCCACAGACACAACCCTAACCATAACGCTGTCACTGTCACAGGTCTGTATTGTGATGGCCCTGTGGCTGCCACAGACACAACCCTAACACTGTCACTGTCACAGGTCTGTATTGTGATGGCCCTCTGGATGCCACAGACACAACCCTAACGCCGTCACTGTCACAGGTCTGTATTGTGATGGCCCTGTGGCTGCCACAGACACAACCCTAACGCCGTCACTGTCACAGGTCTGTGTTGTGATGGCCCTGTGGCTGTCACAGACACAACCCTAACGCTGTCACTGTCACAGGTCTGTATTGTGATGGCCCTGTGGCTGCCACAGACACAACCCTAACGCCGTCACTGTCACAGGTCTGTGTTGTGATGGCCCTGTGGCTGCCACAGACACAACCCTAACGCTGTCACTGTCACAGGTCTGTATTGTGATGGCCCTGTGGCTGCCACAGACACAACCCTAACACTGTCACTGTCACAGGTCTGTATTGTGATGGCCCTGTGGATGCCACAGACACAACCCTAACGCCGTCACTGTCACAGGTCTGTATTGTGATGGCCCTGTGGCTGCCACAGACACAACCCTAACGCTGTCACTGTCACAGGTCTGTATTGTGATGGCCCTGTGGATGCCACAGACACAACTCTAACCCTAACGCTGTCACTGTCACAGGTCTGTATTGTGATGGCCCTGTGGCTGCCACAGACACAACCCTAACGCCGTCACTGTCACAGGTCTGTATTGTGATGGCCCTGTGGATGCCACAGACACAACCCTAACCCTAACGCTGTCACTGTCACAGGTCTGTATTGTGATGGCCCTGTGGCTGCCACAGCCACAACCCTAACGCTGTCACTGTCACAGGTCTGTATTGTGATGGCCCTGTGGATGCCACAGACACAACCCTAACCCTAACGCTGTCACTGTCACAGGTCTGTATTGTGATGGCCCTGTGGATGCCACAGACACAACCCTAACCCTAACGCTGTCACTGTCACAGGTCTGTATTGTGATGGCCCTGTGGCTGCCACAGACACAACCCTAACACTGTCACTGTCACAGGTCTGTATTGTGATGGCCCTGTGGATGCCACAGACACAACCCTAACCCTAACGCTGTCACTGTCACAGGTCTGTATTGTGATGGCCCTGTGGCTGCCACAGACACAACCCTAACACTGTCACTGTCACAGGTCTGTATTGTGATGGCCCTGTGGCTGCCACAGACACAACCCTAACGCGGTCACTGTCACAGGTCTGTATTGTGATGGCCCTGTGGCTGCCACAGACACAATCCTAACGCCGTCACTGTCACAGGTCTGTGTTGTGATGGCCCTGTGGCTGCCACAGACACAACCCTAACCCTAACGCTGTCACTGTCACAGGTCTGTATTGTGATGGCCCGGTGGCTGCCACAGACACAACCCTAACGCTGTCACTGTCACAGGTCTGTATTGTGATGGCCCGGTGGCTGCCACAGACACAACCCTAACGCTGTCACTGTCACAGGTCTGTATTGTGATGGCCCTGTGGCTGCCACAGACACAAACCTAACACTGTCACGGTCACAGGTCTGTATTGTGATGGCCCGGTGGCTGCCACAGACACAACCCTAACGCTGTCACTGTCACAGGTCTGTATTGTGATGGCCCTGTGGTTGCCACAGACACAACCCTAACGCTGTCACTGTCACAGGTCTGTATTGTGATGGCCCTGTGGATGCCACAGACACAACCCTAACGCTGTCACGGTCACAGGTCTGTATTGTGATGGCCCTGTGGATGCCTCAGACACAACCCTAACACTGTCACTGTCACAGGTCTGTATTGTGATGGCCCTGTGGCTGCCACAGACACAACCCTAACACGGTCACGGTCACAGGTCTGTATTGTGATGGCCCTGTGGCTGCCACAGACACAACCCTAACGCTGTCACTGTCACAGGTCTGTATTGTGATGGCCCTGTGGCTGCCACAGACACAACCCTAACGCTGTCACTGTCACAGGTCTGTATTGTGATGGCCCTGTGGATGCCACAGACACAACCCTAACGCTGTCACGGTCACAGGTCTGTATTGTGATGGCCCTGTGGATGCCTCAGACACAAACCTAACACTGTCACTGTCACAGGTCTGTATTGTGATGGCCCTGTGGCTGCCACAGACACAACCCTAACACTGTCACGGTCACAGGTCTGTATTGTGATGGCCCTGTGGCTGCCTCAGACACAACCCTAACGCTGTCACGGTCACAGGTCTGTATTGTGAAGGCCCTGTGGCTGCCACAGACACAACCCTAACGCTGTCACTGTCACAGGTCTGTATTGTGATGGCCCTGTGGCTGCCACAGACACAACCCTAACGCTGTCACTGTCACAGGTCTGTATTGTGATGGCCCTGTGGATGCCACAGACACAACCCTAACGCTGTCACGGTCACAGGTCTGTATTGTGATGGCCCTGTGGATGCCTCAGACACAACCCTAACACTGTCACTGTCACAGGTCTGTATTGTGATGGCCCTGTGGCTGCCACAGACACAACCCTATCACTGTCACGGTCACAGGTCTGTATTGTGATGGCCCTGTGGCTGCCACAGACACAACCCTAACCCTAACGCTGTCACTGTCACAGGTCTGTATTGTGATGGCCCTGTGGCTGCCACAGACACAACCCTAACCATAACGCTGTCACTGTCACAGGTCTGTATTGTGATGGCCCTGTGGCTGCCACAGACACAACCCTAACGCTGTCACGGTCACAGGTCTGTATTGTGATGGCCCTGTGGCTGCCACAGACACAACCCTAACCCTAACACTGTCACTGTCACAGGTCTGTATTGTGATGGCCCTGTGGCTGCCAAAGACACAACGCTAACCCTAACGCTGTCACTGTCACAGGTCTGTATTGTGATGGCCCTGTGGCTGCCACAGACACAACCCTAACACTGTCACTGTCACAGGTCTGTATTGTGATGGCCCTGTGGCTGCCACAGACACAACCCTAACACTGTTACTGTCACAGGTCTGTATTGTGATGGCCCTGTGGCTGCCACAGACACAACCCTAACGCTGTCGCTGTCACTGTCAAAGGTCTGTATTGTGATGGCCCTGTGGATGCCACAGACACAACCCTAACCCTAACGCTGTCACTGTCACAGGTCTGTATTGTGATGGCCCTGTGGCTGCCACAGACACAACCCTAACGCTGTCACTGTCACAGGTCTGTATTGTGATGGCCCTGTGGCTGCCACAGACACAACCCTAACGCTGTCACTGTCACAGGTCTGTATTGTGATGGCCCTGTGGCTGCCACAGACACAACCCTAACCCTAACGCTGTCACTGTCACAGGTCTGTATTGTGATGGCCCTGTGGCTGCCACAGACACAACCCTAACGCTGTCACTGTCACAGGTCTGTATTGTGACGGCCCTGTGGCTGCCACAGACACAACCCTAACACTGTCACTGTCACAGGTCTGTATTGTGATGGCCCTGTGGCTGCCACAGACACAACCCTAACACTGTCACGGTCACAGGTCTGTATTGTGATGGCCCTGTGGCTGCCACAGACACAACCCTAACACTGTCACTGTCACAGGTCTGTATTGTGATGGCCCTGTGGCTGCCACAGACACAACCCTAACACTGTCACTGTCATAGGTCTGTATTGTGATGGCCCTGTGGCTGCCACAGACACAACCCTAACACAGTCACTGTCACAGATCTGTATTGTGATGGCCCTGTGGCTGCCACAGACACAACCCTAACGCTGTCACGGTCACAGGTCTGTATTGTGATGGCCCTGTGGCTGCCACAGACACAACCCTAACGCTGTCACTGTCACAGGTCTGTATTGTGATGGCCCTGTGGCTGCCACAGACACAACCCTAACGCTGTCACTGTCACAGGTCTGTATTGTGATGGCCCTGTGGCTGCCACAGACACAACCCTAACGCTGTCACTGTCACAGGTCTGTATGGTGATGGCCCTGTGGCTGCCACAGACACAAACCTAACACTGTCACGGTCACAGGTCTGTATTGTGATGGCCCTGTGGCTGTCACAGACACAACCCTAACCCTAACGCTGTCACTGTCACAGGTCTGTATTGTGATGGCCCTGTGGCTGCCACAGACACAACCCTAACGCTGTCACTGTCACAGGTCTCTATTGTGATGGCCCTCTGGCTGCCACAGACACAACCCTAACGCTGTCGCTGTCACAGGTCTGTATTGTGATGGCCCTGTGGCTGCCACAGACACAACCCTAACCATAACGCTGTCACTGTCACAGGTCTGTATTGTGATGGCCCTGTGGCTGCCACAGACACAACCCTAACACTGTCACTGTCACAGGTCTGTATTGTGATGGCCCTGTGGATGCCACAGACACAACCCTAACGCTGTCACTGTCACAGGTCTGTATTGTGATGGCCCTGTGGATGCCACAGACACAACCCTAACGCTGTCACGGTCACAGGTCTGTATTGTGATGGCCCTGTGGCTGCCACAGACACAACCCTAACACTGTCACTGTCACAGGTCTGTATTGTGATGGCCCTGTGGATGCCACAGACACAACCCTAACCCTAACGCTGTCACTGTCACAGGTCTGTATTGTGATGGCCCTGTGGCTGCCACAGACACAACCCTAACGCTGTCACTGTCACAGGTCTCTATTGTGATGGCCCTCTGGCTGCCACAGACACAACCCTAACGCTGTCGCTGTCACAGGTCTGTATTGTGATGGCCCTGTGGCTGCCACAGACACAACCCTAACCCTAACGCTGTCACTGTCACAGGTCTGTATTGTGATGGCCCTGTGGCTGCCACAGACACAACCCTAACACTGTCACTGTCACAGGTCTGTATTGTGATGGCCCTCTGGATGCCACAGACACAACCCTAACGCCGTCACTGTCACAGGTCTGTATTGTGATGGCCCTGTGGATGCCACAGACACAACCCTAACGCCGTCACTGTCACAGGTCTGTGTTGTGATGGCCCTGTGGCTGCCACAGACACAACCCTAACGCTGTCACTGTCACAGGTCTGTATTGTGATGGCCCTGTGGCTGCCACAGACACAACCCTAACGCCGTCACTGTCACAGGTCTGTGTTGTGATGGCCCTGTGGCTGCCACAGACACAACCCTAACGCTGTCACTGTCACAGGTCTGTATTGTGATGGCCCTGTGGCTGCCTCAGACACAACCCTAACACTGTCACTGTCACAGGTCTGTATTGTGATGGCCCTGTGGATGCCACAGACACAACCCTAACGCCGTCACTGTCACAGGTCTGTATTGTGATGGCCCTGTGGCTGCCACAGACACAACCATAACGCTGTCACTGTCACAGGTCTGTATTGTGATGGCCCTGTGGATGCCACAGACACAACCCTAACCCTAACGCTGTCACTGTCACAGGTCTGTATTGTGATGGCCCTGTGGCTGCCACAGACACAACCCTAACGCCGTCACTGTCACAGGTCTGTATTGTGATGGCCCTGTGGATGCCACAGACACAACCCTAACCCTAACGCTGTCACTGTCACAGGTCTGTATTGTGATGGCCCTGTGGCTGCCACAGACACAACCCTAACGCTGTCACTGTCACAGGTCTGTATTGTGATGGCCCTGTGGATGCCACAGACACAACCCTAACTCTAACGCTGTCACTGTCACAGGTCTGTATTGTGATGGCCCTGTGGATGCCACAGACACAACCCTAACCCTAACGCTGTCACTGTCACAGGTCTGTATTGTGATGGCCCTGTGGCTGCCACAGACACAACCCTAACACTGTCACTGTCACAGGTCTGTATTGTGATGGCCCTGTGGATGCCACAGACACAACCCTAACCCTAACGCTGTCACTGTCACAGGTCTGTATTGTGATGGCCCTGTGGCTGCCACAGACACAACCCTAACACTGTCACTGTCACAGGTCTGTATTGTGATGGCCCTGTGGCTGCCACAGACACAACCCTAACGCGGTCACTGTCACAGGTCTGTATTGTGATGGCCCTGTGGCTGCCACAGACACAATCCTAACGCCGTCACTGTCACAGGTCTGTGTTGTGATGGCCCTGTGGCTGCCACAGACACAACCCTAACCCTAACGCTGTCACTGTCACAGGTCTGTATTGTGATGGCCCGGTGGCTGCCACAGACACAACCCTAACGCTGTCACTGTCACAGGTCTGTATTGTGATGGCCCGGTGGCTGCCACAGACACAACCCTAACGCTGTCACTGTCACAGGTCTGTATTGTGATGGCCCTGTGGCTGCCACAGACACAAACCTAACACTGTCACGGTCACAGGTCTGTATTGTGATGGCCCGGTGGCTGCCACAGACACAACCCTAACGCTGTCACTGTCACAGGTCTGTATTGTGATGGCCCTGTGGCTGCCACAGACACAACCCTAACGCTGTCACTGTCACAGGTCTGTATTGTGATGGCCCTGTGGATGCCACAGACACAACCCTAACGCTGTCACTGTCACAGGTCTGTATTGTGATGGCCCTGTGGATGCCTCAGACACAACCCTAACACTGTCACTGTCACAGGTCTGTATTGTGATGGCCCTGTGGCTGCCACAGACACAACCCTAACACGGTCACGGTCACAGGTCTGTATTGTGATGGCCCTGTGGCTGCCACAGACACAACCCTAACGCTGTCACTGTCACAGGTCTGTATTGTGATGGCCCTGTGGCTGCCACAGACACAACCCTAACGCTGTCACTGTCACAGGTCTGTATTGTGATGGCCCTGTGGATGCCACAGACACAACCCTAACGCTGTCACGGTCACAGGTCTGTATTGTGATGGCCCTGTGGATGCCTCAGACACAAACCTAACACTGTCACTGTCACAGGTCTGTATTGTGATGGCCCTGTGGCTGCCACAGACACAACCCTAACACTGTCACGGTCACAGGTCTGTATTGTGATGGCCCTGTGGCTGCCTCAGACACAACCCTAACGCTGTCACGGTCACAGGTCTGTATTGTGAAGGCCCTGTGGCTGCCACAGACACAACCCTAACGCTGTCACTGTCACAGGTCTGTATTGTGATGGCCCTGTGGCTGCCACAGACACAACCCTAACGCTGTCACTGTCACAGGTCTGTATTGTGATGGCCCTGTGGATGCCACAGACACAACCCTAACGCTGTCACGGTCACAGGTCTGTATTGTGATGGCCCTGTGGATGCCTCAGACACAACCCTAACGCTGTCACTGTCACAGGTCTGTATTGTGATGGCCCTGTGGCTGCCACAGACACAACCCTATCACTGTCACGGTCACAGGTCTGTATTGTGATGGCCCTGTGGCTGCCACAGACACAACCCTAACCCTAACGCTGTCACTGTCACAGGTCTGTATTGTGATGGCCCTGTGGCTGCCACAGACACAACCCTAACCATAACGCTGTCACTGTCACAGGTCTGTATTGTGATGGCCCTGTGGCTGCCACAGACACAACCCTAACGCTGTCACGGTCACAGGTCTGTATTGTGATGGCCCTGTGGCTGCCACAGACACAACCCTAACGCTGTCACTGTCACAGGTCTGTATTGTGATGGCCCTGTGGCTGCCACAGACACAACCCTAACGCTGTCACTGTCACAGGTCTGTATTGTGATGGCCCTGTGGCTGCCACAGACACAACCCTAACACTGTCGCTGTCACAGGTCTGTATTGTGATGGCCCAGAGGATGCCACAGACACAACCCTAACCCTAACGCTGTCACTGTCACAGGTCTGTATTGTGATGGCCCTGTGGCTGCCACAGACACAACCCTAACACTGTCACTGTCACAGGTCTGTGTTGTGATGGCCCTGTGGATGCCACAGACACAACCCTAACACTGTCACTGTCACAGGTCTGTATTGTGATGGCCCTGTGGCTGCCACAGACACAACCCTAACGCTGTCACTGTCACAGGTCTGTATTGTGATGGCCCTGTGGCTGCCACAGACACAACCCTAACCCTAACGCTGTCACTGTCACAGGTCTGTATTGTGATGGCCCTATGGCTGCCACAGACACAACCCTAACCCTAACGCTGTCACTGTCACAGGTCTCTATTGTGATGGCCCTGTGGCTGCCACAGACACAACCCTAACGCTGTCACTGTCACAGGTCTGTATTGTGATGGCCCTGTGGCTGCCACAGACACAACCCTAACCCTAACGCTGTCACTGTCACAGGTCTGTATTGTGATGGCCCTGTGGATGCCACAGACACAACCCTAACACTGTCACTGTCACAGGTCTGTATTGTGATGGCCCTGTGGCTGCCAAAGACACAACCCTAACCCCAACGCTGTCACTGTCACAGGTCTGTATTGTGATGGCCCTGTGGCTGCCACAGACACAACCCTAACACTGTCACTGTCACAGGTCTGTATTGTGATGGCCCTGTGGCTGCCACAGACACAACCCTAACGCTGTCACTGTCACAGGTCTGTATTGTGATGGCCCTATGGCTGCCACAGACACAACCCTAACCCTAACGCTGTCACTGTCACAGGTCTCTATTGTGATGGCCCTGTGGCTGCCACAGACACAACCCTAACGCTGTCACTGTCACAGGTCTTTATTGTGATGGCCCTGTGGCTGCCACAGACACAACCCTAACCCTAACGCTGTCACTGTCACAGGTCTGTATTGTGATGGCCCTGTGGATGCCACAGACACAACCCTAACACTGTCACTGTCACAGGTCTGTATTGTGATGGCCCTGTGGCTGCCAAAGACACAACCCTAACCCTAACACTGTCACTGTCACAGGTCTGTATTGTGATGGCCCTGTGGATGCCACAGACACAACCCTAACCCCAACGCTGTCACTGTCACAGGTCTGTATTGTGATGGCCCTGTGGCTGCCACAGACACAACCCTAACACTGTCACTGTCACAGGTCTGTATTGTGATGGCCCTGTGGCTGCCACAGACACAACCCTAACACTGTTACTGTCACAGGTCTGTATTGTGATGGCCCTGTGGCTGCCACAGACACAACCCTAACGCTGTCGCTGTCACTGTCACAGGTCTGTATTGTGATGGCCCTGTGGATGCCACAGACACAACCCTAACCCTAACGCTGTCACTGTCACAGGTCTGTATTGTGATGGCCCTGTGGCTGCCACAGACACAACCCTAACGCTGTCACTGTCACAGGTCTGTATTGTGATGGCCCTGTGGCTGCCACAGACACAACCCTAACGCTGTCACTGTCACAGGTCTGTATTGTGATGGCCCTGTGGCTGCCACAGACACAACCCTAACCCTAACGCTGTCACTGTCACAGGTCTGTATTGTGATGGCCCTGTGGCTGCCACAGACACAACCCTAACGCTGTCACTGTCACAGGTCTGTATTGTGACGGCCCTGTGGCTGCCACAGACACAACCCTAACACTGTCACTGTCACAGGTCTGTATTGTGATGGCCCTGTGGCTGCCACAGACACAACCCTAACACTGTCACGGTCACAGGTCTGTATTGTGATGGCCCTGTGGCTGCCACAGACACAACCCTAACACTGTCACTGTCACAGGTCTGTATTGTGATGGCCCTGTGGCTGCCACAGACACAACCCTAACACTGTCACTGTCATAGGTCTGTATTGTGATGGCCCTGTGGCTGCCACAGACACAACCCTAACACAGTCACTGTCACAGGTCTGTATTGTGATGGCCCTGTGGCTGCCACAGACACAACCCTAACGCTGTCACGGTCACAGGTCTGTATTGTGATGGCCCTGTGGCTGCCACAGACACAACCCTAACGCTGTCACTGTCACAGGTCTGTATTGTGATGGCCCTGTGGCTGCCACAGACACAACCCTAACGCTGTCACTGTCACAGGTCTGTATTGTGATGGCCCTGTGGCTGCCACAGACACAACCCTAACGCTGTCACTGTCACAGGTCTGTATGGTGATGGCCCTGTGGCTGCCACAGACACAAACCTAACACTGTCACGGTCACAGGTCTGTATTGTGATGGCCCTGTGGCTGTCACAGACACAACCCTAACCCTAACGCTGTCACTGTCACAGGTCTGTATTGTGATGGCCCTGTGGCTGCCACAGACACAACCCTAACGCTGTCACTGTCACAGGTCTGTATTGTGATGGCCCTGTGGCTGCCACAGACACAACCCTAACACTGTCACTGTCACAGGTCTGTATTGTGATGGCCCTGTGGCTGCCACAGACACAACCCTAACACTGTCACGGTCACAGGTCTGTATTGTGATGGCCCTGTGGCTGCCACAGACACAACCCTAACACTGTCACTGTCACAGGTCTGTATTGTGATGGCCCTGTGGCTGCCACAGACACAACCCTAACACTGTCACTGTCATAGGTCTGTATTGTGATGGCCCTGTGGCTGCCCCAGACACAACCCTAACACAGTCACTGTCACAGGTCTGTATTGTGATGGCCCTGTGGCTGCCACAGACACAACCCTAACGCTGTCACTGTCACGGGTCTGTATTGTGATGGCCCTGTGGCTGCCACAGACACAACCCTAACGCTGTCACTGTCACAGGTCTGTATTGTGATGGCCCTGTGGCTGCCACAGACACAACCCTAACGCTGTCACTGTCACAGGTCTGTATTGTGATGGCCCTGTGGCTGCCACAGACACAACCCTAACACTGTCACGGTCACAGGTCTGTATTGTGATGGCCCTGTGGCTGTCACAGACACAACCCTAACCCTAACGCTGTCACTGTCACAGGTCTGTATTGTGATGGCCCTGTGGCTGCCACAGACACAACCCTAACGCTGTCACTGTCACAGGTCTGTATTGTGATGGCCCTGTGGCTGCCACAGACACAACCCTAACACTGTCACTGTCACAGGTCTGTATTGTGATGGCCCTGTGGCTGCCACAGACACAACCCTAACACTGTCACGGTCACAGGTCTGTATTGTGATGGCCCTGTGGCTGCCACAGACACAACCCTAACGCTGTCACTGTCACAGGTCTTATTGTGATGGCCCTGTGGCTGCCACAGACACAACCCTAACGCTGTCACTGTCACAGGTCTGTATTGTGATGGCCCTGTGGCTGCCACAGACACAACCCTAACGCTGTCACTGTCACAGGTCTGTATTGTGATGGCCCTGTGGCTGCCACAGACACAACCCTAACACTGTCACGGTCACAGGTCTGTATTGTGATGGCCCTGTGGCTGTCACAGACACAACCCTAACCCTAACGCTGTCACTGTCACAGGTCTGTATTGTGATGGCCCTGTGGCTGCCACAGACACAACCCTAACGCTGTCACTGTCACAGGTCTGTATTGTGATGGCCCTGTGGCTGCCACAGACACAACCCTAACACTGTCACGGTCACAGGTCTGTATTGTGATGGCCCTGTGGCTGCCACAGACACAACCCTAACCCTAACGCTGTCACTGTCACAGGTCTGTATTGTGATGGCCCTGTGGCTGCCACAGACACAACCCTAACCCTAACGCTGTCACTGTCACAGGTCTTGATGGTGATGGCCCTGCGGCTGCCACAGACACAACCCTAACCCTAACGCTGTCACTGTCACAGGTCTGTATTGTGATGGCCCTGTGGCTGCCACAGACACAACCCTAACGCTGTCACTGTCACAGGTCTGTATTGTGATGGCCCTGTGACTGCCACAGACACAACCCTAACGCTGTCACTGTCACAGGTCTGTATTGTGATGGCCCTGTGGCTGCCACAGACACAACCCTAACGCTGTCACGGTCACAGGTCTGTATTGTGATGGCCCTGTGGCTGCCACAGACACAAACCTAACACTGTCACTGTCACAGGTCTGTATTGTGATGGCCCTGTGGCTGCCACAGACACAACCCTAACGCTGTCACTGTCACAGGTCTGTATTGTGATGGCCCTGTGGCTGCCACAGACACAACCCTAACCCTAACGCTGTCACTGTCACAGGTCTGTATTGTGATGGCCCTGTGGCTGCCACAGACACAACCCTAACCCTAACGCTGTCACGGTCACAGGTCTGTATTGTGATGGCCCTGTGGCTGCCACAGACACAACCCTAACGCTGTCACTGTCACAGGTCTGTATTGTGATGGCCCTGTGGCTGCCACAGACACAACCCTAACGCTGTCACTGTCACAGGTCTGTATTGTGATGGCCCTGTGGCTGCCACAGACACAACCCTAACCCTAACGCTGTCGCTGTCACAGGTCTGTATTGTGATGGCCCTGTGGCTGCCTCAGACACAACCCTAACACTGTCACTGTCACAGGTCTGTATTGTGATGGCCCTGTGGCTGCCACAGACAAAACCCTAACGCTGTCACTGTCACAGGTCTGTATTGTGATGGCCCTGTGGCTGCCACAGACACAACCCTAACCCTAACACTGTCACGGTCACAGGTCTGTATTGTGATGGCCCTGTGGCTGCCACAGACACAACCCTAACGCTGTCACTGTCACAGGTCTGTATTGTGATGGCCCTGTGGCTGCCACAGACACAACCCTAACCCTAACGCTGTCGCTGTCACAGGTCTGTATTGTGATGGCCCTGTGGCTGCCACAGACACAACCCTAACACTGTCACTGTCACAGGTCTGTATTGTGATGGCCCTGTGGCTGCCACAGACAAAACCCTAACGCTGTCACTGTCACAGGTCTGTATTGTGATGGCCCTGTGGCTGCCACAGACAAAACCCTAACGCTGTCACTGTCACAGGTCTGTATTGTGATGGCCCTGTGGCTGCCACAGACAAAACCCTAACGCTGTCACTGTCACAGGTCTGTATTGTGATGGCCCTGTGGCTGCCACAGACACAACCCTAACCCTAACACTGTCACGGTCACAGGTCTGTATTGTGATGGCCCTGTGGCTGCCACAGACACAACCCTAACGCTGTCACTGTCACAGGTCTGTATTGTGATGGCCCTGTGGCTGCCACAGACACAACCCTAACCCTAACGCTGTCGCTGTCACAGGTCTGTATTGTGATGGCCCTGTGGCTGCCACAGACACAACCCTAACACTGTCACTGTCACAGGTCTGTATTGTGATGGCCCTGTGGCTGCCACAGACAAAACCCTAACGCTGTCACTGTCACAGGTCTGTATTGTGATGGCCCTGTGGCTGCCACAGACACAACCCTAACCCTAACGCTGTCGCTGTCACAGGTCTGTATTGTGATGGCCCTGTGGCTGCCTCAGACACAATCCTAACACTGTCACTGTCACAGGTCTGTATTGTGATGGCCCTGTGGCTGCCACAGACAAAACCCTAACGCTGTCACTGTCACAGGTCTGTATTGTGATGGCCCTGTGGCTGCCACAGACACAACCCTAACCCTAACACTGTCACGGTCACAGGTCTGTATTGTGATGGCCCTGTGGCTGCCACAGACACAACCCTAACGCTGTCACTGTCACAGGTCTGTATTGTGATGGCCCTGTGGCTGCCACAGACACAACCCTAACACTGTCACGGTCACAGGTCTTTATGGTGATGGCCCTGTGGCTGACTCAGACACAAGCACTGACCCCACTCTCGTGGTTACGGCGGGGGGGGGGGGTGTGCACAGCTATCGCCAGTTCGTCGTAACCCCCGCAGTCTGTTCGTCCCTTTTTTCCCCGGTCTATGTTTTTATAAATCAAAGCTTAATGTAAGAAAATCAGGTTTCTACGTGTGTAGTACTGGGCGATGCATGGAGACGTGCGATCCAGGGGGCGGGGGTGGTCCCGGGCGTCCGAACTTCCCACTTTTTGAGGAAGACGTTTGCCGTTTTTTAATGCAAAAGTTAGGCCATCTGAGGCGTGGACCCCCCTACCCCCCCCCCGCTCCCCCGCCGCTTTGTGGAAGAACTCTATCTGAAGCGTGAACCCCCCAGTCGTCGATAAAAAGGTTTAGAGCCTTCGCTCCCGGTCGCGAGTTTCAATGGACCCCTCTCCCCCCCCCTCCCCCCTTTTCAAATTACGGGATCCGCCCATAGATAAGACATGACTTTCGTTCTCCAGTGGTTAATTCAAAGTCTCTTATTAGTCCTGCATGAGTGGGTGAGATAATATTTGCATTTTTAATGTGTAATATTTGCATGTCTTGTGTTTGTATGACTGGTGTAACTTTGTATTCTGGTGTTCCGTATGTTCATGTTCCCAGCATGCCAATATCTCACGAGAGACATCTTACTGGACACCGTCACAACATCACCAGTTTAGACAAATCTTCCTGGACACCGTCACAACATCACCAGTTTAGGCAAATCTTACTGGACACCGTCACATCACCAGTTTAGACACATCTTACTGGACACCGTTACAGCATCGCCAGTTTAGAAAAATCTCCCTGGACACCGTCAAAACATCACCAGTTTAGACACATCTTACTGGACACCGCCACAACATCTCCAATTTAGTCACATCTTACTGGACACCGTTACAACATCACCAGTTTAGACAAATCCTACTGGATACCGTTACAACAACATCAGTTTAGACTAATCTTACTGGACACCGTTACAACATTACCAGTTTAGACGCATCTTACCGGACACCGTCACAACATCACCACTTTAGACACATCTTACTGGCCACCGATACATCACCAGTTTAGACAAATCTTACTGGACACCGTCACAACATCACCAGTTTAGACACGTCTTACTGGCCACCGTTACAACATCACTAGTTTAGACAAATCTTACTGGACACCGTCACAACATCAGCAGTTTAGACACGTCTTACTGGCCACCGTTACAACATCAACAGTTTAGACAAATCTTACTGGACACCGTCACAACATCACCAGTTTAGACACATCTTACCGGACACCGTCACAACATCACCAGTTTAGACACATCTTACCGGACACCGTCACAACATCACCAGTTTAGACACATCTTACCGGACACCGTCACAACATCACCAGTTTAGAGAGACCATTTATTATAAAGAGCCCCCACTGTCTCGCCGCCTTCATCACGCGTTATCACGTAACTAGCAATCAAAATTCTAGACAGAGAATCTGTGCGGGGATAAAACAGGAGCGACCGGGGTGTAGCCGTCTAGCGGAGAGATATGGTGGGAGACGGGGGGGCGGTGACTGGCTAGGGGTGGGGTGGGGGGAGTGCGAGGGAGAGGTAGAAACGGGGTATAACCAGTTTATTTGGCCAACACGAGATGGGCAAACATAAGACGGCCGACCACAAGCAGTGTCGCCCTCTCGCGGGGATTGGTTTTATTAGGGTAATATGAATGAGGCACGTGGAGAGAATTATGGGATAGAAGGTCCAGAACTAAGCCGCGTTCTGAATTCCATAGATTTCCATGGATACCGAGTCCCGGTTTCATATCTCATTTCCTCAGCGCTGTTCACGGTATGCTGCTGGTGGGGCGTGAGGGGGGGGGGGGGGTGGGCAGGGCGGTGAGGCGGGGGTTGGAAGGGGGGGGGGGGGTTGAGGGATAGGCTTCGCAGCCAGGATCGACGGAACTTGATTTGTGCGAGAGTTTCCCGAGTAATATATTGTTAGGGTTCCAGAGCATTGTCCTAGCACAATGAACCTGCATGGGGGAGGGGGGTGGGGGGGGGGGCACTAGACAAGAATGTCCCACTCCATACCGTGAGGCGATAATCACTACAGTTGCGTGGAGCCTGGGTCGTGGATACCGTGGCTGGGGGGTGGGGGGGCTGCATTGTGACAGTTGGCCTTCCCTGTGCAACACGGAATGCTTAGCTAATTAATTAACACCTCCCGGTGTTTAGTGTTTAGTGTATTTATGAGCCTGTACGACCCTTTACGAGCCTGCACGAGCTTTTGCGAGCTTTGACGACCCTTAACGACCCTTGACGACCCTTTGGTGACCCTTGGCGACTTTGGCGACCCCGTACGAGCTTTGACGATCCTTGACGACCCTTTGGTGACCCTTGGCGACCTTTGGCGACCCTGTACGAGCATTGACGACCCTTGACGACCCTTTGTCACCTTTGGCGATCCTAACGACCCTTGACGACCCTGTGTCACCCTTGACGACCCTGTACGCCACTGCATAGTTGCTCTATGTTTGCGTTGTGATGATCGTTGGAATTAATGGCCTTGGTAACGGTTTAGTCGTATTATTTAACTAACGGTCACTTCGTCAATGTCAGTTTAGTGTTTAGTCTCTGTGGAAAGGGTAAACCGTTAAAAAGTCAGGGAAATTTGTATTTATATTAATTGTGATATCACGGAAAATCAATAAATTGGCCACACTGACTGAGATGTATTAAACTCGAATGTAAAAACATTAAAGGTTTGAGTTTAGCCGGCATAATTATCATTTATGTGACCAACTACATTCACCCCGACACTTGGTTTACCTCGGATTAAACTAATTACTAATTATTATCATTACTAATGATTACTAATTTAACCCTAACATGTAGATACAGCCGTAATGTTAATATGTAAATACTGCCGTAACGCTATTATGTAAATACTGTTGTAACGTTAATATGTAAATACTGCTGCAACGTTAATATGTAAATACTGCCGTAACGCTATTATGTAAATACTGTTGTAACGTTAATATGTAAATACTACTGTAACGTTAATATGCAAATACTACCGTAACGTTGGTATGAAAATACTTTCGTAACGTTATTATGTAAATACTGCCCTAACATTGTTACATAAATACTGCCATATTGCTAAGCCGATGAACAAAACTACAGCAATTTAGCGTAAACATTGTACTTTAATTCACCGCCACTGTATCCGTAAGCGTAACGTTAGAGCGGCGCTGGCATGCCATCTGGCTATAGCGGTAGAATTAGGTGGATACATAAGCTTTATTTATTACCTATCGACTAAAGATGGAATTTTTCTACATCTAATTTGGACTGAGAGTGTACATGGGAATCGTGAGCGCCCGGCCTCCCGGAGCCATCGTCTGCTAAACCAGCACCGCAGTGCCTGCATAATGTAGCCAGTGACCGCCAGATGGCGTGGCAACCATACATCAGCCTTAATGGTCCTTGTGCGAGAACAGTAGCCATCCAATTAGGGCGCCAGGGTGTGATAATTAGTCGCTAGGTGGCGCTTGAAGTGAGTCCCGTCCAATCAACGACCGCTTGTCTTAATACAGCGGGAACAAAAGCCGCGTGGGATGACATATGAGGCACCCAGCGAGACAATCCGTGACCATGGCAACACATACCATGGCAACATATACCATGGCAACCCTATGAAACCCGTTCAAGCAGCCGGTAAACGTCAACAGCCAATGGCCAATTATTCTGGTCAACAAATTTAGTCAACAAAGGAACATTTAACGACATGTGTTCCCCAGGATAGGTATCCTCGGCGACATGTGGTCACCAGGATAGGTATCCTCGGCGACATGTGGTCACTGAGATAGGTATCCTCGGCGACATGTGGTCACTGAGATAGGCATCCTTGGCGACATGTGGTCACCAGGATAGGCATCCTTGGCGACATGTGGTCACTGAGATAGGCATCCTTGGCGACATGTGGTCACTGAGATAGGCATCCTTGGCGACATGTGGTCACCAGGATAGGCATCCTTGGCAACATGTGGTCACCAGGATAGGCATCCTTGGCGACATGTGGTCACCAGGATAGGTATCCTCGGCGACATGTGGTCACTGAGATAGGCATCCTTGGCGACATGTGGTCACCAGGATAGGCATCCTTGGCGACATGTAGTCACTGAGATAGGCATCCTTGGCGACATGTGGTCACTGAGATAGGCATCCTTGGCGACATGTGGTCACCAGGATAGGCATCCTTGGCGACATGTGGTCACCAGGATAGGCATCCTTGGAGACATGTGGTCACCAGGATAGGCATCCTTGGCGACATGTAGTCACTGAGATAGGCATCCTTGGCGACATGTGGTCACTGAGATAGGCATCCTTGGCGACATGTGGTCACCAGGATAGGCATCCTTGGCGACATGTAGTCACTGAGATAGGCATACTTGGCGACATGTGGTCACCAGGATAGGCATCCTTGGCGACATGTAGTCACTGAGATAGGCATCCTTGGCAACATGTGGTCACTGAGATAGGCATCCTTGGCGACATGTGGTCACCAGGATAGGCATCCTTGGCGACATGTGGTCACCAGGATAGGCATCCTTGGCGACATGTGGTCACCAGGATAGGCATCCTTGGCGACATGTAGTCACTGAGATAGGCATCCTTGGCGACATGTGGTCACTGAGATAGGCATCCTTGGCGACATGTGGTCACTGAGATAGGCATCCTTGGCGACATGTGGTCACCAGGATAGGCATCCTTGGCGACATGTGGTCACCAGGATAGGCATCCTTGGCGACATGTGGTCACTGAGATAGGCATCCTTGGCGACATGTGGTCACCAGGATAGGCATCCTTGGCGACATGTGGTCACCAGGATAGGCATCCTTGGCGACATGTGGTCACCAGGATAGGCATCCTTGGCGACATGTAGTCACTGAGATAGGCATCCTTGGCGACATGTAGTCACTGAGATAGGCATCCTTGGCGACATGTGGTCACCAGGATAGGTATCCTAGGCGACATGTAGTCACCAGGATAGGCATCCTTGGCGACATGTGGTCACTGAGATAGGCATCCTTGGCGACATGTAGTCACCAGGATAAGTGTTGTAGGCGACATGTGGTCACCAGGATAGGTATCCTTAGCGACATGTAGTCACCAGGATAGGCATCCTTGGCGACATGTGGTCACCAGGATAGGCATCCTTGGCGACATGTGGTCACCAGGATAGGCATCCTTGGCGACATGTGGTCACTGAGATAGGCATCCTTGGCGACATGTGGTCACCAGGATAGGTATCCTTAGCGACATGTAGTCACCAGGATAGGCATCCTTGGCGACATGTGGTCACCAGGATAGGCATCCTTGGCGACATGTGGTCACCAGGATAGGCATCCTTGGCGACATGTGGTCACTGAGATAGGCATCCTTGGCGACATGTAGTCACCAGGATAAGTGTTCTAGGCGACATGTGGTCACCAGGATAGGTATCCTTAGCGACATGTGGTCACCAGGATAGGTATCCTTAGCGACATGTGGTCACCAGGATAGGTATCCTAGGCGACATGTGGTTACTAAGATAGGTTTCCTTGGCGACATGTAGTCACTAAGATATGTACACTTGGTGACATGTGGTCACCAGGATAGATATCCTTAGCGACATGTGGTCACCAGGATAGGTATCCTAGGCGACATGTGGTTACTAAGATAGGTATCCTTGCCATGATGGTATTTTTTGAGAGGTGGGCATGTGGTTACCTATGCCCCCCCCCCCACCTCCCCTCCCGGCCTGGCTGTGGCGGGGTCGACGGGTGGGGTGGAGAAGTAGGGGGGGGGGGGGCAGTGCGTGCGTCCGGCGTCACGCCAGAATCGGGCCGGCGCCGCCTGTTGTCATTGGAGCGACATTTCCTGCCCTCATTGCCAGAGTAATGATGCTTTATTGTGACAAATCCAATCTTGGCGATGTTCGCTCATGTGCCGGCCGCAGCGAGGGGCGGGTGCTTGTCTCTCAAGTGGGCCGAGGCACGGGGGACTCTCCGGACAGGGGGCGCTGCACGTAGCTGGCCGGTTCAACACGTAGAGTTGCTCTCCAGGCAATTGGCTCTCCGCGTAGGAGGCGCTGCGAGCGTCCTGCATGACGGCTGCCATAACGGTAGCATAAGGCGATAAAATGAATGTTAACATGTGACATACGTCACCAACCACGCGATACCTGCCGCCATATTGGATCACGTGACAGACCATGCGCCGACGCATGATGATAAGATGATACAGTCACGTCTATAGAGTCTGTGAGACGGGTGTAGCGAGGGACACGTGGGCGGGGGTGGGGAGGGACAGTCTGGGGACACAGGGACGGGGGTGGGGAGGGACAGTCTGGGGACACAGGGACGGGGGTGGGGAGGGACAGTCCGGGGGACACGGGGACGGGGGTGGGGAGGGACAGTCTGGGAACACAGGGACGGGGGTGGGGAGGGACAGTCCGGGGGACACGGGGACGGGGGTGGGGAGGAACAGTCTGGGGACACGGGGATGGGGGAGGGGAGGAACAGTCTGGGGGGACTGGGGAGGGGAGGGACAGTCTGGGGGCACGGGGACGGGGGAGGGGAGGGACAGTCTGGGGGCACGGGGACGGGGGTGGCCAGGTACAGTCTTGGGACACGGGAACGGGGGAGGGGAGGGACAGTCTGGGGACACGGGGACGGGGGAGTGGAGGGACAGTCTGGGGACACGGGGACGGGGGAGGGGAGGGGGACAGTCTGGGAACACGAGGACGGGGGTGGCCAGGGACAGTCTGGGGACACGGGGACGGGGGAGGGGAGGGACAGTCTGGGGACACTGGGACAGGGGTGGCCAGGGACAGTCTGGGGACACGGAGACGGGTGAGGGGAGGGACAGTCTGGGGACACGAGGACGGGGGTGGCCAGGGACAGTCTGGGGACACGGGGACGGGGGAGGGGACGGACAGTATGGGAACACGGGGACGGGGGTGGCCAGGGACAGTCTGGGGACACGGGGACGGGGGAGGGGAGGGACAGTCCGGGGAACACGGGGACGGGGGTGGCCAGGGACAGTCTGGGGACACGGGGACGGGGGAGGGGAGGGACAGTCTGGAGACACGGGGACGGGGGTGGCCAGGGACAGTCTGGGGACACGGGGACGGGGGAGGGGAGGGACAGTCTGAAGACACGGGGATGGGGGTGGCCAGGGACAGTCTGGAGACACGGGGACGGGGGAGGGGTGGGGGGACAGTCTTGGGACACGGGGACGGGGGAGGGGAGGGACAGTCTGGGGACACGAGGACGGGGGAGGGGGGGGGACAGTCTGGGGACACGGGGACGGGGGAGGGAGGGGGACAGTCTGGGGACACGGGGACGGGGGAGGGGGGGACAGTCTGGGGACACGGGGACGGGGGAGGGGTGGGGGGACAGTCTGGGGACACGGGGCCGGAGGAGGGGAGGGACAGTCTGGGGACACGAGGACGGGGGAGGGGAGGACAGTCTGGGGACACGGGGACGGGGGAGGGGGGGGGGACAGTCTGGGGACACGGGGACGGGGGAGGGGGGGGGGACAGTCTGGGGACACGGGGAAGGGGAGGGGTGGGGGGACAGTCTGGGGACACGAGCACGGGGGTGGCCAGGGACAGTCTGGGGACACGGGGACGGGGGAGGGGAGGGACAGTCTGGGGACACTGGGACAGGGGTGGCTAGGGACAGTCTGGGGACACGGGGACGGGGGTGGGGAGGGACAGTCCGGGGACACGGGGACGAGGGAGAGGAGGGACAGTCTGGGGACACGGGGACGGGGGAGGGGGGGGGACGGTCTGGGGACACGGGGACGGGAGAGGGGAGGGACAGTCTGGGGATACGGGGACGGGGGAGGGGGGGGGACAGTCTGGGGACACGGAGACGGGGGAGGGGTGGGGGACAGTCTGGGGACACGGGGACGGGGGAGGGGTGGGGGGACAGTCTGGGGACACGGGGACGGGACTCATGATATCCCAGAACGAGGCAATCAGCTGAGGATGTCCAATAGACAGACCCTCGTGATGGGAGACGCAGTCCGACACACCACGCGAGGGTCCGCGTGTACCGACCCTTGTCACACTTGTCCTTTATATACTAACCATTCTGTCGGGAAGTGGACCCCGAGTGACTCAGGACATATGCTCTTTATATACTAACCATTCTGTCGGGAACTGGACCCCGAGTGACTCAGGACATATGCCCTTTATATACTAACCATTCTGTCGGGAACTGGACCCCCAGTGACTCAGGACATGTGTCCTTTATATACTAACCATTCTGTCGGGAACTGGACCCCCAGTGACTCAGGACATATGCCCTTTATATACTAACCATTCTGTCGGGAACTGGACCCCCAGTGACTCAGGACATGTGTCCTTTATATACTAACCATTCTGTCGGGAAGTGGACCCCGAGTGACTCAGGACATATGCCCTTTATATACTAACCATTCTGTCGGGAACTGGACCCCCAGTGACTCAGGACATATGCCCTTTATATACTAACCATTCTGTCGGGAACTGAACCCCGAGTGACTCAGGACATATGCCCTGTATATACTAACCATTATGTCGGGAACTGGACCCCGAGTGACTCAGGACATATGTCCTTTATATACTAACCATTCTGTCGGGAAGTGGACCCCGAGTGACTCAGGACATATGCCCTTTATATACCAACCATTCTGTCGGGAACTGGACTCCCAGTGACTCAAGACATATGCCCTTTATATACTAACCATTCTGTCGGGAACTGGACCCCGACTGACTCAGGACATATGCCCTTTATATACTAACCATTCTGTCGGGAACTGGACCCCGAGTGACTCAGGACATATGTCCTTTATATACTACCCATTCTGTCGGGAACTGGACCCCGAGTGACTCAGGACATATGTCCTTTATATACTAACCATTCTGTCGGGAACTGGACCCCCAGTGACTCAGGACATATGCCCTTTATATACTAACCATTCTGTCGGGAACTGAACCCCGAGTGACTCAGGACATATGCCCTGTATATACTAACCATTATGTCGGGAACTGGACCCCGAGTGACTCAGGACATATGTCCTTTATATACTAACCATTCTGTCGGGAAGTGGACCCCGAGTGACTCAGGACATATGCCCTTTATATACCAACCATTCTGTCGGGAACTGGACTCCCAGTGACTCAGGACATATGCCCTTTATATACTAACCATTCTGTCGGGAACTGGACCCCGACTGACTCAGGACATATGTCCTTTATATACTAACCATTCTGTCGGGAACTGGACCCCGAGTGACTCAGGACATATGTCCTATATATACTAACCATTCTGTCGGGAAGTAGACCCCGAGTGACTCAGGACAGGTGTGCTTTATATACTAACCATTCTGTCGGGAAGTGGACCCCGAGTGACCCAGGACAGATGTCCTTTATAAACTAACCATTCTGTCGGGAAGTGGACCCCGAGTGACTCAGGACATATGTCCTTTATATACTAACCATTCTGTCGGGAAGTGGACCCCGAGTGACT
>OZ025254.1:35726778-35751039 GCA_964019135.1 Arenicola marina | reverse complement strand
GGGACAGTCTGGGGACACGGGGACGGGGGAGGGGAGGGACAGTCTGGGGATACGGGGAAGGGGGAGGGAGGGGACAGTCTGGGACACGGAGACGGGGGAGGGGTGGGGGACAGTCTGGGGACACGGGGACGGGGGAGGGGTGGGGGGACAGTCTGGGACACGGGGACGGGACTCATGATATCCCAGAACGAGGCAATCAGCTGAGGATGTCCAATAGACAGACCCTCGTGATGGGAGACGCAGTCCGACACACCACGCGAGGGTCCGCGTGTACCGACCCTTGTCACACTTGTCCTTTATATACTAACCATTCTGTCGGAAGTGGACCCCGAGTGACTCAGGACATATGCTCTTTATATACTAACCATTCTGTCGGGAACTGGACCCCGAGTGACTCAGGACATATGCCCTTTATATACTAACCATTCTGTCGGGAACTGGACCCCCAGTGACTCAGGACATATGCCCTTTATATACTAACCATTCTGTCGGGAACTGGACCCCCAGTGACTCAGGACATATGCCCTTTATATACTAACCATTCTGTCGGGAACTGGACCCCCAGTGGACTCAGGACATGTGTCCCTTATATACTAACCATTCTGTCGGAACTGGACCCCGAGTGACTCAGGACATATGCCCTTTATATACTAACCATTCTGTCGGGAACTGGACCCCCAGTGACTCAGGACATATGCCCTTTATATACTAACCATTCTGTCGGGAACTGGACCCCGAGTGACTCAGGACATATGCCCTGTATATACTAACCATTATGTCGGGAACTGGACCCCGAGTGACTCAGGACATATGTCCTTTATATACTAACCATTCTGTCGGGAAGTGGACCCCGAGTGACTCAGGACATATGCCCTTTATATACCAACCATTCTGTCGGGAACTGGACTCCCAGTGACTCAGGACATATGCCCTTTATATACTAACCATTCTGTCGGGAACTGGACCCCGACTGACTCAGGACATATGCCCTTTATATACTAACCATTCTGTCGGAAGTGGACCCCGAGTGACTCAGGACATATGCTCTTTATATACTAACCATTCTGTCGGAACTGGACCCCGAGTGACTCAGGACATATGCCCTTGATATACTAACCATTCTGTCGGGAACTGGACCCCCAGTGACTCAGGACATATGCCCTTTATATACTAACCATTCTGTCGGGAACTGGACCCCCAGTGACTCAGGACATGTGTCCTTTATATACTAACCATTCTGTCGGGAAGTGGACCCCGAGTGACTCAGGACATATGCCCTTTATATACTAACCATTCTGTCGGGAACTGGACCCCCAGTGACTCAGGACATATGCCCTTTATATACTAACCATTCTGTCGGGAACTGGACCCCGAGTGACTCAGGACATATGTCCTTTATATACTAACCATTCTGTCGGGAAGTGGACCCCGAGTGACTCAGGACATATGCCCTTTATATACCAACCATTCTGTCGGGAACTGGACTCCCAGTGACTCAGGACATGTGCCCTTTATATACTAACCATTCTGTCGGGAACTGGACCCCGACTGACTCAGGACATATGCCCTTTATATACTAACCATTCTGTCGGGAACTGGACTCTGAGTGACTCACGACATATGCCCTTTATATACTAACCATTATGTCGGGAACTGGACCCCGAGTGACTCAGGACATATGTCCTTTATATACTAACCATTCTGTCGGGAACTGGACCCCGAGTGACCCAGGACATATGTCCTTTATATACTAACCATTCTGTCGGGAAGTTGACCCCGAGTGACTCAGGACATATGCCCTTTATATACTAACCATTCTGTCGGGAATTGGACCCCGACTGACTCAGGACATATGTCCTTCATATACTAACCATTCTGTCGGGAACTGGACCCCCAGTGACTCAGGACATATGCCCTTTATATACTAACCATTCTGTCGGGAACTGGACCCCGACTGACTCAGGACATATGCCCTTTATATACTAACCATTCTGTCGGGAACTGGACCCCGAGTGACTCAGGACATATACCCTTTATATACTAACCATTATGTCGGGAACTGGACCCCGAGTGACTCAGGACATATGTCCTTTATATACTAACCATTCTGTCGGGAACTGGACCCCGAGTGACTCAGGACATATGTCCTATATATACTAACCATTCTGTCGGGAAGTGGACCCCGAGTGACTCAGGACATATGCCCTTTATATACCAACCATTCTGTCGGGAACTGGACTCCCAGTGACTCAGGACATATGCCCTTTATATACTAACCATTCTGTCGGGAAGTGGACCCCGAGTGACCCAGGACATGTGTCCTTTATAAACTAACCATTCTGTCGGGAACTGGACCCCGAGTGACTCAGGACAGGTGTGCTTTATATACTAACCATTCTGTCGGGAAGTGGATCCCGAGTGACCCAGGACAGATGTCCTTTATAAACTAACCATTCTGTCGGGAAGTGGACCCCGAGTGACTCAGGACATATGCCCTTTATATACCAACCATTCTGTCGGGAACTGGACTCCCAGTGACTCAGGACATATGCCCTTTATATACTAACCATTCTGTCGGGAAGTGGACCCCGAGTGACCCAGGACAGATGTCCTTTATAAACTAACCATTCTGTCGGGAAGTGGACCCCGAGTGACACAGGACATATGTCCTTTATATACTAACCATTCTGTCGGGAAGTGGACCCCGAGTGACTCAGAACATGTGTCCTTTATAAACTAACCATTCTGTCGGGAACTGGACCCCGAGTGACTCAGGTAATATGCCCTTTATATACTAGCCATTCTGTCGGGAACTGGGCCCCGAGTGACCCAGGACATATATCCTTTATATACTAACCATTCTGTCGGGAAGTGGACCCCGAGTGACTCAGGACAGGTGTGCTTTATATACTAACCATTCTGTCGGGAAGTGGACCCCGAGTGACCCAGGACAGATGTCCTTTATAAACTAGTCATTCTGTCGGGAAGTGGACCCCGAGTGACTCAGGACAAATGTCCTTTATATACTAACCATTCTGTCGGGAAGTGGACCCCGACTGACTCAGGACATGTGTCCTTTATATACTAACCATTCTGTCGGGAATGGGACCCCGAGTGACTCAGGACAGGTGTGCTTTATATACTAACCATTCTGTCGGGAAGTGGACCCCGAGAGACTCAGGACATATGCCCTTTATATACTAACCATTCTGTCGGGAACTGGACCCCGACTGACTCAGGACATATGCCCTTTATATACTAACCATTCTGTCGGGAACTGGACCCCGAGTGACTCAGGAAATATGCCCTTTATATATTAACCATTCTGTCGGGAACTGGACCCCGAGTGACCCAAGACATATGTCCTTTATATACTAACCATTCTGTCGGGAAGTGGACCCCGAGTGACTCAGGACAGATGTCCTTTATATACTAACCATTCTGTCGGGAAGTGGACCCCGAGTGACTCAGGACAGATGTCCTTTATATACTAACCATTCTGTCGGGAAGTGGACCCCAAGTGACTCAGGACAGGTGTGCTTTATATACTAACCATTCTGTCGGGAAGTGGATCCCGAGTGACCCAGGACAGATGTCCTTTATAAACTAACCATTCTGTCGGGAAGTGGACCCCGAGTGACTCAGGACATATGCCCTTTATATACCAACCATTCTGTCGGGAACTGGACTCCCAGTGACTCAGGACATATGCCCTTTATATACTAACCATTCTGTCGGGAAGTGGACCCCGAGTGACCCAGGACAGATGTCCTTTATAAACTAACCATTCTGTCGGGAAGTGGACCCCGAGTGACACAGGACATATGTCCTTTATATACTAACCATTCTGTCGGGAAGTGGACCCCGAGTGACTCAGAACATGTGTCCTTTATAAACTAACCATTCTGTCGGGAACTGGACCCCGAGTGACTCAGGTAATATGCCCTTTATATACTAACCATTCTGTCGGGAAGTGGACCCCGAGTGACCCAGGACAGATGTCCTTTATAAACTAACCATTCTGTCGGGAAGTGGACCCCGAGTGACACAGGACATATGTCCTTTATATACTAACCATTCTGTCGGGAAGTGGACCCCGAGTGACTCAGAACATGTGTCCTTTATAAACTAACCATTCTGTCGGGAACTGGACCCCGAGTGACTCAGGTAATATGCCCTTTATATACTAGCCATTCTGTCGGGAACTGGGCCCCGAGTGACCCAGGACATATATCCTTTATATACTAACCATTCTGTCGGGAAGTGGACCCCGAGTGACTCAGGACATATGCCCTTTATATACCAACCATTCTGTCGGGAACTGGACTCCCAGTGACTCAGGACATATGCCCTTTATATACTAACCATTCTGTCGGGAAGTGGACCCCGAGTGACCCAGGACAGATGTCCTTTATAAACTAACCATTCTGTCGGGAAGTGGACCCCGAGTGACACAGGACATATGTCCTTTATATACTAACCATTCTGTCGGGAAGTGGACCCCGATTGACTCAGAACATGTGTCCTTTATAAACTAACCATTCTGTCGGGAACTGGACCCCGAGTGACTCAGGTAATATGCCCTTTATATACTAGCCATTCTGTCGGGAACTGGGCCCCGAGTGACCCAGGACATATATCCTTTATATACTAACCATTCTGTCGGGAAGTGGACCCCGAGTGACTCAGGACAGGTGTGCTTTATATACTAACCATTCTGTCGGGAAGTGGACCCCGAGTGACCCAGGACAGATGTCCTTTATAAACTAACCATTCTGTCGGGAAGTGGACCCCGAGTGACTCAGGACAAATGTCCTTTATATACTAACCATTCTGTCGGGAAGTGGACCCCGAGTGACTCAGGACATGTGTCCTTTATATACTAACCATTCTGTCGGGAATGGGACCCCGAGTGACTCAGGACAGGTGTGCTTTATATACTAACCATTCTGTCGGGAAGTGGACCCCGAGAGACTCAGGACATATGCCCTTTATATACTAACCATTCTGTCGGGAACTGGACCCCGACTGACTCAGGACATATGCCCTTTATATACTAACCATTCTGTCGGGAACTGGACCCCGAGTGACTCAGGAAATATGCCCTTTATATATTAACCATTCTGTCGGGAACTGGACCCCGAGTGACCCAAGACATATGTCCTTTATATACTAACCATTCTGTCGGGAAGTGGACCCCGAGTGACTCAGGACAGATGTCCTTTATATACTAACCATTCTGTCGGGAAGTGGACCCCGAGTGACTCAGGACAGATGTCCTTTATATACTAACCATTCTGTCGGGAAGTGGACCCCAGTGACTCAGGACAGGTGTGCTTTATATACTAACCATTCTGTCGGGAAGTGGATCCCGAGTGACCCAGGACAGATGTCCTTTATAAACTAACCATTCTGTCGGGAAGTGGACCCCGAGTGACTCAGGACATATGCCCTTTATATACCAACCATTCTGTCGGGAACTGGACTCCCAGTGACTCAGGACATATGCCCTTTATATACTAACCATTCTGTCGGGAAGTTGACCCCGAGTGACCCAGGACAGATGTCCTTTATAAACTAACCATTCTGTCGGGAAGTGGACCCCGAGTGACACAGGACATATGTCCTTTATATACTAACCATTCTGTCGGGAAGTGGACCCCGAGTGACTCAGAACATGTGTCCTTTATAAACTAACCATTCTGTCGGGAACTGGACCCCGAGTGACTCAGGTAATATGCCCTTTATATACTAGCCATTCTGTCGGGAACTGGGCCCCGAGTGACCCAGGACATATATCCTTTATATACTAACCATTCTGTCGGGAAGTGGACCCCGAGTGACTCAGGACAGGTGTGCTTTATATACTAACCATTCTGTCGGGAAGTGGACCCCGAGTGACCCAGGACAGATGTCCTTTATAAACTAACCATTCTGTCGGGAAGTGGACCCCGAGTGACTCAGGACAAATGTCCTTTATATACTAACCATTCTGTCGGGAAGTGGACCCCGAGTGACTCAGGACATGTGTCCTTTATATACTAACCATTCTGTCGGGAATGGGACCCCGAGTGACTCAGGACAGGTGTGCTTTATATACTAACCATTCTGTCGGGAAGTGGACCCCGAGAGACTCAGGACATATGCCCTTTATATACTAACCATTCTGTCGGGAACTGGACCCCGACTGACTCAGGACATATGCCCTTTATATACTAACCATTCTGTCGGGAACTGGACCCCGAGTGACTCAGGAAATATGCCCTTTATATACTAACCATTCTGTCGGGAACTGGACCCCGAGTGACCCAGGACATATGTCCTTTATATACTAACCATTCTGTCGGGAAGTGGACCCCGAGTGACTCAGGACAGATGTCCTTTATATACTAACCATTCTGTCGGGAAGTGGACCCCGAGTGACTCAGGACAGATGTCCTTTATATACTAACCATTCTGTCGGGCAGTGGACCCCAAGTGACTCAGGACAGGTGTGCTTTATATACTAACCATTCTGTCGGGAAGTGGATCCCGAGTGACCCAGGACAGATGTCCTTTATAAACTAACCATTCTGTCGGGAAGTGGACCCCGAGTGACTCAGGACAAATGTCCTTTATATACTAACCATTCTGTCGGGAAGTGGACCCCGAGTGACTCAGGACATGTGTCCTTTATATACTAACCATTCTGTCGGGAATGGGACCCCGAGTGACTCAGGACAGGTGTGCTTTATATACTAACCATTCTGTCGGGAAGTGGACCCCGAGAGACTCAGGACATATGCCCTTTATATACTAACCATTCTGTCGGGAACTGGACCCCGACTGACTCAGGACATATGCCCTTTATATACTAACCATTCTGTCGGGAACTGGACCCCGAGTGACTCAGGAAATATGCCCTTTATATACTAACCATTCTGTCGGGAACTGGACCCCGAGTGACCCAGGACATATGTCCTTTATATACTAACCATTCTGTCGGGAAGTGGACCCCGAGTGACTCAGGACAGATGTCCTTTATATACTAACCATTCTGTCGGGAAGTGGACCCCGAGTGACTCAGGAGAGATGTCCTTTATATACTAACCATTCTGTCGGGCAGTGGACCCCAAGTGACTCAGGACAGGTGTGCTTTATATACTAACCATTCTGTCGGGAAGTGGATCCCGAGTGACCCAGGACAGATGTCCTTTATAAACTAACCATTCTGTCGGGAAGTGGACCCCGAGTGACTCAGGACAAATGTCCTTTATATACTAACCATTCTGTCGGGAACTGGACCCCGAGTGACTCAGGACATGTGTCCTTTATATACTAACCATTTTGTCGGGAATGGGACCCCGAGTGACTCAGGACATATGCCCTTTATATACTAACCTTTCTGTTGGGAACTGGACCCCGAGTGACTCAGGTAATATGCCCTTTATATACTAACCATTCTGTCGGGAACTGAACCCCGAGTGACCCAGGACATATATCCTTTATATACTAACCATTCTGTCGGGAAGTGGACCCCGAGTGACTCAGGACAGGTGTGCTTTATATACTAACCATTCTGTCGGGAAGTGGATCCCGAGTGACCCAGGACAGATGTCCTTTATAAACTAACCATTCTGTCGGGAAGTGGACCCCGAGTGACTCAGGACAAATGTCCTTTATATACGAACCATTCTGTCGGGAAGTGGACCCCGAGTGACTCAGGACATGTGTCCTTTATATACTAACCATTCTGTCGGGAATGGGACCCCGAGTGACTCAGGACAGGTGTGCTTTATATACTAACCATTCTGTCGGGAAGTGGACCCCGAGAGACTCAGGACATATGCCCTTTATATACTAACCATTCTGTCGGGAACTGGACCCCGACTGACTCAGGACATATGCCCTTTATATACTAACCATTCTGTCGGGAACTGGAACCCCGAGTGACTCAGGAAATATGCCATTTATATACTAACCATTCTGTCGGGAACTGGACCCCGAGTGTCCCAGGACATATGTCCTATATATACTAACCATTCTGTCGCGAAGTGGACCCCGAGTGACTCAGGACATATGTCCTTTATATACTAACCATTCTGTCGGGAAGTGGACCCCGAGTGACTCAGGACAGGTGTGCTTTATATACTAACCATTCTGTCGGGAAGTGGACCCCGAGTGACCCAAGATAGATGTCCTTTATAAACTAACCATTCTGTCGGGAAGTGGACCCCGAGTGACTCAGGACAAATGTCCTTTATATACTAACCATTCTGTCGGGAACTGGACCCCGAGTGACTCAGGACATGTGTCCTTTATATACTAACCATTCTGTCGGGCATGGGACCCCGAGTGACTCAGGACATATGTCCTTTATATACTAACTATTCTGTCGGGAACTGGACCCCGAGTGACTCAGGACATATGTCCTTTATATACTAACTATTCTGTCGGGAACTGGACCCCGAGTGACTCAGGACATATGTCCTTTATATACTAACCATTCTGTCGGGAATGGGACCCCGAGTGACTCAGGACATATGTCCTTTATATACTAACTATTCTGTCGGGAACTGGACCCCGAGTGACTCAGGACATATGTCCTTTATATACTAACCATTTTGTCGGAAATGGGACCCGGAGTGACTCAGGACATATGTCCTTTATATACTAACCATTGTGTCGGGATCAGGACCCCGAGTGACTCAGGACATATGTCCTTTATATACTAACCATTCTGTCGGGAATGGGACCCCGAGTGACTCAGGACATATGTCCTTTATATACTAACCATTCTGTCGGGAAGTGGACCCCAAGTGACTCAGGACATGCGTCCTTTATATACTAACCATTCTGGCGGGAAGTGGACCCCGAGTGACTCAGAACATGTGTCCTTTATATACTAACCATTCTGTCGGGAACTAGACCACGGGTGACTCAGAACATGTGTCCTTTATACACTAACCATTCTGTCGGGAACTGGACCCCGAGTGACTCAGGACACGTGTGCTTTAATATATACTAACCATTCTGTCGGGAATGGGACCCCATGGGACTCAGGACAGATGTCCTTTATATGCTAACCATTCTGTCGGGAATGGGACCCCGAGTGACTCAGGAGAGGTGTGCTTTATGTACTAACCATTCTGTCGGGAACTGGACCCCGAGTGACTCAGGACAGTTGTGCTTTCTATACTAACCATTCTGTCGGGAATGGGACCCCATGGGACTCAGGACAGATGTCCTTTATATACTAACCATTCTGTCGGGAAGTGGACCCCGAGTGACTCAGGACATATGCCCTTTATATAATAACCATTCTGTCGGGAACTGGACCCCTAGTGACTCAGGACATGTGTCCTTTATATACTAACCATTCTGTCGGGAATGGGATCCCGAGTGACTCAGGACATATGCCCTTTATATACTAACCATTCTGTCGGGAACTGGACCCCGAGTGACTCAGGACATGTGTCCTTTATATACTAACCATTTTGTCGGGCATGGGACCCCGAGTGACTCAGGACATATGTCCTTTATATACTAACTATTCTGTCGGGAACTGGACCCCGAGTGACTCAGGACATATGTCCTTTATATACTAACTATTCTGTCGGGAACTGGACCCCGAGTGACTCAGGACATATGTCCTTTATATACTAACCATTCTGTCGGGAATGGGACCCCGAGTGACTCAGGACATATGTCCTTTATATACTAACTATTCTGTCGGGAACTGGACCCCGAGTGACTCAGGACATATGTCCTTTATATACTAACCATTTTGTCGGAAATGGGACCCCGAGTGACTCAGGACATATGTCCTTTATATACTAACCATTGTGTCGGGATCAGGACCCCGAGTGACTCAGGACATATGTCCTTTATATACTAACCATTCTGTCGGGAATGGGACCCCGAGTGACTCAGGACATATGTCCTTTATATACTAACCATTCTGTCGGGAACTGGACCCCTAGTGACTCAGGACATGCGTCCTTTATATACTAACCATTCTGGCGGGAAGTGGACCCCGAGTGACTCAGAACATGTGTCCTTTATATACTAACCATTCTGTCGGGAACTAGACCACGGGTGACTCAGAACATGTGTCCTTTATACACTAACCATTCTGTCGGGAACTGGACCCCGAGTGACTCAGGACACGTGTGCTTTAATATATACTAACCATTCTGTCGGGAATGGGACCCCATGGGACTCAGGACAGATGTCCTTTATATGCTAACCATTCTGTCGGGAATGGGACCCCGAGTGACTCAGGACAGGTGTGCTTTATGTACTAACCATTCTGTCGGGAACTGGACCCCGAGTGACTCAGGACAGTTGTGCTTTCTATACTAACCATTCTGTCGGGAATGGGACCCCATGGGACTCAGGACAGATGTCCTTTATATACTAACCATTCTGTTGGGAAGTGGACCCCGAGTGACTCAGGACATATGCCCTTTATATAATAACCATTCTGTCGGGAACTGGACCCCTAGTGACTCAGGACATGTGTCCTTTATATACTAACCATTCTGTCGGGAATGGGATCCCGAGTGACTCAGGACATATGCCCTTTATATACTAACCATTCTGTCGGGAACTGGACCCCGACTGACTCAGGACATATGCCCTTTATATACTAACCATTCTGTCGGGAACTGGACCCTGAGTGACCCAGGACATATGTCCTTTATATACTAACCATTCTGTCGGGAAGTGGACCCCGAGTGACTCAGGACATATGTCCTTTATATACTAACTATTCTGTCGGGAACTGGACCCCGAGTGACTCAGGACATATGTCCTTTATATACTAACTATTCTGTCGGGAACTGGACCCCGAGTGACTCAGGCCATATGTCCTTTATATACTAACCATTCTGTCGGGAATGGGACCCCGAGTGACTCAGGACATATGTCCTTTATATACTAACCATTCTGTCGGGATCAGGACCCCGAGTGACTCAGGACATATGTCCTTTATATACTAACCATTCTGTCGGGAATGGGACCCCGAGTGACTCAGGACATATGTCCTTTATATACTAACCATTCTGTCGGGAACTGGACCCCTAGTGACTCAGGACATGTGTCCTTTTTATACTAACCATTCTGTCGGGAAGTGGACCCCGAGTGACTCAGGACAGATGTCCTTGATATACTAACCATTCTGTCGGGAACTGGACCCCGAGTGACTCAGGACATATGTCCTTTATATACTAACCATTCTGTCGGGAAGTGGACCCCGAGTGACTCAGAACATGTGTCCTTTATATACTAACCATTCTGTCGGGAACTGGACCACGGGTGACTCAGGACATGTGTCCTTTATATACTAACCATTCTGTCGGGAACTGGACCCCGAGTGACTCAGGACACGTGTGCTTTAATATATACTAACCATTCTGTCGGGAATGGGACCCCATGGGACTCAGGACAGATGTCCTTTATATGCTAACCATTCTGTCGGGAATGGGACCCCGAGTGACTCAGGACAGGTGTGCTTTATATACTAACCATTCTGTCGGGAACTGGACCCCGAGTGACTCAGGACAGGTGTGCTTTCTATACTAACCATTCTGTCGGGAATGGGACCCCATGGGACTCAGGACAGATGTCCTTTATATACTAACCATTCTGTCGGGAAGTGGACCCCGAGTGACTCAGGACATATGCCCTTTATATAATAACCATTCTGTCGGGAACTGGACCCCTAGTGACTCAGGACATGTGTCCTTTATATACTAACCATTCTGTCGGGAACTGGACCCCGACTGACTCAGGACATATGCCCTTTATATACTAACCATTCTGTCGGGAACTGGACCCCGAGTGACTCAGGACATATGTCCTTTATATACTAACCATTCTGTCGGGAAGTGGACCCCGAGTGACTCAGGACAGGTGTGCTTTATATACTAACCATTCTGTCGGGAAGTGGACCCCGAGTGACTCAGGACAGATGTCCTTTATAAACTAACCATTCTGTCGGGAACTGGACCCCGAGTGACTCAGGACATATGTCCTTTATATACTAACCATTCTGTCGGGAAGTGGACCCCGAGTGACTCAGAACATGTGTCCTTTATATACTAACCATTCTGTCGGGAACTGGACCCCGAGTGACTCCGGACATGTGTGCTTTAATATATACTAACCATTCTGTCGGGAATGGGACCCCATGGGACTCAGGACAGATGTCCTTTATATGCTAACCATTCTGTCGGGAATGGGACCCCGAGTGACTCAGGACAGGTGTGCTTTATATACTAACCATTCTGTCGGGAACTGGACCCCGAGTGACTCAGGACAGGTGTGCTTTCTATACTAACCATTCTGTCGGGAATGGGACCCCATGGGACTCAGGACAGATGTCCTTTATATACTAACCATTCTGTCGGGAATGGGACCCCGAGTGACTCAGGACATATGCCCTTTATATACTAACCATTCTGTCGGGAACTGGACCCCTAGTGACTCAGGACATGTGTCCTTTATATACTAACCATTCTGTCGGGAATGGGACCCCGAGTGACTCAGGACATATGTCCTTCATATACTAACCATTCTGTCGGGAACTGGACCCCGAGTGACTCAGGACATATGTCCTTTATATACTAACCATTCTGTCGGGAATGGGACCCCGAGTGACTCGAGTTTATATACTAACCATATACAGGACCAAGGGCGGATCCAAATGCAAGAAGCAGGACCAAGGGCGGATCCCAATGCAAGGGACATGACCAAGAGCGGATCCCAATGCAAGGGACATGACCAAGGGCGGATCCCAATGCAAGAAACAGGACCAAGGGCGGATCCCAATGTAAGGGACAGGACCAACAGCCGGTCCCAATGTGAGGGACAGGACCAAGGGGGGATCCTAATGTAAGGGACAGGACCAACAGCGGATCCCAATGTAAGGGACAGGACCAAGGGCGGATCCCAATGTAAGGGACAGGACCAAGGGCGGATCCCAATGTAAGGGACAGGATCAACAGCGGATCTCAATGTGAGAGACAGGACCAAGGGCGGATCCCAATGTAAGGGACAGGACCAACAGCGGATCCCAATGTGAGGGACAGGACCAAGGGCGGATCCCGATGTAAGGGACAGGACCAACAGCGGATCCCAATGTGAGGGACAGGACCAAGGGCGGATCCTAATGTAAGGGACAGGACCAAGGGCGGATCCCAATGTAAGGGACAGGAACAAGGGCGCTTGTACCTGCTACTGTGCTTTGCATATATATAACGCTTATTTCCAAAGTTTTAAGTCGACAAAACTTTTTCGTGAAGCATCCCCCTTTTTTTAACCCAGGCAGACACCTAACAAAAGGACATTTCATTAGGGTAGTGGTCTACGATCACCAAGGGCGGATCCCAATGTAAGGGACAGGACCAACAGCGGATCCCAATGTGAGGGACAGGACCAAGGGCGGATCCCAATGTAAGGGACAGGACCAACAGCGGATCCCAATGTGAGGGACAGGACCAAGGGCGGATCCCAATGCAAGGGACAGGACCAAGGGCGGATCCCAATGCAAGAAACAGGACCAAGGGCGGATCCCAATGCAAGAAACAGGACCAAGAGCGGATCCCAATGCAAGGGACATGACCAAGGGCGGATCCCAATGCAAGAAACATGACCAAGGGCGGATCCCAATGTAGGGGACAGGACCAACCGCGGATCCCAATGTGAGGGACAGGACCAAGAGCGGATCCCAATGTAAGGGACAGGACCAAGGGCGGATCCCAATGTAAGGGACAGGACCAACAGCGGATCCCAATGTGAGGGACAGGACCAAGGGCGGATCCCAATGCAAGGGACAGGACCAAGGGCGGATCCCAATGCAAGAAACAGGACCAAGGGCGGATCCCAATGCAAGAAACAGGACCAAGAGCGGATCCTAATGCAAGGGACATGACCAAGGGCGGATCCCAATGCAAGAAACATGACCAAGGGCGGATCCCAATGTAGGGGACAGGACCAACAGCGGATCCCAATGTGAGGGACAGGACCAAGGGCGGATCCCGATGCAAGGGACATGACCAAGAGCGGATCTCAATGCAAGGGACAGGACCAAGGGCGGATCCCAGTGCAAGGGACAGGACCAAGGGCGGATCCCAATGCAAGAAACAGGACCAAGGGCGGATCCCAATGCAAGAAGCAGGACCAAGAGCGGATCCCAATGGAAGGGACATGACCAAGGGCGGATCCCAATGCAAGAAACAAGACCAAGGGCGGATCCCAATGCAAGAAACAGGACCAAGAGCGGATCCCAATGCAAGGGACATAACCAAGGGCGGATCCCAATGCAAGAAACAGGACCAAGGGCGGATCCCAATGTAAGGGACAGAACCACAGCGGATCCCAATGTGAGGGACAGGACCAAGGGCGGATCCCAATGTAAGGGACAGGACCAAGGGCGGATCCCAATGCAAGAAACAGGACCAATGGCAGATCCTAATGCAAGGGACATGACCAAGAGCGGATCCCAATGTAAGGGACAGGACCAAGGGCGGATCCCAATGTAAGGGTCAGAAACAAGGGCGGATCCCAATGTAAGGGACAGGAACAAGGGCGGATCCCAATGTAAGGGACAGGAACAAGGGCGCTTGTACCTGCTACTGTGCTTTGCATATATATAACGCTTATTTCCAAAGTTTTAAGTCGACAAAACTTTTTCGTGAAGCATCCCCCTTTTTTTAATCCAGGCAGACACCTAACAAAAGGACATTTCATTAGGGTAGTGGTCTACGATCTGGGCGGGTGAATAAACTGATCATCTGATGTCCTCTTGAGCCTTGAGCAAGCTTGAACATGGCCGCGGCGGGTTAGTCGTATTTTCCCCGCAGTGCTCAGGAAAGCCGATTTGAAGGGGTTTTCCACTCAGAAGAAGTTTGACAATGCACAGAAATTGCTATAAAGGCATGTAGTATCAACAGGAGGACTATTCGAGAGACTACGTATTCTGGATATAACCAAAACCGGACATTATATATCGATTTTACTTGGACTATCACGTTGCCGGCAGAGGTACGCCAGAGCAGGGGCAACCGTCCACCGGCGAGGGGGCGTCTCAAAGCGGATTATGGGACGATGAAAGCGAGAGAAAAGGCGTAGAAACAGCAGTGGTGCCACCCCGCCCACAAAGGCAGACGGTAAGAAGCAAAAGACGATCACAGACTGCTACGACGGTACGAGGTTTCTATTGGATTCTAATCAAGAGGTCTCTGAAAGTCAGTTCCAATGGCGAGTAACAGCCTGTCAGACACAGATGAAATTAAAGCAACCTTGAAAACAATACTGAATAGACTTGAAATTCTTCCGGATTTATAGTCGGCTATGAAAGACACCAAGCGTGAAATTGAACTACTAAAGGCTTCGTCTGAGTATAACAATACTAAGCTTCTGGAGCTTGAATCAGAGAATAGAGAACTGAAGGAAAAAATTAAAACGCTTGAAAAAAGGAACCCAGAACCACGTATTGCTACGCTGGAAGAACAGTCAACTAAGCTGAAGAAAGACGTCCTTACGCTGGATACCTACAGCAGAAGGGAAAATCTGGTGTTTTATGGCGTTCCGGAACCGTCAACTGGAGAGGAGAACTGCAACCTTGTAATCCAGGACATAATCCATAGCAAACTTCAGGTCAGCGGCGAGATCAAGCTTCAAAGATGTCACCGATTGGGACCCAGACCCTCGCAAGGGGATACCAGGAACAGAAACCGGCCGATCATCGTACGTTTCGCTTACTACCCTGACCGCGAAAACGTGTGGAGACAGAAAAAACTTCTGCGTGGGAGTAAGCTGTTTATCGAGGAGGACTTCCCCCGCGTCATCCAGGAGCGCCGTCGGTCCCTCATCCCCGTGATGTAAGCTGCCCGGCGGGACGGAAGACGGGCTACAGTTCAAGGAGACAAGTTAATGGTGGACGGTAAAACTTACAATGGGGATAATTTAGGGTCCTTCCCAGAAAGTTGGCTACAGTGTCGCTAACTGTGAGGTACGCATCTGTGTCGTCATATTTGTTCAATTTGTCGCAAAGCTTCGTCTATTTGCTGATTTTGATACCGCCCCGCAGATCTCAAACGGTGTACGACGACCGCAAGAACAATAATCTGATGCACAGTTATTCTGAGGTGAAATATACAAGGTAATTTTGGCTCTGAAAAGCTTTACGGGGTGTGTTTCTTTTCGGATTGCTCAGTCACTCTGTCGCGTCACGTGTGGTCTAGATGTTAAAGAGGCCAACGCAAAGTGGCCTTATATGAGGGCGTATCGGACCGTTAAATAACCTATGTGACGTGCAGTTTTAGTAGCAGCGGGAAGGTTATACCCGTTTTGGTTGCTTGTTAATTGCTTGGCGGCTTAGGAACGTGTTGATTTCGTGGTCTCAATTACTCGCGTCAAAAATGAATGTTGTACTATGCCGGTATACGAGTCCTTTATGTTGAGCGACTCTCCCCGATACTGCCTTTGTGGCCGGTGTTTACGTTGGGTCTAAAAGTGTAGACTTCTCTTAGTACACTCTGAGCACTTGTGGGGAACCGCTGAAGGCCGTTTGCGTATTATTTCTTTTTTGTCTCTATTTTTTTTCTAACTTATACCCATGGGCACGTATACTTGTCCTCTTTGTCTTCATACATATATAAATGTATTATATCTATATAATGTATTCTACCTGCAATCATACTGTATAAAATCCATAACTGAAGATATGCTACGGAGATTGATTAAGGAGTTATTAACATGTGTGACAGTAGAAGATAAGAAAGTTTGTTTCCTGATAATATGACTCAATTGACGGTATGTAGTATGAATGTTCGTGGTATGAGTTCATCTTTGAAAAGAGTGGATGTTCTAGATTGGCTAATGGGGAAAAATGCAGCGATATACTGCTTGCAGGACGTACACCTTGACGGGCAGAAGAAAAATATGTTGGAAAACGAATTTGGGGGGGAATGTTTCTTTAATATATAGTCTTCTCAGTCCAGAGGAGTCGCCATTTTGTTCAGAAAGTCTTTTGAATTTGTGGTCCATGTCATAGATAAAGACGACGATGGTAATATGCTATTATTAGACGTGACGATATGTGGCACCAGATTAACCCTAGCTAATATTTATGGCCCGAACAAAGATTGCCCAAGTTTTTATGAAAACCTACAGAGGAAAAGAGAGAACTTAAATAATTCGAGTATAATAATGTGTGGGGATTGGAACTCAGTGCTGGATTTTGAATGGGACACGCGTGGGTATGTGCGGGAAAATAATGTAAAAGCTAAAACACAGGTACTGGGTTTGCTTGAGAGTTAAGAATTGATAGATTGTTGGAGGGTAAAACACCCGAAAACACGGAGATTTACTTGGACAAATCAACAGCGGAAGAGTCAAAGGGCAAGGTTAGATTTTTATCTAATATCAGCTGATATTCAAAGCTTGATGCGAAAGACTGATATACTGCAAGGTTATAGGACGGACCATTCGTTAATAACTATTGATATAGATTTCTATCTTGCGGAAAGTGGCAGGGGTCTGTGGAAGCTAAACATATCACTACTGCAAGATACAGAATATGTTAAATTAGTCAAAACTTGTATAAACTATACTGTCGAAGCATATAAGGACAGTAACGCAGATCCATCTTCAGACTCAAAAAGCTTTGTTATAAACGATCAGTTGTTTTTTGAAATGTTAAAACTGAATATACGCGGGGAAACAATAAGTTATTGTTCGCACAAGAAAAAGGTAGACACTATTCAGCAGAAAACGCTTGAACAAAAAATACTGGTATTAGAGAATGACAGCTCTCGTGATGAGATCGAACTCGACAAGTTGAAGGGTGAGTTGGAGAGAATCAGACTCCCTAAAATAAAGTGGTCTATAATAAGATCAAGGTCACAGTTCTATGAGGAAGGAGAGAAACCCAGTCGCTATTTCTCGAATCTGGAACGAAAAAACTACGTTAGCAAATTAATCAAGCAACTGGTTATAGATCAAAAGATTATAACTAATCAGGAAATAATCAGACGGGAACAAATGTGTTATTACCAAAGATTATATTCCAATTATGACCACCATAAAGCAGATGACTACATAGCATCATTCCTGAATTTGAATAATATAAAATGCCTTGATGAACATCAGAAAAAACTTTGTGATGCATACCTTGAATCAGCCGAAGTTTTAGAAGTTTTGAAAGGTATGAAGAACAATAAGTCGCCCGGTAGTGACGGATTTCCCATTGATTTTTATTAAAAAAAATGGATAGACCTTGGCACTTACCTCGTTCGTAGTATGTTATACGCGTACCGGTCTGGATCACTCTCGGTTACTCAAAGACAAGGCGTAATTACTTGTCTACCCAAAGGCGATAAACCTAGAGAATGCCTGAAAAATTGGCGCCCCATTTCATTGTTAAATGCAGATTATCAATTATTGTCAGGGGTACTGGCCCATAGATTAAAGAAAGTTTTACCAGATATTGTGAGTTGTGATCAGAAAGGTTTTCTGAAGGGTAGGCTTATCGGCGAAAATACGAGACTAGTTTATGATATAATGTATCACGTTATTAAAACTCAGATGTCAGGGATGATCCTTCTGATTGACTTCGAGAAGGCCTTCGATACGTTAAGTTGGAAGTACATTCGCCGGGTATTAATATCGTATGGATTTGGTGAGGAGTTTTTGAAGTGGTACGATGTGATATATAATAATCCTACAAGCTGCGTCATTAACAACGGTCATTTTTGTAAATTTTTCCAGCTTGAAAGAGGCTGCAGGCAGGGGGACCCCTTGTCCCCATATCTATTTATTTTATCAATTGAACCCCTAGCGATGGCAATTAAGCAAGATAGAAATATAGGAGGTATAATAGTATGTGGGAAAGAATTTAAACTTGGTCAATACGCTGATGACACTTTTCTATTATTAGATGGATGAGAGCAGTCTTTAAGATCAGCACTCCTTAAAATGGAGTATTTTTATTACTGTTCTGGTTTGCGTATGAATGTTGACAAGACAAACGCCATATGGCTAGGTAAACCAGACCAGAAACATCTATATATCTACCCAGACCTACCTTTGACGTGGGTGAGTCAATTTAAACTTTTAGGTGTACACTTTGATGTTGAACTGGGTAAGATGATTGAAAAGAATTACAACTTAAAGATTGCTGAATTTGAAAATATATTGAACATGTATGGAAAGCGCAATCTGTCAATTAGAGGTAGAGTAACTGTTGTCAAGACCCTAGCTTTACCAAAGCTACTCCATATTATGTCTGCACTACCAATGCCCGGAAAAAGCTGCATTGAAAAGATACAGAGAGCTATCAGTTTATTTGTGTGGAAGAATGGAAAGTCGAAAATCTCTCGTAACAGAATGGCTCAGTCCGCAGAAAAACGTGGAGTAAATTTAACGGATGTTACATCAATGCTACAATCCCTTAAAATAGCTTGGATACCAAAGTATACACGTCAAGACGGAGCATGGCAAGATCTATTTAGTTGTGCCATCTGTAGTGAAAGAGAAGACTGTTGGAAGCTAGATGTAAAATCGCTAGGGCCTTTTATAAAGATAGCGAACCCCTTTTGGGCAGACGTTTTTAAATCGTGGTTATGGTACAGACAGAGTAAATTAAATTTAGACTGCGATTGTTCAGGTTTCCCTATATGGAATACATATTTTATGACAAACGAAAATCTCACTAGGAGGAAAAAGGAGTTTATCGAGAAGGGTATAATCTATACCAAGGATCTTTTCAATATAAATGGTGAGCCACTCGGATGGGAAGAATTTATTAGAAAATATGATGTGAGTATGAACTTTGCAGATTTTTATAGTATGATGCATGCCATTCAGAGAGAGTGGAGGATAGATCTTAAGGAGAGAAGTGGCCAGGATACCGTACTAGTATACCCCTATTTAGAATATCTGTATAGATCGAAGCGAGTGTGCAATGATGTTTATAGGGTTTTGATTACTTTGTTACCTACAAATCGCAAAAATGAAGAAAAGTGGTCGAGAGTTCTTGGAGTGACCATAGATGAGAAGGAATGGCGAGCTCTATACCTGCTACCTGTTAATGCGTCTGTCAATGAACGACTGAGAAGCTTTCAGTATAGGATTTTACACAGAATTTGTGTCACGAATAAGTATCTCCGAATGTGTAGGCTGACAAATTGTGATGCATGCTCTTTTTGTAAATGTGAAACAGAATCTCTCGTCCATCTTTTTTACCATTGTCCAGTTGTTAATCCCATATGGAATGAACTGGGGCGGATACTGGCTAAAGCGACTGGCTTCACAGCTGACACATTAATAACAGGGAAAACGGTTTTATTGGGCATTCGTCTACCCATTTTTTGTGATTTAGTTAATCATGTCTTGATGATAGTAAAAAAGTGTATTTATAAATGTAAGTGAGGTAATTCCAAGCCAAGCTTCAAAGGTGCTGTAAACACAATTAGCTATAGGTATAAACTAGAGAAACTTGGAATGTCCCACACTGCCTTTGCAAAGAAATGGGGACCCGCTGAACCGTTTCTTCAGCGCTTTACACAAGTTGAGGGATAAGTGCCGCTGTTAGTCTCCGTATTGTGAAACGTTGCATGTATTTTGTACTGTTATGGATACAATAAAAAAAAAAAAAAAAAAAAAAAAGCTTGCCGGGTGTCATGGCGGCTGCTGCCGGTCACAATAAGTGAGCACCTTGCAAATTTCAACGGCTTTGTCTCCGGGTCATTCAATTTAAGCTGGATATTGAACCAACATAATCAATGCTTTCGTCACGTCGCCCCTCCCCCTCTACCTCCCCCTCCCTCGTCTCCGCCCGCGTTACATTATTGAACGTCACACAAACACCCAAATGTCCCGTAATGAACAGGAGACATTTCCCTTTTTGTCAATATTGAATTCCGTTTTGAGAAAAAGAAAGTCGGCAAAGATCGTTAGCCGAGTCGTGAGGTCTCACACCAGTAAACCGCGCTGTGATAAGATCGCTAGCCCGAGTCCTGAGGTCTCGCACCCGTAACCCGCGCTGTGATAAGACCAGGACAACGAGGAGGTCATGACGCGGCGGGGGAGGGGGTGGTGTGGGGCGGGGCGAGGGAGGGGGTGGTGGGGGGCGGGGCGGGGGAGGGGGTGGTGGGGGGCGGGTCGGGGGAAGGGGTGGTTCGGGGCGGGGTGGGGAGGGGAGGGGCTGATGGTGGCGTGCGGGAGTTACAGTGGTTATTGAACGCACAACGCCGGGGGAGGTCAGGGGAGGGGGTCTCCATGGTGTCACTTGATAGAACCGTTAGCTGGAGTGATTGAATAGAGGTCCGTGGGACTTCGTGCCGCCATATTCCGCCAGTCCTCGCCGCTCCCACCGCTATTATGTGCACTCTCTTCACAGGGGGCGCTGACGTCGAGACGGTTTCTATAAAGTCTCAGACCCCCCCCCCCCACCTCCAGCACCCCTCCGCCCCTGCCATAATCCCCGATATCCCCCAAAGAGCCGGTGGTTCCTCCAATATCGCCCAATCACGAACCACGCGAGACGCTTCTTACAGGCTCACGCAGCAACGGTCCTTGTTAGTCAACCCCAGCGACCGAGAACAGTACCGAGGTCTTACCGCTGATTACCTGTCCTTAGCACGGCCCCGGGGAGCCGACCCCCCCAGCCCCCACCCCAGTCCTCACCCCCGCCTCACCAAAGATCTTCCAGACACGTGAACCCGCGTGTCACGTGAAAGTCCTCGAGAAAAACGCTCAATACGCTGATATAACTTAAGTTGCCAAGGTAACAGCTTGTAACTCATTGGTGACCTAATTACAGCTTTTAAGAAATCTTTAGTTTCTTTGTCTGAATTTGCTTTGGTATCAATACCTCTGGGGCTTTAGTTTACTTTACTGCAAGGGACAGGACCATGAGCGGATCCCAATGCAAGGGACAGAACCAAGGGCGGATCCCAATGCAAATGCAACGCTGCTTATACAAACATTTTCTGACCTATGTTATTTTGCAGCAGATGTTTTGAAGCCCTGGAAGCATTTTCTAAATGTGTGAATGTTAATTGTCCACGCCTCAGACGGCCTAAATTTGGCATTGAAAAACGACCCCCCCGCCGCGTCCCCCCCCCCTCCCCCCTGCTGGATCCGCTCATGGATCTGGTGTCATATGCTAAGAGGCAACCAAACAACAGCAATGCCTAAAGTCTGATGACCCCGTTTGGCAAACATGATTTTCACTACGATTTTGTTAATGCTCCACATGCTACATCATTAGCTCTATTATAGACATGTGCCAAGAAAGGTCAGTGTTAGACCTTGTGAGCGACCACTGGCCAAGGTCAGTGTTAGACCTTGTGAGCGACCACTGGCCAAGGTCAGTGTTAGACCTTGTGAGCGACCACTGGCCAAGGTCAGTGTTAGACCTTGTGAGCGACCACTGGCCAAGGTCAGTGTTAGACCTTGTGAGCGACCACTGGCCAAGGTCAGTGTTAGACCTTGTGAGCGACCACTGGCCAAGGTCAGTGTTAGACCTTGTGAGCGACCACTGGCCAAGGTCAGTGTTAGACCTTGTGAGCGACCACTGGCCAAGGTCAGTGTTAGACCTTGTGAGCGACCACTGGCCAAGGTCAGTGTTAGACCTTGTGAGCGACCACTGGCCAAGGTCAGTGTTAGACCTTGTGAGCGACCACTGGCCAAGGTCAGTGTTAGACCTTGTGAGCGACCACTGGCCAAGGTCAGTGTTAGACCTTGTGAGCGACCACTGGCCAAGGTCAGTGTTAGACCTTGTGAGCGACCACTGGCCAAGGTCAGTGTTAGACCTTGTGAGCGACCACTGGCCAAGCCCTCACCCGGTATAATAACCCCTTTCGCTCCACCCACAATAAACCAGCTTATCCTTCACACCCGAAAATTGAAAAACGATTTTATGCAGCATCTATAACTTATAGCATTTGCTGCGTTACTAATATCGTAAAACCATTACGTGGTCGCTGGAGGTAAATGGGAAGTGCCTTAACCTTGGAACCGGCCTCATCCTGACACATTGTGGTCGCCCACCTCCTCACTTCCGGTCGTACTATATCGCAATTCCTTCATTTTTCACATTTTCTATAAAAAATCGCTGAGGTTTAAACCGCTCGGTTGACCGCCAGGTGGCGCAGCGTGAAGTGAGGAATGAGCGCCCCCTGCCAGGAGATTGACCGTAACCATGCTTTGCCTTGGGCGGATGAGCGGCGGAACGGACCGAGCGCCACCTAGCGAATGAAAGAATTTTACAGTTGCTGAAATATTGAAGAAAGTCGGTCCTCTACCCGTTCGGGGTAGGATCACACTTGTGACCGGACGGTGGTTGGGGGCTGGGTCGTGGTGGAAGAGGGGGAAATAGGGGTGAGGGAGTTGGCCGGGGGAGGGGGTTGGGAAAGGGCAGGCGGTGACAAAGGTCGAGTGGGGATTGTCACCGAATTGCTTGACATTACGGAAGATTGCGGGGAGTCAGGCCAGGGGGCTGGGTGGCCAGGGGTTGGTGGCGGGGCGTGGGTGGCCAGGGATGGGTGGCCGGGGCTGGATTGCCAGGGATGGGTGGCCGAGGCTGTTTGGCCGAGGATGGGTTGCCGGGGATGGGTTGCCGGGGATGGGTGGCCGAGGATGGGTTGCCGGGGATGGGTGGCCGAGGCTGGCTGGCCGAGGATGGGTGGCCAGGGCTAGATGGCGGGTGTTGGGCCTTTCCCTTTCCCCGGGGGAGTGACAAGCCAACAACCCGTGCTTGATACGATTTCGTGCGGCGAGACTTAGTTTTCATGCAATGCCGCTAAGCCCCCATGTTCTCTGGCTATAAGACTCCCCCTCCCCCTGCCATTGACACCACCCCCTCCCCATCCCCCATCCCGCCCCTGCTTCTGCCCGCCCCCTCACAGCCCACGCCACCACTGCCCTCCCCATATTGTCTAAATCCTGCCGCCTTTGTCACGAGTCACTCAGCGATGGCATTTGTCGCCGACGGAGGGGCGCTTAGTGCCCGACACGCGAGGTCCAGGAACACAGGGGTGTGGCCTGAGTGTGGCTTGGGGTGGTCCGGGGGGTACCTGGGGGTGGGCCAGGGGGTGGGGCCTGGGGGTGGTCTGGGGTTGTGGCATGGGGGTGTGCCACGGGGGGGGGCGGGGGGTGGCCGGGGGTTAGCCTGGGGTGGTCCGGTGGTGGGGGGGGGGTGGCCTGGGGTGGCCTGGCGGGGGCGGCCCGGGGTGGCCTGTGGCTGGAGGTGTGCCGGGGGGGGGGGCG
>OZ025254.1:35622211-35726578 GCA_964019135.1 Arenicola marina | reverse complement strand
CCACATCCGGGCATTGCCACATCCGGGCATTGCCACATCCGGGCATTGCCAAATCCGGGCATTGCCACATCCGAGCATTGCCCCATCCGAGCATTGCTACATCCGGGCATTGCCACATCCGAGCATTGCCACATCCGGGCATTGCCACATCAGGGCATTGCCACATCCGGGCATTGCTACATCCGGGCATTGCCACATCCAGGCACTGCCACATCCGGGCATTGCCACATCCGGGCATTGCCACATCAGGGCATTGCCACATCCGGGCATTGCTACATCCGGGCATTGCCACATCCAGGCACTGCCACATCCGGGCATTCCCACATCCGGGCATTGCCACATCAGGGCATTGCCACATCAGGGCATTGCCACATCCGGGCATTGCCACATCCGGGCATTGCCACATCCGGCATTGCCAAATCCGGGCATTGCCACATCCGAGCATTGCCCCATCCGAGCATTGCTACATCCGGGCATTGCCACATCCGAGCATTGCCACATCCGGGCATTGCCAAACCCGGGCATTGCCACATCAGGGCATTTCCGCATCCTACCTCTTGTCATCAGTGGTATTTGCCGGTTTGACTTCTGACGCCATGTTTAGCCAGCCTTGCTTGGCCTTACGCTGCTCAAGCCAATCTGCGGCGGTATCAATCAATTAATATCCTGCTACTGTATTACACTGAATAATGACCACCATCAATATCAAAATCTTGTATATGGCAGATTTAAGATTAAATGTTAAACGAGAAATCGTATGAAGAGGATATCAGTGATCAGAAAAATCTCTGGTTGGGAGGTTGGTTGGTGAGACAGGGGCGTGAACCGTCCCGGGGCCACGGGCAAGTGAGGAGAGGAGCCCTGCAAAGTGCTGTCCCGGGGGGGGGGGCTAGGGATGGGCAATGTGGGGGTGAGGACAACGAGGGGCCACGAGGGGCCAAAGCGGAGGGAGGAGCTCTGTGGAGGGAGAGAATGGGGAGGGGGGCGATAGGGACGGTGTTGGGGGGATAGCGAAGGACTGTGTGGGGATGGGGAGGGGGAGAGGGGCTATGGGGGGTAGGGGTTCAGGGCGTGTCCCGGGCTTTACAAGGGTGCCAGGCCTGGTTTATGTCTCGAGGTTACCCCGACGGCACACAGTCAGACCACCGAAGCGGTCTGCAAACCGCTGGGGCTTCCTGTGCAGGTTTCTTATGGCCCACCAGGAAGGATTGCGGTGGCCAGGCGACCGGGGCTGGCCGCCTGCGGGGATTGCAAGGCTGGCAGGGGGGGGGGAGGGGGCGTGGCAGAGGGGGGGGGGGTGTGTGGCAGAGGGGGGGGGGCGAGGTGGAGGGGGGCGGGGGAATTTGTGCGACCACGCCCTGTGTAGTGTCAGGACCCCTCCCACACCCCAACCCCCATCCATACCCACCTGCACATGGTCCCGACACCCCCCCCCCCCTCGCCACCCTCACCGACACCCGGAGTTACCCAGAATCACCCAAAGCCTCTAACTCACCCCGCCCACCCCGCCCTACCGATCTCCCCATCCCCTCACGACCCCAGCAACTCCCAGGGCGAGGCGAGGGTCTGCTCCGCCTGACCCCCTGCTCCCCACATGACCCCCCCCCCCTCCCCCCCCCCCTCCGCCTCGCCTTCCCTTCCTGACTTTCGCACCCCGCTCTGTTCTATGTCGGCAATTTTCCGGCCCGCCTGCCCAATATAATCCAGCGCGATGAAGTCTAAAAATCAATGACAACGCATTTTCCGCAGATTTGCAATCCGAAGCCATTGAATCATCTGGCCAAGTCGCCGGTGGGACCCCCCGGGGGGAGGGAGGGGGAGGGTGGGGGTGGTGATGGAGGAGCAGCCTGGGTCGGTGTGACATGCCCCCCGGCACGACTGACCACTCCCACCACCCCACCAACCAGACCACAGCCCGGAGACAGGTGCCCTCTATGCGCGGTAAGTACGTACATCATACACACAGATAGCTGGCATTCCTTGCTTGAGAAACTCAATACTTTTATACATCTATCAATGTGACAGCCAACGTTGTAACTTACGTATTGTCCAATAAATAATATGCATGAGCGAATTAACGTTGACGAAGGAGGTTGTGAGTGCCGTGGGGAGTTATTCCGGTGTTTGGTTTCGATCAATCATTCACTCACTACCCACGGGAAGTCCCCTTGCTGAAGTGGCAGTGATTTAGACCGGTAGGTGGTGGGGGGTGTGAGAGCGAACTCTTAAGGTCACTCAACAAATGGAAAAGGCTGAACAAACAGACCAATTGTGGGGGGGGGGGGGGGGCTCCAGTTAACATTTCAGAGCGCACATATTACAAATAATTATTAAACAAATAATAATAATCAAGACCCCCCCCCCCCTTTTTAGGAAGAATACCCCGCTTTTCAATGCAAAATTTAGGCCCTCTGAGGCGTGGACCGCCCCCCCCCGCCTTTTTTTTTATGAAGAATGCTATTTGAAGCAGAGTGGACCCGTCCCCCTCCCCCCCCCCGTCGGTTTCAGCAGACCCCCCCCCATCCGGTCGTCAAAAAATTGTTGGCCCCCCACCCTTTTCAAATAGCTGGACCCGCCCCTGTCATGTATATATTTACATAATGCTGATTTTATTTACGTGTAGATGGACGGATTGAAGACCGTTTTGTTTTTCTGAGATGTCTGTTTACAAATAGCGTAGTTCGGTTGTTGTGCCGTACTGTATGTACAATGAAAGCACAGAACCCCGCACGTGTCGGGAGGTTAATGGGCCGTGCGTACTTTAGTAATCTCCCGCTACTTCTGGGCTCGTAATAACAACATTTTGATTCAGTCGATGATAAGTTATTTATGACCTTTACATTAAAAAAAATAACCAATTGATAGCAGACGTTTTTTCTTCTTCCTTAAAGTCATTCACACAGCCATATCTTCCTTGCGAAATTACAAAACGTTTTTCATTGGAAATGATATATTATATAAGTACATATAAGGTGTCTGCACTAAATAACATGTCATGCTGTTAAACCACTGGTCCAGCCAAACTGGTGAGTCTCATGAGGACGGAGTATGGCATCTTATTTCGTACATTACAGCATTGTTTCACCTTTTAACATAATAATAAAAGATCTACTTCTCATAGAGTTAACATTCACACAGTCAGATGATGTGTCTGGAAGGATTTTTCGAAATATTTCAAAAATCATTATAAATCATAATAAATTTTCGAAATATTTCGAAAATCATAACGTTGTTAATAACCGCTTGTGTGCAGCTTATGCTAGATACCTTACTGCTTTGTAAACCTCTATGCTTCCCGCTATATAAGGCGGCGAAATAATATTCGGTCCAATGGATTCAAAATGCGAACTATTTTTCTCTTTTTCAAGTTCAACTGACGGCAGAAAGCCATCGCCGTATGAGCGCCATGCCACCCACCAACCCATGATGTAGTCATGGCAACACGCGATTCAAACAGTTTACTAATAGGCCATTAGCAGAAAGATGCTACGGAGTCGGTACCGAGGAGGCTGAAGGTTCAGGGGTTGAGGGAGAGGCTGGGGGAGTCGGTACTAAGGAGGGTGTGGGTTCAGGGGTTGAGGGAGAGGCTGGGGGAGTCGGTACCGAGGAGGATGTAGGTTCAGGGGTTGAGGGAGAGGCTGGGGGAGCGGGGCGGTGGTGCAATAATCGTTTCCGGTTTGTCAAGAACCGTTCATTTGATTTTTTTCCGGTTGCAGGCTGGAGCTTACTGGACCATATGTGATGGTGTGCGGCACTCCAGAATGATGAGTCTGAACGAGGCCACAATTCCCCAGCCCGGAGTGAGTGAGGGGGGGGGGGATGCCAGGACGTCGCTGCCAGCGTACGGGCGTCCCAACATGCCCGGTGTCACCATAAACAGTCCAAACACAAAACCAAGTGAAGTCTCCCGAGAGAGGTCGCTGCGGCCTGCCATGCGGTGACCTGTGTCGCCAGACCCTCGGACTCCCCTTTACAATCGATCGGGAAGCCATACATCCGCCAGCCACCGTTTACGTCGGCCACGAGGCTGCCTCACAACAACCTCACCCCTACCCGGGGGGACACCCCCACAAACTGCGGGGCCCCCTATCCCCTGCCCCACACAATGACTGCCCCAACCCTCGGATATCCACCGCCCACCTCAACCGACGGTGACCACGCCCCCACGCCCAGACAACTCCACCCCCGACAGTGACTGTGCCACTACGCCTCCGCCCTGCCTTCCTGTCCCACCCCGCGTCTTGGCCGGATATCCGGGGTGAGGGCGACCCGAGTCAGAAGCCATTGAGCGCTCGCCGGAACCGGATACCGCTGGTCGCCTAGCTGGGTCCCCGCCTCCACCACACCTGGGTCCATGCCTCCCCGACACCTGGGTCCCTGCCTCCACCACACCTGGGTCCATGCCTCCACCACACCTGGGTCCCTGCCTCCACCACACCTGGGTCCCTGCCTCCACCACACCTGGGTCCATGCCTTCCCGACACCTGAGTCCATGCCTCCCCGACACTTGGGTCCCTGCCTCCACCACACCTAAGACAGAGGACTCTGATTGTCACAGCTATCTGCATGAGTAGGTGCGCTTTCTGACCACCAGACATATTAGGTAATCACAGAGCTCTAACAATCGATGGTAATCAGACTTCTGGCTTTCAGAGGTGTCGTGTGTCAATGTATCCCACTGAAATCCATCTCTTCTTTCTCCAAGAAAACCTGATATCAGAGGTTTATACACCAACTCGTTGTTGGCCGGGTTGCCGCACCACCCGGGGGGAGGGCAAGGGAAGCTAACACAATAATGTGACGCACCCGACGGTGCGGAATCAAAGGGCGGCAATCTGAGTTGTTTATTCGTAAAAACCGCGATGCATTACGGGTAATAACCCTGACTATCGATAGTCTTTGAAGTGCGATGAAGGGACTCCATTAGTAAATCACCAAACACCGTGCTTAATCCCGGTAGAGGATGACCCCCCTCCACCCCCACCACGGCCCCCCACCCCCGATATCGCCAGCAATGGGGACACTGACATCACAAATAGAAACAGTAATAAAAAGTGTTGCAGTTCCTTTTCTGTATATGGCGGCCGCAGGCGTCATATTTCACTGATCACCGCGTCATTTTAATGTAAAACGCGTCTTCCATTGGCTTCCATTGGTGTGACGTCATGTTGCCCCTATGACCCATGTTGCGTCCCAGGAGCTCGCCGACACACCCTCCACCACGCTCGCTCAGACTACGACAGGTGTTTAGGGACTGCCTCACAGCTCGCACGTAGCAACATTCTTTCATGTCAAAGACATTAGAAATAATGGCGCGTTTGCGATGCATCCAGCAATAAAGAGGAGAAACGTTTGGGGACTTTTGGAGCTATTATGAAGGCGTGAAGTTTAGAAGTGATGCGATGATGTGACTTGGAAACATATTATGATATGAAGTGGCGGATCCAGAAATGTACGAAGGGGTTGGGGGGTGGGGGGCACCACTATCCAGACGCGGATCCTGTGAGAAACCTGCGACCGGGTGGGAGGGTGCTGGTGAGGTTGTGCAGAAAGAATAGTGTGCCCCCCCCCCCTGTGCCCCATTCTTCAGAGAAAGGGGGGGGGCACGTACCTTTTGTTAGCTTATTTTTCAGCGAAAGTGGCGCACGTGCCCTCTGTGTCCCCGCCCCCCACCCCACCCCTTCTCATGGATCCGCCACTGATATGTACATTTTGTCAAAAACGGTGTTGATTGCAGATCACTGAGCGGCGTGGCGCTAACTGTATAGGTGGGAGTTCAATCACCCGAGGGGAGTGCAGTGGTACGAGCCGATATAACAGTCTGGCGGCACCTTCCTGGGCGCTTCCTTCCTCGGGCAGCCTGAAGTGTCTGCCTCCAGGGGGCGCCACCCTCCTCGTGACCGGGACTACAGAGGTGAAATACGGAGCCAATGTCTATTAAAGGACATGTGCCTCTATATGACGAGGAGGTAGGGTGGAGGGTGGGGGGTCTTGTTGGCAGGGGGTGGGAGGAAAGGGTGAGGGCTAGTTTTATTGGGTGCCGGGATGCTGGTGGTGGGGCGTTGGGGGGAGCGGGGTGGCTGGGCGTGGGGAGGGAGGTGTTAGTACGGAAGAGCCGATCCAGTCGATGAGAGGTCTGGGTCGGGGAAAGCGGATTAACCGCCGCCATGTTTACGACGTCACCGCGGGAACCGGAAGTCCCATAAAACCGGAAGTGTGCGTGAGGGGATTATGTGCGCCGATCTGGCCTAATGTCGGCCGATATTACCACACAGATCTGGTCGCAGCCCACATTCCTGCCTTACCGGGAAAGGGGGTGAGGGGGAAGGGGGAGGGGGGGGGGCTCACAGAAGAAGGCTTTAACAGTTATAAAACAAGCCAAGTAAATTAAAAGTTTATTCATGGCTAGTAGTGACGGCTGTGGTTGTCCTGGGACTGGGTATCCAAGCCTCAGTCGATGGCCGTCACTGTGGCTCATCGGGCCAATCGCCGACCCCCGGAGCCCGCCAGGACCCACCCACCCCCATTGACACCTCCGCACCCCGGCCTCTCCTCTATATGACCCCATCTGTCAATACCCCCACTTGAAATTCTGACTACAACGACCCCTGGTGCAGCGGCCAGACTCTGAATGGCATCGTTATTGGCGGGAAGACACGCCGTAAAGATGGCGGAGTATCCAGGAGCGCGGCCGTCCGACCATTGCCAGTAATGGAGAGAGCTTCGCCAGCACCGTCTTCACTCAAGGGCAGACCCCCTGCGCTGGTAGCGGGAGTCTGTCTCACCCTCCCAGGGAACACCGCTCGGGGAAATATCTGTGTCCTGTCACTTTATGCCATAAAGCGAAACAGCGGCAAAATCCCACGACTCCAAATATTGTGAAGCTCTGGTAGAAGTCAAAGCCTTCTTCGATGAGCCTGGGCTAGGGGCCTGGAGTAGGCAGAGGTTGTAGGCAAGGAGACCCACTTTCTCCATACGTCTTTATATTAGCCGTAGAGCCTTTAGCGATGTTCCTAAAATCAGATAGTTCGGTGAAAGATAGAATATATTATTGGTCAGTATGCTGATTATACATTTTTGATGCTGGACGGCAGCGAGGAATCTCTGAGACGGGTGTTAAAGATTATAGAGAAATTTTATATTGGTTCAGGGTTGCGCGTGAACGTCGATAAAACAAAAGCCAGTTGGACTGGGAAGAAAATCGCGTTATGAGACATGATTGCTCTAAATTATGATAGGAAAATCGAAGAATTTAATAGAATTAAGAAGGTATATGGAAAAAGGAATTTGTCTCTGAGGGATAGAGTGACCGTTGTAAAATCACTGGCTTTACCAAAGTTGGTACATGTTATGTCAGCGCTTCCCACACCAGGGCAAGCTTATATTCATCAGCTCACTAGAGCCATCTGCAAGTTTATCTGGGGAAATAAGACATCTAAGGTCTCTATGGGTAGAATGTGCCAAGGGATAGACCCCGGAGCTATGGGCCTCACCCATGTTCCATCGTTTATAAAAGCACTGAAAATCGCATAGATTAATAGATTAGTAGAATGCGGTACCTGGCAAGATTTATTTTGTGAAACGATTTGCGAAGAAAAGAAATAATGTTGGGACGTAGACCTCCAGTCTATCAAACATTTTCTTAAGGTCCCAAACCCATCTTTGGCTTATGTCTTCAATGCCTGGTATTATTATCGAAAATCGCAAGTTATTTCTAATATATTAATGTCCCCAATATGGAACACATATTTCTTGACAAATACTAATATTTTGTCCAGGAACAATGAACTTTTAAGCAAGGGTCTAAGGTATATAAATGGTTTAACGAACGACAAGGGAAACTTATTAGGTTATTTTGAGTTTAACGATATGAAGTTGACATCAATTTTGCCGATTTTTATAGCCTTATATATTCGTTTCCCCGTGAATGGCAACTACTGTGTACCCACGACAAAGCGCTTGCTAACGATATTAGTACTAGTCATTTAGATGATATGCAGAATGAAACCCGTGTGTGCCATTATGTCTATTTGAGATTAGTGCATGTACTGCCGTTTAACTGTGTTAATGAAGCCAGATGGGAAAGGTTATTTGAGTGTACGATTGACGAGAGATTGAGTTTTCAATATGATATACTGCATAGAATAACCGCAACAAATGTGTTTTTGAAACGATGCAAAATTAAGGAAATAGACCGTTGTACTTTCTGTAACGCGGAGTCATTAGAGCACTTTTTCTTCTAATGTCCATGCATTAAACCACTTTGGGAGAGATTGGCGACATGGTTAGAGGTGGTTGCCAGAATTAATATCACAGCGTTATTATCAGTTAAAAATATTTTACTGGGAATGACAGATGTTCCAGATAGTAACTTATCATATTGTGCTCATTAATAAGAGACATATTTTTGCATCAAAATAGAGAAAAACAATTCCAACTTTCCAAGGGGGACTAAATGTAATAAAATCCAATTTTACACGGAAACGTATATTGCTCAGAGTAACGGCTGGAACCACATTAGGAAATTCCAGACCAAGTGGCGACCTATTCAACAAATTTGGGCTTAGGACATACACTTTTTGGTATTCTAATATTATGTACATTGTGCGTGATGTAACTTAATCATATGTGATTTAATTGAAATAAAAAAAAAGTAGCGCAGCAGAGCGAGAAAGTACTCCGTGGGCCATATGCTTGCAATGTGGGAGAGGCTGTCACACAGATAAAACACAAACTTCCGAACAGTTCTGGAATTAAATCAGGCTAAACCACAATCGGAGTGATTCGTCTGGGATATCGTATTGCGGCTACAACAAAAGTCCCCCCCCCCTCCCCCTCCTGGCCCCACTCTCTCACCACGTGACCTTGGCTTTCCATATTAACGGATAGAGCAGCGATAGTTCGGGCCAAGGCGCGGCGCGGGGGGGGGCGTTAACTGTTTACACAAACCGCCCCCTGCCCCCCCCCCCCCCCCACTCCCTTGGTTGGCGGGGTATGCTGCCACCCTTTGCTGCCACCTAAGTCGGGTAGGTCTGACGGAGTGGGCGAAATAAGAGACTAGCTGCGATTGGCGGCCCGTTCTGAATGAGTGACTGCAAATAATAGACGAGCTGTGATTGGCTGCCAGCCGCTATGACGGAGTGGCCGCATATAATAGACGACCTGTGATTGGCTGCCCGCTCTTACGGAGTGACCGAAAGAAGAGACGAGCTTGTGTCACCCGTAGGGTGAGATGACGTGAAATGTAAAATCCGGATTATGTCTTCGGTCCACTACAATGACCTTGACCTTAGGAATTGACTGGAATGTGACCTGTGACCTTGTTGCGTTTTGTGGCCTACGCAGAGTGCACAGACATACCCTGAGATCCAGATTTGACCATTCAGATCCGTGTTTAGCCCCGTTAGATTCAGATTTGATACCTCACCCATATTGACCCCTCGGATCCGGCAGCTCCATAACTGTCGTTATAGTGAGCATCCTCTCAATTGTTAGCCCCATCCCAAAAGTAAAAGTCACTCTTCAGTTTCGCCCCCAGGTTCAACGATCTCACTCGGTAGACATCTGAAACCAAACTGCCCGTTTATTCAGCTTCGGTCTACATTTCTAGTTTCTACATCCCTACCATGTACATTAGTTTCATAGCAACCAACTAAATCATCCCACCACCCCAGCTTGACTCCCGCCCCCCCCCCCCCCTGATCCCGCCTTCCCCACACACAACAGTACACTCGCACCGTGACAGTCGGTACCGCACGCGATCGCCCAACGCCTCGCTGTTTGTTTTGATAAGAAGATTAGTCAGTCGTCGCGCTTTGTTATGATATGATAAGGCATGCGATGGTGTGGGGGCCGTGACTGTCACGAGTGCCCGGCCAAACATCAGCTGTTCATAATAGTTAATAGCTCTCGTAGGGTCCTATGTTAAAGTTTAGCAATTTTTTGCAGACAAACTACTTAGGCGATTTGCAAAATTGAAAGAGCTGATACAAGTTACCGACGGGCCAATACGTGATATAATGTACAGCATTAAATGAAAACTACTAAAACTATCAAAACCACTAAAATCACTCCGCTATCAGCTGGGGGCGTTATCACTCCGCTATCAGCGGGGGGCGTTATCACTCCGCTATCAGCGGGGGGCGTTATCACTCCGCTATCAGCGGGGGGCGTTATCACTCCGCTATCAGCGAGGGGCGTTATCACTCCGCTATCAGCGGGGGGCGTTATCACTCCGCTATCAGCGGGGGGCGTTATCACTCCGCTATCAGCGAGGGGCGTTATCACTCCGCTATCAGCGGGGGGCACCATCACTCCGCTATCAGCGGGGGGCGTTATCACTCCGCTATCAGCGGGGGGCGTTATCACTCCGCTATCAGCGGGGGGCGTTATCACTCCGCTATCAGCGGGGGGCGTTATCACTCCGCTATCAGCGGGGGGCGTTATCACTCCGCTATCAGTGGGGGGCGTTATCACTCCGCTATCAGCGGGGGGCGTTATCACTCCGCTATCAGCGGGGGGCGTTATCACTCCGCTATCAGCGGGGGGCGTTATCACTCCGCTATCAGCGGGGGGCGTTATCACTCCGCTATCAGCGGGGGGCGTTATCACTCCGCTATCAGCGAGGGGCGTTATCACTCCGCTATCAGCGGGGGGCGTTATCACTCCGCTATCAGCGGGGGGCGTTATCACTCCGCTATCAGCGAGGGGCACCATCACTCCGCTATCAGCGGGGGGCGTTATCACTCCGCTATCAGCGAGGGGCGTTATCACTCCGCTATCAGCGGGGGGCGTTATCACTCCGCTATCAGCGGGGGGCGTTATCACTCCGCTGTCAGCGGGGGGCACCATCACTCCGCTATCACCGGGGGGCGTTATCACTCCGCTATCAGCGGGGGGCGTTATCACTCCGCTATCAGCGGGGGGCGTTATCACTCCGCTATCAGCGGGGGGCACCATCACTCCGCTATCAGGGGGGGGGGGGCGTTATCACTCCGCTATCAGCGGGGGGCGTTATCACTCCGCTATCAGCGAGGGGCGTTATCACTCCGCTATCAGCGGGGGGCGTTATCACTCCGCTATCAGCGGGGGGCGTTATCACTCCGCTATCAGCGAGGGGCGTTATCACTCCGCTATCAGCGGGGGGCGTTATCACTCCGCTATCAGCGGGGGGCACCATCACTCCGCTATCAGCGGGGGGCGTTATCACTCCGCTATCAGCGGGGGGCGTTATCACTCCGCTATCAGCGGGGGGCGTTATCACTCCGCTATCAGCGAGGGGCGTTATCACTCCGCTATCAGCGGGGGGCGTTATCACTCCGCTATCAGCGGGGGGCACCATCACTCCGCTATCAGGGGGGGGGGGGCGTTATCACTCCGCTATCAGCGGGGGGCGTTATCACTCCGCTATCAGCGAGGGGCGTTATCACTCCGCTATCAGCGGGGGGCGTTATCACTCCGCTATCAGCGGGGGGCACCATCACTCCGCTATCAGCGAGGGGCGTTATCACTCCGCTATCAGCGGGGGGCGTTATCACTCCGCTATCAGCGGGGGGCACCATCACTCCGCTATCAGCGGGGGGCGTTATCACTCCGCTATCAGCGGGGGGCGTTATCACTCCGCTATCAGCGGGGGGCGTTATCACTCCGCTATCAGCGAGGGGCGTTATCACTCCGCTATCAGCGAGGGGCGTTATCACTCCGCTATCAGCGAGGGGCGTTATCACTCCGCTATCAGCGGGGGGCGTTATCACTCCGCTATCAGCGGGGGGCGTTATCACTCCGCTATCAGCGGGGGGCGTTATCACTCCGCTATCAGCGGGGGGCGTTATCACTCCGCTATCAGCGGGGGGCGTTATCACTCCGCTATCAGCGGGGGGCGTTATCATTCCGCTATCAGCGGGGGGCACCATCACTCCGCTATCAGGGGGGGGGGGGCGTTATCACTCCGCTATCAGCGGGGGGCGTTATCACTCCGCTATCAGCGGAGGGCGTTATCACTCCGCTATCAGCGGGGGGCGTTATCACTCCGCTATCAGCGGGGGGCGTTATCACTCCGCTGTCAGCGGGGGGCGTTATCACTCCGCTATCAGCGGAGGGCGTTATCACTCCGCTATCAGCGGGGGGCGTTATCACTCCGCTATCAGCGGGGGGCGTTATCACTCCGCTGTCAGCGGGGGGCACCATCACTCCGCTATCAGCGGGGGGCGTTATCACTCCGCTGTCAGCGGGGGGCGTTATCACTCCGCTATCAGCGAGGGGCGTTATCACTCCGCTATCAGCGGGGGGCGTTATCACTCCGCTGTCAGCGGGGGGCACAATCACTCCGCTATCAGCGGGGGGCGTTTTCACTCCGCTATCAGCGGGGGGCGTTATCACTCCGCTATCAGCGGGGGGCGTTTTCACTCCGCTATCAGCGGGGGGCGTTATCACTCCGCTATCAGCGGGGGGCGTTATCACTCCGCTATCAGCGGGGGGCACCATCACTCCGCTATCAGCGAGGGGCGTTATCACTCCGCTATCAGCGGGGGGCACCATCACTCCGCTATCAGCGGGGGGCGTTATCACTCCGCTATCAGCGGGGGGCGTTATCACTCCGCTATCAGCGGGGGGCGTTATCACTCCGCTATCAGCGGGGGGCGTTATCACTCCGCTATCAGCGAGGGGCACCATCACTCCGCTATCAGCGGGGGGCGTTATCACTCCGCTATCAGCGAGGGGCGTTATCACTCCGCTATCAGCGGGGGGCGTTATCACTCCGCTATCAGCGGGGGGCGTTATCACTCCGCTGTCAGCGGGGGGCACCATCACTCCGCTATCACCGGGGGGCGTTATCACTCCGCTATCAGCGGGGGGCGTTATCACTCCGCTATCAGCGGGGGGCGTTATCACTCCGCTATCAGCGGGGGGCACCATCACTCCGCTATCAGGGGGGGGGGGCGTTATCACTCCGCTATCAGCGGGGGGCGTTATCACTCCGCTATCAGCGAGGGGCGTTATCACTCCGCTATCAGCGGGGGGCGTTATCACTCCGCTATCAGCGGGGGGCGTTATCACTCCGCTATCAGCGAGGGGCGTTATCACTCCGCTATCAGCGGGGGGCGTTATCACTCCGCTATCAGCGGGGGGCACCATCACTCCGCTATCAGCGGGGGGCGTTATCACTCCGCTATCAGCGGGGGGCGTTATCACTCCGCTATCAGCGGGGGGCGTTATCACTCCGCTATCAGCGAGGGGCGTTATCACTCCGCTATCAGCGGGGGGCGTTATCACTCCGCTATCAGCGGGGGGCGTTATCACTCCGCTATCAGCGGGGGGCACCATCACTCCGCTATCAGCGGGGGGCGTTATCACTCCGCTATCAGCGAGGGGCGTTATCACTCCGCTATCAGCGGGGGGCGTTATCACTCCGCTATCAGCGGGGGGCGTTATCACTCCGCTATCAGCGGGGGGCGTTATCACTCCGCTATCAGCGGGGGGCGTTATCACTCCGCTATCAGCGGGGGGCGTTATCACTCCGCTATCAGCGGGGGGCGTTATCACTCCGCTATCAGCGGGGGGCGTTATCACTCCGCTATCAGCGGGGGGCACCATCACTCCGCTATCAGGGGGGGGGGGGCGTTATCACTCCGCTATCAGCGGGGGGCGTTATCACTCCGCTATCAGCGGGGGGCGTTATCACTCCGCTATCAGCGGGGGGCGTTATCACTCCGCTATCAGCGGGGGGCGTTATCACTCCGCTATCAGCGGGGGGCGTTATCACTCCGCTGTCAGCGGGGGGCGTTATCACTCCGCTATCAGCGGAGGGCGTTATCACTCCGCTATCAGCGGGGGGCGTTATCACTCCGCTATCAGCGGGGGGCGTTATCACTCCGCTGTCAGCGGGGGGCACCATCACTCCGCTATCAGCGGGGGGCGTTATCACTCCGCTGTCAGCGGGGGGCGTTATCACTCCGCTATCAGCGAGGGGCGTTATCACTCCGCTATCAGCGGGGGGCGTTATCACTCCGCTGTCAGCGGGGGGCACAATCACTCCGCTATCAGCGGGGGGCGTTTTCACTCCGCTATCAGCGGGGGGCGTTATCACTCCGCTATCAGCGGGGGGCGTTTTCACTCCGCTATCAGCGGGGGGCGTTATCACTCCGCTATCAGTGGGGGGCGTCATCACTCCGCTATCAGCGGGGGCGTTATCACTCCGCTATAAGTGGGGGGCGTTATCACTCCGCTATCAACGGGGGTCGTTATCACTCCGCTATCAGTGGGGGGCGTTATCACTCCGCTATCAGCGGGGGCGTTATCACTCCGCTATAAGTGGGGGGCGTTATCACTCCGCTATCAACGGGGGGCGTTATCACTCCGCTATCAACGGGGGGCGTTAACACTCCGCTATCAGCGAGGGGCGTTATCACTCCGCTATCAGCGAGGGGCGTTATCACTCCGCTATCAGCGGGGGGCGTTATCACGCCGCTATCAGCGGGGGGCGTTATCACTCCGCTATCAGCGGGGGGCGTTATCACTCCGCTATCAGCGAGGGGCGTTATCACTCCGCTATCAGCGGGGGGCGTTATCACTCCGCTATCAGCGGGGGGCGTTATCACTCCGCTATCAGCGGGGGGCACCATCACTCCGCTATCAGCGGGGGGCGTTATCACTCCGCTATCAGCGAGGGGCGTTATCACTCCGCTATCAGCGGGGGGCGTTATCACTCCTGTTTGCCCCCCCCCCCTCCTGGTTGCCCCCACTGCTGGTTGGCACCACCCCTGGTTGCCCCCACCGCTGGTTGGCCCCACCGCTGGTTGGCACCACCCCTGGTTGCCCCCACCGCTGGTTGGCCCCACCGCTGGTTGGCACCACCCCTGTTTGGCCCCAACCTTGGTTGCCCTCTCTCCTGGTTGCCCCCCCTCCCTGGTTCCCTTCCCCCCCTGGTTGCCCCCACCGCTGGTTGGCACCACCCCTGGTTGCCCCCCCCTGGTTGCCCCCCCCTGGTTGCCCCTACCGCTGGTTGACCCCACCCCTGGTTGCCCCCCCCCCTGGTTGCCCCCACCGCTGGTTGGCTCCACCCCTGGTAGTCCCCCTCCCTGGTTGCCCCAACCGCTGGTTGGCCCCACCGCTGGTTGCCCGTCCCCCTAGTTGCCCCACCCCCACCGCTGCTTCCCCCCCCCCCACTTGGTTGGCCCCACCGCTGGTTGCCCCTCCCCCTCACCGCTGGTTACCCCCCCACCCCACTTGGTTGGATCCACCCCTCCGTGTTATGGACGATTAAGCTCTTATCTGATAATAAAACTAATCTATCGCCTGACAGACAAAACTAATCAATCAATCAGTTTATCCTGATTAATCAAGATTAATAGTCAACGAAAGAAACGTTTTATAGCCTCAAACGTCCCTTTGTAGATCTAAACATCGTAACTGTCTGGAAAGTCTGTACCGTGGATGTCGACGTGACACATGTTATTGTATCGTTACGTTACAACCTGTGACAACCTGTTACGTTACAACCCGTGACTCGTACGTTATTTCTGAATCACGGGAACCAGGAACTGCGTCTAAACAACGGAAACAAGTCAGGTCAATTATTTTAATCCACTTGAAGTAATTGCTGACGGAGGAAAGCCAGCCCTAGACAGCGCTCCATTGTGCTTACTCGACGTACGTCGACATAAAGCCATGCCTGTGTTTACTGATCCTTACTGAACTGATCAGCTGTTGCTCGCCTTGGTCAGTGGTGCTCAGAGGGCAGCAGTCGACCACAGCGCTGTTAATACCCCGAACACGTCCCCCGGACACGCCAGTTTTCCTGATATGAAACAATTTATGTTTTGTATAAAAGCTTTCAAAGTATCAAGTCAGCTGCTGGCGCCATAACAACTTGACAATTGCTTGGCGTGCCATAGTGCAGGGGCTGGAGCAGGTGCGCTCCCACGGGGCGAGGTAGGGTGGTCTGTCTGCCCGCCCGCCCGCCTGTCTGTGGCCGCTGTGGCGAGAGGGGTCTGCCCGCCCGCCCGCCTGTCTGTGGCCGCTGTGGCGAGAGGGGTATGCCCGCCCGCCCGCCTGTCTGTGGCCGCTGTGGCGAGAGGGGTATGCCCGCCCGCCCGCCTGTCTGTGGCCGCTGTGGCGAAAGGGGTATGCCCGCCCGCCCGCCTGTCTGTGGCCGCTGTGGCGAGAGGGGTATGCCCGCCCGCCCGCCTGTCTGTGGCCGCTGTGGCGAGAGGGGTATGCCCGCCCGCCCGCCTGTCTGTGGCCGCTGTGGCGAGAGGGGTATGCCCGCCCGTCCGCCCGTCTGTGGCCGCTGTGGCGAGAGGGGTATGCCCGCCCGCCCGCCTGTCTGTGGCCGCTGTGGCGAGAGGGGTATGCCCGCCCGCCCGCCTGTCTGTGGCCGCTGTGGCGAGAGGGGTATGCCCGCCCGCCCGCCTGTCTGTGGCCGCTGTGGCGAGAGGGGTATGCCCGCCCGCCCGCCTGTCTGTGGCCGCTGTGGCGAGAGGGGTATGCCCGCCCGCCCGCCTGTCTGTGGCCGCTGTGGCGAGAGGGGTATGCCCGCCCGCCCGCCTGTCTGTGGCCGCTGTGGCGAGAGGGGTATGCCCGCCCGCCCGCCTGTCTGTGGCCGCTGTGGCGAGAGGGGTATGCCCGCCCGCCCGCCTGTCTGTGGCCGCTGTGGCGAGAGGGGTATGCCCGCCCGTCCGCCTGTCTGTGGCCGCTGTGGCGAGAGGGGTATGCCCGCCCGTCCGCCTGTCTGTGGCCGCTGTGGCGAGAGGGGTATGCCCGCCCGCCCGCCTGTCTGTGGCCGCTGTGGCGAGAGGGGTATGCCCGCCCGTCCGCCTGTCTGTGGCCGCTGTGGCGAGAGGGGTATGCCCGCCCGCCCGCCTGTCTGTGGCCGCTGTGGCGAGAGGGGTATGCCCGCCCGCCCGCCTGTCTGTGGCCGCTGTGGCGAGAGGGGTATGCCCGCCCGCCCGCCTGTCTGTGGCCGCTGTGGCGAGAGGGGTATGCCCGCCCGCCCGCCTGTCTGTGGCCGCTGTGGCGAGAGGGGTATGCCCGCCCGTCCGCCTGTCTGTGGCCGCTGTGGCGAGAGGGGTATGCCCGCCCGCCCGCCTGTCTGTGGCCGCTGTGGCGAGAGGGGTATGCCCGCCCGCCCGCCTGTCTGTGGCCGCTGTGGCGAGAGGGGTATGCCCGCCCGCCCGCCTGTCTGTGGCCGCTGTGGCGAGAGGGGTATGCCCGCCCGCCCGCCTGTCTGTGGCCGCTGTGGCGAGAGGGGTATGCCCGCCCGCCCGCCTGTCTGTGGCCGCTGTGGCGAGAGGGGTATGCCCGCCCGTCCGCCTGTCTGTGGCCGCTGTGGCGAGAGGGGTATGCCCGCCCGTCCGCCTGTCTGTGGCCGCTGTGGCGAGAGGGGTATGCCCGCCCGCCCGCCTGTCTGTGGCCGCTGTGGCGAGAGGGGTATGCCCGCCCGCCCGCCTGTCTGTGGCCGCTGTGGCGAGAGGGGTATGCCCGCCCGCCCGCCTGTCTGTGGCCGCTGTGGCGAGAGGGGTATGCCCGCCCGCCCGCCTGTCTGTGGCCGCTGTGGCGAGAGGGGTATGCCCGCCCGCCCGCCTGTCTGTGGCCGCTGTGGCGAGAGGGGTATGCCCGCCCGCCCGCCTGTCTGTGGCCGCTGTGGCGAGAGGGGTATGCCCGCCCGCCCGCCTGTCTGTGGCCGCTGTGGCGAGAGGGGTATGCCCGCCCGCCCGCCTGTCTGTAGCCGCTGTGGCGAGAGGGGTATGCCCGCCCGCCCGCCTGTCTGTGGCCGCTGTGGCGAGAGGGGTATGCCCGCCCGCCCGCCTGTCTGTGGCCGCTGTGGCGAGAGGGGTATGCCCGCCCGCCCGCCTGTCTGTGGCCGCTGTGGCGAGAGGGGTATGCCCGCCCGCCCGCCTGTCTGTGGCCGCTGTGGCGAGAGGGGTATGCCCGCCCGCCCGCCTGTCTGTAGCCGCTGTGGCGAGAGGGGTATGCCCGCCCGCCCGCCTGTCTGTGGCCGCTGTGGCGAGAGGGGTATGCCCGCCCGCCCGCCTGTCTGTAGCCGCTGTGGCGAGAGGGGTATGCCCGCCCGCCCGCCTGTCTGTGGCCGCTGTGGCGAGAGGGGTATGCCCGCCCGCCCGCCTGTCTGTAGCCGCTGTGGCGAGAGGGGTATGCCCGCCCGCCCGCCTGTCTGTGGCCGCTGTGGCGAGAGGGGTATGCCCGCCCGCCCGCCTGTCTGTAGCCGCTGTGGCGAGAGGGGTATGCCCGCCCGCCCGCCTGTCTGTGGCCGCTGTGGCGAGAGGGGTATGCCCGCCCGCCCGCCTGTCTGTGGCCGCTGTGGCGAGAGGGGTATGCCCGCCCGCCCGCCTGTCTGTGGCCGCTGTGGCGAGAGGGGTATGCCCGCCCGCCCGCCTGTCTGTGGCCGCTGTGGCGAGAGGGGTATGCCCGCCCGCCCGCCTGTGTGTGGCCGCTGTGGCGAGAGGGGTATGCCCGCCCGCCCGCCTGTGTGTGGCCGCTGTGGCGAGAGGGGTATGCCCGCCCGCCCGCCTGTCTGTGGCCGCTGTGGCGAGAGGGGTATGCCCGCCCGCCCGCCTGTCTGTGGCCGCTGTGGCGAGAGGGGTATGCCCGCCCGCCCGCCTGTCTGTGGCCGCTGTGGCGAGAGGGGTATGCCCGCCCGCCCGCCTGTCTGTGGCCGCTGTGGCGAGAGGGGTATGCCCGCCCGCCCGCCTGTCTGTAGCCGCTGTGGCGAGAGGGGTATGCCCGCCCGCCCGCCTGTCTGTGGCCGCTGTGGCGAGAGGGGTATGCCCGCCCGCCCGCCTGTCTGTAGCCGCTGTGGCGAGAGGGGTATGCCCGCCCGCCCGCCTGTCTGTGGCCGCTGTGGCGAGAGGGGTATGCCCGCCCGCCCGCCTGTCTGTAGCCGCTGTGGCGAGAGGGGTATGCCCGCCCGCCCGCCTGTCTGTGGCCGCTGTGGCGAGAGGGGTATGCCCGCCCGCCCGCCTGTCTGTAGCCGCTGTGGCGAGAGGGGTATGCCCGCCCGCCCGCCTGTCTGTGGCCGCTGTGGCGAGAGGGGTATGCCCGCCCGCCCGCCTGTCTGTGGCCGCTGTGGCGAGAGGGGTATGCCCGCCCGCCCGCCTGTCTGTGGCCGCTGTGGCGAGAGGGGTATGCCCGCCCGCCCGCCTGTCTGTGGCCGCTGTGGCGAGAGGGGTATGCCCGCCCGCCCGCCTGTCTGTGGCCGCTGTGGCGAGAGGGGTATGCCCGCCCGCCCGCCTGTGTGTGGCCGCTGTGGCGAGAGGGGTATGCCCGCCCGCCCGCCTGTGTGTGGCCGCTGTGGCACGCCTATCGTAACAGAGTCCCGATATCTGGGCGCTGAGTTATGGATCAGATTGCAACACCTGGCCGCACGTGCCTTTGTCTCGCGAGACCTGGAGCCCCGAGAGCCCACGAGAGCCCTGAGGATCACGAAGAGAATCGGTGGCAGGTTTCTTTGGGGTTTTTTTTGCAAAACGAAAGGTATTAGTCAAATTTAAACAAGGTGGGTGTGGATCACGAAAAGGCTGGCTTTACAGCATTCCTTGAAATTAGCGAGCGACAAAATCCCGGGCAGCTTCAGAACTGAAGAGAAACTCAAAATGAACATGAAACAAAACCCATGACAGCTTTAGAACAGTGTCCGTGAGAGGGGTGTAAGTCCCGGCTGTATGACTCAAGCAGTGTCTGTGAGAGGGTGTAAGTCCCGGCTGTATGCCCCATGCAGTGTCTGTGAGAGGGGTGTAAGTCCCGGCTGTATGCCCCATGCAGTGTCTGTGAGAGGGGTGTAAGTCCCGGCTGTATGCCCCATGCAGTGTCTGTGAGAGGGCTGTAAGTCCCGGCTGTATGCCCCATGCAGTGTCTGTGAGAGGGCTGTAAGTCCCGGCGGTATGCCCCATGCAGTGTCTGTGAGAGGGGTGTAAGTCCTGGCTGTATGTCCCATGTAGCGTCTGTGAGAGGGGTGTAAGTCCCGGCTGTATGCCCCATGCAGTGTCTGTGAGAGGGCTGTCAGTCCCGGCGGTATGCCCCATGCAGTGTCTGTGAGAGGGGTGTAAGTCCTGGCTGTATGTCCCATGTAGCGTCTGTGAGAGGGGTGTAAGTCCCGGCTGTATGTCCCATGCAGTGTCTGTGAGAGGGGCGTAAGTCCCGGCTGTATGCCCCATGCAGTGTCTGTGAGAGGGGTGTAAGTCCCGGCTGTATGCCCCATGCAGTGTCTGGGAGAGGGGTGTAAGTCCCGGCTGTATGTCCCATGCAGTGTCTGTGAGAGGGGTGTAAGTCCCGGCTGTATGCCCCATGCAGTGTCTGTGAGAGGGGTGTAAGTCCCGGCTGTATGCCCCATGCAGTGTCTGTGAGAGGGGTGTAAGTCCCAGCTGTATGTCCCATGCAGTGTCTGTGAGAGGGGTGTAAGTCCTGGCTGTATGCCCCATGCAGTGTCTGTGAGAGGGGTGTAAGTCCCGGCGGTATGCCCCATGCAGTGTCTGTGAGAGGGGTGTAGGTCCTGGCTGTATGTCCCATTCAGTGTCTGTGAGAGGGGTGTAAGTCCCGGCGGTATGCCCCATGCAGTGCCTGTGAGAGGGGTGTAAGTCCCGGCTGTATGTCCCATGCAGTGTCTGTGAGAGGGGTGTAAGTCCCGGCTGTATGCCCCATGCAGTGTCTGTGAGAGGGGTGTAAGTCCCGGCGGTATGCCCCATGCAGTGTCTGTGAGATGGGTGTAAGTCCTGGCTGTATGCCCCATGCAGTGTCTGTGAGAGGGGTGTAAGTCCCGGCTGTATGCCCCATGCAGTGTCTGTGAGAGGGGTGTAACTCCCGGCTGTATGTCCCATGCAGTGTCTGTGAGAGGGGTGTAAGTCCCGGCTGTATGTCCCATGCAGTGTCTGTGAGAGGGGTGTAAGTCCCGGCTGTATGCCCCATGCAGTGTCTGTGAGAGGGGTGTAAGTCCTGGCTGTATGCCCCATGCAGTGTCTGTGAGAGGGGTGTAAGTCCCGGCGGTATGCCCCATGCAGTGTCTGTGAGAGGGGTGTAAGTCCCGGCTGTATGTCCCATGCAGTGTCTGTGAGAGGGGCGTAAGTCCCAGCTGTATGCCCCATGCAGTGTCTGTGAGAGGGGTGTAAGTCCCGGCTGTATGTCCCATGCAGTGTCTGTGAGAGGGGCGTAAGTCCCAGCTGTATGCCCCATGCAGTGTCTGTGAGAGGGGTGTAAGTCCCGGCTGTATGTCCCATGCAGTGTCTGTCAGAGGGGTGTAAGTCCCAGCTGTATGCCCCATGCAGTGTCTGTGAGATGGGTGTAAGTCCCGGCTGTATGCCCCATGCAGTGTCTGTGATAGGGGTGTAAGTCCCGGCTGTATGCCCCATGCAGTGTCTGTGAGAGGGGTGTAAGTCCCGGCTGTATGTCCCATGCAGTGTCTGTGAGAGGGGCGTAAGTCCCAGCTGTATGCCCCATGCAGTGTCTGTGAGAGGGGTGTAAGTCCCGGCTGTATGTCCCATGCAGTGTCTGTGAGAGGGGCGTAAGTCCCAGCTGTATGCCCCATGCAGTGTCTGGGAGAGGGGTGTAAGTCCCGGCTGTATGTCCCATGCAGTGTCTGTGAGAGGGGTGTAAGTCCCAGCTGTATGCCCCATGCAGTGTCTGTGAGATGGGTGTAAGTCCCGGCTGTATGCCCCATGCAGTGTCTGTGATAGGGGTGTAAGTCCCGGCTGTATGCCCCATGCAGTGTCTGTGAGAGGGGTGTAAGTCCCGGCTGTATGCCCCGTGCAGTGTCTGTGAGAGGGGTGTAAGTCCCGGCTGTATGTCCCATGCAGTGTCTGTGAGAGGGGTGTAAGTCCCGGCTGTATGCCCCATGCAGTGTCTGTGAGAGGGGTGTAAGTCCCGGCTGTATGTCCCATGCAGTGTCTGTGAGAGGGGTGTAAGTCCCAGCTGTATGCCCCATGCAGTGTCTGTGAGAGGGGTGTAAGTCCCGGCTGTATGTCCCATGCAGTGTCTGTGAGAGGGGTGTAAGTTCCAGCTGTATGCCCCATGCAGTGTCTGTGAGAGGGGCGTAAGTCCCAGCTGTATGCCCCATGCAGTATCTGTGAGAGGGGTGTAAGTCCCGGCTGTATGTCCCATGCAGTGTCTGTGAGGGGGGTGTAAGTCCCGGCTGTGTGCCCCATGCAGTGTCTGTGAGAGGGGTGTAAGTCCCGGCTGTATGTCCCATGCAGTGTCTGTGAGAGGGGTGTAAGTCCCGGCTGTATGTCCCATGCAGTGTCTGTGAGAGGGGTGTAAGTCCCGGCTGTATGTCCCATGCAGTGTCTGTGAGGGGGGTGTAAGTCCCGGCTGTATGCCCCATGCAGTGTCTGTGAGAGGGGTGTAAGTCCCGGCTGTATGCCCCATGCAGTGTCTGTGAGAGGGGTGTAAGTCCCGGCTGTATGCCCCATGCAGTGTCTGTGAGAGGGGTGTAAGTCCCGGCTGTATGTCCCATGCAGTGTCTGTGATAGGGCTATAAGTCCCGGTTGTATGTCCCATGCAGTGTCTGTGAGAGGGATGTAAGTCCCGGCTGTATGTCCCATGCAGTGTCTGTGAGAGGGGTGTAAGTCCCGGTTGTATGTCCCATGCAGTGTCTGTGAGAGGGGTGTAAGTCCCGGCTGTGTGTCCCATGCAGTGTCTGTGAGAGGGGTGTAAGTCCCGGCTGTATGCCCCATGCAGTGTCTGTGAGAGGGGTGTAAGTCCCGGCTGTAAGTCCCATGCAGTGTCTGTGAGAGGGGTGTAAGTCCCGGCTGTATGCCCCATGCAGTGTCTGTGAGAGGGGTTTAAGTCCCGGCTGTATGCCCCATGCAGTGTCTGTGAGAGGGGTGTAAGTCCCGGCTGTTTGCCCCATGCAGTGTCTGTGAGAGGGGTGTAAGTCCCGGCTGTATGTCCCATGCAGTGTCTGTGAGAGGGGTGTAAGTCCCGGTTGTATGTCCCATGCAGTGTCTGTGAGAGGGGTGTAAGTCCCGGCTGTATGTCCCATGCAGTGTCTGTGAGAGGGGTGTAAGTCCCAGCTGTATGCCCCATGCAGTGTCTGTGAGAGGGGTGTAAGTCCCGGCTGTATGCCCCATGCAGTGTCTGTGAGAGGGGTGTAAGTCCCGGCTGTATGCCCCATGCAGTGTCTGTGAGAGGGGTGTAAGTCCCGGCTGTATGTCCCATGCAGTGTCTGTGAGAGGGGTGTAAGTCCCGGCTGTATGTCCCATGCAGTGTCTGTGAGAGGGGTGTAAGTCCCGGCTGTATGCCCCATGCAGTGTCTGTGAGAGGGGTGTAAGTCCCGGCTGTATGTCCCATGCAGTGTCTGTGAGAGGGATGTAAGTCCCGGCTGTATGCCCCATGCAGTGTCTGTGAGAGGGGTGTAAGTCCCGGCTGTATGCCCCATGCAGTGTCTGTGAGAGGGCTGTAAGTCCCGGCTGTATGCCCCATGCAGTGTCTGTGAGAGGGGTGTAAGTCCCGGCTGTATGCCCTATGCAGTGTCTGTGAGAGGGGTGTAAGTCCCGGCTGTATGTCCCATGCAGTGTCTGTGAGAGGGGTGTAAGTCCCGGCTGTATGTCCCATGCAGTGTCTGTGAGAGGGGTGTAAGTCCCAGCTGTATGCCCTATGCAGTGTCTGTGAGAGGGGTGTAAGTCCTGGCTGTATGCTCCATGCAGTGTCTGTGAGAGGGGTGTAAGTCCTGGCTGTATGCCCTATGCAGTGTCTGTGAGAGGGGTGTAAGTCCCGACTGTATGCCCCATGCAGTGTCTGTGAGAGGGGTGTAAGTCCCGGCTGTATACCCCATGCAGTGTCTGTGAGAGGGGTGTAAGTCCCGGCTGTATGTCCCATGCAGTGTCTGTGAGAGGGCTGTAAGTCCCGGCTGTATGCCCCATGCAGTGTCTGTGAGAGGGGTGTAAGTCCCGGCTGTATGCCCCATGCAGTGTCTGTGAGAGGGGTGTAAGTCCCGGCTGTATGCCCCATGCAGTGTCTGTGAGAGGGGTGTAAGTCCCGGCTGTATGTCCCATGCAGTGTCTGTGAGAGGGGCGTAAGTCCCGGCTGTATGCCCCATGCAGTGTCTGTGAGAGGGGTGTAAGTCCCGGCTGTATGCCCCATGCAGTGTCTGTGAGAGGGGTGTAAGTCCCAGCTGTATGTCCCATGCAGTGTCTGTGAGAGGGGTGTAAGTCCCGGCTGTATGTCCCATGCAGTGTCTGTGAGAGGGGTGTAAGTCCCGGCTGTATGTCCCATGCAGTGTCTGTGAGAGGGGTGTAAGTCCCGGCTGTATGCCCCATGCAGTGTCTGTGAGAGGGGTGTAAGTCCCGGCTGTATGCCTCATGCAGTGTCTGTGAGAGGGGTGTAAGTCCCGGCGGTATGCCCCATGCAGTGTCTGTGAGAGGGGTGTAAGTCCCGGCTGTATGTCCCATGCAGTGTCTGTGAGAGGGGTGTAAGTCCCGGCTGTATACCCCATGCAGTGTCTGTGAGAGGGGTGTAAGTCCCGGCTGTATGCCCCATGCAGTGTCTGGGAGAGGGGTGTAAGTCCCGGCTGTATGCCCCATGCAGTGTCTGTGAGAGGGGTGTAAGTCCCGGCTGTATGCCCCATGCAGTGTCTGGGAGAGGGGTGTAAGTCCCGGCTGTATGCCCCATGCAGTGTCTGTGAGAGGGGTGTAAGTCCCGGCTGTATGCCCCATGCAGTGTCTGGGAGAGGGGTGTAAGTCCCGGCTGTATGTCCCATGCAGTGTCTGTGAGAGGGGTGTAAGTCCCGGCTGTATGCCCCATGCAGTGTCTGTGAGGGGGGTGTAAGTCCCGGCTGTATGCCCCATGCAGTGTCTGTGAGAGGGGTGTAAGTCCCGGCTGTATGCCCCATGCAGTGTCTGGGAGAGGGGTGTAAGTCCCGGCTGTATGTCCCATGCAGTGTCTGTGAGAGGGGTGTAAGTCCCGGCTGTATGTCCCATGCAGTGTCTGTGAGGGGGGTGTAAGTCCCGGCTGTATGCCCCATGCAGTGTCTGTGAGAGGGGTGTAAGTCCCGGCTGTATGTCCCATGCAGTGTCTGTGAGAGGGGTGTAAGTCCCGGCTGTATGCCCCATGCAGTGTCTGTGAGAGGGGTGTAAGTCCCGGCTGTATGTCCCATGCAGTGTCTGTGAGAGGGGTGTAAGTCCCGGCTGTATGCCCCATGCAGTGTCTGTGAGAGGGGTGTAAGTCCCGGCTGTATGTCCCATGCAGTGTCTGTGAGGGGGGTGTAAGTCCCGGCTGTATGCCCCATGCAGTGTCTGTGAGGGGGGTGTAAGTCCCGGCTGTATGTCCCATGCAGTGTCTGTGAGGGGGGTGTAAGTCCCGGCTGTATGCCCCATGCAGTGTCTGTGAGAGGGGTGTAAGTCCCGGCTGTATGTCCCATGCAGTGTCTGTGAGAGGGGTGTAAGTCCCGGCTGTATGCCCCATGCAGTGTCTGTGAGAGGGGTGTAAGTCCCGGCTGTATGTCCCATGCAGTGTCTGTGAGAGGGGCGTAAGTCCCAGCTGTATGCCCCATGCAGTGTCTGTGAGAGGGGTGTAAGTCCCGGCTTTATGTCCCATGCAGTGTCTGCGAGAGGGGTGTAAGTCCCGGCTGTATACCCCATGCAGTGTCTGTGAGAGGGGTGTAAGTCCCGGCTGTATGCCCCATGCAGTGTCTGTGAGAGGGGTGTAAGTCCCGGCTGTATGCCCCATGCAGTGTCTGTGAGAGGGGTGTAAGTCCCGGCTGTATGTCCCATGCAGTGACTGTGAGAGGGGTGTAAGTCCCGGCTGTATGCCCCATGCAGTGTCTGTGAGAGGGGTTTAAGTCCCGGCTGTATGCCCCATGCAGTGTCTGTGAGAGGGGTGTAAGTCCCGGCTGTATGCCCCATGCAGTGTCTGTGAGAGGGGTGTAAGTCCCGGCTGTATGTCCCATGCAGTGTCTGTGAGAGGGGTGTAAGTCCCGGTTGTATGTCCCATGCAGTGTCTGTGAGAGGGGTGTAAGTCCCGGCTGTATGTCCCATGCAGTGTCTGTGAGAGGGGTGTAAGTCCCAGCTGTATGCCCCATGCAGTGTCTGTGAGAGGGGTGTAAGTCCCGGCTGTATGCCCCATGCAGTGTCTGTGAGAGGGGTGTAAGTCCCGGCTGTATGCCCCATGCAGTGTCTGTGAGAGGGGTGTAAGTCCCGGCTGTATGTCCCATGCAGTGTCTGTGAGAGGGGTGTAAGTCCCGGCTGTATGTCCCATGCAGTGTCTGTGAGAGGGGTGTAAGTCCCGGCTGTATGCCCCATGCAGTGTCTGTGAGAGGGGTGTAAGTCCCGGCTGTATGTCCCATGCAGTGTCTGTGAGAGGGGTGTAAGTCCCGGCTGTATGCCCCATGCAGTGTCTGTGAGAGGGGTGTAAGTCCCGGCTGTATGTCCCATGCAGTGTCTGTGAGAGGGGTGTAAGTCCCAGCTGTATGCCCCATGCAGTGTCTGTGAGAGGGGTGTAAGTCCCGGCTGTATGTCCCATGCAGTGTCTGTGAGAGGGGTGTAAGTTCCAGCTGTATGCCCCATGCAGTGTCTGTGAGAGGGGCGTAAGTCCCAGCTGTATGCCCCATGCAGTATCTGTGAGAGGGGTTTAAGTCCCGGCTGTATGTCCCATGCAGTGTCTGTGAGGGGGGTGTAAGTCCCGGCTGTGTGCCCCATGCAGTGTCTGTGAGAGGGGTGTAAGTCCCGGCTGTATGTCCCATGCAGTGTCTGTGAGAGGGGTGTAAGTCCCGGCTGTATGTCCCATGCAGTGTCTGTGAGAGGGGTGTAAGTCCCGGCTGTATGTCCCATGCAGTGTCTGTGAGGGGGGTGTAAGTCCCGGCTGTATGCCCCATGCAGTGTCTGTGAGAGGGGTGTAAGTCCCGGCTGTATGCCCCATGCAGTGTCTGTGAGAGGGGTGTAAGTCCCGGCTGTATGCCCCATGCAGTGTCTGTGAGAGGGGTGTATGTCCCGGCTGTATGTCCCATGCAGTGTCTGTGATAGGGCTATAAGTCCCGGTTGTATGTCCCATGCAGTGTCTGTGAGAGGGATGTAAGTCCCGGCTGTATGTCCCATGCAGTGTCTGTGAGAGGGGTGTAAGTCCCGGCTGTATGTCCCATGCAGTGTCTGTGAGAGGGGTGTAAGTCCCAGCTGTATGCCCCATGCAGTGTCTGTGAGATGGGTGTAAGTCCCGGCTGTATGTCCCATGCAGTGTCTGTGGGAGGGGTGTAAGTCCCGGCTGTATGTCCCATGCAGTGTCTGTGAGAGGGGTGTAAGTCCCGGCTGTATGCCCCATGCAGTGTCTGTGAGAGGGGTGTAAGTCCCAGCTGTATGTCCCATGCAGTGTCTGTGAGAGGGGTGTAAGTCCCGGCTGTATGCCCCATGCAGTGTCTGTGAGAGGGGTGTAAGTCCCAGCTGTATGTCCCATGCAGTGTCTGTGAGAGGGGTGTAAGTCCCGGCTGTATGTCCCATGCAGTGTCTGTGAGAGGGGTGTAAGTCCCGGCTGTATGCCCCATGCAGTGTCTGTGAGAGGGGTGTAAGTCCCAGCTGTATGTCCCATGCAGTGTCTGTGAGAGGGGTGTAAGTCCCGGCTGTATGCCCCATGCAGTGTCTGTGAGAGGGGTGTAAGTCCCAGCTGTATGTCCCATGCAGTGTCTGTGAGAGGGGTGTAAGTCCCGGCTGTATGTCCCATGCAGTGTCTGGGAGAGGGGTGTAAGTCCCGGCTGTATGCCCCATGCAGTGTCTGTGAGAGGGGTGTAAGTCCCAGCTGTATGTCCCATGCAGTGTCTGTGATAGGGGTGTAAGTCCCGGCTGTATGCCCCATGCAGTGTCTGTGAGAGGGGTGTAAGTCCCAGCTGTATGCCCCATGCAGTGTCTGTGAGAGGGGTGTAAGTCCCAGCTGTATGCCCCATGCAGTGTCTGTGAGAGGGGTGTAAGTCCCAGCTGTATGCCCCATGCAGTGTCTGGGAGAGGGGTGTAAGTCCCGGCTGTATGTCCCATGCAGTGTCTGGGAGAGGGGTGTAAGTCCCGGCTGTATGCCCCATGCAGTGTCTGTGAGAGGGGTGTAAGTCCCAGCTGTATGCCCCATGCAGTGTCTGGGAGAGGGGTGTAAGTCCCGGCTGTATGTCCCATGCAGTGTCTGGGAGAGGGGTGTAAGTCCCGGCTGTATGCCCCATGCAGTGTCTGTGAGAGGGGTGTAAGTCCCAGCTGTATGCCCCATGCAGTGTCTGTGAGAGGGGTGTAAGTCCCAGCTGTATGCCCCATGCAGTGTCTGGGAGAGGGGTGTAAGTCCCGGCTGTATGCCCCATGCAGTGTCTGTGAGAGGGGTGTAAGTCCCGGCTGTATGCCCCATGTAGTGTCTGTGAGAGGGGTGTAAGTCCCAGCTGTATGTCCCATGCAGTGTCTGTGAGAGGGTTGTAAGTCCCGGCTGTATGTCCCATGCAGTGTCTGTGAGAGGGGTGTAAGTCCCGGCTGTATGTCCCATGCAGTGTCTGTGAGAGGGTTGTAAGTCCCGGCTGTATGCCCCATGCAGTGTCTGTGAGAGGGGTGTAAGTCCCGGCTGTATGCCCCATGTAGTGTCTGTGAGAGGGGTGTAAGTCCCAGTTGTATGTCCCATGCAGTGTCTGTGAGAGGGTTGTAAGTCCCGGCTGTATGTCCCATGCAGTGTCTGTGAGAGGGGTGTAAGTCCCAGCTGTATGTCCCATGCAGTGTCTGTGAGAGGGTTGTAAGTCCCGGCTGTATGTCCCATGCAGTGTCTGTGAGAGGGGTGTAAGTCCCGGCTGTATGCCCCATGCAGTGCTGCCGCCAGGCGGTCCGCCCAGTAATCTGGCTGCATTGTCTGCCCCTCAATCAGTCTTACATCAGCTTCCACCTAAGCCATCGCCAATGGCAGGATCGTGATAGCGCCAAGCAGGTACGGCGTCCCCCCTCCCCCACCTCCCCCGCCGGCAGCCAAAGAACCCCGCTCGGGTCAAGCAGGGCCAACTAACGATCAGCTCTTAAGCAAAACAGATTTATTGACGATTGCTTTGAAAGCCAATGTTCTGTATGTGGATCCTAAGCTGTCCTTGCAGCATACAGGATTTCATTGGCGAAAAATATCTGTATAAACAACTTTAACGTACGTAAATTATTGGAGTAATCGCTGAAAGTCACAGAACTAACGACATTGATTCTGCTGGTTACGATATTTATTCGACTGAGAACGTCAGTCAGTACATTGAACAACATTCACACAGCTTAGCGTGAAAGCATAACGGTGCCCCATTCACATGCAGTCATTGGATTCCAGGATGTAAAGGCCGTCCAGACATTGACCTAGGATGTAAAGGTCGTCCAGTCATTGAACTAGGATGTGGGGACCGTCCAGTCATTGAACTAGGATGTGAAGGCCGTCCAGACATGGACCTAGGATGTAAAGGCCGTCCAGACATTGATCTAGGATGTAAAGGCCGTCCAGTAATTGACCTAGGATGTGGGGGCCGTCCAGTCATTGACCTAGGATGTGAAGGCCGTCCAGACATTGACCTAGGATGGAAAGGCCGTCCAGTCATTGACCTAGGATGTGGGGGCCGTCCAGTCATTGACCTAGGATGTAAAGGTCGCCCAGACATTGACCTAGGATGTAAAGGCCGTCCAGTCATTGAACTAGGATGTGGGGGCCGTCCAGTCATTGAACTAGGATGTGAAGGCCGTCCAGACATTGACCTAGGATGTAAAGGCCGTCCAGACATTGACCTAGGATGTAAAGGCCGTCCAGTCATTGAACTAGGATGTGGGGGCCGTCCAGTCATTGAACTTGGATGTGAAGGCCGTCCAGACATTGAACTAGGATGTAAAGGCCGTCCAGACATTGATCTAGGATGTAAAGGCCGTCCAGTAATTGACCTAGGATGTGGGGGCCGTCCAGTCATTGACCTAGGATGTGAAGGCCGTCCAGACATTGACCTAGGATGGAAAGGCCGTCCAGTCATTGACCTAGGATGTGAAGGTCGTCCAGTCATTGACATAGGTTGTGAAGGCCGTCCAGTCATTGACCTAGGATGTGAAGGCCGTCCAGTCATTGACCTAGTATGTGAAGGCCGTCCAGACATTGAACTAAGATTTTGAAGGCCGTCCTGCCATTGACCTAGGATGTGAAGGCCGTCCAGTCATTGACCTAGGATGTGAAGGCCGACCAGTCATTGACCTAGGATGTGAAGGCCGTCCAGACATTGAACTAAGATTTTGAAGGCCGTCCAGTCATTGACCTAGGATGTGAAGGCCGTCCAGTAATTGACCTAGGATGTGAAGGCCGTCCAGACATTGACCTAGGACGTGAAGGTTGACTTGTACATCACACGACAGGGGCGGCAACGGGCATTAAACGAGCAAAAATAACTATAAACTGTTTGGCAATTAAGCTGACAAATACTTTTTATGTGACTATAGGCAAACATTTCATATAGCGGCTGGTAATGTACCATAACAATACGTTAAAATTCCTCAGTTGTCGCATGCGATGTGTGTCATATCTATGCAACAGGAAGTCAGAGAGAATACTTCAGGTATACCTGCTTTATATGACACTAGGTGTCGCCACCGTATGAGGCATACGAATCATAAGATTTTTCGAACTTATTATTTGCCGCCGATATCTGAAAGTCAAGGAGAATAGTTTAGGTAATTGGAGCTTGATTGGAGTAACTGTTGAAGTCGGCGCCGGATAACTGCTTCATGTGCCGCTAGATGTCGCCACCATATGAGACATACATAGGGCGCGTTTTGACCCGTGACTTCAGTTGTCTCTGTGGTCTAAAGACTGTAGGTATAGGAGCTCTATAAAACCGGCCAAAGGCGTCACTTCACGTCACTGGCCTTGAACACAACATGTCCGACACGCACTCGGCATTGCACACACAAACACAGCGCACACCGCAGTACTAGAGGCGGTCGCTAGGGGGCGTCACTGGTGGCGCCCTCTGATGACTTGTAGTGGCGGTACTCGGGCCGTAGCTCCCACATGTTCCGATGTGGAGCCCTCATGTTGTAAATACAAATGTCCTTCAGGATTTCTTTAAGGTAGGTCTGGAAATAAACAAAGAAAATCTTATTAAGGTATAATAGTTGTGTAAATATACCATGTACATGTATAACGATTCTACGGCAGATTCACATCGCACGATACACCTCCGTCAAACGGGGTACGGTACACCTCCGTCAAACGGCGTACGGTACACCTCCGTCAGACGGCGTACGGTACACCTCTGTCAGACGGGGTACGGTACACCTCTGTCAGACGGGGTAAGGTACACCTCCGTCAGAAGGGGTAAGGTACACCTCCGTCAGACGGGGTAAGGTACACCTCCGTCAGAAGGGGTAAGGTACACCTCTGTCAGACGGGGTAAGGTACACCTCCGTCAGACGGCGTACGGTATACCTCCGTCAAACGGGGTACGGTACACCTCCGTCAAACGGGGTACGGTACACCTCCGTCAGACGGCGTACGGTACACCTCTGTCAGACGGGGTACGGTACACCTCTGTCAGACGGGGTAAGGTACACCTCCGTCAGACGGGGTAAGGTACACCTCTGTCAGACGGGGTAAGGTACACCTCCGTCAGACGGGGTAAGGTACACCTCCGTCAGACGGGGTAAGGTACACCTCTGTCAGACGGCGTACGGTATACCTCCGTCAAACGGGGTACGGTACACCTCCGTCAGACGGCGTACGGTACACCTCCGTCAGACGGCGTACGGTACACCTCTGTCAGACGGGGTACGGTACACCTCTGTCAGACGGGGTAAGGTACACCTCCGTCAGACGGGGTAAGGTACACCTCTGTCAGACGGGGTAAGGTACACCTCCGTCAGACGGGGTAAGGTACACCTCCGTCAGACGGGGTAAGGTACACCTCTGTCAGACGGGGTAAGGTACACCTCCGTCAGACGGGGTAAGGTACACCTCTGTCAGACGGGGTAAGGTACACCTCCGTCAGACGGGGTAAGGTACACCTCCGTCAGACGGGGTAAGGTACACCTCCGTCAGACGGCGTACGGTATACCTCTGTCAGACGCCGTACGGTATACCTCCGTCAAACGGGGTACGGTACACCTTCGTCAGACAGGGTACGGTACACCTCCGTCAGACGGGGTATAGTACACCTCCGTCAGACGGGGTATAGTACACCTCCGTCAGACGGGGTAAGGTACACCTCCGTCAGACGGCGTACGGCATACCTCCGTCAGACGGCGTACGGTATACCTGCGTCAGACGGCGTACGGTATACCTCCGTCAGACAGGGTACGGTACACCTCCGTCAGACAGGCTATAGTACACCTCCGTCAGACGGCGTACGGTACACCTCCGTCAAACGGGGTACGGTACACCTCCGTCAGACGGGCATGGTACACATCCGTCAGACGGGGTATAGAACACTTCCGTCAGACGGCGTACGGTACACCTCCGTCAGACGGGGTACGGTACACCTCCGTCAGACGGGGTACGGTAACCTCCGTCAGACGGGGTACGGTACACCTCTGTCAGACGGGCATGGTACACATCCGTCCGACGGGGTATAGTACACCCCCGTCAGACGGGATACGGTACACCTACGTCAGACGGGGTATAGTACACCTCCGTCAGACGGGGTATGGTACACCTCCGTCAGACGGGGTACGGCACACCTCTGTCAGACGGGGTACGGTACACCTCCGCCAGACGGGCTACGGTACACTTCCGCCAGACGGGGTACGGTACACCTCCGTCAGAGAGCGTACGGTACACCCCTGTCAGACGGGGTATAGTACACCTCCGTCAGACGGGGTATAGTACACCTCTGTCAGACGGCGTACGGCATACCTCCGTCAGACAGCGTACGGTACACCTCTGTCAGACGGGGTATAGTACACCTCCGTCAGACAGAGTACGGTACACCTCCGTCAGACAGGGTATAGTACACCTCCGTCAGACGGGGTAAGGTACACCTCCGTCAGACGGCGTACGGCATACCTCCGTCAGACAGCGTACGGTACACCTCCGTCAAACGGGGTACGGTACACCTTCGTCAAACGGGGTACGGTACACCTCCGTCAGACAGGATATAGTACACCTCCGTCAGACGGGGTATAGTACACCTCCGTCAGACGGCGTACAGTACACCTCCGTCAAACGGGGTACGGTACACCTCCGTCAGACGGCGTACGGTACACCTCCGTCAGACAGGGTACGGTACACCTCCGTCAGACGGGGTACGGTACACCTCCGTCAGACAGGGTACGGTACACCTCCGTCAGACGGGGTACGGTACACCTCCGTCAGACAGGGTGTAGTACACCTCCGTCAGACGGGCATGGTACACCTCCGTCAGACGGGGTATAGTACACCTCCGTCAGACGGGGTATATTAAACCTCCGCCAGACAGGGTACGGCACACCTCTGTCAGATGGGGTACGGTACGCCTCCGTCAGACGGGGTACGGTACACCTCTGTCAGACGGGGTACGGTACACCTCCGTCAGACGGCGTAGGGTACACCTCCGTCAGACGGGGTATAGTACACCTCCGTCAGACGGGGTATAGTACACCTCCGCAAGACGGGGTAAGGTACACCTCCGTCAGACGGCGCACGGCATACCTCCGTCAGACAGCGTACGGTACACCTCCGTCAAACGGGGTACGGTACACCTCCGTCAGACAGGATATAGTACACCTCCGTCAGACGGGGTATAGTACACCTCCGTCAGACGGCGTACAGTACACCTCCGTCAAACGGGGTACGGTACACCTCCGTCAGACGGCGTACGGTACACCTCCGTCAGACAGGGTACGGTACACCTCCGTCAGACGGGGTACGGTACACCTCCGTCAGACAGGGTACGGTATACCTCCGTCAGACGGGGTACGGTACACCTCCGTCAGACAGGGTGAAGTACACCTCCGTCAGACGGGCATGGTACACCTCCGTCAGACGGGGTATAGTACACCTCCGTCAGACGGGGTATATTAAACCTCCGTCAGACAGGGTACGGCACACCTCTGTCAGACGGGGTACGGTACGCCTCCGTCAGACGGGGTACGGTACACCTCTGTCAGACAGGGTACGGTACACCTCCGTCAGACGGCGTAGGGTACACCTCCGTCAGACGGGGTATAGTACACCTCCGTCAGACGGGGTATAGTACACCTCCGCAAGACGGGGTACGGTACACCTCCGTCAGACGGGCTACGGTACACCTCCGTCAGACGGGCTACGGTACACTTCCGCCAGACGGGGTATGGTACACCTCTGTCAGACGGGGTACGGCACACCTCTGTCAGACGGGGTACGGCACACCTCTGTCAGACGGGGTACGGTACACCACGGTCAGACGGGCTACGGTACCCCTCCGTCAGACGGGGTACGGTACACCTCTGTCAGACGGGGTACTGTACGGTATACCTCCGTACACTTACCACGGGTTGCTGTGTCAGTGCCACCAGGTCCTTCACGTTGTAGTACTGGTGTTTCTCAAAGGCCGAGAACAGTCTGTTCTTCACAACGTCCTCGTCCATGCGAGATTTCTTCCCTTCCTCTTTCTTCTTTTCGGTGTAAGCTTTCTGATAACAAAACCAAACACAATATTTATTAATACCTCGTCAACCGCAGTATCATATAGATCTCACCACTGGTGTTACAATTGTACACCTTGCCACAGACGCCGAAGAAGAATCAAAGTGCAAGTTTTATTATAAATCTCTTATAGTCGTCCACAACAGTATGTATAGACGTCTTGGGGAGAGAGTCAATGCAAACATTACAGAGCAAGGCCCACCACAGCGCGCGGTGCTGTGAAACACCTTTCACAAGATCAGTCGTATGATTAAGACTGTTTCGGGAATTGTTTTCATTAGTTTTTAATGTTGTATAATAATGTTTCACTTAGAGTTGATAATCGCGACACTTGCACTAGCCTATTACTCCTTAGTTCGAAACGGTCGGGGCCGAATATTTCGCCCTCTAACAGGACATTAGGCTAGCATGGAGCGGGGTGACATAGTCGGCGCCGGCGTCTCGTACTTGCGGGCCCAGGGGCGGCATTCACAAGCCACTCACAGCTCATGCACGAACAGTGGATTTTTAGCCCTTTCTTAATTCAGAAATTCTTTAGCGAAGTAAGAAAGTGTTAAACTTATATTACATATGATTACTGAAAATTGAGTACCGCCACATCGAGCCGGTGAGGCAACGACTAAAACCCACTTGGCGTGCGTGAGCTACGTGTGGTTGACGGATGCGGCCCGGGTGAGAGCGTGTCATTACGCGCCCCTGTTGCTGATAGATCATAACGGCCTACCGCCAAGCGAGAGCTGAGGCCGATTGTAACTTGTTAGCAAAGTAAGCAAGGCATTGGCATCTTATTACTCCATCATCAACCTGCAGCAGCCCTTTATAAGCAGATAATAGCGGGTAGCTACAGAGTAGTCTGGCCAATAAAATTGCCAAACGCCTTCCAACTCCATTGATATAATGAATAAACAACCAGTGTGGATGCGGATGTCTCAAAGGTCGCTTCCCCCAGAGGGGAACGATCAGAAGGTTTAATGTTAAATGCATCCCATGAATGTATCTTATGGAATAATATGCACAGGGCGGGCCTGAGACACACGGCGCGGCCCGTTGCCATGGAGCTCACCTCGTTGTCATGGATGGCACGTGGTTTGTAGTTGACGACGGCTCTCTTGAGTTGGACGACTTCGCGACTTGGTTTGTTGCTCAACTCCAGGTGACTCCTGCAGTGGAGGACAGACAGTCAGGTCACTGAGTGCATCACCGGCACAGGACGCCATGCACGGACTACTTGATGTGTATACAATAATTAGCAAGCTTGCTAAACGTAATCCCACGAAATATATGACATCTTATGTTAAACATCCACAGCGTTGACATAAATTCATTGTCACACACGACACGTGTGGACAGCAAACAATAGCACATTGATTGAAGATACTAGCAGCAGCCCTGTCGTGAGGCCGTTACTCCTACAGTACGGATCCCGTGTGACTGACCGCTTGAGCCTCATGTAGTTGGCGTCGCCTATCGGTCTGCACTCGGCCCGCTGGATCACACGGCCCTCCACGGTCAACTTCTCTGTAACACAGACACCAGCCCTCCATCAAGGGCACGCCAAGGACATGCGACATGATAGTACAGGAAATACACTGGTGTTTTCGGCCGTTTATGTGCACACAAGGGATAAACTGAGCCAATCAGCCTCCCGAGACGACAAACGATGAAGGACTGAAACATGCCCAAGATTAGGCGCCCAGGCCCAGATTCGAACCCAGGACCTATTTAAACAAAATCACAACCGGAAGTACGTCATGTAGACAGATACAGCACCAGAAATACGTGTCAATTGTATGTAATGCTGCGGCTTGTATTAACTCAGTCGAAGCTAACTAACTAAAACCTGATGTCCGTAAGAGTGAATTTGACAATACATATCGAGGCACTGGGCGGCACTCCTTACTAACGCCAACAATTAACACCGTACCTTCTGTCTCCCCGGACGCATCTGCAGAAACGAAAAACACAGGTAATTAATACAATCACTTGAGTGTACAGTACTTATATGGAATGTAACATTATGTAACAGATAGAAATTTAAATTACCTTTTCAGACAAAAGACTAAAACCTATAATACATAAGACAATATGTAAGAACGGAATGTCATTTCTAGGGCACATTACATACATGTACACTGTAACAATAAGGTGGAAGCATAGGTAGTTGAGTCATCAATATTTTCCTCTAACGTGGTATATTTCTTCCTTATACCGTAGTCTATGATGTTGGTCAAGTTGCGAGCAATAGAAAGGTAGAGTGATATTATACATAGATTAGCTACATGAAAGGTTAAGCATGAACAGACCTGTAGACAGTGATCGCGACAAGACCGACAAGTTTTGACTGGCTAGTCCCGTCAGGACAAATTTGTGGTCTTTGGGCACTGCCACAGTATCTGTAGGTTTCTTTACAGCCAAGTCATCACTCAGAGAGAAAATGACATCTGGTTTGCCACTAGGTCCTCTGTAAAGGAACAATGTCATCCCAATAAACCAGAAACGCCATAGATACAAGGATATATCAGGTACACATACATCCAACTACCCAACAGAAATGTCGGATTATAAGATATGACTGCTGTTAATGCTATTGATACATGGTGATGTTTTGATTGTCACCATAAGGAACATAATCTTTGTCGTGAAGCAAAAGGACTTCTTCTCGCAAGCTTTCTATGTATAATATGTAAGGACAAACAGAATGTGTAAGGTTGGCTTACTTTGCCTTGGAGATCTTCAGCTTGCCGACATGGTTGGCGGAGTCACTGGTCTCCTTCCACTTCTCTGACAGATACTTTGGTACCTGACAATGATAAAACAAACAAGTTTCAGTTTCACTTGTGTTTTCCAGTATATTATACTTTCCATGTATAAGGTTTGGCATAAGACTATAAGACTATGTCTGAAGAAAATATGCTTTAAATACAATTGTTAATCAGCTGATTGCACCATACAGTGATCGTACATAGCGTCATACAGTGACCCCACATAGCGCCATACAGTGACCACACATAGCGCCATACAGTGACCACAGATAGCGCCATACAGTGACCACACATAGCGCCATACAGTGACCACGCATAGCGCCATACAGTGACCACGCATAGCGCCATACAGTGACCACACATAGCGCCATACAGTGACCACATATAGCGTCATACAGTGACCACACCTAGCGCCATACAGTGATCACACATAGCGCCATACAGTGACCACACATAGCCCCATACAGTGACCACACATAGCGCCACACAGTGACCACACATAGCGTCATACAGTGACCACACCTAGCGCCATACAGTGACCACACATAGCTCCATACAGTGACCACAAAAAGTGCCATACAGTGACCACACATAGCGCCATACAGTGACCACACATAGCGCCATACAGTGACCACACCTAGCTCCATACAGTGACCACACCTAGCGCCATACAGTGACCACACATAGCTCCATACAGTGACCACACATAGTGCCATACAGTGACCACACATAGCGCCATACAGTGACCACACCTAGCTCCATACAGTGACCACACATAGCGCCATACAGTGACCACACATAGCGCCATACAGCGACCACACATAGCGCCATACAGTGACCACACAAAGTGCCATACAGTGACCACACATAGCTCCATACAGTGACCACACATAGCGCCATACAGTGACCTCACATAACGCCATACAGTGACCCCACATAGCGCAATACAGTGACCACACATAGCACCATAGTGACCACACATAGCGCCATACAGTGACCACACATAGCGCCATACAGTGACCACACATAGTGCCATACAGTGACCACACATAGCTCCATACAGTGACCACACATAGCGCAATACAGTGACCACACATAGCACCATAGTGACCACACATAGCTCCATACAGTGACCACACATAGCGCCATACAGTGACCTCACATAACGCCATACAGTGACCCCACATAGCGCAATACAGTGACCACACATAGCACCATAGTGACCACACATAGCGCCATACAGTGACCACACATAGCGCCATACAGTGACCACATATGGCGTCATACAGTGACCACACCTAGCTCCATACAGTGACCACACATAGCGCCATACAGTGACCACACAAAGTGCCATACAGTGACCACACAAAGTGCCATACAGTGACCACACATAGCGCAATACAGTGACCACACATAGCACTATACAGTGACCACACATAGCACCATACAGTGACCACACATAGCGCCACACAGTGACCACACATAGCGCCATACAGTGACCACACATAGCGCCATACAGTGACCACACATAGCGCCATACAGTGACCACACATAGCGCCATACAGTGACCACACATAGCGCCATACAGTGACCACACATAGCGCCATACAGTGACCACAGATAGCGCCATACAGTGACCACGCATAGCGCCATACAGTGACCACGCATAGCGCCATACAGTGACCACACATAGCGCCATACAGTGACCACGCATAGCGCCATACAGTGACCACGCATAGCGCCATACAGTGACCACACATAGCGCCGCACAGTGACCACACATAGCGTCATACAGTGAACACACCTAGCGCCATACAGTGACCACACATAGCGCCATACAGTGACCACACATAGCGCCATACAGTGACCACACATAGCGCCATACAGTGACCACACATAGCGTCAAACAGTGACCACACCTAGCGCCATACAGTGACCACACATAGCTCCATACAGTGACCACACAAAGTGCCATACAGTGACCACACATAGCGCCATACAGTGACCACACCTAGCGCCATACAGTGACCACACATAGCTCCATACAGTGACCACACATAGCTCCATACAGTGACCACACATAGCGCCATACAGTGACCACGCATAGCGCCATACAGTGACCACACATAGCGCCATACAGTGACCACACATAGCGTCATACAGTGACCACACCTAGCGCCATACAGTGACCACACATAGCTCCATACAGTGACCACACAAAGTGCCATACAGTGACCACACATAGCGCCATACAGTGACCACACATAGCGCCATACAGTGACCACACCTAGCTCCATACAGTGACCACACCTAGCGCCATACAGTGACCACACATAGCTCCATACAGTGACCACAAATAGTGCCATACAGTGACCACACATAGCGCCATACAGTGACCACACCTAGCTCCATACAGTGACCACACATAGCGCCATACAGTGACCACACATAGCGCCATACAGTGACCACACATAGCGCCATACAGTGACCACACAAAGTGCCATACAGTGACCACACATAGCGCGATACAGTGACCACACATAGCGCCATACAGTGACTTCACATAACGCCATACAGTGACCCCACATAGCGCAATACAGTGACCACACATAGCACCATAGTGACCACACATAGCGCCATACAGTGACCACACATAGCGCCATACAGTGACCACACATAGCGCAATACAGTGACCACACATAGCACCATAGTGACCACACATAGCTCCATACAGTGACCACACATAGCGCCATACAGTGACCTCACATAACGCCATACAGTGACCCCACATAGCGCAATACAGTGACCACACATAGCACCATAGTGACCACACATAGCGCCATACAGTGACCACACATAGCGCCATACAGTGACCACATATGGCGTCATACAGTGACCACACCTAGCTCCATACAGTGACCACACATAGCGCCATACAGTGACCACACAAAGTGCCATACAGTGACCACACAAAGTGCCATACAGTGACCACACATAGCGCAATACAGTGACCACACATAGCGCCATACAGTGACCACACATAGCACCATACAGTGACCACACATAGCGCCACACAGTGACCACACATAGCGCCATACAGTGACCACACATAGCGCCATACAGTGACCACAGATAGCGCCATACAGTGACCACACATAGCGCCATACAGTGACCACACATAGCGCCATACAGTGACCACACATAGCGCCATACAGTGACCACACATAGCGCCATACAGTGACCACACATAGCGCCATACAGTGACCACACATAGCGCCATACAGTGACCACACATAGCGCCAAACAGTGACCACACATAGCGCCATACAGTGACCACACATAGCGCCATACAGTGACCACACATAGCGCCATACAGTGACCACACATAGCGCAATACAGTGACCACACATAGCGCCATACAGTGACCACACATAGCGCCATACAGTGACCACACATAGTGCCATACAGTGACCACACATAGCGCCATACAGTGACCACACATAGCGCAATACAGTGACCACACATAGCTCCATACAGTGACCACACATAGCGTCATACAGTGACCACACATAGCGCCATACAGTGACCACACATAGCGCCATACAGTGACCACACATAGCGCCAAACAGTGACCACACATAGCGCCATACAGTGACCACACATAGCGCCATACAGTGACCACACATAGCGCCATACAGTGACCACACATAGCGCAATACAGTGACCACACATAGCTCCATACAGTGACCACACATAGCGTCATACACTGACCACACCTAGCGCCATACAGTGACCACACATAGCGCCATACAGTGACCACACATAGCGCCATACAGTGACCACACATAGCGCCATACAGTGACCACACCTAGCGCCATACAGTGACCACACATAGCGCCATACAGTGACCACACAGAGTGCCATACAGTGACCACACAAAGTGCCATACATTGACCACACATAGCGCCATACAGTGACCTCACATAACGCCATACAGTGACCCCACATAGCGCAATACAGTGACTACACATAGCACCATAGTGACCACACATAGCGCCATACAGTGACCACACATAGCGCCATACAGTGACCACACATAGCGCCATACAGTGACCACACATAGCTCCATAAAGTGACCACACATAGTGCCATACAGTGACCTCACATAACGCCATACAGTGACCCCACATAGCGCCATACAGTGATGACACATAGCGCCATACAGTGACCACACATAGCTCCATACAGTGACCACACATAGCGCCATACAGTGATCACACATAACGCCATACAGTGACCGCACATAGCGCCATACAGTGACCACACATAGCGCCATACAGTGACCACACATAGCGCCATACAGTGACCACACATAGTGCCATACAGTGACCACACATAGTGCCATACAGTGACCACACATAGCGCCATACAGTGACCACACATAGCGCCATACAGTGACCACACATAGCGCCATACAGTGACCACACATAGCGCCATACAGTGACCACACATAGCGCCATACAGTGACCACACATAGCGTCATACAGTGACCACACCTAGCTCCATACAGTGACCACACATAGCGCCATACAGTGACCACACATAACGCCATACAGTGACCACACATAGCGCAATACAGTGACCACACATAGCGCCATACAGTGACCACACATAGCGCCATACAGTGACCACACATAGCGCCATACAGTGACCACACATAGCGCCATACAGTGACCACACATAGCGCCATACAGTGACCTCACATAACGCCATACAGTGACCACACAAAGTGCCATACAGTGACCACACAAAGTGCCATACAGTGACCACACATAGCGCCATACAGTGACCACACATCGCGCCATACAGTGATGACACATAGCGCAATACAGTGATGACACATAGCGCCATACAGTGACCACACATAGCGCCATACAGTGACCACACATAGCGCCATACAGTGACCTCACATAACGCCATACAGTGACCCCACATAGCGCAATACAGTGACTACACATAGCACCATAGTGACTACACATAGCGCCATACAGTCACCACACATAGCGCCATACAGTGACCACACATAACGCCATACAGTGACCACACATAGCGCCATACAGTGACCACACATCGCGCCATACAGTGATGACACATAGCGCCATACAGTGATGACACATAGCGCCATACAGTGACCACACATAGCTCCATACAGTGACCACACATAGCGCCATACAGTGACCTCACATAACGCCATACAGTGACCACACATAGCGCCATACAGTGACCTCACATAACGCCATACAGTGACCCCACATAGCGCAATACAGTGACTACACATAGCACCATAGTGACCACACATAGCGCCATACAGTGACCACACATAGCGCCATACAGTGACCACACATAACGCCATACAGTGACCACACATAGCGCAATACAGTGACCACACATAGCGCAATACAGTGACCTCACATAACGCCATACAGTGACCCCACATAGCGCAATACAGTGACTACACATAGCACCATAGTGACCACACATAGCGCCATACAGTGACCACACATAGCGCCATACAGTGACCACACATAACGCCATACAGTGACCACACATAGCGCCATACAGTGACCACACATAGCGCAATACAGTGACCACACATAGCGCCATACAGTGACCACACATAGCGCCATACAGTGACTACAGATAGCACCATACAGTGACCACACATAGCGCCATACAGTGACCACACATAACGCCATACAGTGACCACACATAGCGCCATACAGTGACCACACATAGCGCCATACAGTGACCACACATAGCGCCATACAGTGACCACACATAGCGCCATACAGTGACCACACATAGCGCCATACAGTGACCACACATAGCGCCATACAGTGACCACACAAAGCGCCATAGTGACCACACAAAGCGCCATACAGTGACCACACATAGCGCCATACAGTGACCACACATAGCGCCACACAGTGACCACACATAGCGCCATACAGTGACCACACATAGCGCCAGACAGTGACCACACATAGCGCCATACAGTGACCACACATAGCGCCATACAGTGACCACACATAGCGCCATACAGTGACCACACATAGCGCCATACAGTGACCACACATAGCGCCATACAGTGACCACACATAGTGCCATACAGTGACCACACATAGCGCCATACAGTGACCACACAAAGCGCCATACAGTGACTACAGATAGCACCATACAGTGACCACACATAGCGCCACACAGTGATCACACACAGGCATTTTGGATTCTATACTTTATATCTGTTTGTTCATATATTTAAGTGATATAGTCGGTTTCTTCCTTGAATGTATTCAAAATTAAGTTGTCTCCATATAGGCAATGGCAAATTGGTGATTGGCAGGCATGTAGTGGGCAGGCATGTGGTGGGCTTGGTGCAAGTGCCCCCAGGCAAACCCGCTTCTCTAGGGGCACAACGGTAACAATGTTAAAACCCTTCGACGTTAGTAAGGAATCGACTGTAGCTTTTATTATGTGTGATTGAACAATCGTTGAAGGATTTTAACTTTGTTACCATGTGCCAGTGGGCACATTTCTTTGGGCCAGTACCAGTATCCCTGGTACTCCCAATATAGGCTGGTAATCTTAACCTGCCCTCCCCTCCCACCCAATACCTCGCCACAACAGTCACTGATACAATATATTGGGGTGCAAACAAAGTTTCAGCAATGCTGCAACAGGTGTTAGGTCATTTGAGTAATAGCCCTCATCCAGAAGTGGATATATCTCAGTCAAATAGATATTAAATAACTTAATTTCTAGGTTTCCCAAAGTATTCTGTATTGTATTATTGACCCCTTTCATTCTTTTCCTTTAGTTTCAAGCTGAATACTAGTTCCATAGATGTAACATAGTCCGCTCCGATACAGCGGCTTGCCTGCAGGACTAGCTGTATACAATCAGTATGCCGACTGAATATATACACACTAACCCCACCCCCCCTCCCTCCTGCTGATTTATGATGCCTGTGCACCTCAGGGATATACCTGGCTACCAAAGAAATGTACTAACCAGCTAACAGTAGGCTGAAACATGGGTCAGGAAAGCAAGATATGGTCTGGGGGGGTTGACTGGTTGTAAACAGTGTCAGCGGTAAAGTCAGGCCGAAATTACCTTCACAAGCCAAACACCTCGAGCTGCTCCCGTGAGGTTCACGTCTCTTAACTCGTGAGCCTTATCCGCAGACATAACGAGACGGTTTGCTGCTCTCTCAACAGATCAACGCAGCAAAAATACTCTTAACAGTGCTTAACTTGCAAACAGCAACAAAAACGCTAGACGGGAAGGGATACAACAATGAGCGATAATGCGTGATCATGGATAATTGCGCATGCGCAGACCGTGTAAGAATCTCGCGGGAATGTTTTGATTGCATACTGTTCAATAAAAGTTGGTAAGTTAATTTAGCACAGCTAGTTGCTTAGCGCCATTGCCGAATGAAATAAACATGAGTGTTTGTCAATATGCACCAGTGTAATGTGGAAAGAAACCAATGATAATTAATGATACCCTGAAACGCGGCGCTTATTTCGTGCTTTTCGCCTATTATCGCTCAGTTGTTTGTGAACAGTGGCTACACTAGTTAGACTATGGGATGTCAGCTCACCAGCAGATGGCGCAACTTTATAACCTGACTAACCGCTAGATGGCACCACCTTTAATTATGCTAATGAGCTGCTGGATAGATAGGCAGTTCTCTGGCACTCTGTTGGTCATTGCGTTATATATTCTGACCTTAGCCTTGGCGCAAGGCCCGCTTGTCTAGGGGCACAACGGTAACAATGTTAAAATCCTTCGACGTTAGTAGGGAATCGACTGTAGCTTTTATTATAATGTTTCCTCAAACAATCATAGTATTTACGTATTCTATATACCTTGTTCTATCATCTGACATCAAAAAAGTGTGTCGACACTAGGTTGTTTCGATTATATTTTCGCGAAGAGATGTTGGAGCACATAACTGTTCCCGACCAGCCATCCGCCATATTTGTTTTTGGCGGATGCCGGTACCTGTGAATGCGAGTTGGTTCCTCCTCTCCGTTAGCATATGACTCTCAGCTAGAGGGCCTTGTCAGTCGCTCACTTTGAACTTAAGGACAACAGCAGCGCCCTCTTTCACAGGTCATTGACTGTTACAAAGTTTGGGACCCAGGCTACATATGGTTCAAATGGTGGCGGGATTTGCCAGGTGGCGCTGCATACACATGGCGGTTAGTAGGGAAAAGTCGCATGCTCCAACATTTGTTCGCGAAAATATGACTGGAACAATCTAGTGTTGACACACTTTCTTGATGTCAGAAGATAGAACAAGGTATATAGAATACGTAAGCACTGTTATTGTACGCGCCTGCATTATAATAAAAGCTACAGTCGATTCCCTACTAACGTCGAAGGATTTTAACATTGTTACCGTTGTGCCCCTAGAGAAGCGGGCTTGCCTGGGGGCACTTGCGCCAAACCTTAGCCTAAAACACAGGCACAGTAAATCGAATGACACAGAGTGGGGGGTCCGCACGGCCCACTAATAAACAAGAAGGTGTCCAACTCAGCCTGCTGAGCGCCTACCCACCCTTGCTTCAAGACCCCAAAGCCCCCTCTTGCTGGCTTTGCCTCGTAAGCTCAATGCCGTAATCTGCTTCCCGGGTAATTTATCTTGCTTTTCAGTTAAGAAACTACATCTCTAACTCATCTAGACACTACGACACAAGCAATTACGACACAAGCCCCCCCCACCCCCCCTCTGTGTCAGTTGATTTACTGTGCCTGTGGCTTAAAAGACCTACCTTCACTACATTGCATGCCATATCTCTGAGGCCTTCCCCGCAATGTAGTGAAGGTAGGCATTTTAAGGTAAATTCTGACCATGTCCATCACTTGTAAATAACGTAACAAGGAGTACACAGTTTGACAGCTGTCCTCTTTGACCAGCTGGTCAATTTGACCACTAGAGGGAGAGGGAGGTGGGGGGGTGGACTACTTCCCCCTCTGACTGTATTCGAGCTGACATGGTAGCCAGTGTGGTCCTCCTCCCATCATCCCGTGGGCACGTACATATCCGGCTAAGGGGCCCGTACGATCGCTCAGTGGGCTAGAGCGCTAGCATTGAGTGCTTTTGCTACCTGAGAGCCTAACAGCATTTGGATCAGTGGTTCTAGCCCTGCTGTGGCCATGTCTGTGTGGTCGCAGGATAATGTTCCCATGTTTTTCTGCATAAATAGTACGGGGTTACTCCCAGAGATATTGCTCCACTCTCCCTTCCTTCTCCCATTGACGCGATATGACCGAAATGGTTAAAGCATGGTGAATAACCATCCAACCAACCATCTCTGGCTAATACCTGAAGGGGAGGGGTTTGTGTTTGGTGCTGTGTTATGAATGTTTGAGGGGGTGGAGGCATGCCTAAGTGATGGCATGCCTAGGTGGTGGCAGATTAAGATAAACAAGTTGGAAGAGTACGCCAGGATTGAGATGCTGAGCTGATTTCCATGAATTAATCAACTGACAAATCATTGCAGATACCACTTTAGGATACAAGTTCACCGTTTATTTACACATATATATATATATATATATATACACAACAGATCCCAGCCATAAGCTTGAAGTAGGGATGCCCCTCCCTACCACAGGCACTGTAAATTAACTGACAGAGAGGTGGGGAGGGCCTGCACCGCCTACTACCCCTCCCCCCCCCCCCCCCCCTCCGACTCCCCTGTTTCTGTGTCAGGTGATTTACTGTGCCTGTGCTCCCTACTAACAAAGGGCATTCCAGCCCTGAATCTAGCATCTCAGCAGGATGGCCTAAAGTAGGGCTCTTGGGAAGGGGCAGCAAAGGAGAATCTCAGGAACTGTTTCTTAAACATTTTGTGAAGATCTCAAAACAGATGAACTGAGTCCTTCACCAATTGTCACATTGGTATTACTTAATTTATTGCATTTAAGCCTATTGTGAGATAATGTTATTATCTTAGCAAATGTGTATCACTTTCCTACCATAATCAGGTGGTGATATACTGCTAAATTAATCACCCCTCTTCTAAGTAGTGGTATATGGAGTGTGCACTAGCTTATAATAGTCTATATCTGTGGTTATGTCCCTTGCATGCAGATAGCAGACATAAAACTGGAGAATGCAGGCATTTTTAAAGGGTGGAACCGTTGGTGGAGCATCAAGCAAAGAAAAGGTGGACAAAGGTGGCGCCAAGGAGAAGAGAAAGCGTGTGCAACCCTGGGTGGAAAAATAGTAAGACTTTGAATAAGCACATTTAGTTAAATGGAAAACACATGATAGAGTCTGTATGGCATAGATATAAACTTGTATGGCCCTTATCAAATACTGCTCTTTTTTGTCTTTTTTCCTGTACTGCATAATATATCAACTTAGTAACATAGTCTTAACGTTGCATTGTGACATTAGTACCATAGAAAGAGGAAAACTTGTTAACTAAGATAACTGTTACTATTCATTTCTACATGAATGTATCTTTGCAGTCGTCCTAAATGTGTGGATGATGTTGCATACCAAGAAGAAGTTGTTGCAGTGCTGAAAAAATCACTTCAAGGCATGGATGTAAGGAGAATATGTGTCCTGCAGCTTTGAAATGAAGTGCATACCAGGGTTCTAAACCTGCTTGTTTTAACACTTTGGATGAGAGTTATTTTGCAACAAAGATAATGCTAGATATTTAGAGTCACCGCTATGGATGGGTTAACTGGAGTGGGAAAATCAGATCTAAAACTGAAAGGTTGAGCATAATGTCTAATACATGCATAATTAATTTTTTTATGTTTAATGACTGATTAGAAACAAAATTCCATTGCAGTTGCCGAACCTGTTGTTCTATGGCCCACCAGGCACAGGAAAGACATCCACCATCTTGGCAGCTTCCAAAGACCTGTTCGGGTTTGTTAACATACCTCACATCTTTCATATTCCATCAATTGCATCCTGCAGCATTACCTCTAGTTATGGCTGGCTGAGGTTTGGTTACCATGGGGAGCTGCACCATGAGTGTCCATATCAAATTCATGATTGACTGAGTTTGGTTACCATAGCAACAGATACCATGATGTCCATACCAAATTCATGATTGACTAAGCGTGTTATTCCTATAGCAACCTCTACCGTGACCTCGATGATAACTACTTCCTGATTGGCTTACTGTTTGTTTCCATAGCGACATGTATCGGGACCGGATCCTGGAGCTGAACGCCTCGGATGAACGCGGCATCAACGTGGTCCGGGAGAAGGTCAAGAGCTTCGCCCAGAGGACGGCGAGCGGCGTCCGACCAGAGTAGGGACCACACCACGGCATACACCACACCGCCACACGTCACCACACCACCACCCATCACCACACCATACACCACACCCTACACCACACTACCACACATCACACACCACACCACACCACCACATACACCACACCCTACACCACACTACAACACATCTCCACACCACCACACCATACACCACTCCACCACACATCACACACCACACACCACACCACACCACCACATACACCACAGCCTACACCACACTACAACACATCTCCACACCACCACACCATACACCACACCATACACCACTCCACCACACATCACACACCACACCACCACATACACCACACCCTACACCACACTACAACACATCTCCACACCACCACACCATACACCACACCCTACACCACCACCACACATGACCACACCACATGACCACACATCACCACACCACATCACCACACCACATCACCACACCACATCACCACACCACATCACCACACCATACAACACACCACACCATACACCACACCACCACACATCACCAAACGACACCACACACACACACCGCCCCACTCCACACCACACATCACCGCACATTACCGGGGCCGCCCCGATATCTCAGTGGGTTAGAGGCACGTGGACGTATTGACCCTACACACTACACTGTTTATTATATGAGTGTAAAACTGGAAACTGGTTTATTTTCTGACACAGATTGTATCAATAATGTTGTGATGATCCATGTGGCACGGTCTGTTTGCAGTGGCAGGCCGTGTCCCCCCTTCAAAATCATCATTCTGGACGAGGCCGACTCCATGACCAAGCCAGCTCAGGTAACCACGAGATATGTGCAGTGCACTGCAGGGCACACGTGATAACCTTCCGTACTGTTGTATAATGGGCCACGTGTTTAGTCAATACATCCAGTGTGGTCTTGCTAACGTTAATATTGTAAATTTATCCGTTACTCTTGCACTAAGAGTGTTTATTGCAAATATACTAATAGATAATAGTTTTTCAAATGTTTTCCAAGTCCTTATATACCATGTTAGCCTGCACGAAATCAATGAGTAGATATCATTGTATTAATTATACTTAGACTATATTGGAACTATGGTCCTGGCTAACATGGAAGGATGCCATAAAGCTGGAACTCTCAAAGCATGATTGAGGCTCTAATTGTCGACCCGGTCGCTACTGTATAAAAGTCAATCAATACATATAAATGGTTACGACCCTTGTATAAAACTCGGGTTTAGATGCCAAAATCACTTGGTGTCAACCTTTAAGAAGACGTAGTCCTGGGCATGTATATTGGTGTTCCCTACCAGTTGTTCCAACAAGTGGACAGGCCCCCGCCGTCAACAGCAAGATGTAAACCATGTGGGATTTAATTTCCTTGTGCTCGCTAGGCGGCGCTGCGACGCACCATGGAGAAGGAGACCCGGACAACGCGCTTCTGTCTCATCTGTAACTACGTCAGTCGCATCATCGAGCCAATCACTTCGCGATGTGCCAAGTTCCGCTTCAAACCCTTGTTAGACAGCATCCTGGACACAAAGCTCAAGGAAATATGCGTCAAGGAAGATATCAAATACGACGAGGAGGTATGGAAGCGACGGTTTTTTGGGCAACAAGATCCAATTACCTTTTAAGGAGGTCATAATATCCGTATAATATTAGAAATTAAATTACTTGCCACGGAATTGCTAACACTGCTTCACAAATTGGTTGTGCCAGCTGCATATCTTACTATGTTTGAACACTGGGGGCGTCTAGTCGGGTGTTACCCTCAGAATATCGCCAGGCTATTGCGCGTAGCGGTCACTGATGGCCTCCTTTGCCCCCCCCCCCCCCGACCCTGTAGGCCATCGCTGCACTGCTGGAGACGTCCGAGGGAGACATGAGGAAGGCCATCACCACCCTGCAGAGTGCCGCGCGGCTCAAGGGCCAGGAGCCCGTCACCAGAGCCGACATCTACGAGATAGCGGGGGTAGGTCGCTGGGTAACAGCTGTCAGACTGAGATAGCGGGGGTAGTTCCCTGGGTCACAGCTGTCAGACTGAGATAGCGGGGGTAGGTCGCTGCGTCAGAGCTGTCGGACTGATATAGCGGAGGTAGGTCGCTGGGTCACAGCTGGCAGACTGACATAGCGGGGGTAGGTCGCTGGGTCACAGCTGGCAGACTGACATAGCGGGGGTAGGTCGCTGGGTCACAGCTGGCAGATTGACATAGGGGGAATAGGTCGCTGGGTCACAGCTGTCAGACTGATATAGCGGAGGTAGGTCGCTTGGGTCACAGCTGTCAGACTGAGATAGCGTTAGTAGGTCGCTGGGTCACAGCTGGCAGACTGACATAGGGAGGATAGGTAGCTGGATCACAGCTGTCAGACTGATATAGCTGGGGTAGATCATTGGGTCACAGCTGTCAGACTGACATAGCGGGGATAGGTCGCTGGTTCACAGCTGTCAGACTGATATAGCGGGGGTAGGTAGCTGGGTCACAGTTGTCAGACTGAGATATCGGGGGTAGGTTCCTGGGTCACAGCTGTCAGGCTGACATAGCGCGAGTAGATCGCTGGGTCACAGATGTCAGACTGACATAGTGGCGATAGGTCGCTGGGTCACAGCTGTCAGACTGACATAGCGGGGATAGTTCCCTGGGTCACAGCTGTCAGACTGACATAGCGGGGATAGTTCTCTGGGTCAGAGCTGTCGGACTGACATAGCGGGGGTAGGTCGCTGGGTCACAGCTGGCAGACTGACATAGGGGGGATAGGTCGCTGGGTCACAGCTGTTCGACTGATATAGCGGAGGTAGGTCGCTGGGTCATAGCTGTCAGACTGATATAGCGGAGGTAGGTCGCTTGGGTCACAGCTGTCAGACTAACATAGCGGGAATAGTTCCCTAGGTCACATCTGTCAGACTGAGATAGCGGGGTTAGGTCGCTGGGTCACAGCTGTCAGACTGATATAGCGGAGGTAGGTCGCTGGGTCACAGCTGGCAGACTGGCATAGCGGGGGTAGGTCGCTGGGTCACAGCTGGCAGATTGACATAGGGGGAATAGGTCGCTGGGTCACAGCTGTCAGACTGATATAGCGGAGGTAGGTCGCTTGGGTCACAGCTGTCAGACTGATATAGCGTTAGTAGGTCGCTGGGTCACAGCTGGCAGACTGACATAGGGAGGATAGGTAGCTGGATCACAGCTGTCAGACTGATATAGCTGGGGTAGATCATTGGGTCACAGCTGTCAGACTGACATAGCGGGGATAGGTCGCTGGTTCACAGCTGTCAGACTGATATAGCGGGGGTAGGTAGCTGGGTCACAGTTGTCAGACTGAGATATCGGGGGTAGGTTCCTGGGTCACAGCTGTCAGGCTGACATAGCGCGAGTAGATCGCTGGGTCACAGATGTCAGACTGACATAGTGGGGATAGGTCGCTGGGTCACAGCTGTCAGACTGACATAGCGGGGATAGGTCGCTGGGTCACAGCTGTCAGACTGATATAGCGTGGGTAGGTCGCTGGGTCACAGCTAACATACTGAGAAAGCGCTGGTATATTGCTGGGTCACAGCTGTCAGACTGAGAGCGGGAGTAGGTAGCTGGGTCACATATGTCAGACTGATGTAGCGAGGGTAGGTCATTGAATCACAGCTGTCAGACTGACATAGCGGGGATAGGTCGCTGGGTCACAGCTGTCAGACTGATATAGCGGGGGTAGGTCGCAGGGTCACAGCTGTCAGACTAATATAGCTGTGGTAGATCATTGGGTCACAGCTGTCAGACTGACATAGCGGGGATAGGTCGCTGGGTCACAACTGTCAGGCTGATATAGCGGGGCTAGGTTGCTGTGTCACAGTTGTCAGACTGAGATAGCGGGAGTAGGTCGCTGGGTCACAGCTGTCAGAATATAATAGCGGGGATAGGTCGCTGGGTCACAGCTGGCAGACTGATATAGCGGGGTAGGTCGCTGGGTCACAGCTGTCAGACTGATATAGCGGGGGTAGGTCACTGGGTCACAGCTGTGACACTGATATAATCGGGGTAGGTCGCTGGGTCACAGCTGGCAGACTGGGGTAGCGGGGCCAGTGACACGGAGCTCGCACAAGATATATATATAAATGCGTTGCAATATCCGGCATGACTATAATGTTTCAAGTTATCTTTTGCATATAAATGTATTGATTCTGACTGGTTCATTCGGCCACGTCAAGGTCATCCCGGAGGACGTGGTAAGCGGCCTGATTGCGGTGTGTTTCTCGGACTCCTATGAGAAGCTGGAGAGTACCGTGCAGGTAGGTGGCGCTGAGGGTCGTAACATAGAATCACTCTATAGAGAGAATATCATTTATTTAACCAATGCCATGTTTCAAGGAATACATGATGATAAACAGTACATGATAATAAAAAAAGACGCATATATGGGAACAAAATAATGTTACACTAATACCGGATACAAAGTGACATTGGCCGAGGAGAGTCCCATTAAGACATAAATGTCGCTGCATGGAACCCACCTCAAAAAAAATGAGGAAACAAAGCTTAATTTTATTTGATAAGGTATGAAATAAATTAACCACCGCAAATCATTTAACATAAGGCATATAACATAAGGCTTTGTAATTGTGTCCCATTATAGCTAAACATGTTGTGTGACCTGAGGGGTGACCGGTGTGTGACTGAGGTGTGACCTGAGGGGTGACCGATGTGTGACTGAGGTGACCTGAAGGGTGACAGGGGTGTGACCGGGGGGTCACCTGAGGGGTGACCGGTGTGTGACTGAGGTGTGACCTGAGGGGTGACCGAGGTGTGACCTGAGGGGTGACCGGGGGGTGACCTGAGGGGTAACCGGTGTGTGACCTGAGGTGTGACCGGTGTGTGACTGAGGTGTGACCTGAGGGGTGACCGGGGTGTGACCTGGGGGTGTGACCTGAGGGGTGACCGGTGTGTGACTGAGGTGTGACCTGAGGGTGACCGGGGTGTGACCGGGGTGTGGCCTGAGGGGTGACCGGGGTGTGACCTGGTGTGTGACCGGGGTGTGACCTGAGTGTGGTTGTTGCAGGACCTGATGGCAGAGGGCCACTCGGGCGCCCAGGTGTTAAACCAGCTTCACGACAAGCTGGTCGTGTCCGACGACCTCTCCGACAAGCAGAAGGCGGTCGTACTGGAGCGCCTTGCGGTGAGTGCCCGGGGAACTATCACTGCCACGTGGTTAGGCAAAGATCGACACATTTATATCAAAGGTCTTATCTTGGTAAAACGAAGCTAATATAAATGTGAGTGAAATACCACGTTAGAAAGGAGCTTTATGTGAAATAGCTTTGTGCCTGTAGCCGGCAATATGAAGGATCCAGCTCGCATAAGTATAGCTATATGCTATGGTTAATATTGGTTTGCTGTAGTGCAGTCATGTCTCATGAGATATATTAGTTATGTAACTTGTTTCATGTGTTGAATGGAAACAACGTATTTAGGATCTTAGTGTATAAGAACAATTATTGTATGTAGTAAGTAACGGGGCCAATTGTGGCCTTCTGGTGCACTTCGTCATCATAATTCGGTACTCGTTGTTGTTTTTGTCTCCTTGAATATCTATATCGTACGGAATTAACATTCAGTCATATAATGTCTAAGACATTTCTCAAAAGCATTTTGAATATCGTAATGTATAGATGCAAAATTGCTGTGAGCAGCTTTGACCGTGGTGCTCTGCTGGTTACAGGTGGTCGACAAGCGGCTGCTGGACGGCGCGGACGAGTATCTGCAGATCATGGACCTCTGCACGGTCCTCATGTTCCAGCTGTGTCACGGCGAGAAGTGACCTGGACGCTCCATCAGCACTCATGTGACATCACAGTGACCGGGGACACTCCATCACCACTGATGTGACCTCACAGTCACCGGGGGCACTCCCTCAGCACTGATGTGACCTCACAGTCACCGGGGGCACTCCCTCAGCACTGATGTGACCTCACAGTCACCGGGGGCACTCCCTCAGCACTGATGTGACCTCATAGTCACCGAGACACTGTTAGCTTTACTTGACTATAGTGACTGGAGATACTCTATACGGCAACACTAAACTACAGACCAACGTGCCTTTTGTGTTCGACATATCGTGTTTAGTGCATTCCGCAATCTAGCGAGCAACAGTGACATACAGAATACGAAGGAAGCGTGCTGTCGCCAATGAGTATTTTGTTGGCCATGATATTGCGCTGTCACCGCTGCATCCCCCCCCGCCCCCCCCCCCCCACACACACACACTACTCCACCCTTTCATCCCGTGCATCTGAGTGCAAGATTATCTGGCTGTTTAATATGAGTGTTCACATTTCTCTTTCGTCATTTATCAGTCTGTGTACGTACACATCTGAACCTGTGGTAACTACCTTGAACTTTGGAAGTCCTGGATAGTTAAAGATTAAATAAAATTTATACCTAAATCATGAAGAGGCATTGTCTTTTTTGTGCAGACTTTATTCTCTGATAGATTTCTCCACAGCTTGAGTCTAGGTTCTCAGTACAGTATTTTAGTCATGGTCTCGGCATGATACTTAAAAACTAAGTAACCTGTAAATACCACAAACAAACTGCACGTAGAAAAGTATACGATGTCTAAGCGTACCTAAATATGGTGTTACATATTAAACCTCACATACGGAACTACACCTGTGTTGAGTAATTGAAGATTTAAATAGATCCGGGATGTCGCAAAATTTGTCGAAACTGTTGGTACAGTGAGGCATCATTCCTTAAAAAGTTGGTGCCACAATTTGTTTTCCACGAAATCAATATAAAAGGTTCGTCAAGTAGAAAAACTGAACTGAAGGGCATGTATTGTTCTCATGGTTGAGCGCTTTTCGTTGTGTTCAAGCCAATGATCAGAGTGAATCTGAGTCTCTTTTTTTTTTTATAAACTTTATTATTATCTGAGTCTCAATGTAAAAGTCAATGCGTTTGTATTCCCCTATGACGCCACTTTCCTCGCTCCAAGAATATAAATCGGCATATGCAAGAATGGGCGGAAAAATCATTCCCGTCTGTTATTTGGGGCGTTATAACTCAGGATTGTAAGAGAATAAACACAGAAGAATAATATAAGCTGAAGTAGTGTTTGTGTGGCACCAACTGTTTAAAATCCATCAAAGGGCTGCATGAAGATTTGTGACTGTCAATGCTCTACCCCACATATACACTGAAAGAGTTGATTTTCTTGTAACGCAAGTCAATTAAATTTCTTCTTCAGTGACATTTCAGCTGGCGCATTAAAGTATCTTTAATTTATAATGCCATGTTGTTTATGAAATACACTTCACCTAATATTATGTATAGATATCGGGATAAAGACAATCAATAGTGTATGTGAGAATGAGCGCTCACCATTCACTCAAAAAATATTGTATTCTTATCTCGATCAACTATATGTTTGCGTTAATGAATAAGTAGCAAATTATTTTTCCCTAATGTTACTAATGTTGTGAGATCGCTGTATGTCCTGGACCCTGCTATATTAATATCCGCTAGCTGTTCCCAGTAACTACAAGTCTCGACAAAAATGGGGAGGAATTAGTTTATGCCTTCGGGTCAAAACTGACAAGGAAGTCAGAATCGACAGAACTTATGTGTGAACAGATTTAAAACATATATATACCCGCTCAGCTAAACGCAGGCTAAATACGGAATTGCATCGTATGCAACTGCAAACCGTTCATTTTCAATAATATTTCTGTTTCCTACGAGGAATCCTACGAAAAACCATATCGAGCTTGAAAAGCATATCTGTAATTTTCAATTTATGTTTTTTATTTCTAACGCTACAAAACACCAATAAAAACAAAGTTTAAATTAAAGGCTTGCTTGCCGTGGCTTCGAGAAAGAAAAGATAGAAAAGCAACGTAATAAAAAAAACGCCTATGATGTAGATCAAAATGACCAGTGTTTTATTGAGTTAGAACTAATCGAACAGCTTAGGTTCGGTTTTTCCAGTTTGGCCAACTGTCAACATGGAGGCTATCGTGGAAGAAGTGGTATCTCAAGAAGACTTAAAGGTATATATTGTCGCTGCTATTTGACTTATTGATTTCTATCTCGGAGTACAATGAAAACATATACATTTGTATGTGACAATGTTAGTCCGCGAATCTTGCAGGTGGCGTAATACTTGACTTATGCCAAACTGTTTTTTTCCGCCAAGCAGAAAAATATTTGTCGAACAACTGCGTTCAACGTAAGACTGGTTTGTCATTGTCAACTTTAGCATCATGACTCAGTCCGCTTATAGCAGTATAGGAGGCACTTGGGTGTGCAATGCCAATTCCACTATTTTGTGAAAAAAAGAAGAAACAGCAATCATGGCTCATTATTAACGCTTGTCCAAGTGACTTAGCCTCTCGGACAAGTAAACACTTCCCTGACCCTTTCCAGACAAGTAGAAACCTTTTGTAACCAGAGTTCTTTTTGTTGGCTTTTTCTGGTTTATTTTTAACTAATTTATTTATTGATCTGTATGTGTACAAACATTGCAAACGAATGCATACATTTATCAATATTACGATGAAAATGATTGTGATACTTATTAATCTATTGTATTTGTCTGCTTCGCTCAACCACATTGTTGCAACGTTCTTCATGATGCAATATTTGGGCTTTATTGATTTCCGTCTGACGATAGAAACCAATGTATTACACGCCATAGCATAGATCTATCTCCAGACCCGCCTCACATACATCTAGGACAGATCCCCTTTCCATCACACACAACTAGGAGGGATCTCCCACCACATCTCCACCCCTCACATACACCCAGTACAAACCCTCTCTGCCTCACACGCAACTAAAAAAAGGATCCCTCATGCAACCCCTTGCCTACATACACCCAAGGACAGACTCCCCTCCCTTACACATACACCCAGGACAGACCCCTTCCCCTCACACATACCTAGGAGAGACGCCACACCCCAGCCACCCAATTTTTTTTGGGGGGGGAGGGGGGAGGACAAGTTAATATCAGGTGGGATAAGTAAAAATTGAAAGAACTTGTCCCACAGGCAGGACAAGTACATGTTAGAAGTTAGTGTCGAGCCCTGCAGCAACATTACGCAATTTGCATGTGACAGTTTGAAAATGTGAAATAGAAGGAAATATATAACTTATCCAAATTTTAGTGAAGGTTTATAAAAGAAATCTGCAGTGAATTTATTCATATGACATGTAGATTGTAGTCCTGTGAGCAAGTAGCCATTGCTGCCATGGCTTGCAGTAATGAGCTGCAGCTGGTCTATAATGTACTGGCCGATGAATGAATTGATTATAAAGGGTATATATATATTAAGGCTGTAGGATATAAGAGCTGCTCGATCTCCTCACCCCTTAGACTGGTGGGGGGGTGGGGGGGAAGGCGTCGTGGCTATGGGCGAAGTGTGAATTGCTTCTGCAGGGGATTATAACTGATATCCAAACAGAATGACACTTTGTTCCATGGTTCAGTTGTTACACCAGGATTAGCTCGGACATCAAAACACCCACCATGGTACTGGTTTTCATGTTACACCTACACCAGGATGTATTTGATTAGGCATGACTTGATTCTCGAAGAAGATTTTAGATACTTTAAATGAACTTCTAAGATATACTGCCAAGGATTAACTGCTCATTTTTGGGGATGATAACGGGTCCTAGACAATGAACTTTAATGCAACTGATAAAAAATTATTACAAATCTGCTTAGCCAACAGCTCTATCAAACTATCTCTGACCTTAAGCCTGTCACTTCCCTGTAATGTCAGTCATTCGTTGTTGATATATCAAGTGGCAAATTGTAATTACAGGATGATATAGCAACTGAAAAATGCTCTTGATGCTGACTTGACAGAACTATATGATTTGGGGCTGCATACCTTACAAATGGTAAAGGAGTTTATCTCATTGTCAATTCTCTTGGTTCAAGATTGATATCAAGATAAGATGGATAACAGGTGATGAAATCAAACATTTTTTTCACCTGATTAGACTACCAGTACTAAAAATGATTCATCTGAATTTCCTTAGAACTACAATAAGCTAAGATAAGCAAATAGTTGTTTAAACAATCACTTGAAAAACTAGATATGTATCATCATAACAATATGTGACATAAGTATACGTAAACAGCTTAGAACAGCAAGTTTTCCCATGAGAAATCTTTGAATCGTTCAAGTGGAAGTGATGTATTTTATTGCATCAAACTACACATTTAGTGTATATACTGGTACATAAGAGCGTTAGACATTTTATGCATCTGATATAGCTTCCATTACCATACCATCACAATTTAGAAAGCAAGCATTACTACTACTACAATAATTTACCTTTTAAAATGATAATGGATATGAGAATAATACACAAAATATTATTTATACTTGAAATATTAACTTTTTTTATTCTCTTCGTGAAGCTGTAATTCCATGTATACAATATTTGTTATCCTGTAAACCCTTTCTATCTATTGCTATCTCATGATAAATCAGATACCTAAGCAGGCACCACCCCACTCTCGCCATCGCCCAGGTATTACTTGCACATCTTTAACAACATACATATAGAACAAGTTCCCCTCAACCTGCTGTCTGGAAGTGGGACCTTTGTCTAGACATGATGTTGAGCTGCAAAGCCGATAACAGCTGCCACCCCCCCCCCCCCCCCCCCTCCACGACATGATCCGCCACCCCACCCTCAAACATCCACTCGGCCCTCACGTCACGCAGCCCTTATGTCTGACATCCAAATAACCAACTTTAAATCACGGAATGAATGGAAGCATTTGTTTAATTTATTTAAGCAAACATCATATCGCAACTGAGATCAGGAGAGCTCAGAAGTCAGCCTCCAATCATTTCTTAGCATCTTTCATCTACTCTTGATGGCCTTGCCCGCCGTAAAGGTGTGGAACAACTATACTTATATGTTACATGACTTAACCGGCATCAGTCGGTTCGCAATGTATTATTAATTAATTTGTTTAATGTGTTTTTTTCAGACAGTAGATGCAGGTGCCTTGCATTGAGTTTTAATGATAAGAGATAATTCCGGCATTATTCATGCCATAAAATGTTAGTTTTAGATCCTGACATGATTTTAATTGGTGGGCCACCATTGTTTGAATAGCTTTAGGATAATTTTTACCAAGATAATATGGTATTTAATGAAGATACTTGTGATTAATTTTTTGATGTTACATGTTATTTCTTTGTGTCTTCTTCAGAAATTCGAAAAAGTCTATCAGGAGCAATGTTTGAGAGGCATACCCAGTGCCAAGGCTCAGTTTGAGTATGCTTGGTGTTTGGTGCGCAGCAAATATCCTGGAGACCTAAGGAGTGGTGTCAAGATTTTAGAAGGTATCAGAATGCATGACATACTGGTATCTGGATATGTACATGGCTTACATTCTATTTGGGCAGTGAATTAGAAAATTAGCCATATAGTAGAAGGTGTAGATATTTGTTCACAACTTATATACATGTATAATTTTGTAAAGTGGTGTAAATATGTATATTTGATATTGCATTGCCATTAATTAACACTTACATGTATTATACAAGGTAAGTATGGTAGATAATCTGAGATTTGTGTTTTTTTGTTTTTAAGTAATGATGGGGCTCTTGTCATGGACATTGTTTCGCTTTTTTTCAGATCTCTTCCACAAGACAGCGGATGAAGGGGCAAAACGGGATTATTTGTTTTATTTAGCAGTGGGACACACAAGATTAAAAGTATGTATAACTGGGCATGAAGTTGAAAGGAGTCTTAATTTTATATAATGGTGTACCTGGGACTTTACTCGAAGTGTAAATATGTATTTGGAAATCTTTGAGTGTAAACTCGCTTGAGAAATCTCACCGTGAAAGTGAAAGTTTTTGATGGCGCTTTGACGGTTAATGCTTCCCGCAGAAGCTATTTGTGACATGTTTGCCGCTACACACTACCTAGTACCTACATGGTAGATCAAGGCGTTATGTAAACCTATCTGCTGCTACACACTACCTAGTACCTACATGGTAGGTCACGGCGTTATGTAAACCTATCTGCCGCTACACACTACCTAGTACCTACATGGTAGGTCAAGGCGTTATGTAAACCTATCTGCCGCTGCACACTAGCTACATGGTAGGTCAAGGCGTTATGTAAACCTATCTGCTGCTACACACTACCTAGTACCTACATGGTAGGTCACGGCGTTATGTAAACCTATCTGCCGCTACACACTACCTAGTACCTACATGGTAGGTCAAGGCGTTATGTAAACCTATCTGCCGCTGCACACTACCTACATGGTAGGTCAAGGCGTAATGTAAACCTATCTGCTGCTACACACTACCTAGTACCTACATGGTAGGTCACGGCGTTATGTAAACCTATCTGCTGCTACACACTAGCTACATGGTAGGTCAAGGCGTTATGTAAACCTATCTGCCGCTGCACACTAGCTACATGGTAGGTCAAGGCGTTATGTAAACCTATCTGCCGCTGCGCACTACCTACATGGTAGGTCAAGGCGTTATGTAAACCTATCTGCCGCTACACACTACCTAGTACCTACATGGTAGGTCAAGGCGTTATGTAAACCTATCTGCCGCTACACACTACCTACATGGTAGGTCAAGGCGTTATGTAAACCTATCTGCCGCTACACACTACCTAGTACCTACATGGTAGGTCAAGGCGTTATGTAAACCTATCTGCCGCTACACACTACCTAGTACCTACATGGTAGGTCAAGGCGTTATGTAAACTTATCTGCCGCTGCGCACTACCTACATGGTAGGTCAAGGCGTTATGTAAACCTATCTGCCGCTACACACTACCTAGTACCTACATGGTAGGTCAAGGCGTTATGTAAACCTATCTGCTGCTACACACTACCTAGTACCTACATGGTAGGTCACGGCGTTATGTAAACCTATCTGCCGCTGCACACTAGCTACATGGTAGGTCAAGGCGTTATGTAAACTTATCTGCCGCTACACACTACCTAGTACCTCCATGGTAGGTCAAGGCGTTATGTAAACCTATCTGCTGCTACACACTACCTAGTACCTACATGGTAGGTCAAGGCGTTATGTAAACCTGTCTGCCGCTGCGCACTACCTACATGGTAGGTCAAGGCGTTATGTAAACCTATCTGCCGCTACACACTACCTAGTACCTACATGGTAGGTCAAGGCGTTATGTAAAGTTATCTGCCGCTACACACTACCTAGTACCTACATGGTAGGTCAAGGCGTTATGTAAACCTATCTGCTGCTACACACTACCTAGTACCTACATGGTAGGTCAAGGCGTTATGTAAACCTATCTGCCGCTACACACTACCTAGTACCTACATGGTAGGTCAAGGCGTTATGTAAACCTATCTGCTGCTACACACTACCTAGTACCTACATGGTAGGTCACGGCGTTATGTAAACCTATCTGCCGCTGCGCACTACCTACATGGTAGGTCAAGGCGTTATGTAAACCTATCTGCCGCTGCACACTACCTACATGGTAGGTCAAGGCGTTATGTAAACCTATCTGCCGCTACACACTACCTAGTACCTACATGGTAGGTCACGGCGTTATGTAAACCTATCTGCTGCTACACACTAGCTACATGGTAGGTCAAGGCGTTATGTAAACCTATCTGCCGCTGCACACTAGCTACATGGTAGGTCAAGGTGTTATGTAAACCTATCTGCCGCTACACACTACCTAGTACCTACATGGTAGGTCACGGCGTTATGTAAACCTATCTGCCGCTGCACACTAGCTACATCGTAGGTCAAGGCGTTATGTAAACTTATCTGCCGTTACACACTACCTAGTACCTACATGGTAGGTCAAGGCGTTATGTAAACCTATCTGCTGCTACACACTACCTAGTACCTACATGGTAGGTCAAGGCGTTATGTAAACCTGTCTGCCGCTGCGCACTACCTACATGGTAGGTCAAGGCGTTATGTAAACCTATCTGCCGCTACACACTACCTAGTACCTACATGGTAGGTCAAGGCGTTATGTAAACTTATCTGCCGCTACACACTACCTAGTACCTACATGGTAGGTCAAAGCGTTATGTAAACCTATCTGCTGCTACACACTAGCTACATGGTAGGTCAAGGCGTTATGTAAACCTGTCTGCCGCTGCGCACTACCTACATGGTAGGTCAAGGCGTTATGTGAACATGTCTGCCGCTGCACACTAGCTACATGGTAGGTCAAGGCGTTATGTAAACCTATCTGCCGCTGCACACTAGCTACATGGTAGGTCAAGGCGTTATGTAAACCTATCTGCCGCTGCACACTAGCTACATGGTAGGTCAAGGCGTTATGTAAACCTATCTGCCGCTGCACACTAGCTACATGGTAGTTCAAGGCGTTATGTAAAACTATCTGCCGCTGCACACTAGCTACATGGTAGGTCAAGGCGTTATGTAAACCTATCTGCCGCTGCACACTAGCTACATGGTAGGTCAAGGCGTTATGTAAAACTATCTGCCGCTGCACACTAGCTACATGGTAGGTTAAGGCGTTATGTAAAGCTATCTGCCGCTGCACACTAGCTACATGGTAGGTCAAGGCGTTATGTAAACCTATCTGCCGCTACACACTAGCTACATGGTAGTTCAAGGCGTTATGTAAAACTATCTGCCGCTGCACACTAGCTACATGGTAGGTCAAGGCGTTATGTAAACCTATCTGCCGCTGCACACTAGCTACATGGTAGGTCAAGGCGTTATGTAAAACTATCTGCCGCTGCACACTAGCTACATGGTAGGTCAAGGCGTTATGTAAAACTATCTGCCGCTGCACACTAGCTACATGGTAGGTCAAGGCGTTATGTAAACCTATCTGCCGCTGCACACTAGCTACATGGTAGTTCAAGGCGTTATGTAAAACTATCTGCCGCTGCACACTAGCTACATGGTAGGTCAAGGCGTTATGTGAACATGTCTGCCGCTTCACACTAGCTACATGGTAGGTCAAGGCGTTATGTAAAACTATCTGCCGCTGCACACTAGCTACATGGTAGGTCAAGGCGTTATGTAAACCTATCTGCCGCTGCACACTAGCTACATGGTAGGTCAAGGCGTTATGTAAACCTATCTGCCGCTATACACTACCTAGTACCTACATGGTAGGTCAAGGCGTTATGTAAACCTATCTGCCGCTGCACACTAGCTACATGGTAGTTCAAGGCGTTATGTAAAACTATCTGCCGCTGCACACTAGCTACATGGTAGGTCAAGGCGTTATGTGAACATGTTTGCCACTGTGCACTACCTACATGGTAGTTCAAGGCGTTATGTGAACATGTTTGCCACTGCGCACTACCTACATGGTAGTTCAAGGCGTTATGTGAACATGTTTGCCACTGGGCACTACCTACATAGTAGTTCAAGGCGTTATGTGAACATGTTTGCCACTGGGCACTACCTACATGGTAGTTCAAGGCGTTATGTGTGTCGTTATCCCTCTAGTAAGACCCGAATTAACACCGAAAGTACAGGGCTTACTCTGTAATGTCTTGCATTCTCCTGTCGCTCTAGCAATATGAGAAGGCCATGAAGTACGTTGACGGCATTCTCCACGTGGAGCCCAAGAACCACCAAGCCAAGCAGATGAAGGATTACATCAAGGCGAAGATGCAAAAAGGTCTGCACAATATGGCCATCGCTAGCACAGTATAACATAATAAGTTCAACCATCGGGGTGGCCCATGTAACAACTGGTTCCAGGTCTCTACCATCTCAGCATTTTGAGTGGCCCATGTAACAACTGGTTCCAGGGGCCGTATTCATAATCGCCACTTAGGCTAGCCCACTAGACTTAGCGCTAAGTGGAAGATTTGTCGAGCGATTATCGGGTTCCAAATACATAAGTACTCACCCAAGAAGTTGATTTTCTGTTTTAAGAAAGTGCTAAAATTTTATTTAAGAAGATTTCTTAATCATGAACACTACCACAGCGAACTGGTTCCAGGTCTCTACAATCTCAGCCATCGGGATGGCACATGTAACAACTGGTTCCAGGTCTCTACAATCTCAGCCCTGACCCCGGTGCCCCATATAACAATTTTTTCAGAGGGGCGGGGCGGGGCGCGGCAGGGGGGGGGTGGGGGACGTGGTGGCCGTTTTTTACGTTTACGTTTTGTACGACAATCTATCAACGGTTCACAGTTGTGTTTCTGTGTTTCAGAGGGATTGCTTGGAATGGCCATCGTTGGCAGTGGGGTGGCGGTGGCACTTGGAGCAGCCATTGGACTAGGCGTGGCACTCTCCAAGAAGAAGTGACGTCACACTGCAGTAGATTCCGAAGATTTACCCCTAGTAATGTTATTGTTGACTCGGCGTAGAACCAAGTGGGACTGGGTCATCCTGGCATGCACGCGGTCTGCGCACAGGGTAAACCTGGCTGGCTTCATTAAAACGGTTTATTAGGGGAGGTTTTTTTTCACTTTATGTGACCATCTTCAATGTTAACTTGACTGTCCCAAATACCATGCGAGTGCGACATGAGCTATTCTCCATCCATGGTTCGCCACTTGAAATACTAACTAGTAAATTGTTGCGATCCTGTAAACCTGTCGAGACGGGGCAGCGACAGAGCATATATTATGTGTAAATTAATATGTGGATGCAACGTTATTGGCAAATCGCTTAACAGTGGTTTCAATATGCGGGGCTATGTATGCGGGTTGTATGTTTGCACAAAGTGTTTAGCTACATATGTCTTGTGAACAATACTCTTCTTATTTTGGATTATGTGTGTCTGCAGTAAATCAGAGGAAAACGGCGATATCAGTCACATCTAATGCTTGCTACATTCTTTTATTTTACAATTACTGTATGTACAAATGTGTAAATAAATGAGATGAATACCATATTCTCGTGAGTTATGATTACACTTAATTGTTCATTATGATACAATAATGGTTTCAAAGGACATGGAGTACCATGACCTTCACCTTGATGTAGGTGTTCACACCATGATCATGTTTCATGGTCGTATCCGTATCAGTAATCCAGCAGACCAATCCTAGTCTTCTGCCTTCCAAGCCCCGCGATAAGCACTAACGCCACGTACATAGGTACATCTTTACGGCACATCCCTTGGGCACAGCCTCAGCTTGTAACGCCACGTACATAGGTACATCTTTACGGCACATCCCTTGGGCACAGCCTCAGCTGTTTCATCCGCTCCTCGTCAGATGTTGCGGAGGCAATTCTCTGTAACAGAAACATAAACATGACAATTAAAGTGTTCGAAACCCGCTTAAATGCGAACTAAATATTAGTGCCTTGGCCTTTCCCGAAAACCCGTTAACGATATGGGATGAAATCTAATACAAATCCTACACAGAAACTGGATGACTGAAACCGAACAGCAGTCGGTGCCCCATTTGGTGCGCACTATGCGGTACCCGCCATTGTGGCTTTGTTTACTCCACTATGCAACATGTTCTGGACACCTTTCCTTTGTTTTCCCCATTGCTTAAGTCGTATGTACTTCCAAATATATAGTATAAATAGAAAATAATAAACAAATCGCAAAAATGCAAAAGGTATTGCTGAAGCAAGCTGTCTACAACGCTAGTTGATCCTGTTAGAGTAAGCACCTTCTGTGAGACGGTGGACGCCAGGATCCGACTGAGAATGGTGGACACCTTGGAGGTCTTGTCTTTGATGAACAGCAGGGACTCTCGAATGTCGGACACTGCAGCACAGAAAGGCACGTCCAATGTGTTATACTGCCCAGGGCAGCAGTGCAGGAGAGTCAACCTTATTTATTTATAGAACGTCTCGTTTTTCATGACAGCCCCATGACCGGCACTTTCGGCAGCTTTTGTGCATAAAGGAGCCAAACTGGGCCAAGAAAGCTCTCGAGACGCCGATGCCGCATCGACTAAACACCTTCAAGGTTAGGGCCCCGAACTCGGATTCGAACCCAGGACCTATTGATCTGCGGTCTAGTGCGCTAACCACTACACCAGGGAGGCACCCTGGACCTATTAATCTGCGGTCTAGTGCACTAACCACCACACAAGGTCAAGGGATGCCCTGTTGCAGCGAAAAGCCCAACACTCCGAGTGCAACGTTAAAATTATTCTTAAAATTATGGGACATCCGAAAAATAATGGGGAGATTAATTTAACTGAAATGTTACGTAGTCTGCTCACTATATATTTACAATGCGTCACCATGTCCCGACACAGCTCAATGAAATGCGTCATTTGATTTTTTTGTGCGACAAATGACGCAGGGTGCATACCTATCAAAATCGCTGCACGTACTTCAAGGGACTTCCTAGTGACTTGATCTTGTTTAATAAGACCTGGCCCAGCTCGGTAACTTACCCCCGGCTTCTCGCATTGCTTTGTCCTGCTCAGCCAACGAGTCCAGAAATTCGTCATAGCTCTTGTGAACCTTCTCGGCGTCGTCCAGTTCTTGTCGCAGGCTGGCATTGCAGTACTTGGTCTACAGAACAAAAAGCAACATATACTTTTCTTTAGGATGATGTGTCTCTGTTATCTGTGCATAAACATAGGGGAAATGGGTGTGAGTTGGTGAGTTGGAGAGATTAAAGTGCCTTGACTATGGGTGAAGTGGGGTGTGAATCGAGCGATTAAAGTGCGCTGACCATGGATGAAGTGGGATGTGAATCGAGCGATTAAAGTGCCCTGATCATGGATGAAGTGGGGTGTGAATCGAGCGATTCAAGTGCCCTGACCATGGATGAAGTGGAATGTGCATCGAGCGATTAAAGTGCCCTGACCATGGGTGAAGTGGGATGTGAATCGAGCGATTAAAGTGCCCTGATCATGGATGAAGTGGGGTGTGAATCGAGCGATTCAAGTGCCCTGACCATGGATGAAGTGGGGTGTGAATCGAGCGATTAAAGTGCCCTGACCATGGGTGAAGTGGGATGTGAATCGAGCGACTAAAGTGCCCTGATCATGGATGAAGTGGGGTGTGAATTAAGCGATTAAAGTGCATTGACCAGACAAATTGGTCAAAATGTTTAGCGGTTTTGTAAGCGACTTTTAAGTTTTCACTCTCGGACCTAGGATACCATCACACCAGCCACCGGCCACAACATTTCGAGCCCGTTTCACTGTGAAATGGCCACAGTTCAGTCACTTACAGCCTTGATTTTCTCTTTTAGCAGCTCGATATCCTTGTCGAGTTGAAGGTAATTCTCTTTTGTAAAGTCTCTGTGTTTCTCCTGTATCTGGTCCTCCGGCAGCACCACAGTGTTTGGCAGGTACAAGATGTTGCACAGAAGGTAGGACTGCAAAGATATCGGGTTGTCACATGTCACATTCACCACTTGGCGTATCAAGCTTTAGTGATACAATGAAAGATGTAATCCGTAATCCGAATGAAACAAACCGATAGATCAACAGATCTGATATGAAAGAGATATATATTCAGGTGATGTTCAAGGTGATTAGCTACCAACCTCGGTCTTGTCCATAGCTCTGTCTAAAACCTTGGTAAAACACCTCACAAGTGCTTCTCGGCCTTTAGACAATTCTTCTTCCTTCATTGAAGTAAACTAAAATAAATAGGAACAGAAAGTGTAAGAAAATTAGTACACATTTTATACTATCACCACTTGTATTATTATGATTAGTATCTTCAGCATCAGTAGCGGTTGATATCACACCTCTGGCATTCGACTCATATGATATACAAGTGATATTACCAGTACACCTGTCGAATGGCTGATAAGAAAACTTGGCACATGTCATAAAACGTGTTTTTATCAATATTGGCAGGTTAGGAAACACTTCATTTAGAGAGATCACTAATCGTAATGTATATAACAAATTGCCATTAACCCTAATTTTGATGTTAAAAATATTATGCTGACAATGAAGCAACAGTTAAGATATATATGGCTATGACTAGACAAACATGAGACAATAGGGCTGTACAGTTTTCGCGGGTTTTATTTCCGGTTTCCGTGCTCTTAGAACGAGTGCGCATCACGCTGGTGCCTTGCTGCAGCGGCGTGACGCGCACTCATTGTAGCCAACGTTTGAGTGTTAGGAACCGGCAGGCTGCGCGGTTTGTGCGTGAAGAATCGAGTGGGTGTGAAACTACTTTTTGTTTGCATTGGTCCAGGCATTGTTAACGATAAAATCATAACATAGTTAAAGATAAGACATTTATCTCTCCATAATATATGTGGTCCGTTCGATGAGACTGTTGGAAGCGTTGTATTTTGAGGCAAATCATCGATGTTTACATTTCTGCGACAGATGGAACACCATTGTTCTCGCCTGGTTAGTCAATATATGGAGCGTTGTTACGTAACCATAGATACCGCGCGCAGACATACGAGTCGTGATGATTACTAATGAAACAACCGCATTCTGGTTTATCAACTGTCTAACCACTCATTTATTACATGAATCTACTCGGATGGTTATAATTCTGATATGCACAGAACTTCAGTGGTTAGTTGTGCATTCAAGGACAGCTTTAGCCGATCGTGAAGCGAGTGAAGGCAAACAACCGGGAGGTAGGCAACACGTACAGGCCGTTGATGCTAGGCATTAACATAGTGCATAAGTATGCCTGTTGCGTGGGGTCTCGATACGATCCCGTAGTGACTGTACAGCCCTATAGGGTATATTCTTTAAATCGCCAGACCTAGACTACCGTAGAACCGCCATTGCTCGTTCCCGGGGTCCGGTGAGCATGAGCAGGATCCAAAAGCCCGCCGCTTGCCTATGCATAGAGACGCTTTAGCGCGCACTGGCGGTTCTACGGTACTCAGGCGGCCGGCCAGCCGGGGCCTGCAACTGCACACCGCATGCACACGCAACGGCGGTTCTACGGTACTTCTATTACCGGCCTTCCGGGGTATGCAAACCGATAAGCAACGGTGGTTTAAAATATATCAATAGATCCTATTACAAAAAGAACTTTGTATGCATGGCGGACACAGATCAAGATACATGGAAAAATCCGAAGATGAAGGTCACCTGAGTTTTGATGCATTCCTCGGCAGCACTCAAGCACTCGCAGGAATATTCCAATATGGCGTTGTACACTGCAATGTGAATATGCAGTGACTGTTGTAAATCATTGACGTTTTCCTCAGTAACAGGACATTTTGTTTCATCTTGCACGTATGGCTGTTTTATTCATTCCATTGTAATGTGAGGTGCACGACATGTAACGCTTGTCTTCAACCTTTGCTAAAATTGTCTTGTATGCAATTTTAGATATGTATCGGTCAGTTGGGATTGTCTGCTTCTCTGCGCTTTGCCGCTCCAGATCATTATCAACTCCTGAAGTTTGGGATGGATGTTGAAGTTATATTGTAGAGCCTTGACATGTTACATTAAACTTTAACTAAAATTGTACCTCGACAGCGGTATAATCAAGCTACGAAAATAGCCTGACTTTAGTGTACAAATATTGTTGGGACATAAGAAAGCAACCTTTACCATTAGTTAGCTGCCACATCCTATAGTAGTTTATCAGACGGTATAAAAACACTCTCCATCTGTAACATTATTTCATACAAATGATCCTCTCTTTGATATTAGAAAGCCCAAATGGTACTGTATCATGTGCCAGAGGGTTTCTCAATAAAAAAAATATAATTACATACCGTTATATATCAATTGTCAAGTTTCACTTGCAAACATGCACAAAAATGTGCTTGTATATATAATACCTAATAGCGGTAGTACACTTACTTCCATCACAAAACGATTTTGGTGTGAAACCAAAAAATTGTGTCTCATACTCCTGCTCCTCTGAGAGGCGATAACGCTGAAGGAAAGCAGTCCTTTGACTATGTTCAGCCTCCAAGCTGTTGCTTTGAGCATCAGCCATAGTCCCGAATCTCTGAAGCTGGTCTCTGCAAGCAATTACTATATAAATAAACATAGATGCATCTAATGATTACAATAATAACAATTTGTCACTCTCAGTCTTCTTTACCCCCACATTATGCTTGGATGCGAGCATCACCCTGTCCTGCATGGTTACCAAGTTTGAGAACCATGCTAAACTTACAGGTTCGAACATTTACCAAAACTGATTCAATGAATATGAATCCTCAAACGGAACATAGCCTTTGCAACTGCACATATATATTCAATTTATAGCAGTGATTATGATCTGGGTAGGCCAGTGGGTGGGTCCCAGTGTCCTCCTTAAAATTATAGGACATCCACACAATAATCGGACATTAATTGAAATGAAATACTGTGCAGTCCGCTCACTATATACTTACGATGCATCACCATGTCCCCTAACAACTCAATAAAATGTGTCATTTGACATTTTTGTGCGACAAATGACGCAGGACTCATACCTATCAGAATTGCTGTATTGCCTACATTTGATAGATGTCTACTGGAGGGTATTAGTTATCAGTATCAGTCCATTCAAAAACCATCACATGTATGCAACAATAAGTGTAGTAATGACAGCTGCAGAATTTTCAGATTCAACATTACTAGAATGTGATTTATGACCATACTATCAAGGATGAAAATATGCCACGGACTGCCCTTTTATGATCTGTTTTAGTAAACCAATATGTTTAGGATAGAGCAACTACTGCCAGATTCTTAGATTTATGAATTTGACTTTAGTAATTCCATTTTTGAAGGCAAAGACTGCTGTCCACATCGCGGGGGGGGGGGGGGGGCGGGCTTCTCATTGTATAATCTATAATAAACAGTTACACAAGTAGACAAAAACACCCCTTCCGCCATGATTCAATTTCGGTGTAGGCCTAATTTAACTGCAGTCTCCTTTGACAATAAATGGCTGCCAGGTGATTTGATCGCAGAGGCTTGGAGGGGAACTCATCGCTGTATGTAGCCTCAGGATATGCACTCTGTTGGGTTTCCTGTAGCCTAGAAATTTAGATGTCACAGTAAGGACAGTCGGATATTGGACTGTAACACCAGCCCCATCTCTGTAATTGGTTGTAACATCTGAAAGTTTTGGCTATGTTTCCCCGAGGCTACGCTGGATGGTATAGTTTCTAGCCTAGGTTTTCGGAGGTGGAACTCCAGCTAGCTGTGCGCATACAACTCCTCCTTAACACTACCTCCCTGATAAGGGTTTACAATCTTACCCACCCCTACCGGGAGGCCATCTGTATGGGGAGCTCCCCATAGCCATGGCCTAAATAACACTGCCTGCACTGTTAGCAGCCGTCTCACATGCACCCACCCCTCTCACACGCATGGCCAGAGTAGTGTTAGCGGCCTTCACACCTGCGTGCACCCCTCAGCAATTCTGATAGGTATGCAAAATATAGGTCTATTTAATGCCACTCCTCTTGGGAAATCCTGCCACATGCAAGTAGTATAAATAGCAGGACACTCACTGCTTTAGCCTAGCCCAGAACCCTAGGCTGTGTGGGCTGAGACACATGATTTTTCAACCATAGCCATGGATTTATGGCTAGGTCTAGCCACAGTTGGCGACCATTGAGTAGGTAATTTCCACACCCACTGTTGCTCTTTGTGATATTTTGGAGTGGATTGGTTGAGGAATAATGTAGAGTACATTTAAGAAATTTGATTTAACTACAGGCACCAGTCTCCTGCCCCCCCCACCCGGGTTATGCCCCCTATGACCACCGGACATGTGGACTGCAGGGGGTGGGGGGCTATCTGGGGGTGAGATGGGGGTGGAGGCTCATGGTGTTGGGGGGTAGTTCGCATCGTTGGCAGCGTGCAGTGGAGGGGTGAATGCTGGGCATTGCTAAAGGATTATGATTACGCTGTTGTTAAACAATAAAACGATTGTCACAAAATGCGTGACTACCTGAACATTGATTCACACCTTCACCCTAACAGTCAGATCAGTGTTTGATGGTTCAGTTAACAAACATCAAATGTGTTAAGCCAGGGCCAACCTACCAAGCATTCTTGCTCTTGTGAAAGAACAATGTCTTTGTTGGCTTGAAACGTTCATCGAAATGCAAGATGAATGCATTCCAAAGGATGTGCTCTACGGTGAGCTCGCCGATGGCAAAAGGCCAACTGGACAGCCAAAGCTCAGGTTTAAGGATGTTTGCAAGCATGATACAGCATCAATACAAATTTTTGCGTGAGGGAATGACCCACCACGACAGGCTCTGATAACTATAACAAATAAATGACATTCTGAAAGAAAATGGTGGGAGGTTTAGAACTGAAGTATATTTTTATGTCACTTTATGTGTTTCATGCAACTGTATGCAAATTACATTGCATGCTGTTCCATTTATTGCATCCCCGCCTCAAGTACTTTTATCAGCGAATCTGTAATAACCATTTTTACAGGGGGAGATATGGCATAAGAATAAGTAACACTGAACTAGCTACTTTTTTTGTATAGCTTTTTCACCGATCTCTATACCTATCGGGTATTCATAGAGCTTGTTAAATAAAACCTTTAGTCTTAATCTTTTATTCTATTGTGATAGCAAAATTGCGTTGCAACGGCTGTACCAAACTAAATATAAACAGGAAATGTTACCTTTGACCATAAGCAGTGTCAACGACCACTGCCAAAGAAAAAGTGGCGCTCCGGATACTTCTATTGTTTCATATAATTTAGCGCTTGGGCCCCCTGTCGGTGGCACCGGTAAACGACTTATGTATACAAGTTTATGATGTTTCAAATCAGCACAAGTTTTAATTTTTGTGGCGAACAATTCATGAATTTGAAATGTTTTGCTCATTGGCAGATAATTGGTAAGCGATATGGTCGGTGTTTATTGTCTGTTATGAACCTTAAGGCCTTAGGTTTGTGTTCTTATACGCAAATTTGGCATTCAAAAACAGCGAAACAACTCCACATGCAACTTAAAGCTGTTTAATAAAAAAACATCCAGCCGATTAATCTATCGATCTTCACCAGGACATTCCTCCAACCCCACAAACTTGCCCTGGAACATGGCCCACTGGCCGAAGTCCCTCTCTGCAACGAATTCCCTTCTGCGCCGCTGCCACAACAAATAAGCGGGAAATAAGCCCACCCGTTTGAGCGTTGTGCAGTTTTGAGTCTGTTTGACAGTTTAATACCGATAATGCGATAAGCTTATAGATCTATTAGCAAACAATTGTTCGAACTTTCCAAACTGTGATAACCCAGGCCCCATAAACTATGCTCGTTACCACAGCGGATGTATTAGGTCGGACCAACTTTACAGCCATTAGGTCTACCTGTGATGTCAGGGTGTTTAGCTCTTACGATTTACCTTTGCGGAAACTTTTTATTTTTGAAGTCAGTCAAAAATGGCGCCTATGAATAACCTCAAACTTTGTTTATATATATCTATGGCAATTATTACTCAACTATATCCACATTTCTTCAGAAAAAATGGACCGTAAACATAAATAGATTACAATAAAATAAAAAGATGCAAAGACTTAATGATATTTGTAATGTTTGAGTTGTAAATTTGTTTTAGGGGTTTGAGTTTATAGTTTTGTAATTTGATAATCTCCCGACAGAGGTCGCCGCATCGTCTTGCCCGCCGCGTGGCCGCGAAGCGCCAGTGCCGCATGGTGAGCGACAGGGAGGACACAGAAGCCTGGGGAGGCCAGGGGCGGATCTAGGAATTTGCCAAGGGGGGGGGGGGGGTTGGGGGGGGGTGCTTTCTAAAAATGTTGCGACCGCAGGAGGGACGGGGGTTGCTATATGAAAAAATTGCGACCGGGAGTGGGGGTGGGGGGGGGGGGGGGGGGTGTGCTAGGAGAAGCCGACTTTAACAGTGTATGTTCAGGTTCCCAAGGGGGGGGTGGGGTTTCCAAGGGGGCGCAACTCACTAGATCCGCCAACGGGGGGGTGGAGGGAGGTCCATTGGTTATCATTACAGGTATATATGCCGCGAAAGAGGCCCGCGGGCCGTTTTTTATTTAGAACGCAAACTACTTAATTGCTTTGGCACATCACCGGAAGGAGTTAAGCTTGTTAGCTTGTGAGTATGTTGGACTTGACTTTCTTGCCTTAATGCCCCACTCCGCTGCGAATTCTCTGAACTTTGTAAAGAATATATTACTCCCGGAGACATGATTCATATTGACCCTTTTCCAAGTCGATGCGTCGGTTGATATGAGGGTAAGTAATATGGCATAAGCAGTAGGAAAATCAAGTTCACCCCCACGCCGACACCCCACCCCCCCCCCCCTCCCAAAAGGAGAGCCCACCAAAACATGAGAATTGTAAACCTTGTTCCCCGACCTAGATTTCTTGAGATTTTTGTTTCATTGTACTACGTCATGGGTAGATACTACAACCTCCCCCCCCCCCCCCCCTCAAACAGGACTTCTGTTACAATACTTCTGTTACAAATTAGTTCTGTTACAATTTGTTTCAAGTTCCAGATCTATCTCAGGTGCTAGAATGACCGGACTATCATGTTCTGGGTGCTATATTAATTATACCTAATGCGTATTATTATATATAATGTCCTGATATTGTCCGATGTAAAAAGGTGTGACGTTTTCAATATCAAATTTCGTGCATTTGCTCAATTGCTAAATTTAATTCGCGGACATTATTACTCCAATAAGATTGCTGTACGTGTAAAATAACCTTGATCAATAGCTCAAGTAATGTTTTGATCACAATCCAGTCTGTGAAACATATTTCATGTTTGGACTAATACGTTCCTAGATTCGAATAATACGTTCCTACATTATTACACTCCCAGATATCCTATAATTCTTATCATATTATAGGAGTTGTCTATACTTGGGCTTTTAATGATTACCAAGTAATATCCCAGGCTTAATCACTATCTCGCTGTCATGTATAAACAGTAACTTTTCAGGGCTGCATGTTCATCTACATCTTGCCTCTAATATTAATGCAATTCATTCCAGTCTTGAATATGGATGATCTCACTTTCCTGGCTCTGGCAAGCGGCATGGCAGTAAGGGTAGGTTTAGTATTGCTAACTTACACGTATGTAAGGGTTTTCATGTACAAGTTATATTTAAATTTTTCAGTAATATTGGTAATAAGAAACAGGTGCTAAGAATATCTCAACACGTCTGGAAACACTCCTATTTGTTGGTAAAGTGCCGTATAATTAACATGAGACTCGTCTGATAAACTCCTATATTTGAGATACGAAACTATATTCCCGTAATTAAAAATGAATAAAATGTGCTTGGAACTCTAGCTGTTATTACGTAATAATGCCATAATTTCTTGCCTTGTACAAATATTTATATACTTTATGCCCGATAATGGAATGTTGGAATTACGTGAATAAAACTTTGAATGACATATGGTCTTAGCTTCGACAATGTGTGGCTTTTTGTAAAGATGCGTTTTAGAAACATTTTAACAATGCGATTTGTCGGTGAAGTTCTTTGGAGCAGTTCACATAGAAATGATAAGGGGGAAAACACCGTGTATATCTGTTTCATCTACCCTTTATAAGCTGACACTAGATCCATTAACTTAGGTTTTGCTATAACGGCGGTGTTGTGCCGCCAAAATGTACGCGATTTTGCCGCCATCGAGAGCCACATTTTGGGTTAAAAAAAAAGCGAACAAATATATAATAAAACAAGAACTCAGTGGGACACTGATGATGACGAAAATCAATTTTGGGTCAAAGAGCGTGTATTTCTTAACATGCGAAACCAAACCGCGACATAGTAGCTTGACACGTGCATATGTAGAGTCCCTTGGTTTGAACTTTAAATTGAAAACAAAAGCATCCTTTTGGCGTCAAGGCTTGGCCCAGAAATTGGATCAGCGGCATGGGTGAACGGTATTGCTAATGACCATTTCTGCTTTACCTGTTTTTGAACTCCTAGTGATGGTAGCGGGCGCCTAAGTAGCTAAACATGAATCAACTGCACTATTTGCTCCAGTCACGTTAACAATTATGACTTAATTTGACGCACGCACCCCCCCCCCTCCCCTGCGCAAAAAAGGTACGCAGGCCAGTTGTCACTTGATATACCGTACAACGTCAAATGAACCGGAAGTCACTCTACGTATTATAACAGTGCAATGGCCTACGCAAAACTTGGATGTCATACATTGCGCCATCAGTGGGCAATATGCACGCTGTAGGCGATATGTATGGTTGGCTAGGGTTAGGGTTAGGGTTAGGGTTTGGGCGACTTATGTACTGGTCCGCCGGGGAGGAGGGTTAAAATATGGCCATAACCTGTGACTGTGTAGGCTAGCGGTCAAGGTATTTTGTGGCCCCCGTTTGACGTTTCTAGGAAAAAGTATTGCTACCCTGCAAAATATTTTGCAGACTAAAGGAGTTCCGGGGGGAGGGGGGGGGGCGGAGGCCGATTGTCCGTGGAAAGTCATGATCGTTGAAATAAACACATTTTCAGGGAAAGTAAATATAGTAGTTTCTAGCAATAACTAAACTCTATTTTTAACACTAGATCTTCGGTCGAAACTGAGTCCTTGGGTGAAGGGCCGCAGAGGGCCGGAGATGGATGTGGTGTTAGCAAAGGGTGCTTGATTGTGGGGCTTGGGAGTTATGACTAGGGTGTCGAAGTAAAAGGGAAGTGGATTAAGAGAGGGGAGTATTGGAAGTTGTTAGGGTTGACATTTTGTTGGGAGTCACCGCAGTAGGACATGAACGCCCCAGAGCGGCCCCGGCGTGCCGGGTTCGACTCTTGCTAAAAGCCAATTGCTTAATATGGAGAGCAGCTTACGGACACGGTCTTATATATATCATACAACCATGTTCCCAAACCTACAAAAGGCATGTGCAAAGCAACATATCTGAGAGACCGCATTAAATACTTCACCAGCACCAAATATTTATAGTGTTGGTTCCGTTGTGCTCTACGCTTAATATCTATGGAGTTTGTTGGCTTAATATGCAGGCTGGTATACATAAGAACCCTATTTGCATTAAAGCGCAATCTTTTTAGTCCATGAAGTTAATTAAGTTTTGTTCAACTCATTATTCCGTCTTGCCCTTGACCTGTACAATCAACCGCCTCTCTTCATGCTAGCAAGTCACTTTTTTCATTTCAATCCTGTGAGATCATAGAGTAACTACATACCCCCCCCCCCCTAAATTTTGTTAATACATGTTTTATTCTCATTCATTTTGCCATGGCATATACCTTTTTGTCCACGTTTTATTTCAAAATGAAATATCATCATACTCGAAGCATTAGACAGTGTTCACATTCAAACAAAGCTGGATCCAGCCATCTGAATATGACAATATGATCAAGGAGTATATACAAATATACAGAAAATGTTTACCATTGGTCCTGTTACCCCATACTATAGGGTATCGGGTAAACGCACCGTGCATGGACGGGACAGGGTTGGCCACTCATCCAATGACGATGAATGAGTTAGAAATATAAAGACCTAAAGGGTCCGTGTATATACCGTCCAATCGCTTGTCGTTTTTAAAATGATCATAAGAAAAAGAAAACCGAGAAAGAGCTTGTTTCGTAAACGGTTTTTGTTACCAATTGATGATGGCTGTTACCAATACGTCATACAGTAACAACACCAGTCAATGAATACTGGTCGCAAAGGCTTGCACGACGTTGTTTCGCACTTTAAACAGTTGGTGACCGCCAATACAACTTTATTTCATATTATTTTCTTGTGCTTAGTCGCTTATAATCTCAAGTTATACTGCCCAAGTGGCAGGTAGCAATAATTAATAGTCTGCGTAAATTCTACAGATTCTTGGCTGTGCAGAGGGAGGAAAACATGACGTCATAGAGAAACACAAACCCACGTGGTATCACGTTGAGATTGTGAAGGTCACCTAATCATCCTTAGTTTGAACTCCAATAAACGCACTTATGCATGAATAGGGCCGCCAAGAACACACCCTCGACAGCAGATGCCTGTTAAAGCTCACACTGCAATCCTGTAACTTCATAGAGTAACCAGGGCCCGGCGCGATAGCTCAGTGGGCTAGAGCGCTCGCATTGAGTGCTCTGGTCGCCTGAGAGCCTAACGGCACATGGAGCGGAGGTTCGAACCCTGCTGTGGCCATGTCTGTGTGGTCGCAGGATAAAGATAACATGTTTTTCTTCGTAATGAATAGGGGGTTACCCCCGGAGACATGGCTAGCTCCAATCTCCCTTCCTTCTCCCATTGACGCTATATGACCAAAAGTGGTTAAAGCGTCCTGAATAACCAACCAACCAACCATAGAGTAACCACGTATCCCACCCACCCTAAATGGTGTTTATATATGTTTTATTCTCATTCATTTTGCCATGGCTTGTACCTTCTTGTTCATGCCTTAATTCAAAATGAAATATCATAATCGAAGTATTATACAGTGTTCACATTTAAACAAAGCTGGATCCAGCTAACTAAATATAGTAATACATCACAATATGATCAAGGAGTATATATACAAATATATAGTAAATGTGCATGGACGGGACAGGGTTGGCCACTCACCCAATGATGATTGAATGGGTTAAAGATATAAAAACCTAAATGGTCCGTGTATACCGTCCAATCGTTTTTCGTTTTTAAAATGATCATAAGAAAAAGAAAAAAACGAACCAACAAAGAGCGTTTTTCGTAAGCGGTCTTTGTTACCAATAGATGATGGCTGTCTTTCGCTACACACGGGTGAAAGGATAGATACCTGTAACTGTGTGCAATCACGTAGTTGCTTTATGTGAACCACTATAGATTACCACTGCAGGTTAATTCTGCTCACGTAGGATGATATAATACAAATATTGAGATATTTGATATATTGCATAATTATGATCCATAGAGACGGTCAATACATGGTGACGGACGGGGGGGGGGGGAGGTATAAGATGACGTACATTTCGCATTGAAAAATGACATCCCCTCCCCATGGATCTGTCACTGGTATACCACCCAATACAGCACAATGAACAGGGCATTCAATATCTAGACCCAAGTTAGGATAACAAAGGACCGCTTACCTCCACCCTTCTATTGATTTATTCAGCACGAAACTCACATATATGGAAGCAAAATCCTGCATCACGCCACATTAGGTTGAAATAAGCATTATGCGCATTCTCTTCGAAACTGTTGGAATCCATTGGTTCCGGTGTACATAGTGGCTGAACGTTTAAATTCAACCGCAAACGAAAGGGAGATAATAAGCAAGGAGAATCTCTGTAGAGCTTGAACTACAGCTATACATAGCTGTATAGCTTAAAGACGTAACGCTGAATCCCAATCAATCACCAAGCGTTCTCCTGCTTCATGAGCTTATCCACTGTCGGTGAAGCCGTAAACTCGCTAAAAAATAATTCCCATTCATTTATAGGCCAAGTGTATCCTACCAATAAATAGCGAAATATATTGAATACACGCTGATTGAATAAAGATGGACGGGGTAGGGCATGGGGCTTCGAGGAAAAGGGTGATCATTGAGAGGGGCAGCATAAAGGGCTAGTGGTGGGTAAGGTTGGTAGTTAGAGGAAATGGGTAGTAGGTGAAGGAGCGGAGAGGGCTGTGGTGTTAGCAAAGGGTGTTAGATTGTGGGCCTAGGAGTTTTGACTAGGGTGTTTATGTAAAAGGGGGGTAGATTAAGAGAGAGGAGAGGGGGTTGGAGGATAGGGTAGCGGCTGAGCGGGTTGACATTTTGTTGGGAGTCACCACAGTGGGACCTGAACGCCCCATAGTGGCCCCGGCGTGCCGGGTTCGACTCTTATGGTTTAAGCCAGCTGCTTCCGATTGAGAGCAGCTTACCGACACGGTCATATATATATCATACAACCATGTTCCCATACCTACAATAGGTGTGTGCAACACGACAAGGCTGAAAGACCGCATTAAATACTTCACCAGCATCCAATACTTATGGTGTTGGCTAGGTTGTGCTCTACGCCTGATATCTAAGGAGTTTGCTGGCTTAACATGCAGCATAAGAACACTATTTGTGTTTCTTTCATTCCATGTATATATACTTCATATAATGACACATATATGCTCCACAAATACATTGCGTTTATCTGTCTCTGTGAAGAAGTAACCGTGTCACACGAATGTCAATTCTGTTACCAATACGTCATGCAGTAACAACACCAGTCAATGAATACTGGTCGCAAAGGCTTGCACGACGTTGTTTCGCACTTTAAACAGTTGGTGACCGCCAATACAACTTTATTTCATATTATTTTCTTGTGCTTACTCGCTTATAATCTCAAGTTATACTGCCCAAATGGCAGGTAGCAATAATTAATAGTCTGCGTGAATTCTACAGATGCTTGGCTGTGCAGAGGGAGGAAAACATGACGTCAAAGAGAAACACAAACCCACGGTAGTATCACGTTGAGATTGTGAAGGTCACCTAATCGTCCTTAGCTTGAACTCCAATAAACGCACTTATGCATGAATAGGGCCGCCAAGAACACACCCTCAACAGCAGATGCCTGTTAAAGCTCACATTTCAATCCTGTAACTTCATAGAGTAACCAGGGCGCGGGGCGATAGCTCAGTGGGCTAGAGCGCTCGCATTGAGTGCTCTGGCCGCCTAAGAGCCTAACGGCACGTGGAGCGGAGGTTCGAGTCCTGCTGTGGCCATGTCTGTGTGGTCGCAGGATAAAGATCCCATGTTTTTCTTTGTAATGAATAGGGCGTTACCCCCGGAGACATAGCTAGCTCCAATCTCCCTGCCTTCTCCCATTGACGCCATATGACCAAAAGTGGTTAAAGCGTCCTGAATAACCAACCAACCAATCATAGAGTAACCATGTATCCCACCCACCCTAATGTGTTTATATATGTTTTATTCTCATTCATTTTGCCATGGCTTGTACCTTCTTGTTCATACCTGAATTCAAAATGAAATATCATAATCGAAGCATTACACAGTGTTCACATTTAAACAAAGCTGGATCCAGCTAACTAAATATAGTAATACATCACAATATGATCAGGGAGTATATATACAAATATATAGTAAATGTGCATGGACGGGACAGGGTTGGCCACTCACCCAATGATGATTGAATGGGTTAAAGATATAAAAACCTAAATGGTCAGTGTATATACCGTCCAATCGTTTTTCGTTTTTAAAATAGCATAAGAGACATTGTAAAATAATTGCATCTGACAAATGGGTTTAGTAACCACTGGCAAATGTATATTTGGAAATGGTTTAGTAACAAATACTCCCCCCCCCCCCCCCCCAAGAGATGGACTTTAACGGCACCCCGTGATAAGTTAAGGGACATGCCTGGTAAGGCCGCGCCATGCAGCCAGTGCGACGCTGACATTGGCGCAAGTGCAACTGGTAAGTTGCAAATATTTGGGACAGTACACATATTGTTTCCCCATAATGCTACTACGGGTCATTTGTTTTTCATTCCCTTTCTTGACATGTTATGCGTGCTACCTACAAAATGCGAGCTTACCTCGACCTACCTGCTTAACATCTGAATCGAAGTGGCTGAATCAGTAAATGTTGATCGTTGTCAGAAAGTACGATGTCCCGGAATTTGGCTAACTGGGCCAACTGTTACATATGCAAATCTGTGACGTCGTACCCCGCGGCGGCCATTACCCGGCAGAAAATAAAAAGTCGCAGATTCCGGTGGTACTCACAGCGTCACTTGCTGCTGAGGATCCATACGGAGACTATCTAACGAGAAACTGAAGTCACTAGGAAACTTCTTTTACCCGTAACCCGTAACATAGACAAGGGAGTCTTCATAAGAGAAGTACAGAAATGTAACAATTTCGACTTTAACACAGCGCATCTTCCTACGGATCTCGACTTTGACAGTGTACTTTTCTAAACGATCTAGCCTTTAACTTTTACTCTCAGGAGGACGAGGCTGCGGCTCCAAAAGCCGTACACGTCATCTTACCAGCCTGAAGGTTGGGACGGGAGGGGGTGGTGCTGACAACTACAGATAGATTCACGGAATAGCATCCCAGGCTTTCCCGCTTCCGGGAGCCGAGCCCTTCGCCACACCAGCCCGATAGCTCGGCGGTGAGTTGTGGGTTGCCTTACAAACGGGTGGGAGGTCCACGTAGGTAGGTAGTTTATTTGCCATAAAGGCCATCAGGCCCATGGGACATAACAATGAACATAAATACATTTGTCCCAAAATAATACATTTTCCGCGTTCTTGAATTTACGGTTTCGCACGGACACGTTTTTCTAAAGTGTGCACAAACTTCGCTAATTTTCTTAGGTTAAACATATCTCTACTTGACATCAAAATAATAAAGCTCTCGTATGTCGGGGGATTCCAAAAAGCGTTATCTATATATGAAAGTCTGATATTCATAAACATCAGGCAACACAATAACACGTGGTATTCATCTTCTATAACAACGACATGTCTTACAGCACAGTATTTACAAAATTCTGTTTTCAAGTAACGTTCCATCACGGCGACCTAATTCAATAGAGAAGCTATGAGCTGAGCATCTAAAACGCGAAAGAGTTTCTAAGTTTGGCAACATTTACTCTGAGTAAATATACTTCAAAAGAGAGCTGGTCTTTAAATGTACAAAATACACTAAGGCGACTTTGATCTCTAACCTCCATATGCCACTCTTCAATAAAACAGGTTTCTAATCTCTAGTTTAGCTCAGCAATAAATAAACTTTCGTCATGGAAAGGTTCAGAGAATTAAGGAACAACCCCGGTCAAGCCACGTACTGGACCCTTCTTTACCCAAGCCCGAAAGTTCGGCGGGGAGGGTAGAGTGAGGGATGGGCGGATGAATTTTTGGAGCTACCGCAAAGGGACATGACGTCCTGGAGCGGTCCCGGCGTGCCGGGTTCGGCTCTTGTTTATACTTCTTGCATGCGGATGGAGCTATTAAGTATTGTTCATGGACAAGAGCGAACATGAAAACGCTACAGAGGGAGGCTCCCGTATATGCTTCGCCGGTGACCATTATTCATGATATTGCCTGGTTTCTTTACCACTGCCATCAGTCAACACACGACGTTCGCACAACGTTGGTTTTGGTTGTAATCAGTTCATCTCAAAGTTAACATAAGGACAACGTTGTTACAATGTTTGTCGCAAACATTGAACTAATATTTTCCAATCTATATTCCATTAAAATATAACCTTTGCCATGCGTAGTGACTAATAAAAATTGGCTGCGTATAGCATTCGGGGGTGGACGTTTTGACAACGTTATGACAACGTTACATGAAAAATCCGACATCATGAAAACAATATGTAATCGATTGTCTTTGACAATCGTGCTTCTGATTAGTTCATCATATACGCATTTGTTTTTTACAGAAGGCACAATTTTAATACTGGACTGAATGTCTGACAATGTTATCTGACAACGTTAGGCAACTGGAAAAAAATACATACATTTTCACGCGGTCACAACGTCAATATCAAAGAGCTCAATGCAAAGTACAAAGAAATTGGGCATGTTCCATCAGTAAAAAAGTTTCCTCTGCATAGCTAGGACCCCATCTGTCCTTTTCTACGGCGATTGTGCCTTATCTACATGTGTTTCCCGTAGCACCATACGACAGCTATATTATGATTCACAGTCAGTGACCTTCAAAAAAAGTTATCATATGACTCATGATGAAGTCTAATGTCGCATGCGTTGTCGTATTATCTGTTGTTATAAAATATCTATATATGTCATTTAACCGGAAAAAAATTCTGTCCCTTTCGTCAAATTGGCTTTAGCATGGCGGTCAATGCATGGGCCCATGGTTAACATATATTTTTTTTTTTTAGGAGTGTGGGTGTCAGCACTGAGATCGGGCGGCCTTATACTCTCAGGGTTGGAGGGGAAGTGTGGGTGTCAGCACTGAGATCGGGCGGCCTTATACTCTCAGGGTTGGAGGGGAAGTGTGGGTGTCAGCACTGAGATCGGGCGGCCTTATACTCTCAGGGTTGGAGGGGAAGTGTGGGTGTCAGCACTGAGATCGGGCGGCCTTATACTCTCAGGGTTGGAGGGGAAGTGTGGGTGTCAGCACTGAGATCGGGCGGCCTTATACTCTCAGGGTTGGAGGGGAAGTGTGGGTGTCAGCACTGAGATCGGGCGGCCTTATACTCTCAGGGTTGGAGGGGAAGTGTGGGTGTCAGCACTGAGATCGGGCGGCCTTATACTCTCAGGGTTGGAGGGGAAGTGTGGGTGTCAGCACTGAGATCGGGCGGCCTTATACTCTCAGGGTTGGAGGGGAAGTGTGGGTGTCAGCACTGAGATCGGGCGGCCTTATACTCTCAGGGTTGGAGGGGAAGTGTGGGTGTCAGCACTGAGATCGGGCGGCCTTATACTCTCAGGGTTGGAGGGGAAGTGTGGGTGTCAGCACTGAGATCGGGCGGCCTTATACTCTCAGGGTTGGAGGGGAAGTGTGGGTGTCAGCACTGAGATCGGGTGGCCTTATACTCTCAGGGTTGGAGGGGAAGTGTGGGTGTCAGCACTGAGATCGGGCGGCCTTATACTCTCAGGGTTGGAGGGGAAGTGTGGGTGTCAGCACTGAGATCGGGCGGCCTTATACTCTCAGGGTTGGAGGGGAAGTGTGGGTGTCAGCACTGAGATCGGGCGGCCTTATACTCTCAGGGTTGGAGGGGAAGTGTGGGTGTCAGCACTGAGATCGGGCGGCCTTATACTCTCAGGGTTGGAGGGGAAGTGTGGGTGTCAGCACTGAGATCGGGCGGCCTTATACTCTCAGGGTTGGAGGGGAAGTGTGGGTGTCAGCACTGAGATCGGGCGGCCTTATACTCTCAGGGTTGGAGGGGAAGTGTGGGTGTCAGCACTGAGATCGGGCGGCCTTATACTCTCAGGGTTGGAGGGGAAGTGTGGGTGTCAGCACTGAGATCGGGCGGCCTTATACTCTCAGGGTTGGAGGGGAAGTGTGGGTGTCAGCACTGAGATCGGGCGGCCTTATACTCTCAGGGTTGGAGGGGAAGTGTGGGTGTCAGCACTGAGATCGGGTGGCCTTATACTCTCAGGGTTGGAGGGGAAGTGTGGGTGTCAGCACTGAGATCGGGCGGCCTTATACTCTCAGGGTTGGAGGGGAAGTGTGGGTGTCAGCACTGAGATCGGGCGGCCTTATACTCTCAGGGTTGGAGGGGAAGTGTGGGTGTCAGCACTGAGATCGGGCGGCCTTATACTCTCAGGGTTGGAGGGGAAGTGTGGGTGTCAGCACTGAGATCGGGCGGCCTTATACTCTCAGGGTTGGAGGGGAAGTGTGGGTGTCAGCACTGAGATCGGGCGGCCTTATACTCTCAGGGTTGGAGGGGAAGTGTGGGTGTCAGCACTGAGATCGGGTGGCCTTATACTCTCAGGGTTGGAGGGGAAGTGTGGGTGTCAGCACTGAGATCGGGCGGCCTTATACTCTCAGGGTTGGAGGGGAAGTGTGGGTGTCAGCACTGAGATCGGGCGGCCTTATACTCTCAGGGTTGGAGGGGAAGTGTGGGTGTCAGCACTGAGATCGGGCGGCCTTATACTCTCAGGGTTGGAGGGGAAGTGTGGGTGTCAGCACTGAGATCGGGCGGCCTTATACTCTCAGGGTTGGAGGGGAAGTGTGGGTGTCAGCACTGAGATCGGGCGGCCTTATACTCTCAGGGTTGGAGGGGAAGTGTGGGTGTCAGCACTGAGATCGGGCGGCCTTATACTCTCAGGGTTGGAGGGGAAGTGTGGGTGTCAGCACTGAGATCGGGCGGCCTTATACTCTCAGGGTTGGAGGGGAAGTGTGGGTGTCAGCACTGAGATCGGGCGGCCTTATACTCTCAGGGTTGGAGGGGAAGTGTGGGTGTCAGCACTGAGATCGGGCGGCCTTATACTCTCAGGGTTGGAGGGGAAGTGTGGGTGTCAGCACTGAGATCGGGCGGCCTTATACTCTCAGGGTTGGAGGGGAAGTGTGGGTGTCAGCACTGAGATCGGGCGGCCTTATACTCTCAGGGTTGGAGGGGAAGTGTGGGTGTCAGCACTGAGATCGGGCGGCCTTATACTCTCAGGGTTGGAGGGGAAGTGTGGGTGTCAGCACTGAGATCGGGCGGCCTTATACTCTCAGGGTTGGAGGGGAAGTGTGGGTGTCAGCACTGAGATCGGGCGGCCTTATACTCTCAGGGTTGGAGGGGAAGTGTGGGTGTCAGCACTGAGATCGGGCGGCCTTATACTCTCAGGGTTGGAGGGGAAGTGTGGGTGTCAGCACTGAGATCGGGCGGCCTTATACTCTCAGGGTTGGAGGGGAAGTGTGGGTGTCAGCACTGAGATCGGGCGGCCTTATACTCTCAGGGTTGGAGGGGAAGTGTGGGTGTCAGCACTGAGATCGGGCGGCCTTATACTCTCAGGGTTGGAGGGGAAGTGTGGGTGTCAGCACTGAGATCGGGCGGCCTTATACTCTCAGGGTTGGAGGGGAAGTGTGGGTGTCAGCACTGAGATCGGGCGGCCTTATACTCTCAGGGTTGGAGGGGAAGTGTGGGTGTCAGCACTGAGATCGGGCGGCCTTATACTCTCAGGGTTGGAGGGGAAGAGGTGGCAGATCCAGACGATCCGGACGCCGTACACGTCATCTTCAATGCCTGAAGGTTGGGACGGGACGGGGTGGGGCTGACAACTACAGATAGATTGGGACGGGACGGGGTGGGGCTGACAACTACAGATAGATTGGGACGGGACGGGCTGGGGCTGACAACTGCAGATAGATTCACAGAATAGCATCCCAGGCTTCCCCGCTTCCGGGAGCCGAGCCCTTCGCCACACCAGCCCGATAGTTCGGCGGTCAGTTGTGGGATGCCTTACAAACGGGCGGGAGGTTCAGGGAATAGAGGAACAGCCCCGGTCAAGCCAGGTACTAGACCCTTCACCACACAAGCCCGAGAGTTCGGCGGGGACGGGAGAGTGAGGGATAGGAGGATTAACTTTTGGAGCTACCGCACAGGGACATGACGTCCTAGAGCGGTCCCGGCATGCCGGGTTCGGCTCTGGTTGATACTTCCTGCCTGCCGTTAGAGCTATTAATTAGTGCTCATGGACAAGAGCGAAAATAAAATTGTAACAGAGCGTGGCTCCCTTATATGCTTCGCCGGTGACCATTATTCATGGTGTTGCCTGGTTTCTTTACCACTGCGCCACTATGCAACGGCCGACACGGGAACTACGAACATCTGCATGCTTCCCATAAGCTAGTGCATGACGGATTGAATTAACTAATAACCTTCTTTAGCAGGACGAGTATAATAATCCTATGAATAAAAAATTTGACTGTGTTTAGGCTGACGTCATTACGAAGTCTTGGTGACGTCGTACTCTGACAGTCAGATTGACGTCGTACTCTGACAGGCAGCTAGATTGACGTCGTACTCTGACAGTCAGATTAGCGTCGTACTCTGACAGTCAGATTGACGTCGTACTCTGACAGTCAGATTGACGTCGTACTCTGACAGTCAGATTGACTTCGTACTCTGACAGTCAGATTGACGTCGTACTCTGACAGTCAGATTGACGTCGTACTCTGACAGTCAGATTGACGTCGTACTCTGACAGTCAGATTGACGTCGTACTCTGACAGTCAGATTGACGTCGTACTCTGACAGTCAGATTGACGTCGTACTCTGACAGTCAGATTGACGTCGTACTCTGACAGTCAGATTGACGTCGTACTCTGACAGTCAGATTGACGTCGTACTCTGACAGTCAGATTGACGTCGTACTCTGACAGTCAGATTGGCGTCGTATCTCCGACGTCGCCTGATGGTTGTAATTTGATCGTACGACATCGCGACGAAAGTACGACGTCGATACGACTTACATACCGACGTCGTGTGCCCGCTGGGTGCTATATGTCCATATATGGTGTTTGCCAGGAAATTTATGTTTTCTATCCTCCGGTCAGTCCATCTTTCCCGAAGAGCGTCTTGCAAAGAAACGGGCCCTATTATCTCCCTCAGCCCACCAATCAACTCCCCCCCCCCCCCCCTCCCCCGCCCCGACGGCCCATCCTAATCACTCAACACATAGCTGCCATATGTCCGATATTGTGGATCCGATACTTTCTAAGGTAAACAGAGCAGCAGACCACACTGACACATTAAACCCAAAGGACATTGCGTTGTTCATTCGTGAGCGATCTTGCAAATATTTAAAACTTTATTGTGAAATATATGATGGTCTGGAGATTGACAGTGTGTGTCGCTTGAAGTAAGAGAGAAAACATTGGATAAGGGTGACCGGCAGCTTGACGTCATGGTGTTGTTAAGCGCTTTACAAGCCCCGACTGAGGGAGTGCGGCACAAACAGGAGAGCACTGCGGCACACGTGCAGGGCAGAACGCTCGACTCTGGGACGCTCTACATCGCCGAGAGGTCAGTTTAGTCTCCCCGGTCTGGTATAGACCTGTATCACTGTATATTAGCCGGTAGATCAAAGTGTCTCCTTCACATGCTAGTTTCAATATCAGAGTTGCAGATTTTGGCCTCCTCCCTATTATCGCCCATCTATATAGTATCACTGATTCAGTTTATGATTTACAACAATTTATTAATAGGCTTGCAGCTGATTGCTTGTTGTTCATGATGTCACTTCCTTTGCCGGTCATGGTTCAAGATTCCGCCGTGAAATTGGGGCGGAAACTTGGGAGTCCACAAAGTCACCTTTTTAACCTTCTTAACTTTACTTTGTCTCACTCTATGCAGAGGTGATCCAATCACCTGTCAATTTCTATAATTCACAAGCCAGTATACGCTTGAACAACTGACTTTCAGGCCATTTATTGCACAGACCATCTTCAGTAAGCGGCAACCGCACGCTAGAAAACTTGTTTATACTGAGTTATGTCACGTGATCGTTCAGTTTTGCAACGTACAGATTCGCTTTACCTTGAAAATACGGAAATGCATGGTTCGCGATCTTTGATTCATGGGATGCAGGTGTTATTTTAATATCGTTATTATCCTATTCTTTACGCGACTGTTAATATATAGCTGTCCCACGAGACAGTTGTTGCTCCATAGAGCAGTCTCATATACCTCAAATCTGCAGGCAAGAAAGAGAGTTGAAGATTTGTTTGCGTGAGCGACTAAGTATTTTTCACGATACGATCCATCAAACCATTGTCATTTTGTACTAAAAGATATTTGAACTTTATATTTGCCGTAAAACCGGCATGCATATGAACTAAGAAAGTGATCGATTTCTTATCAAGTCAGTTGAGATTTGAATTTTTCGTGTCATTCATCGCGCTGTTTTGTATTTGGTCATTCTTCACCTGCGGCTTGCGCCAGGTGGCGTTTTGCTTATTGCGCGTGAATGGCTGGGTTTACGGAGCGCTACCAAGCGAATGGTGTTGTTTTGACGATTGTGCGTATGCGCAAATTCTCCACTGGGTGGGAAAGATGGCGGTGGGGACAGGGCTGTCTGCAGGCTCGACAATACAACAAATGATACCGTTGTAATAGCCGAGACTTTAACCAAAATTACAACGTAAATTGTAAGATACATACTTCCAGAAACTATTGCCATACTCTAAAAGTAAATAATCGGCGAGATATATGAATTTCTAAATGCTAAGTCAATTGCGCAGTAAGGTGAATGAGCCTCAATCACGTTTCAGTTTGTAGAGATATTCCATATTTTCGACACCACCACAGAGTCACGTGACCGAACATGGTTGACAGCGGAGGCCGCAAGCGCTAATTTTGAAATGTTTCGCTAGAAAAGGTGTGATAGCAGGGTTATTTAACAATGTATGGAAGTAGTCAGTATTCTAACTGAAAGGCTATACTTTCTCCAATGCCCAAATGTCAATAGAAATTCTCAGATGTGGCTGATATTATGACAAGAGGGAAATAAATTTGACGACTTTTTTTCGTGCGATTTTCGTACCGAGAAAATGAGCTTCATGTACGAAACCTTGTTGGCGGAGCGTGCAGAGCCACTAGGTTTTTCGGAGATGGAATTAAATGCCAGGATACTGCAGTCTCATTTTATAGAAAAAACAGTATCTTGCGAAAAGCTCAAATGCTGGTCTGGGGTCAAACGTTATGGGGTAACTCCTGAAGACATGGCCCCTCTCTGACAGTATGGGGTTACTCCTGAAGACATGGCCTCTCTCAAACAGTATGGGATTAATCCTGAATCCTTAATCCTTAGTTGCAGCTGCTGATCAGGCTGATTGTGTTTTTGATGACACTTGCCCATTGCTTGACTTGTTCTCATTGACATTGTAATCAATGCTTGAGGGTTGGAAACCAGTAGCCCTGGTACATACTTTTCTGACCACGCCCATAAATGGAGCAAAGGTGAGGGCCATGCCATTCACCAGGCCTAAAATTAGAATCTCGGACCGGTGGCTCAAGTTGAAGGTCCTAACACAATAAATATGCAGTGCCTACCCGTCAAGTTGTTCCAGTAAGTTCCTGAAGCTTTATGACTTTTGTCGGACAGTCATTTCTTTGGGTTTATTTTCTTGTAATCCGGGCGATTTTTGTCACCTCTCGCTTCGTTTTCAATGCTCTGCCATTTGCTGGATGTCAATAAACGCCGCCTGGCAGTGAGTGTTCACGCTAAGTTTATTTACTTCTGGCAAGCATATCCAACCTTCCCTTAGAATAGTTAGGTTGGTGGGGGGATGTATAACTACGTTCAATGCCTAGGCATTGGGTTTAAAAAATGTATCTCAAGGCAATGCCCGGCATTGTAACAAACTTTGATTATTGATGTATAATTTCTGTTTATGATTGCAGCCGGGTGTCTTGGTTGAATCCCTCTGGCAATGGTTTCTTTCTGGAGTATCCATCTATCTCGCTGCATGCAGTCTCCAGGGATACCAACTCCTTCCCACAGGAATGCCTCTACCTCATGACGGATATCAAGCTTGAAGGTTGGAACTAATAATTTATGCCTAGTTCACTGGATAAAAGTAGCTCAAATTAGCATATGTGTATGCAAAGGTGGCTTGGAATGTACCAATCAATACAGTCCCGGTATTATATGACTTCTGTTCTGTAAGCCCGAAAGACTGTGTAATGGATCACAAAAGTACTGAACAAAAGTGGTGAAAACTCAGTATGCTAAATATATGAAATAGTTGGTATATACCGGTAATTATAAATCTCATTTATGGTAATGTTTGTGCAGGGTAAATGTCTCCTGTATTTCTTTGCAAACCGTATGGCGTTACTCCTGAAGACATGGCCCCTCTCTGACAGTATGGGGTTACTCCTGAAGACATGGCCCCTCTCTGACAGTATGGGGTTACTCCTGAAGACATGGCCCCTCTCAAACAGTATGGGGTTACTCCTGAAGACATGGCCCCTCTCTGACAGTATGGGGTTACTCCTGAAGACATGGCCCCTCTCTGACAGTATGGGGTTACTCCTGAAGACATGGCCCCTCTCAAACAGTATGGGGTTACTCCTGAAGACGTGGCCCCTCTCTGACAGTATTGGGTTACTCCTGAAGACATGGCCCCTCTCAAACAGTATGGGGTTACTCCTGAAGACATGGCCCCTCTCGAACAGTATGGGGTTACTCCTGAAGACATGGCCCCTCTCAAACAGTATGGGGTTACTCCTGAAGACATGGCCCCTCTCTGACACTATGGGGTTACTCCTGAAGACATGGCCCCTCTCAAACAGTATGGGGTTACTCCTGAAGACATGGCCCCTCTCTGACAGTATGGGGTTACTCCTGAAGACATGGCCCCTCTCAAACAGTATGGGGTTACTCCTGAAGACATGGTCCCTCTCTGACAGTATGGGGTTACTCCTGAAGACATGGCCCCTCTCAAACAGTATGGGATTACTCCTGAAGACATGGCCCCTATCAAACAGTATGGGGTTACTCCTGAAGACATGGCCCCTCTCTGACAGTATGGGGTTACTCCTGAAGACATGGCCCCTCTCAAACAGTATGGGATTACTCCTGAAGACATGGCCCCTCTCTGACAGTATGGGGTTACTCCTGAAGACATGGCCCCTCTCTGACAGTATGGGGTTACTCCTGAAGACATGGCCCCTATCAAACAGTATGGGGTTACTCCTGAAGACATGGCCCCTCTCTGACAGTATGGGGTTACTCCTGAAGACATGGCCCCTCTCAAACAGTATGGGGTTACTCCTGAAGACATGGCCCCTATCAAACAGTATGAGGTTACTCCTGAAGACATGGCCCCACTCTGACAGTATGGGGTTACTCCTGAAGACATGGCCCCTCTCAAACAGTATGGGGTTACTCCTGAAGACATGGCCCCTCTCAAACAGTATGGGGTTACTCCTGAAGACATGGCCCCTCTCAAACAGTATGGGGTTACTCCTGAAGACATGGCCCCTCTCAAACATTATGGGATTACTCCTGAAGACATGGCCCCTCTCAAACAATATGGGGTTATTCCTGAAGACATGGCCCCTCTCTGACAGTATGGGGTTACTCCTGAAGACATGTCCCCTCTCTGACAGTATGGGGTTACTCCTGAAGACATGGCCCCTCTCAAACAGTATGGGGTTACTCCTGAAGACATGGCCCCTCTCAAACAGTATGGGGTTACTCCTGAAGACATGGCCCCTCTCTGACAGTATGGGGTTACTCCTGAAGACATGGCCCCTATCAAACAGTATGGGGTTACTCCTGAAGACCTGGCCCCTCTCTGACAGTATGGGGTTACTCCTGAAGACATGGCCCCTCTCAAACAGTATGGGGTTACTCCTGAAGACATGGTCCCTCTCTGACAGTATGGGGTTACTCCTGAAGACATGGCCCCTCTCAAACAGTATGGGGTTACTCCTGAAGACATGAACCCTCTCAAACAGTATGGGATTACTCCTGAAGACATGGCCCCTCTCTGACAGTATGGGGTTACTCCTGAAGACATGTCCCCTCTCAAACAGTATGGGGTTACTCCTGAAGACATGGCCCCTCTCAAACAGTATGGGGTTACTCCCGAAGACATGGCCCCTCTCTGACTGTATGGGGTTACTCCTGAAGACATGGCCCGTCTCAAACAGTATGGGGTTACTCCTGAAGACATGGCCCCTCTCAAACAGTATGGGGTTACTCCTGAAGACATGGCCCCTCTCAAACAGTATGGGGTTACTCCTGAAGACATGGCCCCTCTCAAACAGTATGGGGTTACTCCTGAAGACATGGCCCCTCTCTGACAGTATGGGGTTACTCCTGAAGACATGGCCCCTATCAAACAGTATGGGGTTACTCCTGAAGACCTGGCCCCTCTCTGACAGTATGGGGTTACTCCTGAAGACATGGCCCCTCTCAAACAGTATGGGGTTACTCCTGAAGACATGGTCCCTCTCTGACAGTATGGGGTTACTCCTGAAGACATGGCCCCTCTCAAACAGTATGGGGTTACTCCTGAAGACATGAACCCTCTCAAACAGTATGGGATTACTCCTGAAGACATGGCCCCTCTCTGACAGTATGGGGTTACTCCTGAAGACATGTCCCCTCTCAAACAGTATGGGGTTACTCCTGAAGACATGGCCCCTCTCAAACAGTATGGGGTTACTCCCGAAGACATGGCCCCTCTCTGACTGTATGGGGTTACTCCTGAAGACATGGCCCGTCTCAAACAGTATGGGGTTACTCCTGAAGACATGGCCCCTCTCAAACAGTATGGGGTTACTCCTGAAGACATGGCCCCTCTCAAACAGTATGGGGTTACTCCTGAAGACATGGCCCCTCTCTGACAGTATGGGGTTACTCCCGAAGACATGGCCCCTCTCAAACAGTATGGGGTTACTCCCGAAGACATGGCCCCTCTCTGGATCGTTCTCATGGTCACAATATTTAAGCCTCTAACGTCATCCCACTTTAACTAAACCAACACCAGGTTTACCATATAAGTCATAGTTGCAGCATTGGAAATATGAATGTTTTCACATTATTAGAAGAACTTAACAGTTAATCATGCGTTGTCTTACCAGCAGAAGAGGACAAGGCAGCAGTGAATGGGGGAGAATCTGATGATGACAGCACAGACCCTATTACTGAAATAAGATTTATTCCTGAAGACAAGGCAGCGTGTAAGTTATTTAACTTGGGTTGTCTGATTCAGTATATCAAATGAAAACTACAGTTCGGATCACAGTATGTCATATGTTATATACCGTAATTTCTGGTGTATAAGCCACACCTTTTTTCGTCACGTCCACGGGGTGCGACTTCTACACCATCGCGACTTATATATGACCCGAGTCTAAGCTTTTCTCTCGGGACACCCCTCCCTTACCAACTTGACCCGGCCAGGAGATCAGGGGTCGTTTTTCGATCGTCCCTGGTTATCATAATCCCATCCGGCGTATGAAGCCAATGACTCCGGCGCCAAAACTAGAACCACTTTCGCCTCGCGACGACTCGGTATCAACTTTCATGATGACCCACAGTCTACAACACAGATGTATCAAGTAACACCATCAACTGCTATTTCCCGAACGATGCCCTGCCACTCAACGGGTCCAGTCAAAATTGGGCACCCTGCCAACGATGACGATGACAACAAACAGCGTGGGAGCGCCGAGTTAAACGCAATTACGGGCAATGGTTAACAATAGTGGGCACATGTCAGAATAGCTCAGGTTTAACTATTTCTCAAAATTGGCGGGTGCGACTTATACACCGGTGGGACTTATACCCCTGAAATTATGGTATATTCATGTATTTATAAATGTGATGTGGAATGTGGTGTGTTTCACCAGCCCGAGCAGATATGTTAGTGAAGAATGCACGATAAGACAAGGCCAAGTCCATCTAACTTCTTCCATGTTAAGAGCTCATGAACTGTATGTGATGTAGTAAATGGTCGGTTTTGAGTAATATGTGAGCTCTGCTGAAAAAATGGTTGGCCCCAACATGAAAGAATGCCCCAAGGCTGTAGCGGCCATGGTTGTGTTTCTGGTGTGCTGTGAGGTGTGATGGTGTATTGCAGTGGACGGGATGTACAAGGCCATGTGTGACTGCCAGGCTCTGCATCCAGACCCAGAGGATTCATTCTCAGGAGGTTTGTAACGATTCATGTACATAGTCTAGACAAAGTATCTGTCACACAGACTTTATCATTGGATATAGGATGATACTTTCGAAGGTTGTTGTATTTTGCATCCAACATGTCACTACGTCACAGATGTTCGTGTAGTTCATTAATTTTCTCCAGGGATGTTGTACAGACTACAGGCACTTTAGTGACAAGAACAGACCATTATTACTCTAAGCAATCAATAAAATATAAGAATTTTAGATGCTGACATAATTGGGGCGAGAAACACTTATTTGACTAGCACTAAAGGTCGCACACCATGACGATGCCTCACCACCCACACCTAATGTCCTGGATTTCTCGCCGTTACAGAGGACGATGATGAGGAGGACGAGGAGGGGGTGCCGGAGGGGGTGGTGACGGCCGCTGGGGACTTCTTCCAGAGCCCCGAGGACGTGGTGCACCTGAACGCGGAGGGTCAGGCCACGCTGCAGCGCCTGGAGGCCATGCTGGCGGGGAGCGGCGCCACCGCACCAGACAACGGAGGTCAGTGCCCACCCACACCTACCCCCAACCATCGCAGCTTGCCCCCATGTCTTTTTTCATTTTAAATTTAAATAGATATTTTTTAGAGTTAAATTTGTTTAATGGTTTAAATTAATTCAAGTTAAATTATTTAAATTTATTATATTTGAATGATTTAAATTAATTCGTTTTAAATGGTTACAATTAACTTCATTTAACGGTTTGAATTAATATAAGATAATGGTTTAAATTAATTTAATCCAAACTGATACTTAAAATAAATATAATTTGATAGTTTCAATTAGGTAATTTAAATTCAATAAAATAATTCCCAGGGGCAACCCTGTCGGAGAATTTAGACGCTGGAATATTAGGGAAATGAAACCTCCTAACTGGAGAAATGTCCTGCATTTTCACGTGAATGGTAGTAAATTCGAGATGGCACAGAATCGTAATTTTTAGACGTGCTCAGTAGCTCAATACGGGAAGAACTTTTGGTTATAAATAATTTCCATTCAAAGTTACTTTAAGTGCGTGTTGCTTGGTATGCTGGTTAGAATGCATCATGTCTTGTCAGCGTGTTGTCAAGGAATGCTCATAACTTGTTTGTTGTTTATGTAGCTGGGCAACAAAACGAGGAGAACATGGACACGGGACAATTCGAGGACGCCTGATCAATCGCTAGAGGGCGCTGATGAAGAGGGCGGCGACAACACGTGACAGCCACGTGGTTTCGATGACGTGTAGGCAGCCGCTATGAAATCCAATCTTAAGATGCGCAGACGGATTCCATAGGGGGAGCCACTGAGGGGAGCTGCTGTATATGAGGGTGAAGGACTGGGCGGACGCGATGGGCCATGCTCACTGCTGTCACCAGTGGTCAACACTGTCTCTGTGGACGTCCTGTGACCATACAGCCACAGGGGGTGGGCCACAAGATGGAAGGTGTCTGTCACACTTCACAGAGAGATCGGTCACTGGCTCCAGGGTTCTCTGTTGTCTCCATGGGATTATGATTCCGGATTCCAGATCTGCATTTTTGTACCTGTTTCACAAGTGTGCTTTCAAGTGCTGTAGTACTAAAAAAAAGTGCTAAAATACAAATAATAATAAGTTTTCTTTTGTAATAAAATAGCTGAAGAATCTGAATTGTGTTGTGTTCGCTTGTCTGTTTTAAAGGCGCAAAGTAGCCGCAGAAAGAAAGTAATTAATAAAATAATTAACATTTACCCCTGATTACATTATGTTAAACATAGGACATACAATTGAAGTAGTCAATTTGTTATACCATATATAAAATCAAGTAGGTACCTGGTGGAATTGTCCTCCGGTCCATAAGCTATTCCAGTTGCTACAACCTGACTGGCTCGATTATGTAAGCGCGGGGTCCTGATTGTCCCTATCTTGCTGGTCCAGTTACTGAAATGTACCACAATTGCGACATTCAGGTGGGTTTTTTTGCAACCCATGCCTTGATACAATTAGTTAGCGTCCTGTCCATGTGATAGTTTGCAATGTACATTCTCGCTTGTGTCAATGAAATCGACATTGAATTAATCCGCTGTTGGCTGCGTTCTGGGTATGTATCCTTGTGTATGGGTAAGTCCTGGTGGCACTTTTCTTTACAACCAGGAGACAATCACTCAATGTCCTCCTCCCATGTGGGCTGCTTGGCTTTCCCCTGCGTCACGTGAAAGGAATGACACCTGTTTTGTCTCAAAGCTTCAATTTAACGCAATATTATGATATTTCACTGGTCGCGCAAGACGACTTTCGTCTGTCGCAAATTGATGATACAGGATAAGATTATAGAAAATCGAGGGGAGATCGAAGAAAGATATGGATTAATCCCTACGCGGTCTAACGTAAGTGCTATACAAATATTAACAAATCTTTAGGAGGGAGGTCTCTCAAAGATTTGAACCAGGAGGGTTCTTGGTGTAGTTAGCGCACTAGATCAGGACCTATTTCAGATTAAATAGGTCCTGGTTTCGAATCCCCTTGGGAACTTTAGCATATACTCTAAAAGTCTGGTTCACCGACGAAAAACATTTTGTAGATGGAGCCCTTAAGTAGTGTTTTTTTTAATAAGTCTTATAGAAGAGGGACCATGGCGTTTTTCCATGCAATATCAAGGCCATCTGGGGTTTAGGTGTAGCCCCTCCCCCCTCCCGTCGTAAGAACATTGGTGGAGACCCGCCGGCGCGGTCAATTTACCGCCCCCCCCCCCCACGGTCGCAAGGTTTCAGAGAGCAGAGATCGAGCCCCGGTCGCCCCCCCCCTCCCCCTCCTTTTTCAAATGCCTAGGTCCGCCCCTGTAGAGGACAAGTATACTTCGACTGAAACAATATCGCACGTCATATAGCAGGCCTGTATAATGTTTATTGCGAAATATTCTTCCGTAAATCCATAATAATGCACGGGTAATTTAGGTGTATTGCACGTTGTAGCATTTGTCAATGATGTTGGCGTATGGAGAACAAACCCTGTGGTACAACACATGACACACGTAACCGGTAAGCACCGGCATGTTCTTTGGTGGGTTATTATTGTGACGAAACTATAATAAACCCGTCCTGGTACAATAATGACTCGCTCTGGTACAATAATGACTCGCTCTGGTACAATAATGACCCGCTCTGGTACAATAATGACCCGTCCTGGTACAATAATGACCCGCTCTGGTACAATAATGACCCGTCCTGGTACAATAATGACCCGCTCTGGTACAATAATGACCCGCTCTGGTACAATAATGACCCGTCCTGGTACAATAATGACCCGTCCTGGTACAATAATGACCTGCTCTGGTACAATAATGACCCGCTCTGGTACAATAATGACCCGCTCTGGTACAATAATGACCCGGTACAATAATCACCCGCTCTGGTACAATAATCACCCGCTCTGGTACAATAATGACCCGCTCTGGTACAATAATGACCCGTCCTGGTACAATAATGACCCGCTCTGGTACAATAATGACCCGTCCTGGTACAATAATGACCCGCTCTGGTACAATAATGACCCGCTCTGGTACAATAATGACCCGTCCTGGTACAATAATGACCTGCTCTGGTACAATAATGACCCCTCTAGGACAATAATGACCCGTCCTGGTACAATAATGACCCGCTCTGGTACAATAATGACCCGTCCTGGTACAATAATGACCCGCTCTGGTACAATAATGACTCGCTCTGGTACAATAATGACCCGCTCTGGTACAATAATGACCCGTCCTGGTACAATAATGACCCGCTCTGGTACAATAATGACCCGCTCTGGTACAATAATCACCCGCTCTGGTACAATAATCACCCGCTCTGGTACAATAATGACCCGTCCTGGTACAATAATGACCCGCTCTGGTACAATAATGACCCGCTCTGGTACAATAATCACCCGCTCTGGTACAATAATGACCCGCTCTGGTACAATAATGACCCATCCTGGTACAATAATGACCTGCTCTGGTACAATAATGACCCCTCTAGGACAATAATGACCCGCTCTGGTACAATAATCGCCCGCTCTGGTACAATAATGACCCGCTCTGGTACAATAATGACCCGCTCTGGTACAATAATGACCCGTCCTGGTACAATAATGACCCGTCCTGGTACAATAATGACCCGCTCTGGTACAATAATGACCCGTCCTGGTACAATAATGACCCGCTCTGGTACAATAATGACCCGCTCTGGTACAATAATGACCCGCTCTGGTACAATAGTGACCCGCTCTGGTACAATAATGACCCGTCCTGGTACAATAATGACCTGCTCTGGTACAATATTGACCCCTCTAGGACAATAATGACCCGTCCTGGTACAATAATGACCCGCTCTGGTACAATAATGACCCGTCCTGCTACAATAATGACCCGCTCTGGTACAATAATGACCCGCTCTGGTACAATAATGACCCGCTCTGGTACAATAATGACCCGCTCTGGTACAATAATGACCCGCTCTGGTACAATAATGACCCGCTCTGGTACAATAATGACCCGTCCTGGTACAATAATGACCCGTCCTGGTACAATAATGACCCGCTCTGGTACAATAATGACCCGTCCTGGTACAATAATGACCCGTCCTGGTACAATAATGACCCGCTCTGGTACAATAATGACCCGTCCTGGTACAATAATGACCCGCTCTGGTAAAATAATGACCCGTCCTGGTACAATAATGACCCGTCCTGGTACAATAATGACCCGCTCTGGTACAATAATGACCCGTCCTGGTACAATAATGACCCGCTCTGGTACAATAATGACCCGCTCTGGTACAATAATGACCCGCTCTGGTACAATAATGACCCGCTCTGGTACAATAATGACCCGCTCTGGTACAATAATGACCCACTCTGGTACAATAATGACCCGTCCTGGTACAATAATGACCTGCTCTGGTACAATAATGACCCCTCTAGGACAATAATGACCCGTCCTGGTACAATAATGACCCGCTCTGGTACAATAATGACCCGTCCTGGTACAATAATGACCCGCTCTGGTACAATAATGACCCGCTCTGGTACAATAATGACTCGCTCTGGTACAATAATGACCCGCTCTGAGAAATGAAACAATTGTGTGACGTCAGGCCTTGCACCGGAAAACAGACCTAGCCGTGTTTTATTAACGTTATTTAACGTTAGCGTTATTGAAGTAAAGAACGACAAAACCAGGGGCGGATCTAGGAATGTGCCAAGGGGGGGGGGGGAGGGGGGTTGCTCTCTGAAAACTTCCGACCGGGGCGTGTGCTCTCTGAAAAACTTGCGTCCGGGGATGGGGGGTGCTCTGAATACTTGTGACGGGCGGGTGGGGGGGGGGGGCTTGGGCTTGGAGAACCCGACTTTCACAGTGTATGTTCAGTTTGGGGGGGTTGCTCTCTGAAGACTTGGGACTTTAACATGTATGTTAACATGTTTGTTTATGTTCTGGTTCCCAAGGGGGGGGGGGGGGTTGCAACCCCCCTACCCCCCTCCCCCTAGATCCGCCCCTGCAAAGTACCGGAATATATATTTAATGCATTCATTTGGAGGCTTAAATAAAGGCAAGCGACCCGCTTATCTCCCGACCTGTGTCAGGTCGGAACTCTGCTAATGGAAAAGAATAGCGAGGATATTAAACGTAGGTGCGCGACATATCCAACTTGGGAGCGGACCGCACCTCTTCGGTGCTATTAATGGGCTTGTCAGAAAAAGCATCGATGATGTCGTCTTCCGCTGTCTGTGTCTCCGGAGGAGGAGAGGGGCTGATGTTTAATGGTGTAGGACATACTCTGGAGCATAATGCTCCATCGGACTAAGCGTCCGGTGAGGTCTTTCTTGGACAGGAGCCAAGTGATGGGGGCGTGGTCGGTGAACAGATGAAAATGTTGGCCTTCGAGAAAGACTCTGAAGTGCTGAATAGACCATATGATTGCCAGAAGTTCCTGTTCGGTGGTGGTGTAGGACGCCTCTGCCTTGGAAAGGGAACGGCCGGCGTATGCGATAGGGAGTAACTCGCCGTCTGCAGAGGTTTGACAGAGGGCAGAGCCAATGCCAACGGTGGATGCATCGGTGCATAGGCTTTTTAGTGTCTCGAAGGCTTGCTGACTGCACTATCCAATGGAAGGGAGCGTTTTTGTTTGTCAGGTCGTACTTGGGCGGGCGATCAAACTGAAGCCTGCAATGATGGGAGCTTGGCCCAGTACCTTATTATATATAATCATGTATCAAATTTATGATCAATCTGTCAAACCCCTAAGATATAAAGTTATTTTTATATTCACAGTATATTGTCCAGAGGCTGGTTGAGGCACTAGACTATTGAACACATGGAGGAGAACCAACTCATGTTAGTGTTACTGTTTCGTGAGAGGTCAAACTTGCGAGAATGGGGCTTTTTCAAGACCAGGACACTACATCTGGCGCCATCACAGGATGCTGTGTCATGACTATCACAGTGATCGAAGCACAGTTCGAATGCATGCTAATGTAAGAATTTGAGATGAAATAAGCCAGGGATATTTTAGAATTATGAGCTGGGTCATTATGAAAACTTGGTAGCCAATGTTGATTTGCATCAATGCTACTTACGGTAATAAGAATAATTGTAATAAAATGTCTTTCATTCAGTTTCATGAAATAATACTTATTAATGCTTTCCAAAAATGTGTTTGTCATTCTTCGATCGAATTATGGAAACATAATTGTGGTTTGCTTTTCGTCATGTTCTTGCCCGAGATCTCTTGTAATCGTCAACATCTTGCACTTTGGTCAAGGAAATTGAAATCGCCGAACCGGAAGTACGTCAAATTGAACGAAGTTACATTATCTCCATAGGGTACTATATGTTACACGTTTTCGACTATATATCAAAAAGTAATGGGGCTATGTCACCATGTTTGCAGTTGGTAGCTCAGCTCATTATTATCCATCTACGACTGCAAGCATAGAGTGATGGCTTGACCTGGGAGTGTTTGACGAAGGTACTCGTGAAATACGCGACAAGACATTTTCCCTGGGATGAGAGATTGAGGGCTTTAACATTGGAAGCCCCATAGAGAATTGCCGTCGCACCTGGAACCGGAAGTAGGATAGGAACATAGCATTTTTATGATGCAGACACACATCGGACCCCATTTCCTACAAAATGGTGCCATCCTAGATTTGTTCTCATTTTTTGCCGATTTTTGACGATTTTTAAATGTACCAAAAGTGACGTCATCGTGACGTCCTATGACGTATTCAGAAAATCTGAGATTTCACAGAGGCTATTCTCATTCATATTTTTATGGGAACCCGGAACACCAGAGTGATATCTTCAATCTAAATTGGTCAAATCACAGAAAAACTACTCAAGGTCATCTTTTGCGTTTTTCAGAAAACATAAAATGTCATGTAGCTCGAAAATGAGTGCAACGCGTCAAAAGTAGTCGATAGCTGACAGATGCGCTTGGACGGGTGGCACATTCTGAAACTTACCCGAGGTCTCTAGCGCTAATATTAATAGAGATAGACGTGTTCTTCTACATATGCCAATAACGAACTTAGCCGAGCTATTTCATATATCTATCACTAGTTTAAGTATACCAAGCGCCCTAGACATTGATGACAAACATACATACAATAAATTTACAAACCGAACTTTGGAGTATATTTCTATCAGTAATAATTACCCAGCAAAGATTATCAATTGCCTGTGAAACTCGACCCGGAAATCACAGGATTTTTACCAATGGTGAAAGACAGGGATTTTCAGCGCTAACGGGGCTTCCACGGGCGACCTATGCCAGCCATCGTTCTATGCTTGCAGCTGTAAATGAACCGTACTGAGATGAGCCATCAACGGTGACATAACCTATTCACTTTTTGGTATGTAGTCGAAAACGTTTAACATTTTAATATGGGACCCTATGGGGAAAATACAACTTCATTCAATTTCGTTTGAGCGATTTCACTTTCCTTCACCATGTTAAGAGATGTTGACAAGTACAAGACATCTAGGGCACGCAGACGGCGAAAGGCAAGTCGAAATTCTGTTTCCATGGCAACGGAACAGTTGGCCAATGATAATTATACAGATTATGCAAAAAAAATTAAGTAATTCGTCAGAAATGACAGCTGCAGCTGCAATCTTTGCGGCATACAGTAGGGATAAACTTTCGCTCAAAATCCTATGCACATAATTGATACAGTGTACTTAGTGTGGTCACTTTAAAGAACGGTACCCTCCTCGCTAGGTCGCCCATGATGAGCAAATAGGGAAAGCGACTGAGGATATTTTCTTGCTTAGAATAGTTACCTCTCGCTAAATATTGACACTGAAACGTTACAACCGGTTGAAAAAACCCTGCAAAAGTAGATTTGTAGTATATGTGTTTCTGCATGCCTGTACCATAGTTTTGGCGCTTAATGGCGCCACAGACGTGTGCGTCAAAGTAATCCCGGGATTTATCGTTTTTCCTTTTGCTTCTGAACATTATAAAAGCAGAATTTTTCCTTTTTCAATTTTCTCTTTCACAAAAGGTAAAGCAAAAAATGGTTTCGGCAATTCCTTTTCCCATTACCGTTTTAAAAAGTGAAACAGTAAAAACGGTCCTAAGAAACCGTTTGTCATTTTTGAAAGGAGCAAAACAAAAATAGGTAACACTTGCTCGATACCTTTTGAGGTATAGAGTAAAAGTAAAAACGGTTTCTGGTGACTTTTACCTTTTTTTGCTTCTCAGATGGCCTGGAATATGGGGGGGGGGGGGGTATAGGCGTGACACTCCATCCCACAACAAGGCA
>OZ025254.1:35508038-35622011 GCA_964019135.1 Arenicola marina | reverse complement strand
TGTTGAAGGGGGGGGGGGGTGTTGAAGGGGGGGGGGTGTTGAAGAGGGGGGGGGTGTTGAAGTGGGGGTGTTGAAGGGGGGGAGGTGTTGAAGGGGGGGGGTGTTGAAGTGGGGGAGGTGTTGAAGGGGGGGGGGGGGGTGTTGAAGGGGGGGGGTGTTGAAGGGGGGGGGGGGTGTTGAAGGGGGGGGGTGTTGAAGGGGGGGGGTTTGAAGTGGGGGGTGTTGAGGGGGGGGGGGTGTTGAAGGGGGGGGGTGTTGAAGGGGGTGTTGAAGGGGGGGAGGTGTTGAAGGGAGGGGGGTGTTGAAGGGGGGGTGTTGAAGGGGGCGGGTGTTGAAGGGGGGGGTGTTGAAGTGGGGGAGGTGTTGAAGGGGGGGGGTGTTGAAGGGGGGGGGTGTTGAAGGGGGGGGTGTTGAAGGGGGGTGTTGAAGGGGGGGTGTTGAAGGGGGGTGTGTTGAAGGGGGGGGGGGGTGTTGAAGTGGGGGAGGTGTTGAAGGGGGGTGTTGAAGGGGGGGGGGGGTGTTGAAGTGGGGGAGGTGTTGAAGGGGGGGGGGGGGTGTGAAGGGGGGGGTGTTGAAGGGGGGGGGGTGTTGAAGGGGGGGGTGTAATATTCTTCTGCTACAGCTGAGCCGAGTGGCGGAATAAATTTGTTGACATGCTTGACTGTTTGGATTGCCAACATCATTGCCACCAGTATTGCTGTAGCATTGCCCCCAGAAATGTCCAGCATTGCCCCCGCATTTGACCCAGCAGTGCCATCAGTATTGCCTCCAGCATTGCCACCAGCATTGCCACCAGTATTGAGCCAGCATTGCCCCCATCATTACTTGCAGCATTGCCCCTGCATTACTTGCAGCATTGCCCCAGCATTACTTGCAGCATTGCCCCAGCATTACTTGCAGCATTGCCCCAGCATTGGCCCCAGCATTGCCACCAGCATTGCCCCCACCATTGCCACCAGCATTGCCCCCAGCATTGCCCCCAGGGGTGGGGTGTCACAACAAAGAGGGCGTATGGCTTGTATAGACAAAGGGAATCCTCTGACAACCTGGGGTTTCAAGGGGCCGGACACCAGGTGCGGATCTAAGATGTCGACCATATTATTTAACCCCTAAAGCTCCCATCCCCTCCCCCCCTACCTTAAATCCGCCACTGCCTCCCGGGGGAGGGGCAACTACCTATAGTTTGACGGTCGTCGGCTTTTTTTGTATTTTCCGCGGAAAGAACAGAATCGTCGAGATTTCCGGCCCTGAAGATCCCACTCAGCTGAGGCCATCATTGGGCAAGTGCTTTCACAGCTTCGTCTCGGTGTTTCTTCTTCATGTGGCAACCAGGATTTGGCAAAGGGTGGTGGGGGGAGGAGCGGTCGCACCTAAGATGGCGTATACTTATTATTGACAAAGGCATGCTCGTCAGTGTTTCTTCTCGATGCGTTTTTGTTCAAAAGAAAATACCGGGCGGCTGCAATGTGATAAAAAAATTAAACTCTGTTGGTATAAAATTAATTTGCTGTTAATCGTTTTGTTTAAAAAGAAACCATTATCGAGAACATCGCACATCAACAGTAGAAAACACTTATTTTAGCCCATAATGCGGGTGTCGACATGTTCTGAACACGTGACCAGAGCCAATGATATGCAAGACGTTTGCGTCACCGACGACGACCCTCCGCTGAACCAAAAAAGATACGGTTTAAATATTAAATCTGCTTTACTGTGCCCCACGACTCTTGTGACTTTCCTACCCTACTCTTAGCCCCTATTCAGTCATAACGCGATCATTATGTCTGACCAGATCCTTATGTCTGACCATCTCGGGCACGTGGCCGTTTTGACGGCCAAGGCCGGATAACTTCCGGGTCAAACCCAGGTCTCATTTCCGGGTCAACATCCGGGCCTCGTCCCTTTCTCGGTCAGCCATTTTGCCAGGTAACGTGGTTTGCTCAAACAATTTTCCCGCCCTCCAGCCCCTTCTTTCACCTATTACATATTACGTCTAGTGTACACTATTAGCACGCGTATAACACGCGTACAGTATTGGTCATAATTACGGGTACACATATTCTAGTCGTAGTTACGTACAACCATTGTTACGCTGTTACCTCTTTATTACGTACAGCCATTGTTACGCTGTTACGTCATTTACGTAATCATAGTTACGACATCATTATATAATTATGACCACCGACGTAACTAGGTCGCTATTCGCTCGAGGGTTTTTATTGTTATCGGCGATACCCCTACCCTATCGGTTGGGACCCGCAATAAAAAACCCAATTCAACCTAACGCTGATTTCAGTTTTTTTTCTCCGCACCAAACATAGCCCGAGACTGCGGGGATAATTTACCTTCAGAGTGGGCGCTCCGTAAATGTGTTTACATGCGAGAAGCGGTGCGTCTTTGGAACAATCTGTCAGCTTAACATTTCATGAATATGACATTTGAACCATTGATTTAGAACAAAATGATGTACTGTTCATCTGTTGGCTGTAATAATTCAAGTTCCAAAAAGGACAGCAAACATAAGATATCTTTCTACCGCTATCCAATAGGCGACCAGAAGCTTTAGCGGAAGATTGCCCGAAACACATATACTACATACACTACGTTTCTCGATAATGGTTTCTTTTTTAACAAAACGATTAACAGCAAATTAATTTTATACCAATGCTGCACCACCAAACATTCCAGAGTATGTTCCGACTACTGCTTTGAGGAAGATCTGTAAGCTAAGTAGGCAGAGGACCAAACAAACCTAATATGTCATATAGGTAAAACCTAACAGGGCGCGCGCAACTATTTTCGGAAAAAAGTTCTACTATTAAAAGAAGTGTTGCAAATTTCTAGTGCAGCTCATCTAGGTCAAAATAATCGTTAATATATCCATTCACAATGCATAACTCAACAAGATTGCTACTTAGACAGAAATATCTAATTGAGGTGGATATATACATAAACTGCATGTCAAAGCAAATGAAAATGTAGGCCTGTATGTTTACTTCAAATAACAACACAGATTGAAGTGATAGTTAAGTGATGAAATACTGACTATGCTCCTATGACATTAATAAAATAAAATTGGCATGCAAAAACTACAAATGGTCAATAGCAGATTGTGTGATATACTTCATACGTTAACAATATGGAATTCATAACTGTATTTTCGCTAAATGCACCTTTATATCATAATGCCCCATAATTGAACTATCAAGATAATATGTACAGCTGATATTTACTCCGAATCCGAAAACGTCTCATGGGGGCTGTTGCGCGAAATGAAAGTCCTAAGCCTATGCTTGAAAGGGACTTTGAATACACATGCATGTTACCTTAAGAGCTCGCTTGCGATCGCTATAAAGTTGCGGCTGAAGCCTGAAGCTGTTCCAACCATATTTGGCCATCGCCATCCCCTGCCTCCACCCCCTACTGCACAGTATGCACATGGCCCGCCAATCGACCCGGCTGCTAGCTTCACGCTCCTCTCCTCCCTCCACCCTTACCCACCCTAACCCATACGGCCGTTCTGGTAGTAGGACCGACCTGTCCATACACCCTTCAGTGACGGTGAGTTTGTAAGACAGAAGCTGCCAACGATGACGATGGATCCCTGACTCCACCCCCATCCCGCCCTCCCCCCCCCCCACCCCCACTTCAAATGCAACACGGCTTCACCGACTACGCGATGCGTTAACGAACTTACGGTTTCAAACCAGTTGGTGTAAATTCGGTGCTTACTTCAACTTCTTCGTCTGACTCGTCAGAAGTTTGTTCTTGCTCCGCCATATTGTAAACATTCGGAAGTACCATCCTCGTACAAACTCTAACGCGATGTAATTAGGTAATTAAACCGCTTCGATATTATAACTTCCGGTGGTAGTAGTCATCTAAACCTACCGGTCGCTTCATCGCCGGTGACGTCATCATCAGCGCCCTGAGGCGGGTGCCCATGGTAAGTTGGGTGGTCGTGCAATAGTGCTTGGAACTTCACTAATGTATGATTCAAACAATTTTAATGTGTCATGCTTAGTTAATTCCCTATAGTTTAACTGGAAATGTAAATGATACGGGCCCGGAATTTCCCTTTAACCAAATATGTGTCTCTCGATGACCACGAAGCCGCGTACTCTCCATATGCCATGGTATGACATGGGCCGACAACATTGACCCACACTCCAGGTTCAAGTTCGTTATCTGACTTCACACGAAAGACTTGTTATCGGACCATTACCAAAGAAAAACGGTTAATCGATAAGAGAAGACGCAAAATGAAAGAATGACCGTGTATACGTTACATGCTTCGTCCTAGCGACGACTGGTGAGATCAAATAGATGTCAAGATCGACTTAAGTCTGGCCCTTTGACAAAACCAGTGGTATCGGTGTAGAGGGGACACTGACAAACCAGTGGTATCGGTGTAGAGGGGACACTGACAAACCAGTGGTATCGGTGTAGAGGGGACACTGACAAACCAGTGGTATCGGTGTAGAGGGGACACTGACAAACCAGTGGTATCGGTGTAGAGGGGACACTGACAAACCAGTGGTATCGGTGTAGAGGGGACACTGACAAACCAGTGGTATCTGTGTAGAGGGGACACTGACAAACCAGTGGTATCGGTGTAGAGGGGACACCGACACGGGTTCGCCACAGGTAAACGCCAATGAGGCACGTGTGTGGCCTAGAGTACGCCAGACCCTCCCATGCAGACATGGTGTAGAGGCCCCAAATCTCGTCTTATGATGCCTCATTGATGTTCGCTTTCTTTGATCGATTTAATGAAGTTCTTCCAGGTGCATTTATGGCCATATCGGTTTGATCATCGCTACTTGTGATTCCACAGCTATAGGTTATTGCTGAATAATAAGCTCGTCAATATAGCTTTACATATTCTTCCATACCTTGAAGGTTTTGCTCAGTAGTAATCAGCCCATAAGCACAGCTATGTATTCTTTGTCAGCTCTATTGGTTGTTGCTCTAAAATGATTCTGTCCATAGCTCTATAAGGGGTCCAGAAGGGGGGGGGGGGGTCAGTGTCGATTTGTCACAATTCTCTGTGTCGAATGTCGATTTCTCACGACGTCCGTGTCGCTTTTTAGCTGTTCAGTGTCGTTTTTTTTCTTCAAAAATCTGTGTCGTAGTCGCTTTTTCAGATCATCGGTGTCGGATTTTGGATGTCGAATGTCGAATTTTCAAATAACCCTGTGTTGCGTGTCGCCATTTACCCCTTTCAGACCCCTTTTATGTCGTCCATATCTCCTTCCATGTATCTAGGTTTTTGCACTATAATAAGTTCGTTCATAGCTGAAGTTGACGAGCTTATCAGTTTCCCCGCTGATTAGGAATACGAGTAAGGAAGTTGCTACAATAATTGGATGAATATTGTCCCTGACTGTGAGGCTCCTTAGGCACGATGGTGTCAGTGCGAACTACGGTAGCGTAAGATGGAAGATGTGCCGGGTCAAGGAGGGCGTGAGGAGGAGGATCATGGGAACACATAGTCACTCCATGAACAGGGCACTCCTACCCCCTCATCCTTTCGGCTATATCAGCCCATACAAAAATGTAGATTATCAGCTGTTCGTGGTAAAAATTACTGACAAGTGATTGTTTTCATGTCGGGTTTATTTATGGGTCTCGCAAGGCACGAAGATGCGGAGTTTAATCTTAGGTGATTTCAGCGTTGTACTTAAATGTGAGACAATATACACACCTGTCGCTGCCATGAAGTAAAACACACTGCCCCCCCCCCTCGCCTCCGCCCCCCGCGCATCCGGCCCCCGCGTTGTTTTCGTCACACATATGTACTCTATTTGTATTCAATAATACAGTACATTGTCCCCTGAATGTTTTCACCTGTAATATAGCATGATTCAATGATAGTTAATGTTAATGGCATTACATACAATATTTCCAGATTAATGGCATAAAGTGTATAATATTACCAAAATTGAAGAACACATCACTTAAAGCAGCAGATTAAACCAAATTTCAAAATGGTTTCTCAGCTGTAAAATAGTGTCTTGCAGAATCACTTTTTTCCTCGGTACAACCCTGCACAAATATAATTGGTGGGGATATGCGCTGTGTCGGGTCGCAGGATCATAGTTCACAGTATTACTTGATGTACCGTTTTACATTCCACACTGACCATTGAGGCTTAGCTTTGCTGGGTAGCACGTACGTCGGTATTAAGTCCTTAAGCGTTTGTAGATTGTAGACAAATTTAGGGTTCATGGGAGAATGCTGTTGTCCAGTCGACTATCCTCGGTCCACATGTCAGGGGCCGGGACCCCCATGTCCTTGGCCTCGGCCGCCATCTCCGCCAGGAACTCCGGAGTAGCCTTAGGCACCTCAGACTCTGGTATCAGCTCCCGAAGCTTCTTCATGCTGAAGACCGTGGCGTGCTGAGAGTCTCTCTTCATGGCCTCCAGGGCAGGGTCGATCAGAGAGGACGGAAGGTCGCACAGCTTCATGATCTTTGTAATCATTTCCTTGGGATGGCCACGCAAGTCTTCGAATCGAATGGCAGGAATGCTCACCCCCTGACTGGCCAGTTCGTTGCGGTACTTCAAGGTGACCATAGCCAGGCGGTAACCCAGCTCTAGACCCGTCGTGCTCCGGGGGGTCCAGCCTTTGAATTTCTCGCAAATCAAACCAATGATCGAGAAGGAAATGTAGGCGATGTTTGGAACACGGAACTCCATCAAGTAATACATCATCTTGAGGGACTGAAGAGCTTCCGCCAGGCGGCGTGCCGACGTCGCGACGGAGACTGGATCGCGGTAGAGGAATAATGGGATGGAATCTGGGATCGCTTCCTGGATGAGGGAGGCGGCGGCGATGGTTGGAGCTGTGGGCTTGATGGCGTAGGCCAACACCTTACCCGACAGACCGTGGTAAGGCTTACATAGCAGCCTGATGGTGGCCCTCAATATGCGTCTGCCTTTGTCGGGACTCCAAGTGTTGCCACTGACAACCAACTGAGAGACGTAATTTAAAGAATGCGGCTCGGAAAAGGCAAGGCAACGATTTGTGTGCTCGAAGATACTGGTGAGCAGAGTGGATCCACAACGTGCTTGGTTGTACAGAAATACGATCTTTGCTCCCTCGTCCGGCATTTTCTCAGACAATTGCAAGAATGATTCGAGAGGCATGGTGATCACCTTCTTGGCTGTCTGGAACTGACCGTTAAAGAAGAGGGAATACACGGAGCTGTGCGGGGGCTCAACTTTCGTGTCGTGCTGCAAGAAGACTGCTTCCTTTGGCGTTACTTGCAGCAAAGTGACGTCATCGCGTAGAACGAACTCCGGGTTTGTAAACCTCTCATGGTAACGCATGAAGTTGAAGCTTCCACCACAGAACAGAATATCCAGAGTGTGCTTGTAGAAGAAACCCGTCACGTGGGCTGATGTCTCGTACTTGGACTGCGCCTCGCGAATCTCGGCCGCCCGTCCCGTTATCTGCCAGTAGATGGCGCTCAGGAGGTTGTACACCTGGCTGACGATCAGGTACAGATAGAAGGAGATGTGGGTGTAGAACATGAACAGCTTACCCTTCATCTTGCTGCGTATGTGCCTGGCCTTAAGCAGTTAAGGCTCGCTCCATCTGCAAGGAGATATTCACGTTCATAACTTCTTCACAGACAGTGAACACATTGCTTGGAAGACGCCCGCCCGTCGACATCTCTCATGGCATCTCTTCGGCCAAAGAGGACAATGTTCATATCTTACTTCAGTTTAATTGTTTATAATTTTAACATCCACCCGATTACCAAATGTAAGCTTAATATCCTTTCCTTTGTGATGTCCTCCTATAATACGGGTCTAATTTACTTACCACTGAAGAAAATTCCTTAGTGTTTTATCCCTCTTATATTACATGGTATATCGTCGACGCCAAACGATTCAGGTAAAAAACAGACTGATATATTTCACAAATAAGAGGGTTAAGTATTGGGGGGTTTATGTTGTTGTCATATTGTGATAAATAATTCCTGCCCTGTGTTCTTGGCTTATGCTGCACTCGTTATGTAACATTTTGTTGTAGAATCATTTGTTGACCTTTTGCACTTGTGCCTTAAGATGTAGTTATTAATTTGAATTTGTGATCCGTTTAATTCACAACTGTTTGATATCGTATTTCAAGGGGATCATTCACATGTGTACTTGTTGTTGAAGACCTCGCAAAAAAACAAAAAATCGAAGTTCAAAGCGACGTAGTGATTGAATGTTGTCATGGTAACCGCTTAACAGAGGTTCGTTATGCCTCCTTCCTGCAACACGGTGAGCAGACGGACATGGCGCCATAGGGCTGTACAGTCACTTCGGGATCTTATCGAGACCCCACGAGACAGGGATACCTATGCTCTACGTCAATGCCTAGCATCAACGGCCTGTACGTGCTGCCTACCTTCCGGTTGTTTGCCTTCACTCACCTCACACACAAGATCGGCTAAAGCTGTCCTTGGAAGCACAAATAACCACAGAAGTTATGTGCATATCCGAATTATAATCATCCGAGTAGATTTATGTAATGTATGAGCGGTTAGGCAGTTGATAAACCAGAATGCGGTTGTCTCATGAGTGACTGTCGCGTTTTTGTAATTCACACCCGGTTGGAGCTTCCGGTTCCTCAATTTTGCATATTTTATTATTCATAAACACTGATGACTATTCAGTACGTCGCCGCAGGCACGAAAGTCAACTTTTCTACACCGGAAACTGACAGTGACAGCGTGTAAACTGGCCACTTCGACGGAAAATTTACCCAGTTTGAAATGATCTGACGAGCAAAAATAGAGCCGAAAAGGAAGGTGATACAGACAGTGAAGCTAAAGCTGTCAACAAGTTTGATGTGCTTTGAGAGACCGTGACAGGGGCGAAGCGGAGACTGACAAAGCAAGACAGCCAGGCGCGCAGCATCACAGAATCAAAGCAACGATAGGCCTATCGAGAGCTGGGCCTGGGCTCGAGCCATGGATCCGCCACTGCCCTCTATCAAACCGGCTCAAAGCAACGTTGTTAATTTGTTAATTTCATGCATTGAGTTAGTCAACGATCTGGATGGGGGGGGGGGGCTTCTTAACAGAGCGAGCCTGTGAGTGATGAAGTGGTCCGTCGTAAGGTCGGATCCAGATATGCTGTACAGGTGGTGGTGGGGGGGGGGGGCGGAGGGCGGTTTCGGTTTTCATATGTTCAAATTTCGTCCCTGAACGCAATGGGACATCGCTTTACATGCAGGCATAACAAGTTAGTAAATCAGTAGACGGGTGTGTGCCGTCATGCTTTTGTTTTTCAACGCATATCGCAACTGATCAATATGTGAGTTGCGATATGTACATATAGACATAGTGATATGCGCAATGATTAGGCTTTTCTTTAATTTTAGGAAAGCAGCTGTGCATGAATGCAGGTTTTTGAACACATTATACCAAAGCAACGTTTTTTAGCAAACTTTATTTAGCAACTGAAATTTTATCTTATCTGACCCAAATTATATGAATCAATGAATTTAATTGATAACTAACAAAGTGGTAAGCATAAATGACCTTTGCACTAATAAGGCCATGTAAGAACTTTAGATTTTGGCATGTTTTGTGGCGAAAAACAACTGTTTAAATAGGTTTAGGCTTGGTTCTTGATCAAAATATTGCTGCCGGAATAGATTTACTTCCATTGTTTTTGTGCCTGCATGGTTCATCAGATCATGTAGCTATATAAAGGCTAAGTGTGTACCAATTAGTGTGCTGTGGTTCTCGTGCAGTCATATCTAGCCTGGCCAGTTAGACCCACTGTGCTTCTATCCCCATCCCACAGACTTCTTCATATAATATAGATGTTAATCATTTTTATTTGGTTCTAAGCGCTGTATCAAATATTATATAAGCAAGGATGGTTACATACATGAAACAGAAATGCACGATGTTAAAAAGATGTTTCTAATGTACATATGTAAGGGCCAGTTAATTGTCTATATAACTTGCTCTTGAAAATATATAATTATGTAATATATTTTAGATGCACTGACATTGTGCTATTCTACAATGCTAGTTTCATACAGCAAAGCAATTAACACCATATCCAGAATTTATTCAGAATTTACATGCATACCTATGCTTTTAGAAATTTGTAAAAGTGTTGTATATCTTGTTGTGAAATAGGCATAATCATGTAAATTAATACATAGTCAATCAGCATTGCTTACAAACATTTTTTTTCATTGTACTCTTGTATTTGTCATTGGAGTGAATGCTGCTAGTGCAATAAATCAAGTACCGGTAATCTGTGATGGACTTGTTTTTCTTATATAATGAAACTATGTAGGGCTGGAAATGAATATCTTCAAAGACTATCTGGCGGAATATTTTCGATATATATAACAATAATAACATGAACACAATCACTTAAGTCAAATAGAGTGTATTGTTGCCACACAAAGCATGCACAAATCACCATAGGTACTACAATAATTGCATGTAGAGTACATAAACTAAAGAAAATTACAAAGATGAATTGTACCCTAAACAAATTTCAAGAACTTAATCGACATATATATTGAAGGTTTCATATTTCATTCAATATCTGTATAAGCATTTATTTTTCCAAATGTCATTACAATAACTGAATTTTATCATTGTGTTTTGACCAGACAACTTGTATGTCAGAATTAAGTGTCCTTTAATAAAACTTGAATGGGCTATCCACAGCCTTGGTCATATGGTATCCTGCAAGACAATAATAAGCTCAACGTGGATTAAAAATAACAATAAGCATCAATTTTGCCACAGCATACTATACAAAGTTGATATAAGTTCTCCAAAAAGTGATTAATATATGAGTATTAATTAGGGTCCCTTGGAGGTTAATATTCGATCAATACATGGTGAAGAAAACATTATTGATATTTATGGACATTTACAACCACTACTAAGTCACACTGGTTATGTGACGACAACAAGTGCAAACCCCTAAGATCTACTGGGTCTCACTTGAGGAACATGTTCCATTCATGGGGTGTTTAATGACTTAGCTTGTCAAGCGAGAAACTATCTATTATCATCTTCTGCATACGAATTGGGCAATGCAGCAATTTTAACCCCACTGGTTCAAGTGTCCCTTTTGATAGTCGGAAAAAAACACATTTCCCTTAGGATATCAACATGATAACATAGACTGTAGATACTGCCACAAGTTTTGAATGATAAATTTAAGCATGATACATGGTAAAAGTGAGTATTTAATTTTATATTCACCATGTTGACAGAATAACTAATTTTTCACTTTAATAATAGCAACTTTGAATCAAAACAATTTATTTATTCAAACACAGACGACAGCCAAGGTACATTTATACAAACTCTATACCATAAACCATGGTTTAATTAGTAATAATTATCCATGATACATATACCCTATTAATACAAGCAATTAAACTAACAATAATAAATGACTATATATCAAGCAGTCTTCAGTAATTATGTTGTGTGCATACCCCTTCCTGAATTTCAAATTCCCCCCCCCCCCCACCCCCCACCCCCGGTCGGTAAAAATACATTGGACGTCCCCCTTTAACGCAATTCAGCCCCCCACCCCATAGTATCAACATTTCAGTGTGCCCCTGCACACACCCCTGCTTATAGTTTATATTTTATACATCTGATTATGCATACATGTGCATGCTGCACCCACGATTCACTGACAGGGCACTCTGCATGGACTGACAACCGTCACGACACTGCTCAGTCTGATGTCTCTGGCTCTGGCAGTTTCAGCCATTGACCACACACACTCACTCAGTCAGTGCCAGTGGCGTTTTGGCAAATATGTTTTTATGACTGAAAAACATAACCTTTGTTGCAAATACTAAGAGAAATGCGAAATTAAGACTTACCATCGTTTTCTTAGTTGACTGACAACAAATCTTCTCCTTGTAGCCGTTAAAGCAGCGAAGAACTGGTGCTGCCTCGAAAACAACCACAAACAACACGCGCCGAATGTTTACATTTAGTGTTTTGGCCCACATGCAGATATCGATTTGAATATTCATAAGGAACTGCAAAATCACGGAACCGGAAGCTCCAACCGGGTGTGAATTACAAAAACGCGTGAAAACAACGTGCTGCGCGGGGTTTTCCATGTCGTATGACGTAATAATCATCATGACGCGCGTGTCTGCGCGCGGTATGTATGGTTACGTAACAACGCTCCTTATATGGACTGAGCAGGTGAGGCCAATGGTGCTCCGTTTGTCGTAGAACTGTAAACATCGATGATTTGGCTCAAAATACAACGCTTCCAACAGCCTCATCGAAGGGACCACATGCATTATGGAGAGATAAATGTCTTATCTTTAATGATATTATTATTTTATAGTTAGCCATGCCTGGACCAAAGCAAACAAAAAATAGTTTCACACCCACTCGATTTTTCACGCACAAACCGCGCAGCCGGCCGGTTCCCAACACTAAAACGTTGACTACAATGAGTGCGAGTCACGCAGTTGCAGCAAGGCACCAGCGTGATGCGCACTCGTTCTAAGAGCACGTGTTTTTTTGTTGGTCCCCAAAAGACCTAAACCGGAATTAGAAACCGCGAGAACTGTACAGCCCTATTGGTGTAGATATTGCCGAAACTTTAGACTTAGGGCAGTGAGAATTTGTGCCAAAGCACTCTCTAGTGTCTATTGAGTTTCTTACAGTTTGTTAAAATACGGTTTAGTACGTCCTACCAAGTTTTGAATAGTACCGGTATCCAATTGCATGTCTTAAGGCAATGATTACAGCAACTGTGTCAGTGAGTATCCTTTGGCTTTCATGTTCTCAACGCTTTCAAGCCTATGCTGTGTGTATGTGAAGCGAGTATTTTCATAATTGATTAGATAAGTTGCGAAACCTATGGTATACCGTCAGCTAAGTATCCTTAGTAACACTTTGTTAATACTACGCGTAAATGGTAGCGCCACAAAGACCATTGTTCTCAGTTAATACGATTGACGTCCGGTGAGTTGTTTTTGGACTCACGAGTCAAATAATTGAGGCCTGGGGATGGGCTGCAACAGCGGGCGGGCGAGGTGGGAAATATCGGACCCCGACCGTGACGTCATCATCAGCTGCAATGCGCTATCTCTATGACTGGGGCAGGGGTTAGCATTCAGTCGATGATTACTCCGTTATCAAATTCATAAAAAAAAATTAAACTTTGTTTAGTGACCCCCAGACAACCAGCTTTGAACATCCCACGTTGTATATGTCGATATTATTGGAACTATACGTGTACAAGCCATTCCCCAGAAAGGCAAAAGTAATCAAGCTGAAATACAGAAATCCTTTCATATCAATAGTCTACATGTTCATTGCGCAACGAACGACAATCTACCGTGGCTGCAGCACGATCATCCACAAAATGCAAAAAAGCTCCCACTGAGGAACATATTGCAATTATAATATTTAGCGCCATTAGATTCCATTCCGGAAAATTACTGTTAATCTATAGCTTTAATCACATTAGAATGTGAACCCCACTAATAATGATATGCCACACGTTTATACTTACCTTAGTAACAATGGTTGCCACGAGCTAGTGGAGAGTCCGTGTTAGTTACGTGAGTGTCACACGGTGATCTGGAGGAGCAAGGGCGCCCCAGCCTTCTCTCCACCCCGTCGCCTACCTCCCCCGGCCACCACCCACCCTCTTTATCCGACCTCCGCATATCTCTAGATATCCACTTACACAAACCCGGAACCTCTTTTTTATGCAAATGAGATGGTGAACAATAATTCGAGATATCGCTTATCGGGGATACTGCCGAGATAACCGCGGTCTTTGTCAGTTTTCACCTCATGAAAAAAGCAAATCTTTAGGGCTTGAACAGCCAATTCATTATCATATTCCCGATGACATTTGAAAATAAAATGATCGTTGTTTAGGTCAGCGATCTGCATGCACGTGATGGCTAAAAAACAATTCTAAAATTTAGAATTAAGTTTATGTGTTCGCGAAGAGGTTATTTAGCCCGTAAGGAAACAAACCCCCCCTCCAGTACAGAAACAAGAATGGAATATTCCACGTTGACCCTTCTAGAAACCCGCTGTTTTCTGAAGTCAACCAATGAGAGACCGGCTGCTGGCTGGCGGCAAGAAGTTCTACCCAGTCGGTCATTCGGACAACAGCTGCTGACGAGGTTACCTCCTCCTCCCCACCGCCTCCGTTATAATACGTTTTGCTTAAATTTCAGATTTTATCACTACGCAAAGAAATTATTAAATTGATAAGTATAGTATGACTTATACCATACAACTCTTCTATTTATGAACTATCGTAATAAACTGACGTAGAATTATTTGATTAACAGATAAGTTAATATTTTAGGAAATGGATGACCACTGTTCTTAATTTTTCTGAACCTTATTTGTAAATGTTATCATACTTTCGATACCCCCAGCTTTCAACGCAATAGATAGCTACATTACAAATGAGAATTCCAGTGGCTAGCATGAAAGCGACCATATTAGGTTTTAATCAATATTGTTGAATGTCCAGACAAAGTATAAATCTTGAAATTTGTTTATTTTAATGTATTCACTTTTAATTTCGCTTTTACTTAAACGTGCGAAATTTATCGCGTATCCACTTTTACCAATTATAAGGTGATCAGTCAATATATATTTGGATAATGTATTTGGCATACGTACATGCCGATGTGTGCCACCTATACGTACATGGCGATGTGTGCCGCCTTCGTACAGGGCGATGTGTTCCGCCTCATATGTCAATTGGTTACGCCAACCCATAATAGGGTCACGTGGTCTATTCACGTTTATTGGCGATGCGTTCCGCCAAATACTGGCGAAGTGTTTCGCCAGTTAGTGGCGAAGTGTTTCACCACTTTTATTTAATTCATTTGACAATTTGCTTGTCATGTAGTGTCTTTCCCACTCGGCAAATAAATTTGCCCTTTCCAATTCCATACATTGTGTTCTGTTTTTGTTGCCAGGAAACAAGCTGCTGGCGAGCGAATTCGTAGCGAGCAACATAAATATAGGCAAGGAACCTCCGAGGACAATTAAAAATGATTTCAATGAATAACGCACCAGATTAGAGCCCCCAGACCAGGTTGGCAGCATAAAATTCAATAATATCTGCGTACATTATTGATGATCATGATGAAGGAAAGCATTAATCGCGATAATATATTACTGTATCTTTAGGGGTCTGGAAAGGCGGGGCGTCCAGTGTCCAGTGTCGATATTGCAAAATTCTCAGTGTCGTTCGAATGTCGATTTTTCACGACGTTCTGTGTCCTTTTTTCTGCTTTCTGTGCCGACGTCGCTTTATCAGTGGCGGAATTTGTCGGTAAATGTCGAATGCAGATTTGTAAAATATGCCTGCGTCGCGTGTCGCCATTTTCCCCAATGTTGCGTACCCTTATATGACCAAAGGTAGAATTCAGGAATCATAACGCAACCGTCAATAATAAGAACAATATTATGCATATATTCGCAGAAAATTGCTATATGAGCAACTGCAACATCAAACGTGAAGCCGCCCTATGAAAATACACCCCCCCCCCCTCTCCCCGCATTAACCCACTAACACCCAAATGTCTGCAAATTCCACCCAAACAAGTCGCCCAACTACCCTACCATCCCGTATTCACAGCGTTAACCCTTCATTCATGGACATCCTGTACCGTATCGAGGATGCTGAGGCTGATCCGCCGTCTACTTACTGAATTATTCTTGCGCACACATTTATGCACTCAAAGATTAGAAAAAAATAATTGATTTGTTTAATAAATGGTATAATTCTTGGAACATTAACCAAAACGTGTTCATGCCTTTATAAAGAAAGGAATGGACGGCTTCAATTTGTTCAAAATGTGGTCTCGGCAGCTTCTGTTTTTCCTGTTATTCCGAAAGCAGGTCAGAAACGGATGTGAAATGGAAATGGAAAGTGAACAAGCGAGGTTCTACCTTAAAGGGAAAGCCAAGACCAGCGATAAATGAGTTTTTATTGAAACTATGAAGCCAAAAGACTTCATCCTCAGACGGACAGTTGTGTATCAATCTAATAACGGAGTAATCATCGACTGAACACAACCCACCCAATTCGCCCCACCCCCCTCCCACACACATACTGAACAGCCGGGGCCGGGTTTGGGAGAGGGGGGGAGGTGGGAGAGCTGGTCGAATTTTGGATATCCCACTGGCTATCGATTTCGCCAAGAACAATGTATATGTTTTCGCACAAAACGACAGTAACAAGTTTATTGTGTGTCGATTTGTAGACGCTCAGCGCGGTACGGTGACCATCGACCAGCCACTGATTGACGCTCGCTTATTCCAGTGATTCTCGCGCCGGAAACCTCAATCAGCTGTTGATACCAAGCTTCGAATATTAATTTCTTCGAGTGTAAGCCTATTCATTTTCAATATTCGTGTATGATGGATAATTGTGATGGTTAAATGCGACGTGGGGCACAGGGCGGATTTAGAAATTTGCACAATTGGGGGGAGGGGTTGCTCTCTAAAAACTTGTGACCGGGGGGCATTGTTTCTGATTAAGGGTCATTTGAAAAACTTAACATTGCCTTGAGGGGCAACTCCCCCCCACCCCTTTGGATCCTCCACTGGTCTACAAAATGTCACTTTGTCGGAATTTTTCGTCGGAAAACCCGACTTTTACAGTGCATGCTTAAGTTCCCAAAGGGGGGTCCACCCCCCCTCCTTGATGCGCCCCTGGGCTATAGTGTAAGCGGAACCAAAAAATCTCTATCTTTGGCAACACAGCTTATTTTGCTCTCTCACTCCATGTGCTTTATTTGTCATGGGCGCCCCCCCCCACTCCGGAGTAAAAAAAGTAGTAAAAAAAGTAGAAAAACAAAGTAACGTGAAAGGGCCACAGTAGTAGGCTGTTTACCTCAAGGAATATTGGATATAACTACAAAGTTTCGACTAGTTCACTCCTAATGACGACATAATTGTTCTCTTGAATGAGTGAAGGGATGAGTTAAATTCTATCTTATTATACCATTTATTAAAGAAAGTAATAGCCGAATATCTTATAGATTTGCGAAAATGATCAGTTCTAGCCTTTAGGATATGTAGTAGCTTCGCTCCCCTAGTATTATGATTGTGGATGCTAGACCTCGTAACAAATAAAGATTTAGTAGGTTCCGGTAATATACCCTGGTATTGCTTAAACATTACGAAAACAACACTATTTTCATACAATTTCGTCAAAGGTAAAGTATTAATTTCTTTAAACAGATTTTCCGTGTGAGAATACATGTTAACACCCAATATGTCATATAGGTAAAACCTAAAAGGGCGAGCGTAACTATTTTTGGATTGAAAAGTTCTACTCTAAAAGTTCTAGTCTATAATGATCGCTAATATAAGTGGATTCATAGTGCATAACTAATGCATAGCTACTCGGAAAGGTAATGAAAACTGTGCGTGTTTAAATCTGTAATGAGCTGGATATACATAAACTGCATGTCAAAGCAAATGAAAATATATATAGGAAACATGGAAATTATAAAAGGATTATCCCATTAGGCAATGTAAGGTTTTGAAGAAACAAGTTTATATGGTAAATTAAGCTGGTAAGACAATTTCATGCTAGTGTGCTAGTTCATGAAGCAATTGACAATACAGTGGTCCCTGCATTATACGGTCCCTCTATTATACGACTCCCTCCGTTATCCGGTCTTTTCTCTGTGCACGGAACACTGTTACATGTTAAAATCCCTTGATTAGGCGACTCCCTCGCTAACGCGATTTACGACTGACATTTCGGCTCGTTATGCGACCGGCACACAATTTAATCCCTTTGTTAAAACGGGTGTCCAATCTAATTTAATCGCGATCTGCACCGAAAGTTTACATCTTAGAATTAAATTGGCGAGTGTTAACGCTTCGTTTCGGCCGACTGGTAAGGAGAAATAAATTAAGGCAACCAGCCCCCAGGAATGTCAAGCAGAGCGCCATTTTGCCGGGAACAGTGACGCATATTGTGACTTTTCATATGGCGCCGCCTTACGTTATAACTCGCGGAGAGAGAGAGAGAGATCAGGGGCGCGATTTACAGATGAACAGCGGCAGTTCCAAGCCTCGCAGTAGCGCAAGATCTTAGCGTTTCATGGAAAAGTACCGTCCAAACAAATTGATATACGTCTTGCGACGATTGACTCCACAACAATGCCATGATTGGAGTTAGAATCGTAGCTATTTTTATTAGCGATTATCACGCGCTCTTGTTTTGCTCACACAATAGGCGCAATTTTCGGTTTGAATACATTAGAGTATCGCCGCCTGATTGGTCAATCGCGGACACGCTTCCAAAAACAGCTGCCGCCTGGGTAGGCGGCGAAATCGGGCCTGGCGGTCACTTCCAAATTTATTGTTAGCTACAGATAGAAGGAAAAATTCTATAATTTGGAGGATAAACAATTGGGTATTATATGAATCGGTAAAGCAGCGTTAGAGGCCAGGCTGGCGGTTCTCTTTAACTCGCTGCGTGGCGGCGCAGCGTGGCAGTCGACCCGATTGGCTCTAACAAACAACACATTGCGCTAATCTGACTGGTTGTTAATGAGCAGACGTCTAGAAGCGCATCATTGTTAGTCACACCTTTTGTGTACATGGAGACAATGGCTCACAGACGCAATAAAAATGCTGATCTTAGGATCAGATTGTGATGCAAGTTAACGGCACACAGCTGGAGAAACCATAATCAGCATATAAGCTTAGCAACTTTGTGAGACTGAATGCTGATGCTATCATGGATAAGAGGGAAATAGGAGCCAGATCTGCATCAAAAACTCTTAGGAAAATATTGTACGATGAGGTTAAGACTGACGTTTGACTGCTTTCGCACAGCACAGTACAAAAACATTCTTCTGGTGGGAAAGCTAGCTATTACATTACTCTTCTCATTGGACCTAGTCTTAGCTGATTGCTCCGCTTTCAATTGGTGGCTCAATACTTTCCAGCGACGCCACAATATAAAAGCATCAGTGCAGAGTGGATAGTCAACTGAAGTTAACCCGGAGACAGTTGCTGATTGGTGTTCGCGAAAGTTGCCTCTATTATCCCTCTGGTCACTACACAGATCACATAATATTTGGCACAGAGAAATTGTACTTGTATCAGTCTCTGCTGTATACCAGCATGCTACCACATGGATGTACACCAGAAGGATTACTGTCCTCCACTATTATTCCTATTGCAAAAAATAAGCGCAAATATCTCAATGATTCGAAAAACTATCGAGGAATCGCTCTTAGTAGTATCTTGAGAAAACTTCTGGATCATATACCAGGGGCGGATCTAGGAATTTGCCAAGGGGGGGCGGGGGTTGCTCTCTGAAAACTTCCGACCGAGGGGGGTGTGCTCTCTGAAAAACTTGCGACCGGTGGGGGGGAGGGCGTGCTCGGAGAAGCCAACTTTAACAGTGTATGTTCAGGTTCCCAAGCGGGGTGTGGCTCTCTGAAAACTTGCGACGGGGAGGGGGCTGCTCTGAAGACTTGTGACCGGGGGGGGGGGGCTTGGGCTTGGAGAACCCGACTTTAGCAGTGTATGTTCAGTTTCCCCAAGGGGGCGTTGCTCTCTGCAGACTTGGGCCTTTAACATGCATGTTAACGTGTATGTTGTATGTTCTGGTTCCCAAGGGATTATTATAATAATGTACGCCAAAACTATGCATTATCTTGATAATGAACAGTTGTTGTTAATAATGACCCCGCTAAGTGTCACCGTGTAGTCGATCGGACCGAGCTGAGCTGTGCCGAGCTGGCCAGTCACAGTCTCAACTTGCACATTTCGAGACAAACGATGGACTGTCACTGTTAAGCTCCAGGGGAGGTGGGGAGGGGGGTAAGATCAAGCACAAAATAATGGAAATTCGACAGTCATCGATCGGTCCCACATATGTGTTCAATGGTGCAGGATAAATCCGGACGTTCTGCCATGTAAGGGCGAACCATTGTTTCAGCATGGCTAGGTATTACTCACGCAAAACGTACGTTTACTACAATAATACATTTTGTGGGCTCTGGAAGTATGGAAGATGAGCCATAAATCCTATTACAAAAGTCATGGCTTCACATTGACTGGTGCATTAGTTGATTGGCAGATCTTTTATTCTCTAACGCTCACTCCCGCATTAGTCGTGCAGCGCGAGTGATACAACAGTCAATTTCTTGTGTCTAAACATGTTATAAGTACGTGAAAGACTCGGTGTCGTTCATTCCCCGGCAAAACACGACTCCGAGGAAACAATAAAAGTATGCATTAATGCTGCATAACGTTTATTTCCGAAGGTCGAAAACTTACGAACCGTGTCAAGAATAGGCCGGGTCACGAGATCTTAACTTTGAACAACTAACAGGATATTATCGTTGTCGAGTGATTACGTCTAAGTATCTGTTGCTGGGCAACCGCCATTGTGACGTCAGGTTAGGTCAACCGTAACGTAGGTTACCGAACTCTCATCCATTACGTCACAAAAGAGGGCGCACAACAACAATGGACTGTGCGGCATCCCAAGGTGCTTGTCAGAGTGATGATAGTTGATGTCAAACAATCCACAGAAGCTCAAGGACCATGTTATGATTATCGCATTATGCAGTTAGCCGTTGAACATCCGCAATTCAGTGGGTAGCGCTATGATGTTTACTGAACATGACATCAGCCGGACTGACCTAAATCCGCCATCTAGGGACCGTTTCATTTCGTTTTCCCAGTAGGTGTTGGACCTGCTTAATAACACACTACAGTCCACCATCCTCAGCAAATGTTATCTGTTACCGATACACAGGGATGGTTTGCAGTGCGTTACACTGTGGCTGTTTTGAGCGAAGAAGTTTGAGACACTTATTGGACAGGGAAATGCCCGTGACTCAGCGGAGAAAGCTTAAAGCTGGCAGTTTTGCAGCGTATCTGGCGTAGTGGGAAACACTCGTAGCTGTAGTATGTTGAGGACATGGAGCGCAACAACAGACAATCCAGGATCCCGAAGTCCAGGTGTCACAGAGATCTAAGCACGTGGTCTGCGCCGCCGGCAAACACCGCTGAGAAGCACTCTAGAATACCACGACTCCTCCCCGCCTGGGTGGCTGCTCGGGTGGCAGGGTACCGGCCGCCACACACAGGAGGACGCCCTGCCCCTCTCACCCAGGGACGGACCGCTGGGAGGGGCGGCGTGCAGCGTCCGCCCAGCCTTCTCCCGCTTCCTGTGCAGCCATCGGCTGGTGCTGCCACCTCTCGGCCAAGGCTGTGCCACACCTCCTCGACACCGATCACGTCAGCCGGCGACAGGCGCAGCGCAGAGACCAGCGGATCCGGGACCCTGGCGTCCAGGTCGCTAATACCCAGAAGAGGGGCGGAGGCACCCCTGCCGGTTGCAGGGCCCAGAGGGCGGGCCCCTGGAGACGGGGACCCCTGTGACTTGTCAACCCGAGCTGCGGGTAAGTGTGCTGCGACTGGAACCCAGTCCGGACAGAAGGGGTGTCACCCTGGGACCCAGTCCGGACTGAAGGGGTGTCACCCTGGGACCCAGTCCGGACAGGGGTGTCACCCTGGGACCCAGTCCGGACAGAAGGAGTGTCACCCTGGGACCCAGTCCGGACAGAAGGGATGTCACCCTGGGACCCAGTCCGGACAGAAGGAGTGTCACCCTGGGACCCAATCCGGACAGAAGGAGTGTCACCCTGGGACCCAGTCCGGACAGGAGTGTCACCCTGGGACCCAGTCCGGACAGAAGGAGTGTCACCCTGGGACCCAGTCCGGACAGAAGGAGTGTCACCCTGGGACCCAGTCCGGACAGAAGGGGTGTCACCCTGGGACCCAGTCCGGACAGAAGGAGTGTCACCCTGGGACCCAGTCCGGACAGAAGGAGTGTCACCCTGGGACCCAGTCCGGACAGAAGGAGTGTCACCCTGGGACCCAGTCCGGACAGAAGGGGTGTCACCCTGGGACTCAGTCCGGACAGAAGGGGTGTCACCCTGGGACCCAGTCCGGACAGAAGGGGTGTCACCCTGGGATCCAGTCCGGACAGGGGTGTCACCCTGGGACCCAGTCCGGACAGAAGGAGTGTCACCCTGGTACCCAGTCCAGACAGAAGGGGTGTCACCCTGGGACCCAGCCCGGACAGAAGGGGTGTCACCCTGACACACGCATCCCTCGGTCGACCACCTTAGGCAAGAAGACTCCTTGTAGCCAGTCGACCAACTGGTATGACTGTATGATGTAATAGCGCTGTATTAACCCACTTGAATGTTTTTCATGGAACAAACATCTCAGAAAAAATGGGGACTTGTGTGTGCCGGGCTATACCAGAATAGTCGCAGTGATAGCGAGTCCGTTTGTCATGTTTATTGAGGACGATGATCGCATGCCCTTCTTCGCAAATAATAGGGGATAACCCCCGGCACATGGCTTCATTTCTAAGTTAATCCTTCCCGCGGACGCCAAATAATGCCAACATAAAAAAGGTCAAGTGTCGTTCTCAAAATAAAGTGTCAAATAAGTCTTTAGTTTGGCTTGCTGCCTTGTCCATTGGGGTTACAATAGAAAATGGGATCATACAAAGCATATGATAATGTACACCAGGGGGAATATTTGGTTTTCTAAATTGATGTTCCATGATGCTCCGTGAGATTTACGAGGTCAAGATCAATATTTAAACGTCCTTTCCGTGGAACTTTTCATCCCCAGTCTTCCTGATGCATCAGTATCTTTTTCACGTATATAATGTAAATAGAAGCGATAAAAAATGGTCTTGGTTTAAATAAAGACTGCTACTAGACTCAACAGGTAGGCTTCATGTATTCTAGTTATCATTTTAACCCTTCGTATCGACGTAAAATGCAAATGTTCTGTTACGTTATCTTATCGCCACGTCAGTAACAATTTAAAGAGTTCGTGCCACGCCAAAACAACTTTAGCTCATATTAATCTTCTGTGTGTCCGCGCTTATATTATCGAGCTGTAACGCCCCAAGTAGTAGAAGGGCATACTTTTTCCACTTGTTTTCGCACTTACCAATTTGACTTCTGCGAGCGAGGAAAGTGACGTCAAAGTGGAATACAAACGCACGTGCTTTTATATTGAGACTCAGATTCTGTCTGCTCATTGGCTTGAACTCAACGAAACGCACTCAACCATGAAAACAATACACGCCCTCGACCACAGATGTCTACGCACTACATCAAAGCTCACCTGTCAATCTTGTGACATCATTGGGGAATTTTCAAATAACGCTCAGATACAATGCTCCCAGAAATAAACCCGCCGGAGCTCACTTTTGCTACTTTAACGAACCCGTTTATAGTGATATCGTGGAATAAAAACTGTAAACTCCCATTAAAACAAATTGTTATTTGTTTATCTTCCCTAAACCAAGTTAACTCTGAGCAAGACAAAAACTGTGGCACGAACACTTTAAACGCGCGTGGTATCAGCGAACGTGGATTAACGCGCGTGGTCAGATATTGTTTACAAAGATGTTAATCGGCATCAGGCTGAACAGATCACGTACACAGAAATACAAAGCTCAATGTCAAATATAAGGAGAAAATTTTATTGAAAGAGAAACATTTGTACATGTGTGAAGCTGCAGTTTGCAAGGTTGTTCTCACAAGTGCATTAATAAAATAGTTCTGAAAAAAAACGTTCACCTCACGAAGTTGTCATTTAAGTGCATTCCAATTTCACACCAATTGTGCATCATACTACGCATTACATACAAACTAGATGCTATTAGAGTAAATGGAATATGGATCCAGTGCTGGAAGCCAGTGAGAACGAGAGTGTAAGTAGTTAAAGATCCGCCCGCTAGGGTGCGACCTTTACCTCTGTACAACAACGATGAGTATATAAATGGTACGATACCAGTACAAGTGTCAACTCTCAAACATCTTAAAGCCTCACATGCAATCACAAAACCACTATTATATGTTATTAGTATTATAATAATAATTATTATTATTACATGTCATTCAAAATTAAAAAATCACCACCGACGCGAAAAATTGCCGTCGGTGAGTCGCGTGCCCACAAGGAACTATTCTGTAAGGTAAGGAAATGGCTGACATCCCTAATGGGCGTCTTGGCGATTTGGTGTGTAGGTCTAAGAAAGTAAGATATAATGTAGTACAGGAGAAGGCCATCGGACATTCACCAATGTCTTACCGTGTAGCTTGCTGAACAAGCCGGCCATTCACCAATGTCTTACCGTGTAGCTTGCTGAACAAGCCGGCCATTCACCAATGTCTAGCTTACCGTGTAGCTTGCTGAACAAGCCGACCATTCACCAATGTCTAGCTTACCGTGTAGCTTGCTGAACAAGCCGACCATTCACCAATGTCTTACCGTGTAGCTTGCTGAACAAGCCGGCCATTCACCAATGTCTAGCTTACCGTGTAGCTTGCTGAACAAGCCGGCCATTCAACAATGTCTTACCGTGTAGCTTGCTGAACAAGCCGGCCATTCACCAATGTCTTACCGTGTAGCTTGCTGAACAAGCCTTGGAATGTATCTACAGTAGAAAAGACAGCTAAATACTATAAATGTGAAAAGGAACGTTTACTGTAGGAAATGTCCTTGGGTTGGGATTTCCGATTTAAAAAAATGGATATGTATAAATATAATAGAACATTGAGCAGAGTCTAAAATGGAATTTGAATGTCATGCACCGCTTTTATACTGATATATACAATATATATAGTATTTATTTATATGAATGTACTCGTACGAGCCTGATTTAATATGTCTATATCAGAAGATGGATAGATGGATAACATTGAAATTGCATAAAAACGTTCATATAATTGTCTTGTGCGATATAGTTACAATCAAACCACTAGTGCTACGTGGATCACGAATAAGTAGGTCCATGATACGAAAACTGTACGATTACTGATGAACATTACTATATTCAAGGACTCATTGGTGCCATAAAACATTCAAGATGTAAATGTAACATCAATAAAAAGGGGAAACAGCGTCTTGGAAACAAGTCATTGGTGTTTAAGAATTATAAAAATGAGTCTCGCATTGGTTGTGCTATAACCTGTGGCTAGAGGTTTAAATATCTGGACCAAACGAAGCCGCTACGCGTGATGAGCAAGGTGGTGATCGTCTTCTGGTTGAGGTTAGGACGCGCTACTGTTCTATACACAGTGTAACGGTATGGAATGCGAGAAACCAGACGTGTGGACTGAGACCGGGAGAGGAGGAGCCTGTGGGTTTGACAGCACAGTTAATGACAGTGCCACGAACAATGGGGGATTGTCAGACATCTCACTTCGTGCCGAATGCCTATAGCCAGTGGAAACCAGTGGTGCCCTCTGGTGACGGCATCACCCCTGCCTTTCAAGTACAGAAGTCTGCATTCTAGGAATGAGCGACTTTCAATGCCTCGGCCGGCAGAGGGCAGCACTACTTCACGGCATACGGATATCGGTAACGAAGTATGTAAGTATTATATATGTACAGAAGTGATCACCATTATGTTTATCATTATTACCCATCGCGATATACTTTATGTTCACATTTTCTCTAATGTGATAGACAAGTCTACTTTAGGTTAATTTGCAAGTATAGTCAATATGCAAGATAATAGAATCCCGCACTGTAGCTGAGACAAAACACAATGTGTACAGACAACAGCAAAAACAAGTAGTCCTCACTGTCTCCTGAAACGAAACGAAGAGGCTGACGAAAGAAAGTCACTTACGCTTAAGTAAAACATAACACAAGTTTCCCACCGGTGTGAATGCCCACCCCGTACTGTATACAGTACACCACTATAAAGGGATGTATATATATTTGCAATAACCACGAGATTGAGCGCTCCCTAATAATTTCATAAGAAGACATATTGCGAAGGCAAAACAGACGATATGTGGTGTCCGAACTGATAACATGGGCTTCAGGCACAGGCCCAGGCGATGTGCAATGGTTACCATGACAACGACTTCTTCATCAAAATATATAAATGATCCTTTAAATGACATAACGATAGCAAGTGAGATACCTAGTTGTGACCTAAGTATTTCACATAGTTGACATGCAATGTAAAAATTAGCCATCGAAGTGATCGCTGGAAAAAGACAACGCTCGAGGCGGTACACTGACAGCCTACTGACAGTCGGCTGACAGTCTGCTGACAGTCTGCTGACAGCCTACTGACAGTCGGCTGACAGTCTGCTGACAGCCTACTGACAGTCGGCTGACAGTCTGCTGACAGTCTGCTGACAGCCTACTGACAGTCTGCTGACAGTCTACTGATAGCCTACTGACAGCTTACTGATAGCGTACCTTGGTGCATCAATCATTGTGTTTAAGACGTCACGGACGCGGTATGATGTCCGTCTAATGCGAATGATCTTTTCCCTGCTCTTCAATCTCTTTTAAACCCGCAACTTTTACGATATCTGCTGCTTAACCGGGCGAAAAATCGATCAATTTGTATTAAATTTGATGCTTCTACTAGACATACATATAAGTTCAACCAAATAATTTCACCGAGATGGCGAGTTCTCCCCATTTCACTGATTTTCGGTGTACCTCCAATCGCGCCGTATTTAACGGTTTCCTTCTGTTGCCATGACGAGGCGTCATCTTCCAATCCGCGAGTCCAATTCGGTGGTTGCCATGACGACACCCGCCTCCCGTGTTCACTGTTCGCAATGGTGAGAGTCCCCATGCTGACCACGCGCTGGACTAGTGACAGTTACCTGTCGCTCCTATATTACGTCTTTTATTATCGCCCGGTGGTATCCATGGTGAAGGCGGTGCCGGGCGCCGCTAGGTGTTGCTGTAGATGACGCTGAGCACCACTATGATGGTCATACAGGTGAGGACCATGAGCGCCACGGCCAGCCACCGGTACTTGTAGCGCCGCTGCACCACTCGACTCAGGAAGATAGGTCCCGGGTGCTCCACGCTCTCCTTCAGCGGCTGTCCCGGGATGAGCTGCTGGGCGGCCGAGGCGCGGAGATCGCTGTCCATCTGCACGATCTGACCGGACATGTACAGCCTGCAAGGCAGTGAGGGCGGAGAATGACATGTACAGCCTGCAAGGCAGTGAGGGCGGAGAATGACATGTACAGCCTGCAAGGCAGTGAGGGCGGAGAATGACATGTACAGCCTGCCAGGCAGTGAGGGCGGAGAATGATATGTACAGCCTGCCAGGCAGTGAGGGCGGAGGATGACATGTACAGCCTGCAAGGCAGTGAGGGCGGAGAATGACATGTACAGCCTGCAAGGCAGTGAGGGTGGAGAATGACATGTACAGCCTACAAGGCAGCGAGGGCGGAGAATGACATGTACAGCCTGCAAGGCAGTGAGGGTGGAGAATGACATGTACAGCCTGCCAGGCAGTGAGGGCGGAGAATGACATGTACAGCCTACAAGGCAGCGAGGGCGGAGAATGACATGTACAGCCTGCAAGGCAGTGAGGGTGGAGAATGACATGTACAGCCTACAAGGCAGTGAGGGCGGAGAATGACATGTACAGCCTGCAAGGCAGTGAGGGTGGAGAATGACATGTACAGCCCGCAAGGCAGTGAGGGCGGAGAATGACATGTACAGCCTGCAAGGCAGCGAGGGCGGAGAATGACATGTACAGCCTGCAAGGCAGTGAGGGCGGAGAATGACATGTACAGCCTGCAAGGCAGTGAGGGCGGAGAATGACATGTACAGCCTGCAAGGCAGTGAGGGCGGAGAATGACATGTATAGCCTACAAGGCAGCGAGGGCGGAGAATGACATGTACAGCCTGCAAGGCAGTGAGGGCGGAGAATGACATGTGCAGCCTGCAAGACAGCGAGGGCGGAGAATGACATGTACAGTCTGCAAGGCAGTGAGGGTGGAGAATGACATGTACAGCCTGCAAGGCAGCGAGGGCGGAGAATGACATGTACAGCCTGCAAGGCAGTGAGGAGAATAACATGTACAGCCTGCAAGGCAGTGAGGAGAATGACATGTACAGCCTGCAAGGCAGTGAGGAGAATGACATGTACAGCCTGCAAGGCAGTGAGGGCGGAGAATGACATGTACAGCCCGCAAGGCAGCGAGGGTGGAGAATGACATGTACAGCCTACAAGGCAGCGAGGGCGGAGAATGACATGTACAGCCTGCAAGGCAGAGAGGGCGGAGAATGACATGTACAGCCTGCAAGGCAGTGAGGGTGGAGAATGACATGTACAGCCTGCAAGGCAGTGAGGGCGGAGAATGACATGTATAGCCTGCAAGGCAGAGAGGGCGGAGAATGACATGTACAGCCTGCAAGGCAGTGAAGGTGGAGAATGACATGTACAGCCTGCAAGGCAGTGAGGGTGGAGAATGACATGTACAGCCTGCAAGGCAGTGAGGGCGGAGAATGACATGTACAGCCTGCAAGGCAGCGAGGGCGGAGAATGACATGTACAGCCTGCAAGGCAGAGAGGGCGGAGAATGACATGTACAGCCTGCAAGGCAGTGAGGGTGGAGAATGACATGTACAGCCTGCAAGGCAGTGAGGGCGGAGAATGACATGTACAGCCTGCAAGGCAGTGACGGCGGAGAATGACATGTACAGCCTGCAAGGCAGTGAGGGCGGAGAATATGATCTTCTACTCAAAACTTACAGATGTATTCTAGGGGTGTGAGACAGGAATGGGCAAGATCTGGAGTAGAGGGATTACAAGCCCGATACCTGGTTTTAGTAATACCATTGTTGTCTTGCCTGACATTGGGCTTTACATGTCGTATACGGGGGTTCCTATACCCGATATCTGGTTCATATACCGGATATCTGGCTTACATACCGGATATCTGAGTTACATACCGGATATCTGATTTACATACCGGGTATCTGAGTTACATACCGGATGGTGAAGCAGAACTTGATGTCGTCCGGGTTGGGCTGGCCGATATCCCCATCTGGGAACATCTGCATAGGGTTGCTGACCGTCTCCACGCAGATAACATCCACTCCTGGAAGCAACAGCTAGTGACGTCATCATGCCATCATCATTAGGTACTGACGCCATCATGCCATCATCATTAGGTACTGACGTCATCATGCCATCATAATTAACTAGTGACGTCATCATGCCATCCCTGTTACAGTTACTGACGTCATCATTCCTTGGTGGCACGGAGCCCCCTCGGGTCCCGTTGTCTGGATGTTAGCCATGTTTACGGCCTGCAGCCATCAAAGACAGATTTCGGGAGGTTTACTCTCCATACATTAAGCAACATCTGTCGATGTGGACCGTCCTTAGTTCCCTCCGTAGAGTGACCGTCGGCTGCACCGCGAGCCACGCTCTACAGGTCTGGACGACCCATGGCAAACACAGGGGACGAACCTAACCATGGTGCCGCTTACCTGGTCACACCCTGAATAATATGTATGTCATGACACGATTTTTTTTCTGACGTATGTGATGATTATAACAATGTTAACAAATTATCTGATCACTTCACGAATTAAGATCTTCACCCAAAGATAATTCTTTAAATTGCAATTGTCTATATTCAAATTACATATGAATTTAAAAAAGATGCTACGCCGTATCAGAGAAAACATTGATCGTAAGTGAAAACCACTTCAAATGTGGCTGTCTAGGACTTGATTAGTTGGTTGGCTATACTCAGGAAGCTTTAACCAATTCTGGTCACACCGCGGCAATGGGAGAAGGAAGGGAGAGTGGAGCCATGTTCTCGGGGTAACCCCCTACTATGCGAAAAAGACATCTGTCTAGGACTTGAAGAGAAATAGTTTGAGAAAGTTGTGAGGCTATTATCACGTCAGTCAGTGTTTGTTAGTAGTTGGGGTACAGAGGTGTGGGGTACAGAGCAGTACCTGAGGAATGAGGAAGGTGTGGGGTACAGAGCAGTACCTGAGGAATGAGGAAGGTGTGGGGTACAGAGCAGTACCTGAGGAATGAGGAAGGTGTGGGGTACAGAGCAGTACCTGAGGACTTGAGGAAGGTGTGGGGTACAGAGCAGTACCTGAGGGCTTGAGGAACGTGTAGGGTACAGAGCAGTACCTGAGGACTTGAGGAAGGTGTAGGGCACAGAGCAGTACCTGAGGACTTGAGGAACGTGTGGGGTACAGAGCAGTACCTGAGGACTTGAGGAAGGTGTGGGGTACAGAGCAGTAACTGAGGACTTGAGGAACGTGTGGGGTACAGAGCAGTACCTGAGGACTTGAGGAACGTGTGGGGTACAGAGCAGTACCTGAGGACTCGAGGAAGGTGTCTGGTACAGAGCAGTACCTGAGGACTTGAGGAAGGTGTCTGGTACTGAGCAGTACCTGAGGACTTGAGGAAGGTGTGGGGTACAGAGCAGTAACTGAGGACTTGAGGAACGTGTGGGGTACAGAGCAGTACCTGAGGACTTGAGGAACGTGTGGGGTACAGAGCAGTACCTGAGGACTCGGGGAAGGTGTCTGGTACAGAGCAGTACCTGAGGACTTGAGGAAGGTGTGGGGTACAGAGCAGTACCTGAGGACTCGAGGAAGGTGTCTGGTACAGAGAAGTACCTGAGGACTTGAGGAAGGTGTCTGGTACAGAGCAGTACCTGAGGACTTGAGGAAGGTGTGGGGTACAGCGCGGTACCTGAGGACTTGAGGAAGGTGTAGGCACAGAGCAGTACCTGAGGACTTGAGGAAGGCGTGGGGTACAGTACCTTCGGACTTGAGGAAGGTGTGGGGTACAGAGCAGTACCTGAGGACTTGAGGAAGGTGTGGGGTACAGAGCAGTACCTGAGGACTTGAGGAAGGTGTGGGGTAGAGTACCTGAGGACTTGAGGAAGGTGTGGGGTACAGAGTAGTACCCTAGGACTTGAGGAAGGTGTGGGGTACAGAGCATTACCCTAGGACTTGAGGAATGCGTGGGCTACAGTACCTTAGGACTTGAGGAAGGTGTGGGGTACAGAGCCGTACCTGAGGACTTGAGGAAGGTGTGGGGTACAGAGCAGTACCTGAGGACTTGAGGAAGGTGTGGGGTAGAGAGCAGTACCTGAGGACTTGAGGAAGGTGTGGGGTACAGAGCAGTACCTTAGGATTTGAGGAAGGTGTGGGGTACAGAGCAGTACCGGAGGACTTGAGGAAGGTGTGGGGTAGAGTACCTGAGGACTTGAGGAAGGTGTGGGGTACAGAGCAGTACCCTAGGACTTGAGGAAGGTGTGGGGTACAGAGCATTACCCTAGGACTTGAGGAAGGTGTGGGGTACAGAGCAGTACCCTAGGACTTGAGGAAGGTGTGGGGTACAGAGCAGTACCTGAGGACTTGAGGAAGGTGTGGGGTACAGAGCAGTACCTGAGGACTTGAGGAACGTGTAGGGTACAGAGCAGTACCTGAGGACTTGAGGAAGGTGTAGGGCACAGAGCAGTACCTGGGGACTTGAGGAAGGTGTAGGGCACAGAGCAGTACCTGAGGGCTTGAGGAAGGTGTGGGGTACAGAGCAGTAACTGAGGACTTGAGGAAGGTGTGGGGTACAGAGCAGTACCTGAGGACTTGAGGAACGTGTGGGGTACAGAGCAGTACCTGAGGACTTGAGGAAGGTGTAGGGCACAGAGCAGTACCTGAGGACTTGAGGAAGGTGTGGGGTACAGAGCAGTACCTGAGGACTTGAGGAACGTGTGGGGTACAGAGCAGTACCTGAGGACTTGAGGAAGGTGTAGGGCACAGAGCAGTACCTGGGGACTTGAGGAAGGTGTAGGGCACAGAGCAGTAACTGAGGACTTGAGGAAGGTGTGGGGTACAGAGCAGTACCTGAGGACTTGAGGAACGTGTGGGGTACAGAGCAGTACCTGAGGACTTGAGGAAGGTGTGGGGTACAGTACCTGAGGACTTGAGGAAGGTATGGGCGCGGGAGAAGGCCTCCTTCATCTTCTCCAGGCGCTCCTTGGCCCCCCGCTGTGACGTGATCAGCTCAGGCGTGAACGTCTCGTATGTGAAGGGGTAGTGTCCGGCGAACTCCTGGCTGGCCTCGGGGTTCTGTATCCACGTCAGGCGCAGGATCCGGAAGAACTCGGTGGGTCTGTCGGTGTTGATCCCCGGGATGGTGAAGAAACAGGCCTTGCCGGTGTCTGTGTGCGGCCCGTCTGGAGCAGGGAGGAGGGAGGTCACTCTCCACTGGGGGGTCACTCTCCACAGGGGGTCTCACTCTCCACTGGGGCGTCACTCTCCACAGGGGGTCTCACTCTCCACTGGGGCGTCACTCTCCACAGGGGGTCTCACTCTCCACTGGGGGGTCACTCTCCACCAGGGGGTCACTCTCCACTGGGGCGTCACTCTCCACAGGGGGGGTCACTCTCCACTGGGGGGTCACTCTCCACTGGGGCGTCACTCTCCACAGGGGGTCTCACTCTCCACTGGGGCGTCATTCTCCACAGGGGGTCTCACTCTCCACTGGGGGGTCACTCTCCACCAGGGGGTCACTCTCCACTGGGGCGTCACTCTCCACAGGGGGGGTCACTCTCCACTGGGGGGTCACTCTCCACTGGGGGGTCACTCTCCACTGGGGCGTCACTCTCCACTGGGGGGTCACTCTCCACTGGGGGCTCACTCTCCACCAGGGGGTCACTCTCCACTGGGGGGTCACTCTCCACTGGGGGGTCACTCTCCACTGGGGGGTCACTCTCCACTGGGGCGTCACTCTCCACTGGGGGTCACTCTCCACTGGGGGGTCACTCTCCACTGGGGGGTCACTCTCCACCAGGGGGTCACTCTCCACTGGGGGGTCACTCTCCACTGGGGGGTCACTCTCCACTGGGGGGTCACTCTCCACTGGGGCGTCACTCTCCACTGGGGGTCACTCTCCACTGGGGGGTCACTCTCCACTGGGGGGTCACTCTCCACTGGGAGTCACTCTCCACTGGGGGGTCACTCTCCACTGGGCTAGTCGGCAACATGAAGGGGGGGGGGGGCACCGCCCATGGTACCTAGCCTCTACTATGCCCTGTACATTGATACGCTTAGGCCTGTTTCCAGGTCTTTGTCAAAAGTGTCGAACGTGGATCTGTCCCACAGATGTACACGTCGACGTCAGCCGGGTCAGCTTGTCTTCAATATAACACAGCGCGACCGGCGCCAATGTCCCATGTCCCACGTCCCATGTCCCACGTCCCACGTCCCATGTCCCACGTCCTACGTCCCACGTCCTACGTCCCACGTCCCACGTCCCACGCCCCACGTCCCACGCCCCACGTCCCACGTCCCACGTCCCATGTCTCATGTCCCATGTCCCATGTCCCACGTCCCACGTCCCACGTCCCACGCCCTATGTCCTATGTCCTATGTCCCATGTCCCATGTCCCCTGTCCCCTGTCCCATGTCCCATGTCCCATGTCCCACGTCCGACGTCCCACGCCCCACGCCCCATGTCCCATGTCCCATGTCCCATGTCCCATGTCAGACGTTCCACGTCCCGCGTCCCACGCCCTATGTCCTATGTCCCATGTCCCCTGTCCCATGTCCCATGTCCCACGTCCCACGTCCCACGCCCCACGCCCCACGCCCCACGCCCCACGCCCCACGCCCCATGTCCCATGTCCCATGTCCCATGTCCCATGTCAGACGTTCCACGTCCCACGTCCTAGCCCTGGTCTGTGGCAGCCATTCTATCGGCCTTCGGGGAGGTTAAAGTTTTATCCGAGCGAGTGGCTGGTGAGGTTTGCTTCAGACGCCGGAGCGATGGGAGGGGGGGGGGGGGCGATGCGAGAGGGGGGGCGCTAGTAGGGGGGGGCGCTGGTGTGAGGGGGGGTGACGCTAGAGGGGGGCGCTAGGGGGGCATAGGGGGGGGGGTGCTGGTGGTGGTTGGCTTGAGCCAGCAGCTGTCAGTGTTGGCTACTTACCACACGGCTTAATGGCACGGCATCACACTAGCAATGTTAATTGGCGGTTAATTGGCAATTAGCTAAATCAATGAATAAACGAAAACATATTTCATTTCATTAATATAATTATCCTTTAGAAAAATTGCGATCACATTTCTTCATTTTATCGGCGAATTCCGTACATGTGGAGTACAGTGACGCCCTCTGGCGACAGACAATTGTACGTTGTACGCAGGGGTGAACCATCACCAGAGGGCACCAATGTGTCACGTGGTTTCTACGGAACTTGCCACCGAAATGAAAATCCAAAGAACATTAGTTGCACAAGGCTATTACCTCTGGTATGGGCCTGTTTCTGACGGCCCCTGGCCGTTAAGCATTAACCTGGTGAGGTGAGCGACCTCCCAGTCGTTATGGGAAGCGGGTATATCGCTGGTGATCTAGGCTGTAGGCTGACCACGTTAGACAGGTGATTACTGGCGAGGTCTGGCCGGGGAGGAAGGGGGGGGGGGAGCTACCTGGTCATTACGGAGAACGACCGCCCATCCACAAACACAACGACTCCACAGCACGTTCACTCTGATGAGGGACATCTCTCCCCAATGCCGAATTAATTCCTCAAATCACGACATAGGCGTATTTATGTATTTTCAGTAAGAAGGAAACAAGAGTGCCCGCATGGCAGCAAGCGGCGAAAAATCAGCGCCGAGGAAACGTCACTGGAGAGTTAATTACCGGGAATGGGTCTTAGATATCTGGCTGCGGACTGATGGACGAGGACAGAGACAGTGAGACGGGGGCCGGACTGGGCAATGGCGTGCTCACTGGGTATATATCACAGCCGGGGGGCGGGGTGGGGGGGGGGGGGGTTACGGAGATGAGGCGGAGGGTGCGAGGGGGTTAGAATGCATTCATACTTACAAAGCGTATTAACCTCAGAACTCATTTTTTTTCATTTTTTTATTAATTAGTGTCCCACCTACTCTATGCCTGTCAGTCGTGTCTGTCATCGTGTCTGTCATCGTGCCAGTCAGTCGTCTGTCATCGTGTCTGTCAGTCGTGTCTGCCAGTCGTGTCTGTCAGTCGTGTCTGCCAGTCGTGTCTGTCAGTCGTGTCTGTCATCGTGTCTGTCAGTCGTGTCTGCCAGTCGTGTCAGTCATCGTGTCTGTCAGTCGTGTCTGCCAGTCGTGTCTGTCATCGTGTCTGTCAGTCGTGTCTGCCAGTCGTGTCTGCCAGTCGTGTCTGTCAGTCGTGTCTGTCATCGTGTCTGTCAGTCGTGTCTGTCAGTCGTGTCTGCCAGTCGTGTCTGCCAGTCGTGTCTGCCAGTCGTGTCAGTCATCGTGTCTGTCAGTCGTGTCTGCCAGTCGTGTCTGTCATCGTGTCTGTCAGTCGTGTCTGTCAGTCGTGTCTGTCATCGTGTCTGTCAGTCGTGTCTGCCAGTCGTGTCAGTCATCGTGTCTGTCAGTCGTGTCTGTCAGTCGTGTCTGCCAGTCGTGTCTGCCAGTCGTGTCTGCCAGTCGTGTCAGTCATCGTGTCTGTCAGTCGTGTCTGCCAGTCGTGTCTGTCATCGTGTCTGTCAGTCGTGTCTGTCAGTCGTGTCTGTCATCGTGTCTGTCAGTCGTGTCTGCCAGTCGTGTCAGTCATCGTGTCTGCCAGTCGTGTCAGTCATCGTGTCTGTCAGTCGTGTCTGCCAGTCGTGTCTGCCAGTCGTGTCTGTCAGTCGTGTCTGTCATCGTGTCTGTCAGTCGTGTCTGCCAGTCGTGTCAGTCATCGTGTCTGTCAGTCGTGTCTGCCAGTCGTGTCTGTCATCGTGTCTGTCAGTCGTGTCAGTCATCGTGTCTGCCAGTCGTGTCTGCCAGTCGTGTCTGTCAGTCGTGTCTGTCATCGTGTCTGTCAGTCGTGTCTGCCAGTCGTGTCAGTCATCGTGTCTGTCAGTCGTGTCTGCCAGTCGTGTCTGTCAGTCGTGTCTGCCAGTCGTGTCTGTCATCGTGTCTGTCAGTCGTGTCTGTCATCGTGTCTGTCAGTTGTGTCTGCCAGTCGTGTCTGCCAGTCGTGTCTGCAAGTCGTGTCTGTCAGTCGTGTCTGTCATCGTGTCTGCCAGTCGTGTCTGCAAGTCGTGTCTGTCAGTCGTGTCTGCCAGTCGTGTCTGTCATCGTGTCTGTCAGTCGTGTCTGTCATCGTGTCTGTCAGTTGTGTCTGCCAGTCGTGTCTGCCAGTCGTGTCTGTAAGTCGTGTCTGTCAGTCGTGCCTGTAAGTCGTGTCTGTCATCGTGTCTGTCAGTCGTGTCTGTCATCGTGTCTGTCAGTCGTGTCTGTCAGTCGTGTCTGTTATCGTGTCAGCCAGTCGTGTCTTTCAGTCGTGTCTGCCAGTCGTGTCTGTGATCGTGTCAATCAGTCGTGTCGTGTCAGTGGTGGGGGTTGACTGGCAGTTGGAGGCAGTTGGTGGCAGTTGGTGGCTGGTGGTGGCTGGTGGGGTATGGCTGGCGGTGGGGAATGGCTGGTGGCTGGTGGTGGGCAGTGGCTGGTGGTGGGGAATGGCTGGTGGCTGGCGGTGAGGGTGGCTGGTGGCTGGTTGTGGGGAATGGCTGGTGGCGGGGGTGGCTGGTGGCTGGTGGCTGGTGGCTGGTGGCTGGTGGTGGGGAATGGCTGGTGGCAGGGGATGGCTGATGGCTGGTGGCGGGGGATGGCTGGTGGCTGGTGGTGGGGGTGGCTGGTGGTGGGGGTGGCTGGTGGTGGGGGTGGCTGTTGGCTGGCGGTGGGGGTGGCTGGTGGTGGGGGGTGGCTGGTGGTGGGGATGGCTGGTGGCTGGTGGTGGGGGATGTCTCATGGCTGGTGGTGGGGGTGGCTGGTGGGGGGGGATGGCAGGGGGTGGCTGGTGGTGAGGGTGGCTGGTGGTGGGGGTGGCTGGTGGCTGGTGGTGGGGGATGGCTCATGGCTGGTGGTGGGGGGTGGCTGGTGGCTGATGGTGGGGGGTGGCTGGTGGCTGGTGGTGGGGGATGGTTAGTGGTGGCTGGTGGCTGGTGGCTGGTGGCTTGTGGTGGGGGATGGTGGCTGGCGGTGGGGGATGGCTGGTGGTGGGGGATGGTTATTGGTGGCTGGTGGTGGCTGGTGGATGGTGGCTGGTGGCTGGTGGTGGGGGATAGTTAGTGGTGGCTGGTGGGGGGTGGATAGTGGTGGCTGGTGGCTGGTGGCTGGTGGTGGCTGGTGGCTGGTGGTGGGGGTGGCTGGTTGCTGGTGGCTGGTGGCTGGTGGTGGCTGGCTGCTGGTGGAGGGTGACTGGTGGCTGGGGGTGGGGGGATCTCACCGTCTTCCTTGCGGACCATGATGGACTGCATGTTGATGATGGCCACGTCAGGCTGGTCCTTGAGCCACCAGTTGGCGCGGTCGCTGAGCTGCGCGAACCCCTCGTAGCCGTCCTCAGACAGCGCCGGCACGAAGTCCCGCACCCCTGTCAGAGAGAGAGAGAGAGAGAGAGGGTGGCGAGGCGACGTCAGCGGAGGGTGCACAGATAGCGCCGGCACGAAGTCCCGTACCCCTGTCAGAGAGAGAGAGAGAGAGAGAGGGTGGCGAGGCGACGTCAGCGGAGGGTGCACAGATAGCGCCGGCACGAAGTCCCGCACCCCTGTCAGAGAGAGAGAGAGAGAGATAGAGGGTGGAGAGGCGACGTCAGCGGAGGGTGCACAGATAGCGCCGGCACGAAGTCCCGTACCCCTGTCAGAGAGAGAGAGAGAGAGAGAGGGTGGCGAGGCGACGTCAGCGGAGGGTGCACAGATAGCGCCGGCACGAAGTCCCGCACCCCTGTCAGAGAGAGAGAGAGAGAGATAGAGGGTGGAGAGGCGACGTCAGCGGAGGGTGCACAGATAGCGCCGGCACGAAGTCCCGTACCCCTGTCAGAGAGAGAGAGAGAGAGAGAGGGTGGCGAGGCGACGTCAGCGGAGGGTGCACAGATAGCGCCGGCACGAAGTCCCGCACCCCTGTCAGAGACAGAGAGAGAGAGAGAGAGAGAGAGAGAGAGAGAGAGAGAGAGAGTGGAGAGGGTGGAGACGCGACGTCAGCGGAGGGTGCACAGATAGCGCCGGCACGAAGTCCCGTACCCCTGTCAGAGCGAGAGAGAGAGAGTGGAGAGGCGACGTCAGCGGAGGGGGCACAGATAGCGCCGGCACGAAGTCCCGCACCCCTGTCAGGGAGAGAGAGAGAGAGAGGGTGGAGAGGCGACGTCAGCGGAGGGTGCACAGATAGCGCCGGCACGAAGTCCCGCACCCCTGTCAGAGAGAGAGAGAGAGAGAGGGTGGAGAGAGTGGAGAGGCGACGTCAGCGGAGGGTGCACAGATAGCGCCGGCACGAAGTCCCGCACCCCTGTCAGAGAGAGAGAGAGAGAGAGGGTGGAGAGGCGACGTCAGCGGAGGGTGCACAGATAGCGCCGGCACGAAGTCCCGCACCCCTGTCAGAGAGAGAGAGAGAGAGAGGGTGGAGAGGCGACGTCAGCGGAGGGTGCACAGATAGCGCCGGCACGAAGTCCCGCACCCCTGTCAGAGAGAGAGAGAGAGAGAGAGAGAAAGAGAGAGAGAGTGGAGAGGCGACGTCAGCGGAGGGTGCACAGATAGCGCTGGCACGAAGTCCCGCACCCCTGTCAGAGAGAGAGAGAGAGAGAGTGGAGAGGCGACGTCAGCGGAGGGTGCACAGATAGCGCTGGCACGAAGTCCCGCACCCCTGTCAGAGAGAGAGAGAGAGAGAGGGTGGAGAGGCGACGTCAGCGGAGGGTGCACAGATAGCGCCGGCACAAAGTCCCGTACCCCTGTCAGAGAGAGAGAGAGAGGGTGGAGAGGCGACGTCAGCGGAGGGTGCACAGATAGCACCGGCACAAAGTCCCGCACCCCTGTCAGAGAGAGAGAGAGAGAGGGTGGAGAGGGTGGAGAGGCGACGTCAGCGGAGGGTGCACAGATAGCGCCGGCACAAAATCCCGCACCCCTGTCAGAGAGAGAGAGAGAAAGGGAGGGTCGAGAGGGTGGAGAGGCGACGTCAGCGAAGGGTGCACAGATAGCGCCGGCACGAAGTCCTGCACCCCTGTCAGAGAGAGAGAGAGAGAGAGAGAGAGAGAGAGAGAGAGGGTGGAGAGGCGACGTCAGCGGAGGGTGCACAGATAGCGCCGGCACGAAGTCCTGCACCCCTGTCAGAGAGAGAGAGAGAGAGAGAGAGAGAGAGAGAGAGAGAGGGTGGAGAGGCGACGTCAGCGGAGGGTGCACAGATAGCGCCGGCACAAAGTCCCGCACCCCTGTCAGAGAGAGAGAGAGAAAGGGAGGGTCGAGAGGGTGGAGAGGCGACGTCAGCGAAGGGTGCACAGATAGCGCCGGCACAAAGTCCCGTACCCCTGTCAGAGAGAGAGAGAGAGGGTGGAGAGGCGACGTCAGCGGAGGGTGCACAGATAGCACCGGCACAAAGTCCCGCACCCCTGTCAGAGAGAGAGAGAGAGAGGGTGGAGAGGGTGGAGAGGCGACGTCAGCGGAGGGTGCACAGATAGCGCCGGCACGAAGTCCTGCACCCCTGTCAGAGAGAGAGAGAGAGAGAGAGAGAGAGAGAGAGAGAGGGTGGAGAGGCGACGTCAGCGGAGGGTGCACAGATAGCGCCGGCACGAAGTCCCGCACCCCTGTCAGAGAGAGAGAGAGAGAGAGAGAGAAAGAGGGTGGAGAGGCGACGTCAGCGGAGGGTGCACTGATAGCGCCGGCACAATGTCCCGTACACCTGTCAGAGAGAGAGAGGGAGAGAGAGAGAGAGGGTAGAGAGGCGACGTCAGCGGAGGGTGCACAGATGGCGCGGGCACGAAGTCCCGTACCCCTGTCAGAGAGAGAGAGAGAGAGAGAGAGAGAGAGGGTGGAGAGGCGACGTCAGCGGAGAGTGCACAGATAGCGCCGGCACGAAGTCCCGCAGCCCTGTCAGAGAGAGAGAGGGAGAGAGAGAGAGAGGGTGGAGAGGCGACGTCAGCGGAGGGTGCACTGATAGCGCCGGCACAAAGTCCCGTACACCTGTCAGAGAGAGAGAGAGAGAGAGAGAGAGAGAGGGTGGAGAGGCGACGTCAGCGGAGGGTGCACAGATAGCGCCGGCACGAAGTCCCGCACCCCTGTCAGAGAGAGAGAGAGAGGGTGGAGAGGCGACGTCAGCGGAGGGTGCACAGATAGCGCCGGCACGAAGTCCCGTACCCCTGTGAGAGAGAGAGACAGAGAGGGAGAGGGTGGAGAGGCGACGTCAGCGGAGGGTGCACAGATAGCGCCGGCACGAAGTCCCGCACCCCTGTCAGACAGAGAGAGAGAGGGTGGAGAGGCGACGTCAGCGGAGGGTGCACAGATAGCGCCGGCACGAAGTCCCGCACCCCTGTTAGAGAGAGAGAGAGAGAGAGAGAGAGAGAGGGTGGAGAGGCGACGTCAGCGGAGGGTGCACAGATAGCGCCGGCACGAAGTCCCGCACCCCTGTCAGAGAGAGAGAGAGAGAGGGAGGGTGGAGAGGGTGGAGAGGCGACGTCAGCGGAGGGTGCACAGATAGCGCCGGCACGAAGTCCCGCACCCCTGTCCGAGAGAGAGAGAGAGAGGGTGGAGAGGCGACGTCAGCGGAGGGTGCACAGATAGCGCCGGCACGAAGTCCCGTACCCCTGTCAGAGAGAGAGAGAGAGAGAGAGAGAGGGTGGAGAGGCGACGTCAGCGGAGGGTGCACATATAGCGCCGGCACGAAGTCCCGCACCCCTGTCAGAGAGAGAGAGAGAGAGGGGGAGGGTGGAGAGGTGACGTCAGCGGAGGGTGCACAGATAGCGCCGGCACGAAGTCCCGCACCCCTGTCAGAGAGAGAGAGAGAGAGAGAGAGAGGGTGGAGAGGCGACGTCAGCGGAGGGTGCACGGATAGCGCCGGCACGAAGTCCCGCACCCCTGTCTGAGAGAGAGAGAGAGGGAGGGTGGAGAGGGTGGAGAGACGAAGTCAGCGGAGGGTGCACAGATAGCGCCGGCACGAAGTCCCGTACCCCTGTCAGAGAGAGAGAGAGAGAGTGGAGAGAGGGTGGAGAGGCGACGTCAGCGGAGGGTGCACAGATAGCGCCGGCACGAAATCCCGCACCCCTGTCAGAGAGAGAGAGAGAGAGAGAGAGAGGGTGGAGAGGCGACGTCAGCAGAGGGTGCACATATAGCGCCGGCACGAAGTCCCGCACCCCTGTCAGAGAGAGAGAGAGAGAGAGAGAGAGAGTGGAGAGGCGACGTCAGCGGAGGGTGCACAGATAGCGCCGGCACGAAATCCCGCACCCCTGTCAGAGAGAGAGAGAGAGAGGGAGGGTGGAGAGGGTGGAGAGGCGACGTCAGCGGAGGGTGCACAGATAGCGCCGGCACGAAGTCCCGCACCCCTGTCAGAGCGAGAGAGAGAGAGGGAGGGTGGAGAGGGTGGAGAGGCGACGTCAGCGGAGGGTGCACAGATAGCGCCGGCACGAAGTCCCGCACCCCTGTCAGAGAGAGAGAGAGAGAGATAGAGGGTGGAGAGGCGACGTCAGCGGAGGGTGCACAGATAGCGCCGGCACGAAGTCCCGCACCCCTGTCAGAGAGAGAGAGAGAGAGGGTGGAGAGGCGACGTCAGCGGAGGGTGCACAGATAGCGCCGGCACGAAGTCCCGCACCCCTGTCAGAGAGAGAGAGAGAGGGTGGAGAGGCGACGTCAGCGGAGAGTGCACAGATAGCGCCGGCACGAAGTCCCGCACCCCTGTCAGAGAGAGAGAGAGAGAGGGTGGAGAGGCGACGTCAGCGGAGGGTGCACAGATAGCGCCGGCATGTAGTCCCGTACCCCTGTCAGAGAGAGAGAGAGAGAGAGAGAGAGGGTGGAGAGGCGACGTCAGCGGAGGGTGCACATATAGCGCCGGCACGAAGTCCCGCACCCCTGTCAGAGAGAGAGAGAGAGAGAGAGAGAGGGTGGAGAGGCGACGTCAGCGGAGGGTGCACAGATAGCGCCGGCACGAAGTCCCGCACCCCTGTCAGAGAGAGAGAGAGAGAGGGTGGAGAGGCGACGTCAGCGGAGGGTGCACAGATAGCGCCGGCACGAAGTCCCGTACCCCTGTCAGAGAGAGAGAGAGAGAGAGAGAGAGAGGGTGGAGAGGCGACGTCAGCGGAGGGTGCACATATAGCGCCGGCACGAAGTCCCGCACCCCTGTCAGAGAGAGAGAGAGAGAGAGAGAGAGGGTGGAGAGGCGACGTCAGCGGAGAGTGCACAGATAGCGCCGGCACGAAGTCCCGCACCCCTGTCAGAGAGAGAGAGAGAGAGGGTGGAGAGGCGACGTCAGCGGAGGGTGCACAGATAGCGCCGGCACGAAGTCCCGTACCCCTGTCAGAGAGAGAGAGAGAGAGAGAGAGAGGGTGGAGAGGCGACGTCAGCGGAGGGTGCACATATAGCGCCGGCACGAAGTCCCGCACCCCTGTCAGAGAGAGAGAGAGAGAGAGAGAGAGGGTGGAGAGGCGACGTCAGCGGAGGGTGCACAGATAGCGCCGGCACGAAGTCCCGCACCCCTGTCAGAGAGAGAGAGAGAGAGGGTGGAGAGGGTGGAGAGGCGACGTCAGCGGAGGGTGCACAGATAGCGCCGGCACGAAGTCCCGCACCACTGTCAGAGAGAGAGAGAGAGGGTGGAGAGGCGACGTCAGCGGAGGGTGCACAGATAGCGCCGGCACGAAGTCCCGCACCCCTGTCAGAGAAAGAGAGAGAGAGGGTAGAGAGGCGACGTCAGCGGAGGGTGCACAGATAGCGCTGGCACGAAGTCCCGCACCCCTGTCAGAGAGAGAGAGAGAGAGTGGAGAGGCGACGTCAGCGGAGGGTGCACAGATAGCGCCGGCACGAAGTCCCGCACCCCTGTCAGAGAGAGAGAGAGAGAGAGAGAGAGAGAGGGTGGAGAGGCGACGTCAGCGGAGGGTGCACAGATAGCGCCGGCACGAAGTCCCGTACCCCTGTCAGAGAGAGAGAGAGAGGGTGGAGAGGCGACGTCAGCGGAGGGTGCACAGATAGCGCCGGCACGAAGTCCCGCACCCCTGTCAGAGAGAGAGAGAGAGAGGGTGGAGAGGCGACGTCAGCGGAGGGTGCACAGATAGCGCCGGCACGAAGTCCCGCACCCCTGTCCGAGAGAGAGAGAGAGAGGGTGGAGAGGCGACGTCAGCGGAGGGTGCACAGATAGCGCTGGCACGAAGTCCCGCACCCCTGTCAGAGAGAGAGAGAGAGAGTGGAGAGGCGACGTCAGCGGAGGGTGCACAGATAGCGCCGGCACGAAGTCCCGCACCCCTGTCAGAGAGAGAGAGAGAGAGAGTGAAGAGGCGACGTCAGCGGAGGGTGCACAGATAGCGCTGGCACGAAGTCCCGCACCCCTGTCAGAGAGAGAGAGAGAGAGTGGAGAGGCGACGTCAGCGGAGGGTGCACAGATAGCGCCGGCACGAAGTCCCGCACCCCTGTCCGAGAGAGAGAGAGAGAGAGGGTGGAGAGGCGACGTCAGCGGAGGGTGCACAGATAGCGCCGGCACGAAGTCCCGCACCCCTGTCAGAGAGAGAGAGAGAGAGAGAGAGGGTGGAGAGGCGACGTCAGCGGAGGGTGCACAGATAGCGCCGGCACGAAGTCCCGTACCCCTGTCAGAGAGAGAGAGAGAGGGGGTGGCGAGGCGACGTCAGCGGAGGGTGCACAGATAGCGCCGGCACGAAGTCCCGCACCCCTGTCAGAGAGAGAGAGAGAGAGGGAGGGTGGAGAGGGTGGAGAGGCGACGTCAGCGGAGGGTGCACAGATAGCGCCGGCACGAAATCCCGCACCCCTGTCAGAGAGAGACAGAGAGAGAGAGAGAGGGTGGAGAGGCGACGTCAGCGGAGGGTGCACAGATAGCGCCGGCACGAAGTCCCGCACCCCTGTCAGAGCGAGAGAGAGAGAGGGAGGGTGGAGAGGGTGGAGAGGCGACGTCAGCGGAGGGTGCACAGATAGCGCCGGCACGAAGTCCCGCACCCCTGTCAGAGAGAGAGAGAGAGAGGGTGGAGAGGCGACGTCAGCGGAGGGTGCACAGATAGCGCCGGCACGAAGTCCCGCACCCCTGTCAGAGAGAGAGAGAGAGGGTGGAGAGGCGACGTCAGCGGAGAGTGCACAGATAGCGCCGGCACGAAGTCCCGCACCCCTGTCAGAGAGAGAGAGAGAGAGGGTGGAGAGGCGACGTCAGCGGAGGGTGCACAGATAGCGCCGGCACGAAGTCCCGTACCCCTGTCAGAGAGAGAGAGAGAGAGAGAGAGAGGGTGGAGAGGCGACGTCAGCGGAGGGTGCACATATAGCGCCGGCACGAAGTCCCGCACCCCTGTCAGAGAGAGAGAGAGAGAGAGAGAGAGGGTGGAGAGGCGACGTCAGCGGAGGGTGCACAGATAGCGCCGGCACGAAGTCCCGCACCCCTGTCAGAGAGAGAGAGAGAGAGAGAGAGAGGGTGGAGAGGCGACGTCAGCGGAGAGTGCACAGATAGCGCCGGCACGAAGTCCCGCACCCCTGTCAGAGAGAGAGAGAGAGAGGGTGGAGAGGCGACGTCAGCGGAGGGTGCACAGATAGCGCCGGCACGAAGTCCCGTACCCCTGTCAGAGAGAGAGAGAGAGAGAGAGAGGGTGGAGAGGCGACGTCAGCGGAGGGTGCACATATAGCGCCGGCACGAAGTCCCGCACCCCTGTCAGAGAGAGAGAGAGAGAGAGAGAGAGAGGGTGGAGAGGCGACGTCAGCGGAGAGTGCACAGATAGCGCCGGCACGAAGTCCCGCACCCCTGTCAGAGAGAGAGAGAGAGAGGGTGGAGAGGCGACGTCAGCGGAGGGTGCACAGATAGCGCCGGCACGAAGTCCCGTACCCCTGTCAGAGAGAGAGAGAGAGAGAGAGAGAGGGTGGAGAGGCGACGTCAGCGGAGGGTGCACATATAGCGCCGGCACGAAGTCCCGCACCCCTGTCAGAGAGAGAGAGAGAGAGAGAGAGAGGGTGGAGAGGCGACGTCAGCGGAGGGTGCACAGATAGCACCGGCACGAAGTCCCGCACCCCTGTCAGAGAGAGAGAGAGAGAGGGTGGAGAGGGTGGAGAGGCGACGTCAGCGGAGGGTGCACAGATAGCGCCGGCACGAAGTCCCGCACCCCTGTCAGAGAGAGAGAGAGAGAGATAGAGGGTGGAGAGGCGACGTCAGCGGAGGGTGCACAGATAGCGCCGGCACGAAGTCCCGCACCCCTGTCAGAGAGAGAGAGAGAGAGGGTGGAGAGGCGACGTCAGCGGAGGGTGCACAGATAGCGCCGGCACGAAGTCCCGCACCCCTGTCAGAGAGAGAGAGAGAGGGTGGAGAGGCGACGTCAGCGGAGAGTGCACAGATAGCGCCGGCACGAAGTCCCGCACCCCTGTCAGAGAGAGAGAGAGAGAGGGTGGAGAGGCGACGTCAGCGGAGGGTGCACAGATAGCGCCGGCACGAAGTCCCGTACCCCTGTCAGAGAGAGAGAGAGAGAGAGAGAGAGGGTGGAGAGGCGACGTCAGCGGAGGGTGCACAGATAGCGCCGGCACGAAGTCCCGCACCCCTGTCAGAGAGAGAGAGAGAGAGGGTGGAGAGGCGACGTCAGCGGAGGGTGCACAGATAGCGCCGGCACGAAGTCCCGCACCCCTGTCAGAGAGAGAGAGAGAGGGTGGAGAGGCGACGTCAGCGGAGAGTGCACAGATAGCGCCGGCACGAAGTCCCGCACCCCTGTCAGAGAGAGAGAGAGAGAGGGTGGAGAGGCGACGTCAGCGGAGGGTGCACAGATAGCGCCGGCACGAAGTCCCGTACCCCTGTCAGAGAGAGAGAGAGAGAGAGAGAGAGGGTGGAGAGGCGACGTCAGCGGAGGGTGCACATATAGCGCCGGCACGAAGTCCCGCACCCCTGTCAGAGAGAGAGAGAGAGAGAGAGAGAGGGTGGAGAGGCGACGTCAGCGGAGAGTGCACAGATAGCGCCGGCACGAAGTCCCGCACCCCTGTCAGAGAGAGAGAGAGAGAGGGTGGAGAGGCGACGTCAGCGGAGGGTGCACAGATAGCGCCGGCACGAAGTCCCGTACCCCTGTCAGAGAGAGAGAGAGAGAGAGAGAGAGGGTGGAGAGGCGACGTCAGCGGAGGGTGCACATATAGCGCCGGCACGAAGTCCCGCACCCCTGTCAGAGAGAGAGAGAGAGAGAGAGAGAGGGTGGAGAGGCGACGTCAGCGGAGAGTGCACAGATAGCGCCGGCACGAAGTCCCGCACCCCTGTCAGAAAGAGAGAGAGAGAGGGTGGAGAGGCGACGTCAGCGGAGGGTGCACAGATAGCGCCGGCACGAAGTCCCGTACCCCTGTCAGAGAGAGAGAGAGAGAGAGAGAGAGGGTGGAGAGGCGACGTCAGCGGAGGGTGCACATATAGCGCCGGCACGAAGTCCCGCACCCCTGTCAGAGAGAGAGAGAGAGAGAGAGAGAGGGTGGAGAGGCGACGTCAGCGGAGGGTGCACAGATAGCGCCGGCACGAAGTCCCGCACCCCTGTCAGAGAGAGAGAGAGAGAGGGTGGAGAGGGTGGAGAGGCGACGTCAGCGGAGGGTGCACAGATAGCGCCGGCACGAAGTCCCGCACCACTGTCAGAGAGAGAGAGAGAGGGTGGAGAGGCGACGTCAGCGGAGGGTGCACAGATAGCGCCGGCACGAAGTCCCGCACCCCTGTCAGAGAGAGAGAGAGAGAGGGTAGAGAGGCGACGTCAGCGGAGGGTGCACAGATAGCGCTGGCACGAAGTCCCGCACCCCTGTCAGAGAGAGAGAGAGAGAGTGGAGAGGCGACGTCAGCGGAGGGTGCACAGATAGCGCCGGCACGAAGTCCCGCACCCCTGTCAGAGAGAGAGAGAGAGAGAGAGAGAGAGAGGGTGGAGAGGCGACGTCAGCGGAGGGTGCACAGATAGCGCCGGCACGAAGTCCCGTACCCCTGTCAGAGAGAGAGAGAGAGGGTGGAGAGGCGACGTCAGCGGAGGGTGCACAGATAGCGCCGGCACGAAGTCCCGCACCCCTGTCAGAGAGAGAGAGAGAGAGGGTGGAGAGGCGACGTCAGCGGAGGGTGCACAGATAGCGCCGGCACGAAGTCCCGCACCCCTGTCCGAGAGAGAGAGAGAGAGGGTGGAGAGGCGACGTCAGCGGAGGGTGCACAGATAGCGCTGGCACGAAGTCCCGCACCCCTGTCAGAGAGAGAGAGAGAGAGTGGAGAGGCGACGTCAGCGGAGGGTGCACAGATAGCGCCGGCACGAAGTCCCGCACCCCTGTCAGAGAGAGAGAGAGAGAGAGTGGAGAGGCGACGTCAGCGGAGGGTGCACAGATAGCGCTGGCACGAAGTCCCGCACCCCTGTCAGAGAGAGAGAGAGAGAGTGGAGAGGCGACGTCAGCGGAGGGTGCACAGATAGCGCCGGCACGAAGTCCCGCACCCCTGTCCGAGAGAGAGAGAGAGAGAGGGTGGAGAGGCGACGTCAGCGGAGGGTGCACAGATAGCGCCGGCACGAAGTCCCGCACCCCTGTCAGAGAGAGAGAGAGAGAGAGAGAGGGTGGAGAGGCGACGTCAGCGGAGGGTGCACAGATAGCGCCGGCACGAAGTCCCGCACCCCTGTCAGAGAGAGAGAGAGAGAGAGAGAGAGAGAGAGGGTGGAGAGGCGACGTCAGCGGCGGGTGCACAGATAGCGCCGGCACGAAGTCCCGCACCCCTGTCCGAGAGAGAGAGAGAGAGGGTGGAGAGGGTGGAGAGGGTGGAGAGGCGACGTCAGCGGAGGGTGCACAGACAGCGCCGGCACGAAGTCCCGCACCCCTGTCAGAGAGAGAGAGAGAGAGGGAGGAGAGGCGACGTCAGCGGAGGGTGCACAGATAGCGCCGGCACGAAGTCCCGTACCCCTGTCAGAGAGAGAGATAGAGGGTGGAGAGGCGACGTCAGCGGAGGGTGCACAGATAGCGCCGGCACGAAGTCCCGCACCCCTGTCAGAGAGAGAGAGAGAGGGTGGAGAGGCGACGTCAGCGGAGGGTGCACAGATAGCGCTGGCACGAAGTCCCGCACCCCTGTCAGAGAGAAAGAGAGAGAGAGAGAGAGAGAGAGGGTGGAGAGGCGACGTCAGCGGAGGGTGCACAGATAGCGCCGGCACGAAGTCCCGCACCCCTGTCAGAGAGAGAGAGAGAGAGAGAGAGAGAGAGAGGGTGGAGAGGCGACGTCAGCGGAGGGTGCACAGATAGCGCCGGCACGAAGTCCCGCACCCCTGTCAGAGAGAGAGAGAGAGAGAGAGAGAGAGAGAGAGAGAGAGGGTGGAGAGGCGACGTCAGCGGAGGGTGCACAGATAGCGCCGGCACGAAGTCCCGCACCCCTGTCAGAGAGAGAGAGAGAGAGAGAGAGAGAGGGTGGAGAGGCGACGTCAGCGGAGGGTGCACAGATAGCGCCGGCACGAAGTCCCGTACCCCTGTCAGAGAGAGAGAGAGAGAGAGAGAGGGTGGAGAGGCGACGTCAGCGGAGGGTGCACAGATAGCGCCGGCACGAAGTCCCGCACCCCTGTCAGAGAGAGAGAGAGAGAGAGAGAGAGAGAGAGAGGGTGGAGAGGCGACGTCAGCGGAGGGTGCACAGATAGCGCCGGCACGAAGTCCCGTACCCCTGTGAGAGAGAGAGAGGGGGGTTGAGGGAGATGTTGGGTGGGGGAGGGGGGGGGGCGGCGTTAGCGGTGGGTGCATCCTGGTCTGTTACTGAATTTAACCTCACCCCCCGACGCCTTCCCGAGGGCGGCATCATGGTGTATACACACACCGCACGTAATATTGACAACCATCATACATTGTCAGCGTTGTGACGTAAGCTGCTACACCAACGAGTCATTCGTTGCCACATTGGCTGGGGGGTGGGGGGCGTTGACTGGAGGGGGGGGGTTGACTGGGGAGAGGGCACTCACCGACGACACAATCCGTGTTGGGGGCGTCCACGTCGTGAAAGACTCGCACACAGAAGGCGAAGCCGATGTCGGCGTCGTAGCTGTTCTGCCACCACGTGACCTGGGAGTCTATGCTTTGGTCCCCGACCACAGGCGCCGAGATGGTCTCCATGGTGATGATTCTCCCTGCCAGACGGCCAGTGTACAGTCATACAGACAGCTATTATACACACAACTTGTTGAACGGTTAAGTAATCAATAGTGCTATGTACGGAATGTGCAATACATATTTATAGCAAGGTAAGTTCAATGTAAACAAAATGGCGAGATGAGGAGTCAGATGTTGGCAGCTATACATGGATATTGTGATTAGGCTTCAATGGTCAATTACCGACCTTAGGAATCACAGGCCGATAGCAAACTTGTACAATGTGTGTATTGAAGTATTATATGGTACCAGCAATGGCATACAATTGAATATCTTGTGGGATAACCATTAACTTATGTCAATGGGGTCGTTCTCCCATGTAAGGGCGAACCATTGTTTCCGCATAGCTCACGTATTACTCACCACTAACGTTTACTACAATAGTACATTTCGTGGGTTCTAACATGGAATATGGACCGTCAATGGGGCCCTGATTATTGCCACTCAGTTCATTCACCCGGCCTGATTCACCGTCTAGTATTTGTACATGCCGTCATACATACACTTTGTAACTGTTTAAAAAATCAATACGGCCGTTAAGAAATGAAATACAGTTATCCCTCCGTGCCCAATATTTTTGTTTCTTTTTAAAATAGTAATTTAGATTTGACACCACAGACCCCGGGGCGCTAGGGCGGCGGGGCGCTAGGACGGCGGGGCGCTAGGACGGCGGGGCGCTAGGACGGCGGGGCGCTAGGACGGCGGGGCGCTAGGGCGGCGGGGCGCTAGGACGGCGGGGCGCTAGGGCGGCGGGGCGCTAGGACGGCGGGGCGCTAGGACCCCGGGGCGCTAGGACGGCGGGGCGCTAGGACGGCGGGGCGCTAGGACCCCGGGGCGCTAGGACGGCGGGGCGCTAGGACGGCGGGGCGCTAGGACGGCGGGGCGCTAGGACGGCGGGGCGGTAGGACGGCAGGGCGCTAGGACGGCGGGGCGCTAGGACGGCGGGGCGCTAGGACGGCGGGGCGCTAGGACGGCGGGGCGCTAGGACGGCGGGGCGGTAGGACGGCAGGGCGCTAGGACGGCGGGGCGCTAGGACGGCGGGGCGCTAGGACGGCGGGGCGCCAGGACGGCGGGGCGCTAGGACGGCGGGGCGCTAGGACGGCGGGGCGCTAGGACGGCGGGGCGCTAGGACGGCGGGGCGGTAGGACGGCAGGGAGCTAGGACGGCGGGGCGCTAGGACGGCGGGGCGCTAGGACGGCGGGGCGCTAGGACGGCGGGGCGCTAGGACGGCGGGGCGCTAGGACGGCGGGGCGGTAGAACGGCAGGGCGCTAGGACCCCGGGGCGCTAGGACGGCGGGGCGCTAGTACGGCGGGGCGCTAGAACGGCGGGGCGGTAGGACGGCGCGGCGGTAGGACGGCAGGGCGCTAGGACGGCGGGGCGCTAGGACGGCGGGGCGCTAGGACGGCGGGGCGGTAGGACGGCGGGGCGCTAGGACGGCGGGGCGCTAGGACGGCGGGGCGCTAGGACGGCGGGGCGCTAGGACGGCGGGGCGCTAGGACGGCGGGGCGCTAGGACGGCGGGGCGGTAGAACGGCAGGGCGCTAGGACCCCGGGGCGCTAGGACGGCGGGGCGCTAGGACGGCGGGGCGCTAGGACGGCGGGGCGCTAGGACGGCGGGGCCCTAGGACGGCGGGGCGCTAGGACGGCGCGGCGGTAGGACGGCAGGGCGCTAGGACGGCGGGGCGCTGGGACGGCGGGGCGCTAGGACGGCGGGGCGGTAGGACGGCGGGGCGCTAGGACGGCGGGGCGCTAGGACGGCGGGGCGCTAGGACGGCGGGGCGGTAGGACGGCGGGGCGCTAGGACGGCGGGGCGCTAGGACGGCGCGGCGGTAGGACGGCAGGGCGCTAGGACGGCGGGGCGGTAGGACGGCGAGGCGCTAGGACGGCGGGGCGCTAGGACGGCGCGGCGGTAGGACGGCAGGGCGCTAGGACGGCGGGGCGCTAGGACGGCGGGGCGCTAGGACGGCGGGGCGCTAGGACGGCGGGGCGGTAGAACGGCAGGGCGCTAGGACCCCGGGGCGCTAGGACGGCGGGGCGCTAGGACGGCGGGGCGCTAGGACGGCGGGGCGGTAGGACGGCGGGGCGGTAGGACGGCAGGGCGCTAGGACGGCGGGGCGCTAGGACGGCGGGGCGCTAGGACGGCGGGGCGCTAGGACGGCGGGGCGGTAGGACGGCGGGGCGCTAGGACGGCGGGGCGCTAGGACGGCGGGGCGCTAGGACGGCGGGGCGCTAGGACGGCGGGGCGCTAGGACGGCGGGGCGCTAGGACGGCGGGGCGGTAGAACGGCAGGGCGCTAGGACCCCGGGGCGCTAGGACGGCGGGGCGGTAGGACGGCGGGGCGCTAGGACGGCGGGGCGCTAGGACGGCGCGGCGGTAGGACGGCAGGGCGCTAGGACGGCGGGGCGCTAGGACGGCGGGGCGCTAGGACGGCGGGGCGCTAGGACGGCGGGGCGGTAGGACGGCGGGGCGCTAGGACGGCGGGGCGCTAGGACGGCGGGGCGCTAGGACGGCGGGGCGGTAGGACGGCGGGGCGCTAGGACGGCGGGGCGCTAGGACGGCGGGGCGGTAGGACGGCGGGGCGCTAGGACGGCGGGGCGCTAGGACGGCGCGGCGGTAGGACGGCAGGGCGCTAGGACGGCGGGGCGCTAGGACGGCGGGGCGCTAGGACGGCGGGGCGCTAGGACGGCGGGGCGGTAGGACGGCGGGGCGCTAGGACGGCGGGGCGCTAGGACGGCGGGGCGCTAGGACGGCGGGGCGCTAGGACGGCGGGGCGGTAGGACGGCGGGGCGCTAGGACGGCGGGGCGCTAGGACGGCGCGGCGGTAGGACGGCAGGGCGCTAGGACGGCGGGGCGCTAGGACGGCGGGGCGCTAGGACGGCGGGGCGCTAGGACGGCGGGGCGGTAGGACGGCGGGGCGCTAGGACGGCGGGGCGCTAGGACGGCGGGGCGCTAGGACGGCGGGGCGCTAGGACGGCGGGGCGGTAGGACGGCGGGGCGCTAGGACGGCGGGGCGCTAGGACGGCGGGGCGGTAGGACGGCGGGGCGCTAGGACGGCGGGGCGCTAGGACGGCGCGGCGGTAGGACGGCAGGGCGCTAGGACGGCGGGGCGCTAGGACGGCGGGGCGCTAGGACGGCGGGGCGCTAGGACGGCGGGGCGGTAGGACGGCGGGGCGCTAGGACGGCGGGGCGCTAGGACGGCGGGGCGCTAGGACGGCGGGGCGCTAGGACGGCGGGGCGCTAGGACGGCGGGGCGGTAGGACGGCGGGGCGCTAGCACGGCGGGGCGCTAGGACGGCGCGGCGGTAGGACGGCGGGGCGCTAGCACGGCGGGGCGCTAGGACGGCGGGGCGCTAGGACGGCGGGGCGCTAGGACGGCGGGGCGGTAGGACGGCGGGGCGCTAGGACGGCGGGGCGCTAGGACGGCGGGGCGGTAGGACGGCGGGGCGCTAGGACGGCGGGGCGCTAGGACGGCGGGGCGCTAGGACGGCGGGGCGCTAGGACGGCGGGGCGCTAGGACGGCGGGACGCATGGCGACGCGACCTGTACGGCTTAGGGACACGCGGGGCGGGGGGTTTATATTTATGTCGCTACACGTGATATCATTTCGTTAGCGCTATTCCGTCTGTGATAGCGACGAGAATGGAATCCCTTCCGTCAGCATCAGCCTCTCATTGCTGGGACAGAGCAATTCCTGCCCAGCATTAGCACCTCCTTCCCGCACCCCACTGGTCCAGGCGCTCCACACCCCCAGATACCCTAAATCACTTATCACCCACCCACCCATCCATTCATCCGTTCCTCTTACAAGATAACATCCTGTTACCCTGTTACCAGTATGACCCTAATGGGACTCGCGTAACATGCGCGTTCCCTTTCACATGGCCGACCTTCACCTTGTGACTGCCGGTGTAACGTCCTCACCCACTAAACACCGTACCTTTCAATGTGTTGTTTTCAAGTTTCTTATTGACTTTGGCGACCAGCGATTGGATGGTGTCTGATGACGTAGGCGTGACGTCAGTGCAGGCGATCCTGCTGGGCTTGGTGCCTACTGGGCCTGGGACGAGCCATAACCTGCAAGCAGTGGCGCCACTGCACGGTCAGGCCACACACTACCTTGTCCATGTAGCGGCAATTCGACATGCCTACCAATATAATATTTCTCCCTTTCTTGAGCTATTTCTTCTTATGTTACTTTTAAACTACCTATATTATAAATAATAGATATGTTTAGAGAATAAATTGATATTTTGATGAGAATACTACTCATTCAACCTGTGCAGCTGACTTATTTCCTTATGGGCAGCATTCTAATATAAATTCGTACCGGAAATATATCAATGTACATAAACCGCTGCTTATAACTCGTTGTTATTAACAAGAAATAACTGAAAGCGTGAAGACACTATCAATTACTTCACACTCGGCCATCTTGTTTATTCCATGTCTAATTAGGATAAGTATATTTCAGTATTATAATATAGCAGATGATATTATCGCATTTATAATCTGATAGCCGTTCATTACATTTTTTGGGTGCATGGCCAAAGAACTTATTTATTTAATTACGTGTTTTCGTTTTGCGCTGTCACACAACTGTAGAGTGTGATTTTCGGTACATGTCCGAGACTTCTCTACCGCAGATGGGAGCTGCCCCCTCCCCATGGCAACACCATGGTGAGATACACAGCGATGCAATCATAGTGTGTATGGGTAGAGTGTGGTAGTCATGGTAACAGAGAAGTCACTGACCGTAGTCCCCGCAGGTTGCAGTCCATAGAGCCCTCGGCCACGCGCGTCGTCAGCACCATCTGCTCGCTGTTGCCAATGGCAGCGGAGTCCGGGTCAAACCACGTCATCGTCTCACAGGTCTTCACTGTGACGTCCGAGTTCTTCCGCAGCCAATCGTTGGCTCTGTCGACCAACGATCTGAAGACAGAAACACGCCCTGGTGAATAACGTGTTATAACCCCATACTTAATAACACATTCAGCTAGGGCGGGTTAAATGCCAAAGATTGAAAAAAAATGTAGGAATGGATATAAATTTGGTCATAATTCAGTGGAGAATCCCAGTAAATTACTGACTTATAAGTAACGTTATCACATTAATATCTGCCCATTCAACGTTATCCAATTAATATCTGCCTATTCAACGTTATTCAATTAATATCTACCTAGTCAACGTTATCCAATTAATATATGTCTATTCAACGTTATCAAATTGATATCTGTCTATTCAACGTTATCCAATTAATATCTGCCTATTCAACGTTATTCAATTAATATCTACCTAGTCAACGTTATCCAATTAATATATGTCTATTCAACGTTATCAAATTGATATCTGTCTATTCAACGTTATCCAATTAATATCTGTCTATTCAACGTTATCCAATAAATATCTATCTATTCAACGTTATCCAATTAATATCTGTCTATTCAACGTTATCCAATTGATATCTGTCTATTCAACGTTATCCAATTAATATCTGTCTATTCAACGTTATCCAATTAATATCTGTCTATTTAACGTTATCCAATTGATATCTGTCTATTCAACGTTATCCAATTAATATCTGTCTATTCAACGTTATCCAATTAATATCTGTCTATTCAACGTTATCAAATTAATATCAGTCTAATCAACGTTATCAAATTAATATCTGTCTATTCAAAGCCGAAAGAAGATAATTGATGTCGACCACGGTGTGACGTCACTGGTGGACTAATTGAAGTTTCCGCCCGTGACGTCACATAGACACCTGCTCATGGATAAATCTCGGGCGGCACAACGTAATTCGTCGTCTGACAGAATAATTTCCCAAATGAACTCTCCGACCAGCGTCAACAAAAGGTAGAAACGGAAATGAGGGCCGTGTATACAGACGAGTGACCTACACGTCGCCCTGTAACATGCCCCCAACTCGTAAACTGGGAGCCCCGTTTAGGCAAGTAGGAAATTGCATGTCACTTTGATGGGAGCGCCAGTGGCCTTGGTTGGAGAGGGGGTCGGGGAGGGGATGTATGGTGCCGAATATGGGACCGTAAGTACTAGTGTCAAGCACAGGGCAGGAGGGGGGGGGGGTGGGGTAAGGGTATCGGGTGCAGGGTTTAGGGCACGGGGGCCTGAAACCTGACCCCACGACAAACGGGCTCGATAGATGTACAATCAGTCAGCCAGTCCAGCCGATTTCCGTCAGTCTATTCGCGCCCATTTCCCATCACCAGTGTCCCCAATGCTGCCTCTCCGCCCCCCCCCCCCCAGCTGCCTCCCCCCCCCCCCCCCTCGGCGGCATCCTCCCGCTTACAGCTCATCACTCGTCTGTAAATGGCATTGCACCTGCCGGGCGACCCCGGGAAACAGGAACCCTGCCCCGCCTCTGTCAGCGGTCTGCTCCGCGGGAAATTAGGTGCTGCGACAGAAGGGCGACCCGTTAGGCGGGGTATTTGGGGTCTAAAAAGGGTTGGGTTGGATGAGAAGGAGGAGTATTGGCCCAGAACGAGTCCAGGGCGGGGTGTGGTGGGGGGAGGGGGGAGGGGGGAGGGGGCTGGCGGAGGGAAAGGGGTGAGTATTGTCGCTAGCAGAGCCGATGGAGCCCCTCAGCTGTTGGCTAAAGGACACAGAGCGCCCGGGGGGCCAAAACACCCAAATTGCTTCCGCAAGCTTCCGTGGATCTGAAGAACATCTGGGAAGGGCTGTCATCGGGATTTGTGGGCCGGGGAGGGTGTGTGGGCCGAGTGGGGGGGGGGGGCTGCAGTCCTACACAGCAGTGGAGGCGGGGGGTGGGGGTTACTGCAGTTTGCTGTCAGTACACAATGGATACAGCCCTACATGAGGCGTATGCAACTCGGAGGGTTTATATAGCGGGAGAGGGGCATCGTGGGAGGGGGGTGGGGGGCGGCTGGTGTGTGTTGAGGGGAGGGAGCGGGGTTCGTGTGAGTTAAGGGGAGGGGGGGGGGGCTGACTATGGAGATGGATGTCCATATTGACTCGCGGAACCCTAGGACTATGGAGATGGATGTCCATATTGACCCCTGAATCCCTAGGACTATGGAGATGGATGTCCATATTGACTCGCGGAAGCCTAGGACTATGGAGATGGATGTCCATATTGACTCTTGAAGCCCTAAGACTCTGGAGATGGATGTCCATATTGACTCGCGGAACCCTAGGACTATGGAGATGGATGTCCATATTGACTCGCGGAACCCTAGGACTATGGAGATGGATGTCCATATTGACCCCTGAATCCCTAGGACTATGGAGATGGATGTCCATATTGACTCGCGGAAGCCTAGGACTATGGAGATGGATGTCCATATTGACTCTTGAAGCCCTAAGACTATGGAGATGGATGTCCATATTGACTCGCGGAACCCTAGGACTATGGAGATGGATGTCCATATTGACTCGCGGAACCCTAGGACTATGGAGATGGATGTCCATATTGACTCCTGAATCCCTAGGACTATGGAGATGGATGTCCATATTGACTCGCGGAAGCCTAGGACTATGGAGATGGATGTCCATATTGACTCTTGAAGCCCTAAGACTATGGAGATGGATGTCCATATTGACTCGCGGAACCCTAGGACTATGGAGATGGATGTCCATATTGACTCGCGGAACCCTAGGACTATGGAGATGGATGTCCATATTGACTCCTGAATCCCTAGGACTATGGAGATGGATGTCCATATTGACTCGCGGAAGCCTAGGACTATGGAGATGGATGTCCATATTGACTCTTGAAGCCCTAAGACTATGGAGATGGATGTCCATATTGACTCGCGGAACCCTAGGACTATGGAGATGGATGTCCATATTGACTTGCGGAACCCTAGGACTATGGAGATGGATGTCCATATTGACTCCTGAATCCCTAGGACTATGGAGATGGATGTACATATTGACTCGCGGAAGCCTAGGACTATGGAGATGGATGTCCATATTGACTCTTGAAGCCCTAAGACTCTGGAGATGGATGGCCATATTGACTCGCGGAACCCTAGGACTATGGAGATGGATGTCCATATTGACTCGCGGAACCCTAGGACTATGGAGATGGATGTCCATATTGACTCGCGGAACCCTAGGACTATGGAGATGGATGTCCATATTGACTCCTGAAGCCCTAGGACTATGGAGATGGATGTCCATATTGACTCGCGGAACCCTAGGACTATGGAGATGGATGTCCATATTGACTCGCGGAACCCTAGGACTATGGAGATGGATGTCCATAGTGACTCGCGGAACCCTAGGACTATGGAGATGGATGTCCATATTGACACGCGGAACCCTAGGACTATGGAGATGGATGTCCATATTGACTCCTGAAGCCCTAGGACTGTGGAGATGGATGTCCATATTGACTCGCGGAACCCTAGGACTATGGAGATGGATGTCCATATTGACTCGCGGAACCCTAGGACTATGGAGATGGATGTCCATATTGACTCGCGGAACCCTAGGACTATGGAGATGGATGTCCATATTGACTCCTGAAGCCCTAGGACTATGGAGATGGATGTCCATATTGACTCGCGGAACCCTAGGACTATGGAGATGGATGTCCATATTGACTCGCGGAACCCTGGGACTATGGAGATGGATGTCCATATTGACTCGCGAAACCCTAGGACTATGGAGATGGATGTCCATATTGACTCGCGGAACCTTAGGACTATGGAAATGGATGTCCATATTGACTCGCGAAACCCTAGGACTATGGAGATGGATGTCTATGTTGACTCGTGAAGCCCTAGGACTATGGAGATGGAGGTCCATATTGACACGCGAAACCCTAGGACTATGGAGATGGATGTCCATATTGACTCGCGAAACCCTAGGACTATGGAGATGGATGTCTATGTTGACTCGTGAAGCCCTAGGACTATGGAGATGGATGTCTATGTTGACTCGTGAAGCCCTAGGACTATGGAGATGGATGTCCATATTGACTCGCGGAACCCTAGGACTATGGAGATGGATGTCCATATTGACTCGCGAAACCCTAGGACTATGGAGATGGATGTCTATGTTGACTCGTGAAGCCCTAGGACTATGGAGATGGAGGTCCATATTGACTCGCGGAACCCTAGGACTATGGAGATGGATGTCCATATTGACTCGCGGAACCCTAGGACTATGGAGATGGATGTCCATATTGATTCCTGAAGCCCTAGGACTATGGAGATGGATGTCCATATTGACTCGCGGAACCCTAGGACTATGGAGATGGATGTCCATATTGACTCGGGGAACCCTTGGACTATGGAGATGGAGGTCCATATTGATTCGCGGAACCCTAGGACTATGGAGATGGAGGTCCATATTGACTCGCGGAACCCTAGGACTATGGAGATGGATGTCCATATTGACTCGCGGAACCCTGGGACTATGGAGATGGATGTCCATTTTGACTCGCGGAACCCTAGGACTATGGAGATGGATGTCCATATTGACTCCTGAATCCCTAGGACTATGGAGATGGATGTCCATATTGACTCCTGAAGCCCTAGGACTATGGAGATGGATGTCCATATTGACTCGCGGAACCCTAGGACTATGGAGATGGATGTCCATATTGACTCGGGGAACCCTAGGACTATGGAGATGGATGTCCATATTGACTCGCGGAACCATAGAACTATGGAGATGGATGTCCATATTGACTCGCGGAACCCTAGGACTATGGAGATGGATGTCCATATTGACTCCTGAAGCCCTAGGACTATGGAGATGGATGTCCACATTGACTCGCGGAACCCTAGGACTATGGAGATGGATGTCCATATTGACTCGGGGAACCCTAGGACTATGGAGATGGATGTCCATATTGACTCGCGGAACCCTAGGACTATGGAGATGGATGTCCATATTGACTCGGGGAACCCTAGGACTATGGAGATGGATGTCTATGTTGACTCGTGAAGCCCTAGGACTATGGAGATGGATGTCTATGTTGACTCGTGAAGCCCTAGGACTATGGAGACGGATGTCCATATTGACTCGCGGAACCCTAGGACTATGGAGATGGATGTCCATATTGACTCGGGGAACCCTAGGACTATGGAGATGGATGTCTATGTTGACTCGTGAAGCCCTAGGACTATGGAGATGGATGTCCATATTGACTCCTGAAGCCTTAGGACTATGGAGATGGATGTCCATATTGACTCGGGGAACCCTAGGACTATGGAGATGGAGGTCCATATTGACTCGCGGAACCCTAGGACTATGGAGATGGATGTCCATATTGACTCGCGGAACCCTAGGACTATGGAGATGGATGTCCATATTGACTCGCGGAACCATAGAACTATGGAGATGGATGTCCATATTGACTCGCGGAACCCTAGGACTATGGAGATGGATGTCCATATTGACTCGCGGAACCCTAGGACTATGGAGATGGATGTCCATATTGACTCGCGGAACCCTAGGACTATAGAGATGGAGGTCCATATTGACTCCTGAAGCCCTAAGACTATGGAGATGGATGTCCATATTGACTCGGGGAACCCTAGGACTATGGAGATGGATGTCCATATTGACTCGGGGAACCCTAGGACTATGGAGATGGATGTCCATATTGACTCGCGGAACCATAGAACTATGGAGATGGATGTCCATATTGACTCGCGGAACCCTAGGACTATGGAGAATGATGTCCATATTGACTCGCGGAACCCTAGGACTATAGAGATGGAGGTCCATATTGACTCCTGAAGCCCTAAGACTATGGAGATGGATGTCCATATTGACTCGGGGAACCCTAGGACTATGGAGATGGATGTCCATATTGACTCGCGGAACCCTAGGACTATGGAGATGGATGTCCATATTGACTCGGGGAACCCTAGGACTATGGAGATGGATGTCTATGTTGACTCGTGAAGCCCTAGGACTATGGAGATGGATGTCTATGTTGACTCGTGAAGCCCTAGGACTATGGAGATGGATGTCCATATTGACTCGCGGAACCCAAAGACTATGGAGATGGATGTCCATATTGACTAGCGGAACCCTAGGACTATGGAGATGGATGTCCATATTGACTCGCGGAACCCTAGGACTATGGAGATGGATGTCCATATTGACTCGGGGAACCCTAGGACTATGGAGATGGATGTCCATATTGACTCGCGGAACCCTAGGGCTATGGAGATGGATGTCCATATTGACTCGGGGAACCCTAGGACTATGGAGATGGATGTCCATATTGACTCGCGGAACCCTAGGACTATGGAGATGGATGTCCATATTGACTCGGGGAACCCTAGGACTATGGAGATGGATGTCCATATTGACTCGCGGAACCCTAGGACTATGGAGATGGATGTCCATATTGACTCGCGGAACCCTAGGACTATGGAGATGGATGTCCATATTGACTCGCGGAACCCTAGGACTATGGAGATGGATGTCCATATTGACTCGGGGAACCCTAGGACTATGGAGATGGATGTCCATATTGACTCGCGGAACCCTAGGACTATGGAGATGGATGTCCATATTGACTCGCGGAACCCTAGGACTATGGAGATGGATGTCCATATTGACTCGCGGAACCCTAGGACTATGGAGATGGATGTCCATATTGACTCGGGGAACCCTAGGACTATGGAGATGGATGTCCATATTGACTCGCGGAACCCTAGGACTATGGAGATGGATGTCCATATTGACTCGCGGAACCCTAGGACTATGGAGATGGAGGTCCATATTGACTCGGGGAACCCTAGGACTATGGAGATGGATGTCCATATTGACTCGGGGAACCCTAGGACTATGGAGATGGATGTCTATGTTGACTCGGGGAACCCTAGGACTATGGAGATGGATGTCCATATTGACTCGCGGAACCCTAGGACTATGGAGATGGATGTCCATATTGACTCGGGGAACCCTAGGACTATGGAGATGGATGTCCATATTGACTCGCGGAACCCTAGGACTATGGAGATGGATGTCCATATTGACTCGGGGAACCCTAGGACTATGGAGATGGATGTCTATGTTGACTCGTGAAGCCCTAGGACTATGGAGATGGATGTCTATGTTGACTCGTGAAGCCCTAGGACTATGGAGATGGATGTCCATATTGACTCGCGGAACCCAAAGACTATGGAGATGGATGTCCATATTGACTAGCGGAACCCTAGGACTATGGAGATGGATTTCCATATTGACTCGTGGATGCGGCATGAAGTCATAGTTAAGACCCTCTTTGATGGGGCGAGGAAAAATAACCAGGGCAGTTTGATACTTTATCTTTTTCGTAAAACAGCACCATATGAACACCATGAAAACATGGCTACATAATTTGTTTGCATGTTGAATGATGACCTTTCTGAGCCAGAATTTGTCAGTACCAGTGAGCCTGATGTATGGCGTAGCGGCGAGTGGTTCATGGTGGAGTTCAGCTGTCTGATTGCTGTTTGGCTGTAATGACTTCGGCTGGAATGGCTCCGGCATTGAAATCCTGACTGTCCGACTTTACATCCCGCCACAGGTCAGGGAACTCAAGTTACTGGCTGGGTGGTTGGGTGGAAGAAGGATAGAGGTCGGCCGGGGGGGGGGGGGGGGGCAGAAGGTTAAATAGGGATTTGACAGATTGCAATCACGTAGGGACTCAATCTTGGCCTAGTGACATGTCCACCTCGGTTCCAGTTTTTCTCGGCGATCAATTGGTACAAAGTTCAGGACACTGCCCCCCCCCCCCACCCCCATCTCCTGTAACCTAGGTCATGCCCCCTTCGCCCAGTGCAACCATTAAGCCGGACACACTGCCGCGGGGAGACGCGGAGGACAGGAGCTGTAAACATCCGGGCTCACCAAAACATACCACAGGAAATGACGTAATCGATCATGTCGTCCCGTACCGTAGCGAGGTCCATGTAGGAACAAAGGTCAACCAAGGTTCAGAGGTCAACCAGGGGCCAGAGGTCACCAAGCACCAGAGGTCAACCAGAAGTCAAAGGTCAACCAGGGGTAAGCGATCAAACGGTGTGATCAAAGGTTAACCAAGGGTCAGAGGTCAACTTGGGCAGGAAGTCAGCCAGGGGGCAGAGGTCAAACTAAATATCAAAGGTCAACCAAGGGTCAATTTCTTCTTTAAGATCAGGCATTGTTAACCAGTGCTGAAGGAGTGCTGCAGCATGGCACAGCAAGGGACCATGCTATATCCACGCGGCTCTTGCCGGGAATCTCGTGGTGAGTGAACCAAAGCTGAGTTCCGTGTGTCGTTGATCCCCATCGGCTGTGACGCGGCGACCTTGGTGCACCATGCGCCGCAAGGAGACCACCAAAGTGAGACACAGTCGACACACACACGGCGAGCAGCTTCCCGGGTGGTGCCGCCAGCCTGAGCTGCTGGGTCGTCATCATCTCAGTAACAGCTGACCGCAAACGGCGAGGCGAGAGCCGACAGAACCAGTTGGGTCAAAAAAGTCAGACCGATAATTTGAATAATTGATATTTCTTGGCCGCGAGCACGTGGTGGCGCTGTGTTAGAGCGACATTGGTGCCGCCATCAAGGCTTGGGCAGGGGGCGGCCCGGTAGCTCAGTGGGCGCTGTGTTAGAGTGACATTGGTGCCGTCATCAAGGCTTGGGCAGGGGCCGGCCCGGTAGCTCAGTGGGCTCGAGCGCTCGCACTGAGTGTTCTGGTCACCTGGGAGCCTAACGGCACGTGGATCGGTGGTTTGACATAAAAATGGAGTAACTAAATGGACCTATATACACACATGAACCAGTTTGAGTGCTTCAGTTCAAATGCATCCGTTCGCGGAAGTGTATTTTCCTGTCAAAACGACATTCTAACGGTTCCCGAATGTCGAATTCACATTTGCAGATTTGTTGCCACTAACTGTTAATGTACAACTGCAATATTAATGTACAAAAAAACTGAAGACATGGAAACCTGATTTAATTTCATTTTCTGATTTTATAGTCTCATCAACCAGCTTTGCTTTAATATTGAGTTTCAAGCCATCATATAATTCTTTAACAAAGTGGAATTTATAAAATAATGATTGGTGGATTCTGAGTCATGGCATACGCCACATAGATGTGACTGAGACCACACATATATGGATGAGATGAATTATGATTAAGTCAGATTCTACGTATCAAGACGTCAAATCCATCCACAGTTTTCGGTTTTAAGGAGCAAAATGGTGTTAATAGTTTATTCGTCTCTCTTATATACTTTTCCATCTACCGATGTTGGGTAGAAACAGAATATGATAATAATCAAAGCTGATCCCGTATACCATAAGGTTATTAGAGAGGTTCATATCAACTTATAAATTAATACCCAAGTTGTTATCACATTGTGAAGATAGATGTGACTAAGACATGTTCCATATTGGTCGCTGACTATTAGGTGGATAAATAGTATGTAAGCTAGAATTGTGCTTCGTAGGCAAATCAACTGCCGTTCCTTGGCATTTTTAAACACTAATAATTTAGGACATATTTGAGAGTAATAACGGAATAACGATCCACGTGGAGATCTTTGTTGACTGGTTAAGTTCCTGGTTTTTTTACCCATTGGCATGCAAACGCCACTTGGGCAGGTCATGGGTGGCACCACTGGCGGACAGTGATAGTGAACGCTAAAAACATGACCTAGAACGCTGTCCGCAAAAATATGTCAAATTGATTGTTATTGTTGTTGGATAGAATTGTGACCTTGAACCCCGTAGACATATGACCTTGAACGATGTCCACGCGAAATGTGACCTTGGACATTGTTCAATAGGAAAACAACATGGAACGACGTCCATTTGAGCGACTCCTGTCAGTATGAACCACTGCCTGGGTGTAGCCCACTTATTACTCACGTCATTAAACAAGGCGATGACCGCTGCCGTGACCCGAGGCACGCCTAGGCCGGCACGCAGCCTGTTATTACCTTTGTCAACAGTGATAACGGTGAACCCACAACGAACTTCAAAGAGAGTTTATTAGCTGCCTTAAGGGCTGGCTGCTTCCGGGTTACGGTATGTGACAGAGACTAGCTGGAGGGGGCATTCAGAGGACAGAGGCTTCTCTACGCAACGACACGCTACTTCAAAAGTTGGTTGTATATTCAGCACGCTTTAACCACTTTTGGTCATATCGCGTCAATGGGAGAAGCAAGGGAGAGTGGAGCCATGTCCCCGGGGGTAACCCCCTACTCTTTGCGAAGAAGGCATGGGCACTGTATCCTGCGACCACACAGACATGACCACAGCGGGGCTCGAACCACCGATCCACGTGCTGTTAGACTCTCAGGTGGCCAGCGCACTCAAGGCGAGTGCTCTAGCACACTGCACTTCAAAAGAAACATTATAATACCGTTTATCCGACTTGCAGGCTAGTTACCTAATTGCTACTGTCGCAGATTAACGTGCGTGAATATATGTAGTGGATGACAAACATCAAGCTGCATTGATCAACTGTGTTCTAACATAACGGGCTACCCGGCATGGGTGCACTAGTACCCCGGTTATGTCCTCAAGGTACACCCAATTCGCACATTAGGCGTCGGTGTACCTCCCGACGCTTCTGTCGCCCGGACTAAGCTGGTTCCAGCGCCCCTGAACGCACCGGACATGACCGGTGCGCGCATTGCATTGGCATACGGCATAGCCCTATCGGTACACCCGGAAGACCTTTGTCACGGGTCGGCTGTAACGGAAGATAAACCCGTCCTGGCCCAAGTTGGTTGGGCGGACCCCTTTGGGCTCTGTACGCCAAAACAATCCGCTTCTTGCTCCTCCTCCCCCTCACCCCAACCCCCATCAAGCTATATTGTGCAGATCGCTTAAATTCAGAGGTTTATCTTTGCAAGTGATATCAACAAGTATTTTAAGATACTTCGATACAAATCGTATTCGGAAACATATGTTTTCGTGGTTCTCTCGCTAGGGGATATGCCAGGGGCACTGGTACGGACTTGTACTTGAGGGAGTGACGTCATGCTGACCGATGCCACCCCAGCGGACTCCAACGTCACTAAGGTCGTGTGTAATGACTGTAACGTCACTATGGCGAGGTGTAATGACTAACGTCACTATGGTGAGGTGTCATGATTGTAACGTCACTATTGTGAGGTGTAATGACTGTAACGTAACTATGGTGAGGTGTAATGACTGTAACGTAACTATGGTGAGGTGTAATGACTGTAACGTAACTATGGTGAGGTGTAATGACTGTAACGTAACTATGGTGAGGTGTAATGACTGTAACGTCACTATGGTGAGGTGTAATGACTGTAACGTCACTATGGTGAGGCAACATGACTGTGACGTCAACATGGTGAGGTCTAATGAATGTGACGTCACAATGGTGAGGTCTAATGACCACGTCATTACGTATGGTCGCATAATAAGGTATGGCCACATCATTAGGTGTGACCACGTCATGATGTATAACCACGTCATGAGGTATGACCACGTCATGAGGTATGACCACGTCATGAGGTATGACCACGTCATGAGTTATGACCACGTCATGAGGTATGACCACGTCATGAGGTATGACCACGTCATAAGGTATAACCACGTCATGAGGTATGACCACGTCATGAGGTATGACCACGTCATGAGGTATGACCACGTCATGAGGTATAACCACGTCATGAGGTATGACCACGTCATGAGTTATTACCACGTCATGAGGTATGACCACGTCATGAGGTATGACCACGTCATGAGGTATAACCACGTCATGAGGTATGACCACGTCATGAGGTATGACCACGTCATGAGGTATAACCACGTCATGAGTTATGACCACGTCATGAGGTATAACCACGTCATGAGGTATGACCACGTCATGAGTTATGACCACGTCATGAGGTATAACCACGTCATGAGGTATGACCACGTCATGAGGTATAACCACGTCATGAGGTATAACCACGTCATGAGGTATGACCACGTCATGAGTTATGACCACGTCATGAGGTATAACCACGTCATGAGGTATGACCACGTCATGAGGTATGACCACGTCATGATGTATAACCACGTCATGAGGTATACCCGCGTCATGAGGTATGACCACGTCATGAGGTATGACCACGTCATGAGGTATGACCACGTCATGAGTTATGACCACGTCATGAGGTATGACCACGTCATGAGGTATGACCACGTCATGAGGTATGACCACGTCATGAGGTATGACCACGTCATGAGTTATGACCACGTCATGAGGTATAACCACGTCATGAGGTATGACCACGTCATGAGGTATGACCACGTCATGATGTATAACCACGTCATGAGGTATAACCACGTCATGAGGTATGACCACGTCATGAGTTATGACCACGTCATGACGTGCGGCTTTACCGTGCTAAACCTTGCACAACTTGTGGTTTGGTTGCTTGTCTGACTGAGGCAAGGATGGGATTGGGAAGAGGGGGGCGGGGGGGGGGCTACATAACTGAGACGATGTGACAATCTATTCAGACTTCCAGACGACAATGCAGACACGGAAGAAACTGGTTTCTCTCTCGCCCTCTCTCCCTTGTCGAGTTCTTTATTTATCTGTTTCTCTGGTTTTACAACAGTCAGCGGTTGAGTAGCGTGGCGTGGTTGGTGGTGGCTGGAGACTTCCTGGGGCGTGTAGATAGTACAGAGGGCGGGCGATCCGGCGGAGTGCGACCCCCCCCCCTCTCCCCGCCAGCCAGGCACACCCGGCTCGGGCCAGACCCCCACCCAGCCCGGCCCTGTCCCGGGCCTGAAACCCGGCCCTGCCCCTGGGAAAGAACCCCGTTCGCTTGTCCCACCCCGCTTCCGGGAGCAGAGACCCGAGCAGGGACTGAATGCCGCTTAGAGCGCTTCAGGATTCTTGTTTACATACCGGAAATAAAACGTCATGTGATCGCTAGTTTTTGCGATTTGACGGCGGTGAGACGTCTGGCCAGGTAGGGCGACAGTCACGTGACCTGTAGGGCTGGGGAAGTCTGGGTTACGTGACTTGGTCAGCAAACAACGACACACGACAATCTTATCAATGAAAGAAGGGATGTCAGCAAGCAATGACAACCCTGTCAATGAAAGGAAGGATGACAGCAAACAACGACAACCCTGTCAATGACAGAAGGGATGTCAGCAAACAACGACAACCCTGTCAATGACAGAAGGGATGTGAGCAAACAGCGACAACCCCGTCAATGAAAGGAGGGAGGACAGCAAACAACGACAACCCTGTCAATGAAAGAAGGGATGTCAGCAAACAGCGACAACCCTGTCAATAACAGGAGGGATGTCAGCAAACTACGACAACCCTGTCAATGAAAGGAGGGATGACAGCAAACAACGACAACCCTGTCAATGACAGAAGGGATGTCAGCAATGAGCGACAACCCTGTCAATGAAAGAAGGGATGTCAGCAAACAGCGACAACCCTGACAATGAAAGGAGGGATGTCAGCAAACAGCGACAACCCTGTCAATGATAGAAGGGATGTCAGCAAACAGCGACAACCCTGTCAATAAAATGAGGGATGTCAGCAAACAACGACAACCCTGTCAATGAAAGGAGGGATGACAGCAAACAACGACAACCCTGTCAATGACAGAAGGGATGTCAGCAAACAGCGACAACCCTGTCAATGAAAGAAGGGATGTCAGCAAACAGCGACAACCCTGTCAATGAAAGGAGGGAGGACAGCAAACAACGACAACCCTGTCAATGAAAGAAGGGATGTCGGCAAACAGCGACAACCCTGTCAATGAAAGGATGGAGGACAGCAAACAGCGACAACCCTGTCAATGACAGAAGGGATGTCAGCAAACAGCGACAACCCTGTCAATTACAGAAGGGATAACAGAAAACAACGACAACCCCGTCAATGAAAGGAGGGATGTCAGCAAACAGCGACAACCCTGTCAATGACAGAAGGGATGTCAGCAAACAGCGACAACGCTGTCAATGAAAGAAGGGATGTCAGCAAACAGCGACAACCCTGTCAATGAAAGGAGGGGTGTCAGCAAACACCGACAACCCTGTCAATGAAAGAAGGGATGTCAGCAAACAGCGACAACCCTGTCCATGAAAGGAGGGATGTCAGCAAACAACGACAACCCTGTCAATGAAAGAAGGGATGTGAGCAAACAGCGACAACCCTGTCAATGAAAGAAGGGATGTCAGCAAACAGCCACAACCCTGTCAATGAAAGAAGGGATGTCAGCAAACAGCGACAACCCTGTCAATGAAAGAAGGGATGTCAGCAAACAGCCACAACCCTGTCAATGAAAGAAGGGATGTCAGCAAACAGCGACAACCCTGTCAATGAAAGGAGGGATGTCAGCAAACAGCAACAACCCTGTCAATGAAAGAAGAGATGTCAGCAAACAGCGACAACCCTGTCAATGACAGAAGGGATGTCAGCAAACAGCGACAACCCTGTCAATGACAGAAGGGATGTCAGCAAACAGCGACAACCCTGTCAATGAAAGGAGGGATGTCAGCAAATAGCGACAACCCTGTCAATAAGACTGCTGACAGCAAACATCGGCAACCCTGCCTAGAAATGTCAGCAAACAGCGACAACCCTGTCAATGAAAGGAGGGATGTCAGCAAACAGCGACAATCCTGTCAATGAAAGGAGGGGTGTCAGCAAACAGCGACAACCCTGTCAATGAAAGAAGGGATGTCAGCAAACAGCGACAACCCTGTCAATGAAAGGAGGGATGTCAGCAAAGAGCGACAACCCTGTCAATGACAGAAGGGATGTCAGCAAACAGCGACAACCCTGTCAATGACAGAAGGGATGTCAGCAAACAGCGACAACCCTGTCAATAAGACTGCTGACAGCAAACATCGGCAACCCTGCCTAGAAATGTCAGCAAACAGCGACAACCCTGTCAATGACAGAAGGGATGTCAGCAAACAGCGACAACCCTGTCAATGACAGAAGGGATGTCAGCAAACAGCGACAACCCTGTCAATGAAAGGAGGGATGTCAGCAAATAGCGACAACCCTGTCAATGAAAGAAGGGATGTCAGCAAACAGCGACAACCCTGTCAATGAAAGGAGGGATGTCAGCAAACAGCGACAACCCTGTCAATGACAGAAGGGATGTCAGCAAACAGCGACAACCCTGTCAATGAAAGGAGGGATGTCAGCAAACAGCGACAACCCTGTCAATGAAAGGAGGGATGACACACTTTGACATGTTTAGATAAGATACGCGGCTTTTCTTTATTTCGCGATATCCCCCCACATTTGTGAAAGCAAACTCCTTTCGAGCAGCCAATCACTGTAATGGTCGGACTATGGCCTTTCTAGCAGCCAATCACTGTAATGGTCGGACTATGGCCTTTCTAGCAGCCAATCACTGTAATGGTCGGACTATGGCCTTTCGAGCATCCAATCACAGTAATGGTCGAGCTATGGCCTTTCTAGCAGCCAATCACTGTAATGGCCGAGCTATGGCCTTTCTAGCAGCCAATCACTGTAATGGCCGAGCTATGGCCTATCGAGCATCCAATCACAGTAATGGTCGAGCTATGGCCTTTCGAGCAGCCAATCACAGTAATGGTCGAGCAATGGCCTTTCGAGCAGCCAATCACAGTAATGGTCGAGCTATGGCCTTTCGAGCAGCCAATCACAGTAATGGTCGAGCTATGGCCTTTCGAGCAGCCAATCACAGTAATGGTCGAGCTATGGCCTTTCTAGCAGCCAATCACAGTAATGGTCGGACTATGGCCTTTCTAGCAGCCAATCACAGTAATGGTCGAGCTATGGCCTTTCGAGCAGCCAATCACAGTAATGGTCGAGCTATGGCCTTTCGAGCAGCCAATCACTGTAATGGTCGAGCTATGGTCTTTCGAGCAGCCAATCACAGTAATGGTCGGACTACGGCCTTTCTAGCAGCCAATCACAGTAATGGTCGGACTATGGCCTTCCTAGCAGCCAATCATAGTAATGGTCGAGCTATGGCCTTTCGAGCATCCAATCACTGTAATGGTCGAGCTATGGTCTTTCGAGCAGCCAATCACAGTAATGGTCGGACTATGGCCTTTCGAGCAGCCAATCACAGTAATGGTCGAGCTATGGCCTTTCGAGCAGCCAATCACAGTAATGGTCGAGCTATGGCCTTTCGAGCAGCCAATCACAGTAATGGTCGAGCTATGGCCTTTCTAGCAGCCAATCACAGTAATGGTCGGACTATGGCCTTTCTAGCAGCCAATCACAGTAATGGTCGAGCTATGGCCTTTCGAGCAGCCAATCACAGTAATGGTCGAGCTATGGCCTTTCGAGCAGCCAATCACAGTAATGGTCGAGCTATGGCCTTTCGAGCAGCCAATCACAGTAATGGTCGAGCTATGGCCTTTCTAGCAGCCAATCACAGTAATGGTCGGACTATGGCCTTTCTAGCAGCCAATCACAGTAATGGTCGAGCTATGGCCTTTCGAGCAGCCAATCACAGTAATGGTCGAGCTATAGCCTTTCGAGCAGCCAATCACTGTAATGGTCGAGCTATGGTCTTTCGAGCAGCCAATCACAGTAATGGTCGGACTACGGCCTTTCTAGCAGCCAATCACAGTAATGGTCGGACTATGGCCTTCCTAGCAGCCAATCATAGTAATGGTCGAGCTATGGCCTTTCGAGCATCCAATCACTGTAATGGTCGAGCTATGGTCTTTCGAGCAGCCAATCACAGTAATGGTCGGACTATGGCCTTTCGAGCAGCCAATCACAGTAATGGTCGAGCTATGGCCTTTCGAGCAGCCAATCACAGTAATGGTCGAGCTATGGCCTTTCGAGCAGCCAATCACAGTAATGGTCGAGCTATGGCCTTTCTAGCAGCCAATCACAGTAATGGTCGGACTATGGCCTTTCTAGCAGCCAATCACAGTAATGGTCGAGCTATAGCCTTTCGAGCAGCCAATCACAGTAATGGTCGAGCTATGGCCTTTCGAGCAGCCAATATCTGTAATGGTCGAGCTATGGTCTTTCGAGCAGCCAATCACAGTAATGGTCGGACTACGGCCTTTCTAGCAGCCAATCACAGTAATGGTCGGACTATGGCCTTCCTAGCAGCCAATCATAGTAATGGTCGAGCTATGGCCTTTCGAGCATCCAATCACTGTAATGGTCGAGCTATGGTCTTTCGAGCAGCCAATCACAGTAATGGTCGGACTATGGCCTTTCTAGCAGCCAATCACAGTAATGGTCGAGCTATGGCCTTTCGAGCAGCCAATCACAGTAATGGTCGAGCTATGGCCTTTCGAGCAGCCAATCACAGTAATGGTCGGACTATGGCCTTTCTAGCAGCCAATCACAATAATGGTCGAGCTATGGCTTTTCGAGCAGCCAATCACAGTAATGGTCGAGCTATGGCCTTTCTAGCAGTCAATCACAGTAATGGTCGAGCTATGGCCTTTCTAGCAGCCAATCACAGTAATGGTCGAGCTATGGCCTTTCTAGCAGCCAATCACAGTACTGGTCGAGCTATGGCCTTTCTAGCAGTCAATCACAGTAATGGTCGAGCTATGGCCTTTCTAGCAGCCAATCACAGTAATGGTCGAGCTATGGCCTTTCTAGCAGCCAATCACAGTAATGGTCGAGCTATGGTCTTTCGAGCAGCCAATCACAGTACTGGTCGAGCTATGGCCTTTCTAGCAGTCAATCACAGTAATGGTCGAGCTATGGCCTTTCGAGCAGCCAATCACAGTAATGGTCGAGCTATGGCCTTTCGAGCAGCCAATCACAGTAATGGTCGGACTATGGCCTTTCTAGCAGCCAATCACAGTAATGGTCGAGCTATGGTCTTTCGAGCAGCCAATCACAGTAATGGTCGAGCAATGGCCTTTCGAGCAGCCAATCACAGTAATGGCCGAGCTATGGCCTTTCGAGCAGCCAATTACAGTAATGGTCGAGCTATGGCCTTTCGAGCATCCAATCACAGTAATGGTCGAGCAATGGCCTTTCGAGCAGCCAATCACAGTAATGGCCGAGCTATGGCCTTTCTAGCAGCCAATCACAGTAATGGTCGAGCTATGGTCTTTCGAGCAGCCAATCACAGTAATGGTCGAGCAATGGCCTTTCGAGCAGCCAATCACAGTAATGGTCGAGCTATGGCCTTTCGAGCATCCAATCACAGTAATGGCTGGGCTATGGCCGCCCATGACGCATCTGACTCGCCGTTCCGTCCCGTACAAAGCAATAACATGTGGGGACACGGACATAAAAAGTACAGGTTTCGATTAAGGACTAATTCGAGCTATTGTATTTTATATTTCCGATCTGGGCAAACATTAACGCGCTGTGTAGCGCTGTGTCGCGCCGTGTAGCGGGGCCGCCGTCTCGAGGGGGCTTCACGCAGTCTTTGATCCGACACAGGCTGCTCGAGTGCCGCGCGGTGGCGCCACTAGCATCCCTCACCGCCGTGCGAGCCCCGCCCACCCCCGTCCTCCTCACCCCTACCCCTCTGCACTCCATCCCCACCCCCTCTGCTCCACCGCCCCCCCCCCTCCGCTCCACCGCCACCCCCTCCTCTCCCCCGCCCCCTACCCGCCCCCCCCCCCCCACACACACGCACCCATATCTCTCTCATCAGAGCGACATGCTATCTGATATAACAAAGTGAGTCGTTTCTGCCGCATCCCCACGGCATTCACACTGGTGCAACGAGCAGCTTCACTGCTGGGTATCCTATTAGTACAATAGAGGGCGCTTCACTGCTGGGTAACCTATTAGTACAATAGAGGGCGCTTCACTGCTGGGTACCCTATTAGTACAATAGAGGGCGCTTCACTGCTGGGTAACCTATTAGTACAATAGAGGGCGCTTCACTGCTGGGTAACCTATTAGTGCAATAGAAGGCGCTTCACTGCTGGATAACCTATTAGTGCAATAGAGGGCGCTTCACTGCTGGGTACCCTATTAGTACAATAGAGGGCGCTTCACTGCTGGGTAACCTATTAGTACAATAGAGGGCGCTTCACTGCAGGGTACCCTATTAGTACAATAGAGGGCGCTTCACTGCTGGGTAACCTATTAGTACAATAGAGGGCGCTTCACTGCAGGGTACCCTATTAGTACAATAGAGGGCGCTTCACTGCTGGGTACCATATTAGTACAATAGAGGGCGCTTCACTGCTGGGTACCCTGTTAGTACAATAGAGGGCACTTCACTGCTGGGTAACCTATTAGTGCAATAGAAGGCGCTTCACTGCTGGATAACCTATTAGTGCAATAGAGGGCGCTTCACTGCTGGGTAACCTATTAGTACAATAGAGGGCGCTTCACTGCTGGGTAACCTATTAGTACAATAGAGGGCGCTTCACTGCAGGGTACCCTATTAGTACAATAGAGGGCGCTTCACTGCTGGGTAACCTATTAGTACAATAGAGGGCGCTTTACTGCTGGGTAAGCTATTAGTACAATAGAGGGCGCTTCACTGCTGGGTAACCTATAAGTACAATAGAAGGCGCTTCACTGCTGGGTAACCTATTAGTACAATAGAGGGCGCTTCACTGCTGGGTAACCTGTTAGTACAATAGAGGGCGCTTCACTGCTGGGTAACCTAGTAGTACAATAGAGAGCGCTTCACTGCTGAGTAAGCTATTAGTACAATAGAGGGCGCTTCACTGATGGGTAACCTATTAGCACAATAGAGGGCGCTTCACTGCTGGGTAACCTATTAGTACAATAGAGGGCGCTTCACTGCTGGGCAACCTATTAGTACAATAGAGGGCGCTTCACTGCTGGGTAACCTATTAGTACAATAGAGGGCGCTTCACTGCTGGGTAACCTATTAGTACAATAGAGGGCGCTTCACTGCTGGGTACCCTAATAGTACAATAGAGGGCGCTTCACTGCTGGGTACCCTATTAGTACAATAGAGGGCGCTTCACTGCTGGGTAACCTATTAGTACAATAGAGGGCGCTTCACTGCAGGGTAACATATTAGTACAATAGAGGGCGCTTCACTGCTGGGTAACCTATTAGTACAATAGAGGGCGCTTTACTGATGGGAAACCTATTAGTACAAGAGAGGGCGCTTCACTGCTGGGTAACCTATTAGTACAATAGACGGCGCTTCAATGCTGGGTACCCTATTAGTACAATAGAGGGCGCTTCACTGCTGGGTAACCTATTAGTACAATAGAGGGCGCTTCACTGCTGGGTAACCTATTAGTACAATAGAGGGCGCTTCACTGCTGGGTACCCTGTTAGTACAATAGAGGGCGCTTCACTGCTGGGTAGCCTATTAGTACAATAGAGGGCGCTTCACTGCTGGGTAACCTATTAGTACAATAGAGGGCGCTTCACTGCTGGGTAACCTATTAGTACAATAGAGGGCGCTTCTCTGCTGGGTACCCTATTAGTACAATCGAGGGCGCTTCACTGCTGGGTAACCTATTAGTACAATAGAGGGCGCTTCACTGCTGGGTAACCTATTAGTACAATAGAGGGCGCGTCACTGCTGGGTACCATATTAGTACAATAGAGGGCGCTTCACTGCTGGGTACCCTGTTAGTACAATAGAGGGCGCTTCACTGCTGGGTACCCTATTAGTACAATAGAGGGCGCTTCTCGGCTGGGTAACCTATTAGTACAATAGAGGGCGCTTCACTGCTGGGTAACCTATTAGTACAATAGAGGGCGCTTCACTGCTGGGTAACTTATTAGTACAATAGAGGGCGCTTCACTGCTGGGTAACCTATTAGTACAATAGAGGGCGCTTCACTGCTGGGTAACCTATTAGTGCAATAGAGAGCGCTTCACTGCTGGGTAACCTATTAGTACAATAGAGGGCACTTCACTGCTGGGTAACCTATTAGTACAATAGAGGGCGCTTCACTGCAGGGTACCCTATTAGTACAATAGAGGGCGCTTCACTGCTGGGTAACCTATAAGTAGAATAGAAGGCGCTTCACTGCTGGGTAACCTATTAGTACAATAGAGGGCGCTTCACTGCTGGGTAACCTGTTAGTACAATAGAGGGCGCTTCACTGCTGGGTAACCTATTAGCACAATAGAGGGCGCTTCACTGCTGGGTAACCTATTAGTACAATAGAGGGCGCTTCACTGCTGGGTACCCTATTAGTACAATAGAGGGCACTTCACTGCTGGATAACCTATTAGTACAATAGAGGGCGCTTCACTGCTGGATAACCTATTAGTACAATAGAAGGCCTATCACTGCTGGGTAACCTATTAGTACAATAGAGGGTGCTTCACTGCTGGGTAACCTATTAGTACAATAGAAGGTACTTCACTGCTGGGTAACCTATTAGTACAATAGAGGGCACTTCACTGCTGGATAACCTATTAGTACAATAGAGGGCGCTTCACTGCTGGATAACCTATTAGTACAATAGAGGGCGCTGCACTGCTGGGTAACCTATTAGTACAATAGAGGGCGCTTCACTGCTGGGTAACCTATAAGTACAATAGAAGGCGCTTCACTGCTGGGTAACCTATTAGTACAATAGAGGGCACTTCACTGCTGGATAACCTATTAGTACAATAGAAGGCACTTCACTGCTGGGTAACCTATTAGTACAATAGAGGGCGCTTCACTGCTGGATAACCTATTAGTACAATAGAGGGCGCTTCACTGCTGGGTACCCTATTAGTACAATAGAGGGCGCTTCACTGCTGGGTAACCTATTAGTACAATAGAGGGCGCTTCACTGCTGGGTAACCTATTAGTACAATAGAGGGCGCTTCACTGCTGGGTACCCTATTGTACTAATAGGTTACCCAGCAGTGAAGCGCCCTTTATTGTACTAATAGGTTACCCAGCAGTGAAGCGTGGGCACTTCACTGCTGGGTAACCTATTAGTACAATAGAGGGTGCTTCACTGCTGGGTAACCTATTAGTACAATAGAGGGCGCTTCACTGCTGGGTAACCTATTAGTACAATAGAGGGTGCTTCACTGCTGGGTAACCTATTAGCACAATAGAGGGCGCTTCACTGCTGGGTAACCTATTAGTACAATAGAGGGCGCTTCACTGCTGGGTAACCTATTAGTACAATAGAGGGTGCTTCACTGCTGGGTAACCTATTAGTACAATAGAGGGCACTTCACTGCTGGGTAACCTATTAGTACAATAGAGGGTGCTTCACTGCTGGGTAACCTATTAATACAATAGAGGGCGCTTCACTGCTGGGTAACCTATTAGTACAATAGAGGGCACTTCACTGCTGGGTAACCTATTAGTACAATAGAGGGCGCTTCACTGCTGGGTACCCTATTAGTACAATAGAGGGCGCTTCACTGCTGGGTAACCTATTAGTACAATAGAGGGCGCTTCACTGCTGGGTACCCTATTAGTACAATAGAGGGCGCTTCACTGCTGGGTACCCTGTTAGTACAATAGAGGGCGCTTCACTGCTGGGTAACCTATTAGTACAATAGAGGGTGCTTCACTGCTGGGTAACCTATTAGTACAATAGAGGGCGCTTCAATGCTGGGTACCCTATTAGTACAATAGAGGGCGCTTCACTGCTGGGTAACCTATTAGTACAATAGAGGGCGCTTCACTGCTGGGTAACCTATTAGTACAATAGAGGGCGCTTCACTGCTGGGTACCCTATTAGTACAATAGAGGGCGCTTCACTGCTGGGTAACCTATTAGTACAATAGAGGACGCTTCACTGCTGGGTAACCTATTAGTACAATAGAGGGCGCTTAACTGCTGGGTAACCTATTAGTACAATAGAGGGCGCTTCACTGCTGGGTAACCTATTAGTACAATAGAGGCGCTTCACTGCTGGGTAACCTATTAGTACAATAGAGGGCACTTCACTGCTGGGTAACCTATTAGTACAATAGAGGGCGCTTCACTGCAGGGTAACCTATTAGTACAATAGAGAGCGCTTCACTGCTGGGTAACCTATTAGTACAATAGAGGGCACTTCACTGCTGGGTAACCTATTAGTACAATAGAGGGCGCTTCACTGCAGGGTACCCTATTAGTACAATAGAGGGCGCTTCACTGCTGGGTAACCTATAAGTACAATAGAAGGCGCTTCACTGCTGGGTAACCTATTAGTACAATAGAGGGCACTTCACTGCTGGGTAACCTGTTAGTACAATAGAGGGCGCTTCACTGCTGGGTAACCTAGTAGTACAATAGAGGGCGCTTCACTGCTGGGTAACCTATTAGTACAATAGAGGGCGCTTCACTGATGGGTAACCTATTAGCACAATAGAGGGCGCTTCACTGCTGGGTAACCTATTAGTACAATAGAGGGCGCTTCACTGCTGGGCAACCTATTAGTACAATAGAGGGCGCTTCACTGCTGGGTAACCTATTAGTACAATAGAGGGCGCTTCACTGCTGGGTAACCTATTAGTACAATAGAGGGCGCTTCACTGCTGGGTACCCTAATAGTACAATAGAGGGCGCTTCACTGCTGGGTACCCTATTAGTACAATAGAGGGCGCTTCACTGCTGGGTAACCTATTAGTACAATAGAGGGCGCTTCACTGCAGGGTAACATATTAGTACAATAGAGGGCGCTTCACTTCTGGGTAACCTATTAGTACAATAGAGGGCGCTTTACTGATGGGAAACCTATTAGTACAAGAGAGGGCGCTTCACTGCTGGGTAACCTATTAGTACAATAGACGGCGCTTCAATGCTGGGTACCCTATTAGTACAATAGAGGGCGCTTCACTGCTGGGTAACCTATTAGTACAATAGAGGGCGCTTCACTGCTGGGTAACCTATTAGTACAATAGAGGGCGCTTCACTGCTGGGTACTCTGTTAGTACAATAGAGGGCGCTTCACTGCTGGGTAACCTATTAGTACAATAGAGGGCGCTTCACTGCTGGGTAACCTATTAGTACAATAGAGGGCGCTTCACTGCTGGGTAACCTATTAGTACAATAGAGGGCGCTTCTCTGCTGGGTACCCTATTAGTACAATAGAGGGCGCTTCACTGCTGGGTAACCTATTAGTACAATAGAGGGCGCTTCACTGCTGGGTAACCTATTAGTACAATAGAGGGCGCGTCACTGCTGGGTACCCTATTAGTACAATAGAGGGCGCTTCACTGCTGGGTACCCTGTTAGTACAATAGAGGGCACTTCACTGCTGGGTACCCTATTAGTACAATAGAGGGCGCTTCACTGCTGGGTAACCTATTAGTACAATAGAGGGCGCTTCACTGCTGGGTAACCTATTAGTACAATAGAGGGCGCTTCACTGCTGGGTAACTTATTAGTACAATAGAGGGCGCTTCACTGCTGGGTAACCTATTAGTACAATAGAGGGCGCTTCACTGCTGGGTAACCTATTAGTGCAATAGAGAGCGCTTCACTGCTGGGTAACCTATTAGTACAATAGAGGGCACTTCACTGCTGGGTAACCTATTAGTACAATAGAGGGCGCTTCACTGCAGGGTACCCTATTAGTACAATAGAGGGCGCTTCACTGCTGGGTAACCTATAAGTAGAATAGAAGGCGCTTCACTGCTGGGTAACCTATTAGTACAATAGAGGGCGCTTCACTGCTGGGTAACCTGTTAGTACAATAGAGGGCGCTTCACTGATGGGTAACCTATTAGCACAATAGAGGGCGCTTCACTGCTGGGTAACCTATTAGTACAATAGAGGGCGCTTCACTGCTGGGTACCCTATTAGTACAATAGAGGGCACTTCACTGCTGGATAACCTATTAGTACAATAGAGGGCGCTTCACTGCTGGATAACCTATTAGTACAATAGAAGGCCCTTCACTGCTGGGTAACCTATTAGTACAATAGAGGGTGCTTCACTGCTGGGTAACCTATTAGTACAATAGAAGGCACTTCACTGCTGGGTAACCTATTAGTACAATAGAGGGCACTTCACTGTTGGATAACCTATTAGTACAATAGAGGGCGCTTCACTGCTGGATAACCTATTAGTACAATAGAGGGCGCTTCACTGCTGGGTAACCTATTAGTACAATAGAGGGCGCTTCACTGCTGGGTAACCTATAAGTACAATAGAGGGCACTTCACTGCTGAGTAACCTATTAGCACAATAGAGGGCGCTTCACTGCTGGATAACCTATTAGTACAATAGAAGGCACTTCACTGCTGGGTAACCTATTAGTACAATAGAGGGCACTTCACTGCTGGATAACCTATTAGTACAATAGAGGGCGCTTCACTGCTGGGTACCCTATTAGTACAATAGAGGGCGCTTCACTGCTGGGTAACCTATTAGTACAATAGATGGCGCTTCACTGCTGGATAACCTATTAGTACAATAGAGGGCGCTTCACTGCTGGATAACCTGTTAGTACAATAGAGGGCACTTCACTGCTGGATAACCTATAGTACAATAGAGGGCACTTCACTGCTGGGTAACCTATTAGCACAATAGAGGGCGCTTCACTGCTGGGTAACCTATTAGTACAATAGAGGGCGCTTCACTGCTGGGTACCCTATTAGTACAATAGAGGGCGCTTCACTGCTGGGTAACCTATTAGCACAATAGAGGGCGCTTCACTGCTGGGTAACCTATTAGTACAATAGAGGGCGCTTCACTGCTGGGTAACCTATTAGTACAATAGAGGGCGCTTCACTGCTGGGTAACCTATTAGTACAATAGAGGGCACTTCACTGCTGGGTAACCTATTAGCACAATAGAGGGCGCTTCACTGCTGGGTAACCTATTAGTACAATAGAGGGCGCATCACTGCTGGGTAACCTATTAGTACAATAGAGGGTGCTTCACTGCTGGGTAACCTATTAGTACAATAGAGGGCACTTCACTGCTGGGTAACCTATTAGTACAATAGAGGGTGCTTCACTGCTCGGTAACCTATTAGTACAATAGACGGCACTTCACTGCTGGGTAACCTATTAGTACAATAGAGGGTGCTTCACTGCTGGGTAACCTATTAGTACAATAGAGGGCGCTTCACTGCTGGGTAACCTATTAGTACAATAGAAGGCACTTCACTGCTGGGTAACCTATTAGTACAATAGAGGGCAGTTCACTGCTGGGCAACCTATCAGTGTAATAGACTTTGTATGGTGCTATGAAGGTAGATTAGGGTGTCAGTTTATCGCATGGCGGTGATGTTATACAATATGTCAATGTGACGCTCATTGCTGTGCTCCTTGTGATATCTATCACTGCCCCCCCCCTCCACCAGCCCCCCCCCCCCCGCGGCCAGGGTGAGCCCCCCACACGGGGGTCCCAGGGTGTGTGCCGGTGACGTCTGGCCGTGTGGTGACACACTGCCCTGGCTGGAGCACCCACTCATGTCCCTCCCTAGCCATAACACAGCCGCCGCCCATCCATCAGGCTGCGTTTTGCGCCCTGATGCTACTTCCCGCCCCTGTCCGACGGGCGCGCCAATCCCATTGAAGCAGACGACACACCGCGTTTTACGTCCCCGGTCGACAATAAAGGTGCAAATGTATGTTTTTTTAATTTACGACTCATAAAACGCTTGGTGCATAATCGATTGCATGAAATAATTATATGATGATCCCAGTACTTCAGGTCATTATCTCCAGGCTGGCTGGCCAGACAGGAAGGCTTCTACTTCTGCAATATTCATCAATTCGTCCAAAGCCAGACTCCAGATGGGAAGATCTCAAACAACGTAGTCAGAATAAGACGCAGCCTTCAGGTAAACCTTCCCGCGCTGACTGATTACCCCCACATATTGTACCTGTGCAGTAGGGAACCGCGGCCTTTTCTTTATTACCAATTGACAAAATAACCTAACATAATTTTTATTGTGTTGGTATTTTAACAGCTATACAGATTTGATGAGATTAATGTGATGGCTTATGTAACCCCCCCCCCCCCCACCCCCTACTCTTTACCCGAGAGCAAGTCTTCAGTTTGCAGATTCAGCCGTTAGATGGCTACATAACATGGTATGGCAGTATCTTATATTAAAATGTACAATGTACAAAGTGCAGAGGTATGTTGATCTTCAAAGATAATTATCTTAATAAGTCTCACATTGAACTTTGCATGGCAAGCTACTTTTTTGGTTCACTTGGTTTTGGGTTACTTTGTGCCAGCCATTGGAAGTAATACGGGCGGGTCACCCATTGTATACCAAGAAGGTCGAATATTTGACATTAAATTTTGAAAGTTGCTTTTAACACCAATAGACTTGGTTAAAGCAGATTAACATTTACCATAACAAGCACGGGTGGATCCAGGATTTTGGAAATGGGGGAGGGGGGGTCACTTTGAGTTGGCTCAAGAATTGTTGGGTGGGCGGTACCACTACAATACGGATTCATGATAGCACGGCAATACGGAATCCCATGCCGAGACAGTGTCTGTCCATTGTCCGTCCATTGTGGGTGACTGAGATTTGCACGTACACCCGTGACGTCAGCCGGCACAGACACGTTGCTGATCACAACCATCAGCGCTCCGCCCGACACACAGGGCCAGGCGTCCTACAATGGAGAAATCATGCATTATCGCCCACGGCCCGGGAGTGATATAGAGCCCCAGGGGGAAGGCGGTAATTCCCTTTCCGTGTTACCACGGGCCCTGGGGGGCGTCCCTCCCGGCCCCCAGCGGTCCCGCCTCCCCAGCCCCCTCTTCCAGGGATACTTAGACCCGGAAGTACCAGCGACGCCTAGCGACTGGTGGTGAGATTGAGTCGGTGGCGCGCTTATCTCTTATCGGAGGTGCCGCGGTGTTTCCTGGGAAGGCGCCCGGTAACAGCCGATGTCGAGCGGATCAGCAAAGACTGAGGCAGTCTCGTTGCAGACGGTTGCCATGAAAACGGGTGTTTATTCTTTGTAATATCTGTGATCCCATCAATAATTTGCGGTATTTTACGCGCACATTTACACATGGCATCCTCGCTTCGACTTGAGACGCTGAAAGCGGCCGGAAGAGTATCGGTCAAAAAGACAGCCAACGAAAGTGGCCCAACCACAGCACGACCACAGTGCGACCAAAGTGCGACCATAGTGCGACCATAGCACGACCACAGTGCGACCACAGTGCGACCACAGTGCGACCATAGCACGACCACAGTGCGACCACGGTGCGACCACAGTGCGACCATAGTGCGACCACGGTGCGACCATAGTGCAACCATTGTGCGACCATAGTGCGACCATAGTGCGACCATAGTGCGAACACAGTGCGGCCACAGTGCGACCATAGAGTGACCATAGTGCGACCATAGTGCGACCATCGAGTGCCCACAGTGCGACCATAGTGCGACCACGGCGCGATCATAGTGCGACCACAGTGCGACCAAAGTGCGACCATAGAGTGACCACAGAGCGACCATAGAGTGACCACAGTGCGACCACAGTGCGACCATAATGCGACCACGGTGCGACCATAGCACGACCACAGTGCGACCATAGTGCGACCATAGAGTGACCACAGGGCGACCATAGAGTGACCACAGTGCGACCACAGTGCGACTGTAATGCGACCATAGTGCGACCATAGTGCGACCATAGTGCGACCATAGTGCGACCATAGTGCGACCATAGTGCGACCATAGTGCGACCATAGTGCGAACACAGTACGACCATAGTGCGAACACAGTGCAACCATTGTGCGACCATAGTGCGAACACAGTACGACCATAGTGCGACCATAGAGTGACCATAGTGCGACCATAGTGCGACCATAGAGTACCCACAGTGCGACCACGGTGCGACCATAGCACGACCACAGTGCGACCATAGTGCGACCATAGAGTGACCACAGGGCGACCATAGAGTGACCACAGTGCGACCATAGTGCGACCATAGAGTGACCACAGGGCGACCATAGAGTGACCACAGTGCGACCACAGTGCGACCATAATGCGACCACAGTGCGACCATAATGCGACCATAGTGCGACCATAGTGCGACCATAGTGCGACCACAGTGCAACCATTGTGCGACCATAGTGCGACCATAGTGCGACCATAGTGCGAACACAGTGCGACCATAGTGCGACCATAGTGCGAACACAGTACGACCACAGTGCGACCATAGAGTGACCATAGTGCGACCATAGTGCGACCATAGAGTGCCAACAGTGCGACCACAGTGCGACCACAGTGCGACCATAGTGCGACCACAGTGCGACCATAGTGCGACCATAATGCGACCACAGTGCGACCATAGTGCGACCATAGTGCGACCATAGTGCGACCATAGTGCGACCATAGTGCGACCACAGTGCAACCATTGTGCGACCATAGTGCGACCATAGTGCGACCATAGTGCGAACACAGTGCGACCATAGTGCGACCATAGTGCGACTATAGTGCGACCATAGTGCGACCATAGTGCGAACACAGTGCGACCATAGTGCGACCATAGTGCGAACACAGTACGACCACAGTGCGACCATAGAGTGACCATAGTGCGACCATAGTGCGACCATAGAGTGCCAACAGTTCGACCACAGTGCGACCACAGTGCGGCCATAGTGCGACCACAGTGCGACCATAGTGCGACCATAGAGTGACCACAGGGCGACCATTGAGTGACCACAGTGCGACCATAGTGCGACCAAAGTGCGACCATAGAGTGACCATAGTGCGACCATAGTGCGACCATAGTGCGACCACAGTGCAACCATTGTGCGACCATAGTGCGACCATAGTGCGACCATAGTGCGAACACAGTGCGACCATAGTGCGACCATAGTGCGAACACAGTACGACCACAGTGCGACCATAGAGTGACCATAGTGCGACCATAGTGCGACCATAGAGTGCCCACAGTGCGACCACAGTGCGACCACAGTACGACCAGACTGCGACCACAGTGCGACCATAGTGCGACCATAGAGTGACCACAGGGCGACCATTGAGTGACCACAGTGCGACCATAGTGCGACCAAAGTGCGACCATAGAGTGACCATAGTGCGACCATAGTGCGACCATAGTGCGACCACAGTGCGACCATAGAGTGACCATAGTGCGACCGTAGTGCGACCATAGTGTGACCATAGGGCGACCATATGGAGACCATAGGGCGACCATAGAGCGACCACAGTGCGACCATAGAGCGACCACAGTGCGACCATAGTGCGACCACAGTGCGACCATAGGGCGACCATAAGGCGACCATAGGGCGACCATAGAGCGACCACAGTGCGACCATAGGGCGACCATAGGGCGACCATAGAGCGACCACAGTGCGACCATAGTGCGACCATAGTGCGACCATAGTGCGACCACAGTGCGACCATAGGGCGACCATAGGGCGACCATAGGGCGACCATAGAGCGACCACAGTGCGACCATAGGGCGACCATAGGGCGACCATAGAGCGACCGCAGTGCGACCATAGTGCGACCATAGTGCGACCATAGTGCGAACACAGTGCGACCATAGTGCGACCATAGGGCGACCATAGTGCGACCATAGAGCGACCATAGAGCGACCACAGTGCGACCATAGTGCGACCACAGTGCGACCATAGGGCGACCATAGGGCGACCATAGAGCGACCACAGTGCGACCATAGGGCGACCATAGGGCGACCATAGAGCGACCACAGTGCGACCATAGTGCGACCACAGTGCGAGCATAGTGCGAACACAGTGCGACCATAGTGCGACCATAGTGCTAATGTTCCCACGTTACCCGCTTGTCTCCATCCACGTCCACCCCTGCCCCCTGCCCCCGAGCACTCCCCCCCCCCCCTACCCCCCGCATGCCCCCAGGGTCGAGAGGTAGACACGCAATGCCAATTAATGACACTTTCATCCCGCGCTGTCCTTGTCCTGCGGCTTGGCACACGGTGCGCAAAGATGAGGTACAGTGACGGCGCGTCCCCCCACCTCCCATAGTAACGGCGCGTCCCTCCACCCCCTATAGTAACGGGGCGTCCCCCCACCTCCCATAGTAACGGGGCGTCCCCTCATCTCGCACAGTGACGGGGCGTCCCCTCACCTCCCATAGTAACGGGGCGTCCCCCCACCTCCCATAGTAACGGGGCGTCCCCTCACCTCCCACACTGACGGGGCGTCTCCCAATCTCCCACAGTGACGGGGCGTCCCCCAACCTCCCACAGTGACGGGGCGTCCCCTCACCTCCCACACTGACGGGGCGTGCCCCCACCTCCCACGGTGACGGGGCGTCCCCTCACCTCCCACAGTGACGGGGCGTCCCCTCACCTCCCACAGTGACGGGGCGTCCCCTCGCCTCCCACAGTGACGGGGCGTCCCCTCCCCTCCCACAGTGACGGGGCGTCCCCCCACCTCCCACAGTGGCGGGGCGTCCCCTCACATCCCACAGTGACGGGGCGTGCCCTCACCTCCCACAGTGACGGGCGTCCCCTCACCTCGCACAGTGACGGGGCGTCCCCTCACCTCCCACAGTGACGGGGCGTCCCCCAGCCTCCCACAGTGACGGGGTGTCCCCCAACCTCCCACAGTGACGGGGCGTCCCCTCACCTCCCACAGTGACGGGGCGTCCCCTCACCTCCCACAGTGACGGGGCGTGCCCTCACCTCGCACAGTGACGGGGCGTCCCCCAACCTCCCACAGTGACGGGGCGTCCCCTCACCTCGCACAGTGACGGGGCGTCCCTTCCCCTCCCACAGTGACGGGGCGTCCCCTCACCTCCCACAGTGGCGGGGCGTCCCCCAACCTCCCACACTGAGGGGGCGTCCCCCAACCTCCCACACTGACGGGGCGTCCCCTCCCCCCCACACTGACGGGGCGTCCCCCAACCTCCCACAATGACGGGGCGTCCCCCAACCTCCCACAGTGACGGGGCGTCCCCTCACCTCGCACAGTGACGGGGCGTCCCCTCCCCTCCCACAGTGACGGGGCGTCCCCCAACCTCCCACAGTGACGGGGCGTCCCCTCACATCCCATAGTAACAGGGCGTCCCCCCACCTCCCACAGTGACGGAGCGTCCCCCCACCTGGCACAGTGACGGAGCGTACCCCCACCTCGCATAGTGACGTGGCCTGCCCTCACCTCCCACAGTGACCGGGCGTCCCCTCACCTCGCACAATGACGGGGCGTCCCCTCACCTCCCACAGTGACGGGGCGTCGCCCCACCTCGCACAATGACGGGGCGTCCCCCAACCTCCCACAGTGACGTGGCCTCCCCTCAGGATCAGTGCATTGGTTGTGTGGTGAGTGTGGGATCAATGAATTGGTTGGTGTGGTAAGTGTGGGATCAATGAATTGAGTGATGTAAGGACTGTGAGATGAATGCAATTGTTGGTGTGGTGAGTGTTGGATAGTGCAATGGTTGGTGTGGTGAGTCTGGGATCAATGCATTGGTTGGTGTGGTGAGTCTGGGATCAATGCAATGACCGGTGTGGTGAGTGTGGGATCAGTGGCTGGTGTGGGGAGTGTCGGATCAATGCATTGGTTGGTGTGGTGAGTGTGGGATCAGTGGCTGGTGTGGGGAGTGTCGGATCAATGCAATGACCGGTGTGGTGAGTCTGGGATCAATGCAATGACCGGTGTGGTGAGTGTGGGATGAATGGCTGGTGTGGGGAGTGTTCGATCAATGCATTGGTTGGTGTGGTGAGTGTGGGATCAGTGGCTGGTGTGGGGAGTGTCGGATCAATGCAATGACCGGTGTGGTGAGTCTGGGATCAATGCAATGACCGGTGTGGTGAGTGTGGGATGAATGGCTGGTGTGGGGAGTGTTCGATCATTGCATTGAGTGGTGTGGTGAGTGTGGGATCAGTGGCTGGTGTGGGGAGTGTTCGATCATTGCATTGAGTGGTGTGGTGAGTGTGGGATCAGTGGCTGGTGTGGGGAGTGTTCGATCATTGCATTGAGTGGTGTGGTGAGTGTGCGATCAGTGGCTGGTGTGGGGAGTGTCGGATCAATGCATTGGTTGGTGTGGTGAGTGTGGGATCAGTGGCTGGTGTGGGGAGTGTCGGATCAATGCAATGACCGGTGTGGTGAGTGTGGGATCAATGGCTGGTGTGGGGAGTGTTCGATCATTGCATTGAGTGGTGTGGTGAGTGTGGGATCAGTGGCTGGTGTGGGGAGTGTCGGATCAATGCATTGGTTGGTGTGGTGAGTGTGGGATCAGTGGCTGGTGTGGGGAGTGTCGGATCAATGCAATGACCGGTGTGGTGAGTCTGGGATCATTGCAATGACCGGTGTGGGGAGTGTTCGATCATTGCATTGAGTGGTGTGGTGAGTGTCGGATCAATGCATTGGTCGGTGTGGGGAGTGTTCGATCATTGCATTGAGTGGAGTGGTGAGTGTCGGATCAAGGTATAGCCCTGTGTTTGGGTTGATGGGATGGTAACGTAGGCGGTGTTTATCACCAATACACCCCGGTAAACCCTCCGCCCTCCACCCTTTAGGCCGCCTCACATGCTGATCTACATATGGATGTATATATAAACTGCGTATGGAAATGGCGTCAGGTATCTGGCAGCTCGGCCCAGGGCTCTGTGGGAGGGTGGGGGGTGGACTTCGGTGGCCCAGACAGGTTTACATTGCTCCAGGCCTAAAACATCCCAGTGGGGAGCTACAAAGGAAATGTGTCTTAATAATTGATGACTCCGAAGAAGCACTGTGGGGCTCAGGCACCCTCCGGCAACTCTTAAGTGACTAGCTTTCATTTCTAAGAACTAATACACACACGACCAGGGAAGGGGTGCGTGTATCCATGGACGGGGAGGGGGGAGCAGGGTGCGGCAGGGTGCGGCAGGATGCGGCAGTGGGGCAGGGGTGCGTGTGTCCACGGACGGGGAGGGGGGAGCAGGGTGCGGCAGGGTGCGGCAGTGGGGCAGGGGTGCGTGTGTCCATGGGCGGGGAGGGGGGAGCAGGGTGCGGCAGGGTGCGGCAGTGGGGCAGGGGTGCGTGTGTCCACGGATGGGGAGGGGGGAGCAGGGTGCGGCAGGGTGCGGCAGGGTGTGGCAGTGGGGCACGGGTGCGTGTGTCCATGGGCGGGGAGGGGGGAGCAGGGTGCGGCAGGGTGCGGCAGTGGGGCAGGGGTGCGTGTGTCCACGGATGGGGAGGGGGGAGCAGGGTGCGGCAGGGTGCGGCAGTGGGACAGGGGTGCGTGTGTCCATGGACGGGGAGGGGGGAGCAGGGTGCGGCAGGGTGCGGCAGTGGGGAAGGGGTGCGTGTATCCATGGACGGGGAGGGGGGAGCAGGGTGCGGCAGGGTGCGGCAGGGTGCGGCAGTGGGTCAGTTGTGCGTGTGTCCATGGACGGGGAGGGGGGATCAGGGTGCGGCAGGGTGCGGCAGTGGGGCAGGGGTGCGTGTGTCCATGGGCGGGGAGGGGGGAGCAGGGTGCGGCAGGGTGCGGCAGGGTGCGGCAGTGGGGCAGGGGTGCGTGTGTCCACGGATGGGGAGGGGGGAGCAGGGTGCGGCAGGGTGCGGCAGTGGGGCAGGGGTGCGTGTGTCCATGGGCGGGGAGGGGGGAGCAGGGTGCGGCAGGGTGCGGCAGTGGGGCAGGGGTGCGTGTGTCCACGGACGGAGAGGGGGGAGCAGGGTGCGGCAGGGTGCGGCAGTGGGGCAGGGGTGCGTGTGTCCATGGGCGGGGAGGGGGGAGCAGGGTGCGGCAGGGTGCGGCAGTGGGGCAGGGGTGCGTGTGTCCATGGGCGGGGAGGGGGGAGCAGGGTGCGGCAGGGTGCGGCAGGGTGCGGCAGTGGGGCAGGGGTGCGTGTGTCCATGGGCGGGGAGGGGGGAGCAGGGTGCGGCAGGGTGCGGCAGTGGGGCAGGGGTGCGTGTGTCCATGGGCGGGGAGGGGGGAGCAGGGTGCGGCAGGGTGCGGCAGTGGGGCAAGGGTGCGTGTGTCCACGGATGGGGAGGGGGGAGCAGGGTGCGGCAGGGTGCGGCAGGGTGCGGCAGTGGGGCAGGGGTGCGTGTGTCGACGGATGGGGAGGGGGGAGCAGGGTGCGGCAGGGTGCGGCAGGGTGCGGCAGTGGGGCAGGGGTGCGTGTGTCCACGGATGGGGAGGGGGGAGCAGGGTGCGGCAGGGTGCGGCAGGGTGCGGCAGTGGGGCAGGGGTGCGTGTGTCCACGGATGGGGAGGGGGGAGCAGGGTGCGGCAGGGTGCGGCAGTGGGGCAGGGGTGCGTGTGTCCACGGATGGGGAGGGGGGAGCAGGGTGCAGCAGGGTGCGGGGGGGCAGGGGTCCGTGTGTCCACGGAGGGGGTGGGCGAGTGGGGCGGGGGGTAAGGGTGCGTGGGTCCACGGAGTTGGGGGGCAGGGGTACGTGTGTCCACGAAGGGGGGAGTGGCGAGTGAGCGGGGGCAGGCTGGCAGGGTGCGGCAGAGGACAGTATGAGAGGGGGGGCAGGGTACGGCAGGGGAGAGTATGGGGGGGGGCACGCGGTAAGGAATGGTATCGAAGGCATTTAACAATGGCGGCTACTTCGTTGAGAAGGGTCAGGAAAACAGTTCAATAGCATCAAAATACAGAACAAACGTTTTCAGTTTTTTCTCCTTATGCGAATAGAGGCAAAACCTGGTCGGTGAATATTAAGTCGGTTTGATATACCACAAGGGTGAATATATAGTTACACCCCACAGGTAAATATATATACTACCCTGACTGTGTCATATTATTGAGCAAATTGCACATAGTTACTATACCTAGCCTGGGTATTACTATTTATTTAAATGAAAGGCTATTAATAGAACCGGACTACAACGGTTAGTGCAGTACAGTAAACAGATGGGCCTATACCAAAGTGCACCTTATTCAACATGATGTCGCCCTGCTATGATTGGAGTCTGGGTTTCCACATATTTCCTGCCGGTTTGGGTGCCGTGGGGACACGGAGGAAAAGGTGGAAAACGTTGGACACGGAGGACAAATGTCATATTTACTTAGGTTGATTGAACGGAAGTGTTTTCGTAGGGCTGAACCATTTATAACAAAGCTCAGACCACTAGTTTTGCCCGCAGGACTTTAAATCTGGCAGCCTTGTCGATAAAGTAAGATTTTCGAAGGATACTGCTACTGTTGCTGTTCGTTGTCGCAGAGGTAATGTAAGCTTTAATTATAAATGTCATTTAATTCTGTTTTTTATACTGATTAATCCCCGCAGTGTGTAAAGCATAAAGAGTTGTTGGTCCCTTTCGTTCGTCAGTACATCGAAAATATCAATGTCGGCTTTTTGTTAGGCGTACAATTAAGTGCCGTAGACGGGGTCTGTCCGGCACCCCACCCTCAGTCCTGCTCAATGCGTGGGTGCAGGGGAGGGGCGGGGGGCGGCTGAAGGCAGCCAAGGGCGGTGGGGAGGGAAGGGACCGGGTGGGGTGGAGGGCGTCAAGGGGAGTGGGGTGGGGGGGGAGCGCCAAGGGGAGTGGGGGGAGGGTGAGGTGGAGGGGGTGGGGGCCTGCTAGGAAAGTGACGGCCTTGAGGGATGCTAGTGGGTGGAGGGGTGGCTTGTCGTCGATAATCCCACCGCTTACTCAATCGCAGGCGTGACAAATTAAAGTCGGTGACCTTGAGACATGTGAAGGTTAAACAGTGGGTAGCGGTGGTAACTAACAGTTAAGAATGGACTTTGAGAGAGCGACGCCGGAATACCAATCACGGGTGGGGGGGGGGGGCCAGAAACGAGGGAGGGGGTATATAACGGTGGTCACCATGACCATTACCTACACCCCCCCCCCCCCTCCCCACCTCCCTGAGTCCCATGCACCAACCACGGAGGGGGTCATGTCTCCAGGGGATCTGTACCGGTGATGATAGCATCACCCCCCCACCCGCCCTCACCCCCCCCCCCACCCCACACACACACACACCCCCGCCTCGTCCTCCGCTCACCGGACAGGAGGTCTGCCGGGCGATACAGCGTTCATTATGAAGCCGTTTCATGCCGGCAGCGGCGCGGCAGCCAGATTGTGCGGCAGAACGGCGGAAAGCCATGGAGACTTGGGGCCAGGCTGGCGGTCTGTACGTGCGCGGCATAGGCCTGGTTCCCGGCTTCACCAGGCAGTGGCCCCCGCCTGATGAGCAACAGGTTCCTCCCCTAATCACCGCCTCCACGCGGCAAGGAACTCACACAAGGAGAGTCCACTTGTCCCAGGCCACAGACAAGCTGATCTAGTCTCATTGTCCACAACTACAGAACCCGAGACTGCATGCAACGACGGCCATGATGGCTGTTGGCGCCGGCACACGGCCTCGGTGGGTCATACCAGGGCCAGGCCAGGCATTGGGCGAAGTTTATCGTGCAGTTCATAGGGTTCGCACAATGCATGAAATGTCCTGGGGGTCTGGGGGTGCACAGGTAGAGGGTGTCCCGGGGGTCAGGGGTGCACAGGTAGAGGGTGTCCCGGGGGTCTGCGGGTGCACAGGTAGAGGGTGTCCCGGGGGTCTGGGGGTGCACAGGTAGAGGGTGTCCTGGGTGCCTAGGGGTGCACAGGTAGAGGGTGTCCCGGGGGTCAGGGGTGCACAGGTAGAGGGTGTCCCGGGGGTCAGGGGTGCACAGGTAGAGGGTGTCCCGGGGGTCTGCGGGTGCACAGGTAGAGGGTGTCCCGGGGGTCTGGGGGTGCACAGGTAGAGGGTGTCCTGGGTGCCTAGGGGTGCACAGGTAGAGGGTGTCCCGGGGGTCAGGGGTGCACAGGTAGAGGGTGTCCCGGGGGTCTGGGGGTGCACAGGTAGAGGGTGTCCCGGGGGTCAGGGGTGCACAGGTAGAGGGTGTCCTGGGGGTCTGGGGTGCACAGGTAGAGGGTGTCCTGAGGTTCTGGGGGTGCACAGGTAGAGGGTGTCCTGGGGGTCAGGGGTGCACAGGTAGAGAGTGTCCTGGGGGTCTGGGGGTGCACAGGTAGGGGGTGTCCTGAGGGTCTGGGGGTGCACAGGTAGAGGGTGTCCTGAGGGTCTGGGGGTGCACAGGTAGAGGGTGTCCTGAGGGTCTGGGGGTGCACAGGTAGAGGGTGTCCCGGGAGTCTGGGGGTGCACAGGTAAAGGGTGTCTTGGGGGTCAGGGGTGCACAGGTAGAGAGTGTCCCGGGGGTCTGGGGGTGCACAGGTAAAGGGTGTCTTGGGGGTCTGGGGGTGCACAGGTAGAGGGTATCCTGAGGGTCTGGGGGTGCACAGGTAGAGGGTGTCATGAGGGTCTGGGGGTGCACAGGTAGAGGGTGTCCTGAGGATCTGGGGGTGCACAGGTAGAGGGTGTCCTGGGTGTCTGGGGGTGCACAGGTAGAGGGTGTCCTGAGGGTCTGGGGGTGCACAGGTAGAGGGTGTCCCGGGGGTGCAAAGGAAGAGGGCGTCCAGGGGGTGCACAGGTAGTGGGTGTCCTGAGGGTCTGGGGGTGCACAGGTAGAGGGTAACCTGGGTGCCTAGGGATGCACAGGTAGAGGGGGTGTCCTGAGGGTATGGGGGTGCACAAGTAGAGGAGGTCCCACCCCTACCCCCATCATAACCCGTTAGCTGGACCGCCACGACGGCTGGTTAGGATGTCCAACGACAGTCGGCGCCTTGATCCTAGCGAGTATGGTTGTGGGGTGTGGAGGGTGGGGGGCACATTGCTGGTTTACCATGGTGATGTTAGCGGCTAGATAAAGTGCGATTCTCTGGTTGTGGAAAGCCCGTGTCCCTGTCGCTATGCGACCCCCCTATTCACCCCTGTTCACCAGATGGCGACCCGGGAACGTTTAGCCCGCCTGCAGCCTACGGTGGGTGGTGGGTGCAGCGGGTGGCGCACAAGCTAGCTATGCGGCATTCGTCCTTTTTTAATTGCTCGTTGCCATGCCCACATCATCTGACGCCGCCATGTCGTGAGTACAGCCATATATTGTGATCAGGCAATAAACGCTAGGTCATTTACAATTACCTAGCGTGTTCTGAACATAACTGGTCGCTTGCCACCACGCGACGGTGGTGGCTGTCGCCCCATTCTGACAGACAGTACAGCATACAGCATATAGCACCCCCATCTGGCGAGCCTCTCCGTAGTTAGCTAATGAATTGTGCTTCCATCTAGTGGACCATTTGGTAACCATTGTAACACAGACATCGTCTGGTGCAGACAACCCTGGTCCTTGTTGGTGACGTCACTCAAGGTCCATGCTGCCAGTGATGTCTGCCTTCACCAGCCCTTGTATCATCCCTCTCTCAACCCGCTTGTCTACCTCCGCGTCAAATCCTTCTCCATCTCTTTAATTAACCATTCCTTTCTATCCCAGCTCTTTAATTAATCAAACCTTTCTACGTAGTATCCGTTCTTTCTTTCCAACCCTTCTCCAATTGACCCCTCATCCCTCTTTCACACTGTTCCTTGCTCTCTTTCGCCATCCCTCCTTCCCGTAAACCCTGCTTCAAGAGCCTCTCACAATCCTTAGATCTTGACTTCCCTCTCCTCGAAAGGTGTCTGTCCCTCCTATTATCGCCAACCACCGGACCCAGACCCTGGCCGCTGCCACACCCACTCAAGGCCAGTCTCTCTTGGCTTTGGCCGTCACCGTGCCTGCCTGGTAAGGCAAGGCCACAGTCTCTCTTGGCTTTGGCCGTCACCGTGCCTGCCTGGTAAGGTAAGGCCACAGTATCTCTTGGCTTTGGCCGTCACCGTGCCTGCCTGGTAAGGCAAGGCCACAGTATCTCTTGGCTTTGGCCGTCACCGTGCCTGCCTGGTAAGGTAAGGCCACAGTATCTCTTGGCTTTGGCCGTCACCGTGCCTGCCTGGTAAGGCAAGGCCACAGTATCTCTTGGCTTTGGCCGTCACCGTGCCTGCCTGGTAAGGTAAGGCCACAGTATCTCTTGGCTTTGGCCGTCACCGTGCCTGCCTGGTAAGGCAAGGCCACAGTATCTCTTGGCTTTGGCCGTCACCGTGCCTGCCTGGTAAGGCAAGGCCACAGTATCTCTTGGCTTTGGCCGTCACCGTGCCTGCCTGGTAAGGCAAGGCCACAGTATCTCTTGGCTTTGGCCGTCACCGTGCCTGCCTGGTAAGGTAAGGCCACAGTATCTCTTGGCTTTGGCCGTCACCGTGCCTGCCTGGTAAGGCAAGGCCACAGTATCTCTTGGCTTTGGCCGTCACCGTGCCTGCCTGGTAAGGCAAGGCCACAGTATCTCTTGGCTGAGGCCGTCACCGTGCCTGCCTGGTAAGGCAAGGCCACAGTATCTCTTGGCTGAGGCCGTCACCGTGCCTGCCTGGTAAGGTAAGGCCACAGTATCTCTTGGCTTCGGCCGTCACCGTGCCTGCCTGGTAAGGTAAGGCCATAGTCTCTCTCTTACCCACTAGTGATCTACAACACCGGGCGATACCAGCTCAACACAGTCTAGAGGAGAAATCAGCTGTTATACCAAGCTCATCATATATTCATAAGGGGATACTTGAGATCGATAAGAATTTGGGTTTCCTGCCCTGGTCTTCGAGGTTTGAGCATCGGGGTCCGGTCACAAACTGGCACTTCGCATGCCAAGAGCGGCGGCACCGACCGGCTCGTAATGATAGCACAACCAGCGCCAGGGGATGGTACCCCCATCGTCTCCTTGGCAACCGCCAGCCCTCCCGGGAGGACAAGGGTTCTTCGGCGCAGGGTTCGAATTGAAACGGGAAACAATTTGGCAGAGAAATGGTCTCCACACTTGTCGTCGGTACATGGCGTTGTGTTTCAATGGTTTCATTTGTAAAAGTGTGTTGAGAGTATTTTGTCTATCCAGTACCCACATAGTGCTGACACTGTCTTTGTGACGGCGCTGGTGTCGGTGTGTGACTGACGTCAGGCCGCCGAGGGTGTTGCCGACCTTTCCCTGTCACAACAATGCCTGTTGGAGCCCACACAGCCAGCTGTGGCTTGTAGGCCCACCCACCAGCAGGGTACAGCCCTTTAATATAGGGCGATGTAGATGGGGTGATAGACGGCGGCTCTCTGGCTGTGCTAATATAGTTGTGTCTGTGTGAGGGGGGGGGGGGGTATATGGCTGTATTAATATAGTTGTGTCTCTGTGAGGTGGAGGGGGGGGGGGCGGGCAGTGTCCAGGGTCTGGCGTGTACTACAGGGAAATCAACCCGCCAGGTCTGCAGTCAGCGGCCTTCCAGGCTTCACGCATAAATCGAAACTATATCTGACGTTCTGGATCTAAGGGGTGACGGGGGGCGAGGGTGGGGGAGAGCGGGTGTAAGGGGGGGGGGGGGTGCAGTGAGGTGAGGGTGGGGAGAGTGGGCCTTGGTAACAGGGGGACATAGCAAACTATGACCTCCATACCACACTCACCATGGCCTCCAACAGCCATCAGCCGGGGGTCTGATCCCTGGCACAACAGGTCTCCGCCCCGTTCTCTGCCAGTTTTCAACCCCGTTCTCCCCATCATTCTCTACCTCATTCTCAACCATCTTCTCTACCAGTTTTCAACACCATTCTTCATCCCGTTCTCCGCTCCGTTTTCTACTCCATTCTGACTCTATCCCGTTCTCCCCCGGGTTCTCAATATCAAACCAGTATGGGCGGCGTCAGCCATCAATATCAAACCAGCATAGACGGCGTCAGCCATCAATATGAAACCAGTATGGGCGGCGTCAGCCATCAATATGAAACCAGCATAGACGGCGTCAGCCATCAATATGAAACCAGTATGGACGGTGTCACCCATCAATATGAAACCAGTATGGACGGCATCAGCCATCAATATGAAACCAGTATGGACGGCGTCAGCCATCAATATGAAACCAGTATAGACGGCGTCACCCATCAATATGAAACCAGTATAGACGGCGTCACCCATCAATATGAAACCAGTATGGACGGCATCAGCCATCAATATGAAACCAGTATAGACGGCGTCAGCCATCAATATGAAACCAGTATGGGCGGCGTCAGCCATCAATATGAAACTAGTATGGACGGCGTCAGCCATCAATATGAAACCAGTATGGACGGCGTCACCCATCAATATGAAACCAGTATGGGCGGCATCAGCCATCAATATGAAACCAGTATGGACGGTGTCAGCCATCAATATGAAACCAGTATGGACGGCGTCACCCATCAATATGAAACCAGTATGGGCGGCATCAGCCATCAATATGAAACCAGTATGGGCGGCGTCAGCCATCAATATCAAACCAGCATAGACGGCGTCAGCCATCAATATGAAACCAGTATGGGCGGCGTCAGCCATCAATATGAAACCAGCATAGACGGCGTCACCCATCAATATGAAACCAGTATAGACGGCGTCACCCATCAATATGAAACCAGAATGGGCGGCATCAGCCATCAATATGAAACCAGTATAGACGGTGTCAGCCATCAATATGAAACCAGTATGGACGGTGTCACCCATCAATATGAAACCAGTATGGACGGCATCAGCCATCAATATGAAACCAGTATGGACGGCGTCAGCCATCAATATGAAACCAGTATAGACGGCGTCACCCATCAATATGAAACCAGTATAGACGGCGTCACCCATCAATATGAAACCAGTATGGACGGCGTCACCCATCAATATGAAACCAGTATGGACGGCGTCAGCCATCAATATGAAACCAGTATAGACGGCGTCAGCCATCAATATGAAACCAGTATGGGCGGCATCAGCCATCAATATGAAACCAGTATGGGCGGCATCAGCCATCAATATGAAACCAGTATGGACGGTGTCACCCATCAATATGAACCAGTATAGACGGCGTCAGCCATCAATATGAAACCAGTATGGGCGGCGTCAGCCATCAATATGAAACCAGTATGGGCGGCATCAGCCATCAATATGAAACCAGTATGGGCGGCATCAGCCATCAATATGAAACCAGTATAGACGGCGTCACCCATCAATATGAAACCAGTATGGACGGCGTCACCCATCAATATGAAACCAGTATGGGCGGCATCAGCCATCAATATGAAACCAGTATGGACGGTGTCAGCCATCAATATGAAACCAGTATGGACGGCGTCACCCATCAATATGAAACCAGTATGGGCGGCATCAGCCATCAATATGAAACCAGTATGGACGGTGTCAGCCATCAATATGAAACCAGTATGGACGGCGTCACCCATCAATATGAAACCAGTATGGGCGGCATCAGCCATCAATATGAAACCAGTATGGGCGGCGTCAGCCATCAATATGAAACCAGTATGGACGGTGTCACCCATCAATATGAAACCAGTATAGACGGCGTCACCCATCAATATGAAACTAGCATGGACGGCGTCAGCCATCGATATCAAACCAGTATGGAAGGCATCAGCCATCAATATGAAACCAGTATAGACGGCGTCACCCATCAATATGAAACCAGTATGGATTGCATCAGCCATCAATATGAAACCAGTATGGATGGCGTCACTCATCAATATGAAACCAGTATGGGCGGCATCAGCCATCAATATCAAACCAGTATAGACGGCGTCAGCCATCAATATGAAACCAGTATGGGCGGCATCAGCCATCAATTTGAAACCAGTATGGACGGTGTCACCCATCAATATGAAACCAGTATGGACGGCGTCAGCCATCAATATGAAACCAGTATGGACGGCATCAGCCATCAATATCAAACCAGTATAGACGGCGTCAGCCATCAATATGAAACCAGTATGGACGGCATCAGCCATCAATATGAAACCAGCATAGACGGCGTCACCCATCAATATGAAACTAGTATGGACGGCATCAGCCATCAATATGAAACCAGTATGGACGGCGTCACCCATCAATATGAAACCAGTATGGGCGGCGTCAGCCATCAATTTGAAACCAGTATGGGCGGCGTCGGCCATCAATATGAAACCAGTATGGACGGCGTCAGCCATCAATATGAAACCAGTATGGGCGGCGTCAGCCATCAATATGAAACCAGCATAGACGGCGTCAGCCATCAATATGAATCCAGTATAGACGGCGTCAACCATCAATATGAAACCAGTATAGACGGCGTCACCCATCAATATGAAACCAGTATGGGCGGCGTTAGCCATCAATATGAAACCAGTATGGACGGCGTCAGCCATCAATATGAAACCAGTATGGGCGGCGTCACCCATCAATATGAAACCAGTATGGGCGGCGTCAGCCATCAATATGAAACCAGCATGGACGGCATCAGCCATCAATATGAAACCAGTATGGACGGTGTCAGCCATCAATATCAAACCAGTATGGGCGGCGTCAGCCATCAATATGAAACCAGTATGGACGGCGTCAGCCATCAATATGAAACCAGTATGGGCGGCGTCACCCATCAATATCAAACCAGCATAGACGGCGTCAGCCATCAATATGAAACCAGCATGGACGGCATCAGCCATCAATATGAAACCAGTATGGACGGTATCAGCCATCAATATGAAACCAGTATGGACGGTGTCAGCCATCAATATCAAACCAGTATGGGCGGCATCAGCCATCAATATGAAACCAGTATGGGCGGCATCACCCATCAATATGAAACCAGTATGGACGGCGTCAGCCATCAATATGAAACCAGTATGGACGGTATCAGCCATCAATATGAAACCAGTATGGACGGCGTCAGCCATCAATATCAAACCAGTATGGACGATATGAGCCATCAATATAAAAAACTAGTATGGACGGCGTCAGCCATCAACATGAAACCAGTATGGGCGGCGTCAGCCATCAATATGAAACCAGTATAGACGGCGTCAGCCATCAATATTGCGCCAGTATGGACGGCGTCAGCCATCACTATCAAACCAGTATAGACGGCGTCACCCATCAATATGAAACCAGTATAGACGGCGTCACCCATCAATATGAAACCAGTATAGACGGCGTCAGCCATCAATATGAAACCAGTATAGACGGCGTCAGCCATCAATATGAAACCAGTATGGGCGGCGTCAGCCATCAATATGAAACCAGAATGGATGGCGTCAGCTGTCAATTTGAAACCAGTATGAGAGGCGTCAGCCATCAATATGAAACCATAATGGGCGGCGCCAGCTAGCCATATGAAAACACACGTCTCACTTCTGGCAGTACCTGGTTGGGACGGCCTCATGCCAAACTGCCCCGACTCCCTTGACATATCGCCCTCGTTAAAAATAATTAAGGAAACGGGAGAAATGACGCCAGGAAGAGAGGCGAGAAACGGTGGGGGTGAATGGGAGGGGGTGTCAGGCTGGGGGGAAGGGAGGGGGTGTCAGGCTGGGGGGAAGGGAGGGGGTGTCAGGCTGGGGGGAAGGGAGAGGGTGTCAGGCTGGGGGGAAGGGGGGGGGTGTCAGGCTGCGGGGACGGGAGGGTGTGTCAGGCTGGGGGGAAGGGAGAGGGTGTCAGGCTGGGGGGAAGGGAGAGGGTGTCAGGCTGGGGGAAGGGAGAGGGTGTCAGGCTGGGGGGAAGGGAGGGGGTGTCAGGCTGGGGGGAAGGGAGAGGGTGTCAGGCTGGGGGGAAGGGAGGGGGTGTCAGGCTGGGGGGAAGGGAGAGGGTGTCAGGCTGGGGGGAAGGGAGAGGGTGTCAGGCTGGGGGAAAGGGAGAGGGTGTCAGGCTGGGGGGAAGGGAGAGGGTGTCAGGCTGGGGGAAAGGGAGAGGGTGTCAGGCTGGGGGGAAGGGAGAGGGTGTCAGGCTGGGGGGAAGGGAGAGGGTGTCAGGCTGGGGTGAATGGGAGGGGGTGTCAGGCTGGGGGGAAGGGAGAGGGTGTCAGGCTGGGGAGAAGGGAGAGGGTGTCAGGCTGGGGTGAATGGGAGGGGGTGTCAGGCTGGGGGGAAGGGAGAGGGTGTCAGGCTTGGGGGAAGGGAGAGGGTGTCAGGCTGGGGGGAAGGGAGAGGGTGTCAGGCTGGGGGGAAGGGAGAGGGTGTCAGGCTGGATGGGGGAAGGGAGAGGGTGTCAGGCTGGGGGGAAGGGACAGGGTGTCAGGCTGGGGGGAAGGGAGAGGGTGTCAGGCTGGGGGGAAGGGAGAGGGTGTCAGGCTGGGGGGAAGGGAGAGGGTGTCAGGCTGGGGGGAAGGGAGAGGGTGTCAGGCTGGATGGGGGAAGGGAAAGGGTGTCAGGCTGGGGGGAAGGGAGAGGGTGTCAGGCTGGGGGGAAGGGAGAGGGTGTCGGGCTGGGGGGAAGGGAGAGGGTGTCAGGCTGAGGGGAAGGGAGAGGGTGTCAGGCTGGGGGGTAGGGAGAGGGTGTCAGGCTGGGGGGAAGGGAGAGGGTGTCAGGCTGGGGGGAAGGGAGGGGGTGTCAGGCTGGGGGGAAGGGAGAGGGTGTCAGGCTGGGGGGAAGGGAGAGGGTGTCAGGCTGGGGGGAAGGGAGAGGGTGTCAGGCTGGGGGGAAGGGAGAGGGTGTCAGGCTGGGGGGAAGGGAGAGGGTGTCAGGCTGGATGGGGGAAGGGAAAGGGTGTCAGGCTGGGGGGAAGGGAGAGGGTGTCAGGCTGGGGGGAAGGGAGAGGGTGTCAGGCTGGGGGGAAGGGAGAGGGTGTCAGGCTGGGGGGAAGGGAGAGGGTGTCAGGCTGGGGGGAAGGGAGAGGGTGTCAGGCTGGGGGGAAGGGAGAGGGTGTCAGGCTGGGGTGAATGGGAGGGGGTGTCAGGCTGGGGGGAAGGGAGAGGGTGTCAGGCTGGGGGGAAGGGAGAGGGTGTCAGGCTGGGGGGAAGGGAGAGGGTGTCAGGCTGGGGGGAAGGGAGAGGGTGTCAGGCTGGGGGAAGGGAGAGGGTGTCAGGCTGGGGGGAAGGGAGAGGGTGTCAGGCTGGGGGGAAGGGAGAGGGTGTCAGGCTGGGGGGAAGGGAGAGGGTGTCAGGCTGGGGGGAAGGGAGAGGGTGTCAGGCTGGGGGGAAGGGAGAGGGTTTCAGGCTGGGGGGAAGGGAGAGGGTGTCAGGCTGGGGGGAAGGGAGAGGGTGTCAGGCTGGGGGAAGGGAGAGGGTGTCAGGCTGGGGGGAAGGGAGAGGGTGTCAGGCTGGGGGGAAGGGAGAGGGTGTCAGGCTGGGGGAAGGGAGAGGGTGTCAGGCTGGGGGGAAGGGAGAGGGTGTCAGGCTGGGGTGAATGGGAGGGGGTGTCAGGCTGGGGGGAAGGGAGAGGGTGTCAGGCTGGGGGGAAGGGAGAGGGTGTCAGGCTGGGGGGAAGGGAGAGGGTGTCAGGCTGGGGGGAAAGGAGAGGGTGTCAGGCTGGATGGGGGAAGGGAGAGGGTGTCAGGCTGGGGGGAAGGAAGAGGGTGTCAGGCTGGGGGGAAGGGAGAGGGTGTCGGGCTGGGGGGAAGGGAGAGGGTGTCGGGCTGGGGGAAAGGGAGAGGGTGTCAGGCTGGGGGGAAGGGAGAGGGTGTCAGGCTGGGGGGAAGGGAGAGGGTGTCAGGCTGGGGGGAAGGGAGAGGGTGTCAGGCTGGGGGGAAGGGAGAGGGTGTCAGGCTGGGGGGAAGGGAGAGGGTGTCAGGCTGGGGGGAAGGGAGAGGGTGTCAGGCTGGGGGGAAGGGAGAGGGTGTCAGGCTGGGGGGAAGGGAGAGGGTGTCAGGCTGGATGGGGGAAGGGAGAGGGTGTCAGGCTGGGGGGAAGGGAGAGGGTGTCAGGCTGGGGGGAAGGGAGAGGGTGTCAGGCTGGATGGGGGAAGGGAGAGGGTGTCAGGCTGGGGGGAAGGGAGAGGGTGTCAGGCTGGGGGGAAGGGAGAGGGTGTCAGGCTGGGGGGAAGGGAGAGGGTGTCAGGCTGGGGGGAAGGGAGAGGGTGTCAGGCTGGGGGGAAGGGAGAGGGTGTCAGGCTGGGGGGAAGGGAGAGGGTGTCAGGCTGGATGGGGGAAGGGAGAGGGTGTCAGGCTGGGGGGAAGGGAGAGGGTGTCAGGCTGGGGGGAAGGGAGAGGGTGTCAGGCTGGGGTGAATGGGAGGGGGTGTCAGGCTGGGGGGAAGGGAGAGGGTGTCAGGCTGGGGGGAAGGGAGAGGGTGTCAGGCTGGGGGGAAGGGAGAGGGTGTCAGGCTGGGGGGAAGGGAGGGGGTGTCAGGCTGGGGGGAAGGGAGAGGGTGTCAGGCTTGGGGGAAGGGAGAGGGTGTCAGGCTGGGGGGAAGGGAGAGGGTGTCAGGCTGGGGGGAAGGGAGGGGGTGTCAGGCTGGGGGGAAGGGAGGGGGTGTCAGGCTGGGGGGAAGGGAGTGGGTGTCAGGCTGGGGTGAATGGGAGGGGGTGTCAGGCTGGGGGGAAGGGAGAGGGTGTCAGGCTGGGGGGAAGGGAGAGGGTGTCAGGCTGGGGGGAAGGGAGGGGGTGTCAGGCTGGGGGGAAGGGAGAGGGTGTCAGGCTGGGGGGAAGGGAGGGGGTGTCAGGCTGGGGGGAAGGGAGAGGGTGTCAGGCTGGGGGGAAGGGAGAGGGTGTCAGGCTGGGGGGAAGGGAGAGGGTGTCAGGCTGGGGTGAATGGGAGGGGGGGTCAGGCTGGGGGGAAGGGAGAGGGTGTCAGGCTGGGGGGAAGGGAGTGGGTGTCAGGCTGGGGTGAATGGGAGGGGGTGTCAGGCTGGGGGGAAGGGAGAGGGTGTCAGGCTGGGGGGAAGGGAGAGGGTGTCAGGCTGGGGGGAAGGGAGGGGGTGTCAGGCTGGGGGGAAGGGAGAGGGTGTCAGGCTGGGGGGAAGGGAGGGGGTGTCAGGCTGGGGGGAAGGGAGAGGGTGTCAGGCTGGGGGGAAGGGAGAGGGTGTCAGGCTGGGGGGAAGGGAGAGGGTGTCAGGCTGGGGGGAAGGGAAAGGGTGTCAGGCTGGGGGGAAGGGAGAGGGTGTCAGGCTGGGGTGAATGGGAGGGGGTGTCAGGCTGGGGGGAAGGGAGAGGGTGTCAGGCTGGGGGGAAGGGAGAGGGTGTCAGGCTGGGGGGAAGGGAGAGGGTGTCAGGCTGGGGGGAAGGGAGAGGGTGTCAGGCTGGGGGGAAGGGAGAGGGTGTCAGGCTGGGGGGAAGGGAGAAGGTGTCAGGCTGGGGGGAAGGGAGAGGGTGTCAGGCTGGGGGGAAGGGAGAGGGTGTCAGGCTGGGGGGAAGGGAGGGGGTGTCAGGCTGGGGGGAAGGGAGGGGGTGTCAGGCTGGGGGGAAGGGAGAGGGTGTCAGGCTGGGGGGAAGGGAGAGGGTGTCAGGCTGGGGGGAAGGGAGGGGGTGTCAGGCTGGGGGGAAGGGAGAGGGTGTCGGGCTGGGGGGAAGGGAGAGGGTGTCAGGCTGGGGGGAAGGGAGGGGGTGTCAGGCTGGGGGGAAGGGAGGGGGTGTCAGGCTGGGGGGAAGGGAGTGGGTGTCAGGCTGGGGTGAATGGGAGGGGGTGTCAGGCTGGGGGGAAGGGAGAGGGTGTCAGGCTGGGGGGAAGGGAGAGGGTGTCAGGCTGGGGGGAAGGGAGGGGGTGTCAGGCTGGGGGGAAGGGAGAGGGTGTCAGGCTGGGGGGAAGGGAGGGGGTGTCAGGCTGGGGGGAAGGGAGAGGGTGTCAGGCTGGGGGGAAGGGAGAGGGTGTCAGGCTGGGGGGAAAGGAGAGGGTGTCAGGCTGGGGGGAAGGGAGGGGGTGTCCGGCTGGGGGGAAGGGAGAGGGTGTCAGGCTTGGGGGAAGGGAAAGGGTGTCAGGCTGGATGGGGGAAGGGAGGGGGTGTCAGGCTGGGGGAAGGGAGAGAGTGTCAGGCTGGGGGAAGGGAGAGGGTGTCAGGCGGGATGGGGGAAGGGAGAGGGTGTCAGGCTGGGGGGAAGGGAGAGGGTGTCAGACTGGGGGGAAGGGAGAGGGTGTCAGGCTGGGGGGAAGGGAGAGGGTGTCAGGCTGGGGGGAAGGGAGAGGGTGTCAGGCTGGGGGGAAGGGAGGGGGTGTCAGGCTGGGGGGAAGGGAGAGGGTGTCAGGCTGGGGGGAAAGGAGAGGGTGGCAGGCTGGGGGGAAGGGAGAGGGTGTCAGGCTGGGGGGAAGGGAGAGGGTGTCAGGCTGGGGGGAAGGGAGGGGGTGTCAGGATGGGGGAAAGGAGAGGGTGTCAGGCTGGGGGGAAGGGAGAGGGTGTCAGGCTGGGGGGAAGGGAGGGGGTGTCAGGCTGGGGGGAAGGGAGAGGGTGTCAGGCTGGGGGGAAGGGAGAGGGTGTCAGGCTGGGGGGAAGGGAGAGGGTGTCAGGCTGGGGGGAAGGGAGAGGGTGTCAGGCTGGGGGGAAGGGAGAGGGTGTCAGGCTGGGGGGAAGGGAGAGGGTGTCAGGCTGGGGGGAAGGGAGAGGGTGTCAGGCTGGGGGGAAGGGAGGGGGTGTCAGGCTGGGGGGAAGGGAGAGGGTGTCAGGCTGGGGGGAAGGGAGAGGGTGTCAGGCTGAATGGGGGAAGGGAGGGGGTGTCAGGCTGGGGGAAGGGAGAGGGTGTCAGGCTGGGTGAAGGGAGAGGGTGTCAGGCGGGATGGGGGAAGGGAGAGGGTGTCAGGCTGAGGGGAAGGGAGAGGGTGTCAGGCTGGGGGGTAGGGAGAGGGTGTCAGGCTGGGGGGAAGGGAGAGGGTGTCAGGCTGGGGGGAAGGGAGAGGGTGTCAGGCTGGGGGGAAGGGAGAGGGTGTCAGGCTGGGGGGAAGGGAGAGAGTGTCAGGCTAGGGAGAAGGGAGAGGGTGTCAGGCTGGGGTGAATGGGAGGGGGTGTCAGGCTGGGGGGAAGGGAGAGGGTGTCAGGCTGGGGGGAAGGGAGAGGGTGTCAGGCTGAATGGGGGAAGGGAGGGGGTGTCAGGCTGGGGGAAGGGAGAGGGTGTCAGGCTGGGTGAAGGGAGAGGGTGTCAGGCGGGATGGGGGAAGGGAGAGGGTGTCAGGCTGAGGGGAAGGGAGAGGGTGTCAGGCTGGGGGGTAGGGAGAGGGTGTCAGGCTGGGGGGAAGGGAGAGGGTGTCAGGCTGGGGGGAAGGGAGAGGGTGTCAGGCTGGGGGGAAGGGAGAGGGTGTCAGGCTGGGGGGAAGGGAGAGAGTGTCAGGCTAGGGAGAAGGGAGAGGGTGTCAGGCTGGGGTGAATGGGAGGGGGTGTCAGGCTGGGGGGAAGGGAGAGGGTGTCAGGCTGGGGGGAAGGGAGAGGGTGTCAGGCTGGGGGGAAGGGAGAGGGTGTCAGGCTGGGGGGAAGGGAGAGGGTGTCAGGCTGGGGGGAAGGGAGAGGGTGTCAGGCTGGGGGGAAGGGAGAGGGTGTCAGGCTGGGGGGAAGGGAGAGGGTGTCAGGCTGGATGGGGGAAGGGAGGGGGTGTCAGGCTGGGGGAAGGGAGAGGGTGTCAGGCTGGGTGAAGGGAGAGGGTGTCAGGCGGGATGGGGGAAGGGAGAGGGTGTCAGGCTGGGGGGAAGGGAGGGGGTGTCAGGCTGGGGGGAAGGGAGAGGGTGTCAGGCTGGGGGGAAGGTAGAGGGTGGCAGGCTGGGGGGAAGGGAGAGGGTGTCAGGCTGGGGGGAAGGGAGAGGGTGTCAGGCTGGGGGGAAGGGAGGGGGTGTCAGGCTGGGGGGAAGGGAGAGGGTGTCAGGCTGGGGTGAATGGGAGGGGGTGTCAGGCTGGGGGGAAGGGAGAGGGTGTCAGGCTGGGGGGAAGGGAGAGGGTGTCAGGCTGGATGGGGGAAGGGAGGGGGTGTCAGGCTGGGGGAAGGGAGAGGGTGTTAGGCTGGGTGAAGGGAGAGGGTGTCAGGCGGGATGGGGGAAGGGAGAGGGTGTCAGGCTGAGGGGAAGGGAGAGGGTGTCAGGCTGGGGGAAGGGAGAGGGTGTCAGGCGGGATGGGGGAAGGGAGAGGGTGTCAGGCCGGGGGGAAGGGAGAGGGTGTCAGGCTGAGGGGAAGGGAGAGGGTGTCAGGCTGAGGGGAAGGGAGAGGGTGTCAGGCCGGGGGGAAGGGAGAGGGTGTCAGGCTGGGGGGAAGGGAGAGGGTGTCAGGCTGGGGGGAAGGGAGAGGGTGTCAGGCTGGGGGGAGGGAGGGTGTGTCAGGCTGAGGGGAAGGGAAAGGGTGTCAGGCTGGGGGCAAGGGAGAGGGTGTCAGGCTGGGTGGGGGAAAGCGAGGGGATGTCAGGCTGGGGGAAGGGAGAGGGTGTCAGGCTGGGGGGAAGGGAGAGGGTGTCAGGCTGGGGGGAAGGGAGAGGGTGTCAGGCGGGATGGGGGAAGGGAGAGGGTGTCAGGCTGGGGGGAAGGGAGAGGGTGTCAGGCTGGGGGGAAGGGAGAGGTTGTCAGGCTGGGGTGAATGGGAGGGGGTGTCAGGCTGGGGGGAAGGGAGAGGGTGTCAGGCTGGGGGGAAGGGAGAGGGTGTCAGGCTGAATGGGGGAAGGGAGGGGGTGTCAGGCTGGGGGAAGGGAGAGGGTGTCAGGCTGGGTGAAGGGAGAGGGTGTCAGGCGGGATGGGGGAAGGGAGAGGGTGTCAGGCTGAGGGGAAGGGAGAGGGTGTCAGGCTGGGGGGTAGGGAGAGGGTGTCAGGCTGGGGGGAAGGGAGAGGGTGTCAGGCTGGGGGGAAGGGAGAGGGTGTCAGGCTGGGGGGAAGGGAGAGGGTGTCATGCTGGATGGGGGAAGGGAGGGGGTGTCAGGCTGGGGGGAAGGGAGAGGGTGTCAGGCTGGGGGGAAGGGAGAGGGTGTCAGGCTGGGGGGAAGGGAGAGGGTGTCAGGCTGGGGGGAAGGGAGAGGGTGTCAGGCTGGGGGGAAGGGAGAGGGTGTGTCAGGCTGGGGGGAAGGGAGAGGGTGTCAGGCTGGAGGGAAGGGAGAGGGTGTCAGGCTGGGGGGAGGGAGGGTGTGTCAGGCTGAGGGGAAGGGAGAGGGTGTCAGGCTGGGGGGAAGGGAGAGGGTGTCAGGCTGGGTGGGGGAAAGCGAGGGGATGTCAGGCTGGGGGGAAGGGAGGGGGTGTCAGGCTGGGTGGAAGGGAGAGGGTGTCGGGCTGGGGGGAAGGGAGAGGGTGTCAGGCTGGAGGGAAGGGAGGGGGTGTCAGGCGGGATGGGGGAAGGGAGAGGGTGTCAGGCTGGGGGGAAGGGAGAGGGTGTCAGGCTGGGGGAAGGGAGAGGGTGTCAGGCTGGGGGAAGGGAGAGGGTGTCAGGCTGGGGGGAAGGGAGGGGGTGTCAGGCTGGGGTGAATGGGAGAGGATGTCAGGCTGGAGGGAAGGGAGAGGGTGTCAGGCTGGGGGAAGGGAGGGTGTGTCAGGCTGGGGGGAAGGGAGAGGGTGTCAGGCTGGGGGGAAGGGAGAGGGTGTCAGGCTGGGGGGAAGGGAGAGGGTGTCAGGCTGGATGGGGGAAGGGAGAGGGTGTCAGGCTGGGGGGAAGGGAAAGGGTGTCAGGCTGGATGGGGGAAGGGAGAGGGTGTCAGGCTGGGGGGAAGGGAAAGGGTGTCAGGCTGGATGGGGGAAGGGAGAGGGTGTCAGGCTGGGGGGAAGGGAGAGGGTGTCAGGCTGGATGGGGGAAGGGAAAGGGTGTCAGGCTGGGGGAAGGGAGAGGGTGTTAGGCTGGGGGGAAGGGAGAGAGTGTCAGGCTGGGGGAAGGGAGAGGGTGTCAGGCGGGATGGGGGAAGGGAGAGGGTGTCAGGCTGGGGGGAAGGGAGAGGGTGTCAGGCTGGGGGGAAGGGAGGGGGTGTCAGGCTGGGGGGAAGGGAGAGAGTGTCAGGCTGGGGGAAGGGAGAGGGTGTCAGGCGGGATGGGGGAAGGGAGAGGGTGTCAGGCTGGGGGGAAGGGAGAGGGTGTCAGGCTGGGGGGAAGGGAGAGGGTGTCAGGCTGGGGGGAAGGGAGAGGGTGTCAGGCTGGGGGGAAGGGAGAGGGTGTCAGGCTTGGGGGAAGGGAGGGGGTGTCAGGCTGGGGGGAAGGGAGAGGGTGTCAGGCTGGGGGGAAAGGAGAGGGTGGCAGGCTGGGGGGAAGGGAGAGGGTGTCAGGCTGGGGGGAAGGGAGAGGGTGTCAGGCTGGGGGGAAGGGAGGGGGTGTCAGGCTGGGGGAAAGGAGAGGGTGTCAGGCTGGGGGGAAGGGAGAGGGTGTCAGGCTGGGGGGAAGGGAGGGGGTGTCAGGCTGGGGGGAAGGGAGAGGGTGTCAGGCTGGGGGGAAGGGAGAGGGTGTCAGGCTGGGGGGAAGGGAGAGGGTGTCAGGCTGGGGGGAAGGGAGAGGGTGTCAGGCTGGGGGGAAGGGAGAGGGTGTCAGGCTGGGGGGAAGGGAGAGGGTGTCAGGCTGGGGGGAAGGGAGAGGGTGTCAGGCTGGATGGGGGAAGGGAGGGGGTGTCAGGCTGGGGGAAGGGAGAGGGTGTCAGGCTGGGTGAAGGGAGAGGGTGTCAGGCGGGATGGGGGAAGGGAGAGGGTGTCAGGCTGGGGGGAAGGAAGGGGGTGTCAGGCTGGGGGGAAGGGAGAGGGTGTCAGGCTGGGGGGAAGGGAGAGGGTGGCAGGCTGGGGGGAAGGGAGAGGGTGTCAGGCTGGGGGGAAGGGAGAGGGTGTCAGGCTGGGGGGAAGGGAGGGGGTGTCAGGCTGGGGGGAAGGGAGAGGGTGTCAGGCTGGGGTGAATGGGAGGGTGTGTCAGGCTGGGGGGAAGGGAGAGGGTGACAGGCTGGGGGGAAGGGAGAGGGTGTCAGGCTGGATGGGGGAAGGGAGGGGGTGTCAGGCTGGGGGAAGGGAGAGGGTGTTAGGCTGGGTGAAGGGAGAGGGTGTCAGGCGGGATGGGGGGAAGGGAGAGGGTGTCAGGCTGAGGGGAAGGGAGAGGGTGTCAGGCTGGGGGAAGGGAGAGGGTGTCAGGCGGGATGGGGGAAGGGAGAGGGTGTCAGGCTGGGGGGAAGGGAGAGGGTGTCAGGCTGGGGGAAGGGAGAGGGTGTCAGGCTGAGGGGAAGGGAGAGGGTGTCAGGCCGGGGGGAAGGGAGAGGGTGTCAGGCTGGGGGGAAGGGAGAGGGTGTCAGGCTGGGGGGAAGGGAGAGGGTGTCAGGCTGGGGGGAAGGGAGGGGGTGTCAGGCTGGGGGGAAGGGAAAGGGTGTCAGGCTGGGGGGAAGGGAGAGGGTGTCAGGCTGGATGGGGGAAGGGAGGGGGTGTCAGGCTGGGGGAAGGGAGAGAGTGTCAGGCTGAGGGAAGGGAGAGGGTGTCAGGCGGGATGGGGGAAGGGAGAGGGTGTCAGGCTGGGGGGAAGGGAGAGGGTGTCAGGCTGGGGGGAAGGGAGAGGGTGTCAGGCTGGGGGGAAGGGAGAGGGTGTCAGGCTGGGGGGAAGGGAGAGGGTGTCAGGCTTGGGGGAAGGGAGGGGGTGTCAGGCTAGGGGGAAGGGAGAGGGTGTCAGGCTGGGGGGAAAGGAGAGGGTGGCAGGCTGGGGGGAAGGGAGAGGGTGTCAGGCTGGGGGGAAGGGAGAGGGTGTCAGGCTGGGGGGAAGGGAGGGGGTGTCAGGCTGGGGGAAAGAAGAGGGTGTCAGGCTGGGGGGAAGGGAGAGGGTGTCAGGCTGGGGGGAAGGGAGGGGGTGTCAGGCTGGGGGGAAGGGAGAGGGTGTCAGGCTGGGGGGAAGGGAGAGGGTGTCAGGCTGGGGGGAAGGGAGAGGGTGTCAGGCTGGGGGGAAGGGAGAGGGTGTCAGGCTGGGGGGAAGGGAGAGGGTGTCAGGCTGGGGGGAAGGGAGAGGGTGTCAGGCTGGGGGGAAGGGAGAGGGTGTCAGGCTGGATGGGGGAAGGGAGGGGGTGTCAGGCTGGGGGAAGGGAGAGGGTGTCAGGCTGGGCGAAGGGAGAGGGTGTCAGGCTGGGGGGAAGGGAGAGGGTGTCAGGCTGGGGGGAAGGGAGAGGGTGTCAGGCTTGGGGGAAGGGAGGGGGTGTCAGGCTGGGGGGAAGGGAGAGGGTGTCAGGCTGGGGGGAAAGGAGAGGGTGGCAGGCTGGGGGGAAGGGAGAGGGTGTCAGGCTGGGGGGAAGGGAGAGGGTGTCAGGCTGGGGGGAAGGGAGGGGGTGTCAGGCTGGGGGAAAGGAGAGGGTGTCAGGCTGGGGGGAAGGGAGAGGGTGTCAGGCTGGGGGGAAGGGAGGGGGTGTCAGGCTGGGGGGAAGGGAGAGGGTGTCAGGCTGGGGGGAAGGGAGAGGGTGTCAGGCTGGGGGGAAGGGAGAGGGTGTCAGGCTGGGGGGAAGGGAGAGGGTGTCAGGCTGGGGGGAAGGGAGAGGGTGTCAGGCTGGGGGGAAGGGAGAGGGTGTCAGGCTGGGGGGAAGGGAGAGGGTGTCAGGCTGGATGGGGGAAGGGAGGGGGTGTCAGGCTGGGGGAAGGGAGAGGGTGTCAGGCTGGGTGAAGGGAGAGGGTGTCAGGCGGGATGGGGGAAGGGAGAGGGTGTCAGGCTGGGGGGAAGGAAGGGGGTGTCAGGCTGGGGGGAAGGGAGAGGGTGTCAGGCTGGGGGGAAGGGAGAGGGTGGCAGGCTGGGGGGAAGGGAGAGGGTGTCAGGCTGGGGGGAAGGGAGAGGGTGTCAGGCTGGGGGGAAGGGAGGGGGTGTCAGGCTGGGGGGAAGGGAGAGGGTGTCAGGCTGGGGTGAATGGGAGGGGGTGTCAGGCTGGGGGGAAGGGAGAGGGTGTCAGGCTGGGGGGAAGGGAGAGGGTGTCAGGCTGGATGGGGGAAGGGAGGGGGTGTCAGGCTGGGGGAAGGGAGAGGGTGTTAGGCTGGGTGAAGGGAGAGGGTGTCAGGCGGGATGGGGGAAGGGAGAGGGTGTCAGGCTGAGGGGAAGGGAGAGGGTGTCAGGCTGGGGGAAGGGAGAGGGTGTCAGGCGGGATGGGGGAAGGGAGAGGGTGTCAGGCCGGGGGGAAGGGAGAGGGTGTCAGGCTGGGGGAAGGGAGAGGGTGTCAGGCTGAGGGGAAGGGAGAGGGTGTCAGGCCGGGGGGAAGGGAGAGGGTGTCAGGCTGGGGGGAAGGGAGAGGGTGTCAGGCTGGGGGGAAGGGAGAGGGTGTCAGGCTGGGGGGAGGGAGGGTGTGTCAGGCTGGGGTGAATGGGAGGGGGTGTCAGGCTGGGGGGAAGGGAGAGGGTGTCAGGCTGGGGGGAAGGGAGAGGGTGTCAGGCTGGGTGGGGGAAAGCGAGGGGATGTCAGGCTGGGGGAAGGGAGAGGGTGTCAGGCTGGGGGGAAGGGAGAGGGTGTCAGGCTGGGGGGAAGGGGGAGGGTGTCAGGCGGGATGGGGGAAGGGAGAGGGTGTCAGGCTGGGGGGAAGGGAGAGGGTGTCAGGCTGGGGGGAAGGGAGAGGTTGTCAGGCTGGGGTGAATGGGAGAGGGTGTCAGGCTGGATGGGGGAAGGGAGGGGGTGTCAGGCTGGGGGAAGGGAGAGGGTGTCAGGCTGGGTGAAGGGAGAGGGTGTCAGGCGGGATGGGGGAAGGGAGAGGGTGTCAGGCTGAGGGGAAGGGAGAGGGTGTCAGGCTGGGGAGTAGGGAGAGGGTGTCAGGCTGAGGGGAAGAGAGAGGGTGTCAGGCTGGGGGGTAGGGAGAGGGTGTCAGGCTGGGGGGAAGGGAGAGGGTGTCAGGCTGGGGGGAAGGGAGAGGGTGTCAGGCTGGGGGGGGAAGGGAGAGGGTGTCATGCTGGATGGGGGAAGGGAGGGGGTGTCAGGCTGGGGGGAAGGGAGAGGGTGTCAGGCTGGGGGGAAGGGAGAGGGTGTCAGGCTGGGGGGAAGGGAGAGGGTGTCAGGCTGGGGGGAAGGGAGAGGGTGTGTCAGGCTGGGGGGAAGGGAGAGGGTGTCAGGCTGGAGGGAAGGGAGAGGGTGTCAGGCTGGGGGGAGGGAGGGCGTGTCAGGCTGAGGGGAAGGGAGAGGGTGTCAGGCTGGGGGGAAGGGAGAGGGTGTCAGGCTGGGTGGGGGAAAGCGAGGGGATGTCAGGCTGGGGGGAAGGGAGGGGGTGTCAGGCTGGGTGGAAGGGAGAGGGTGTCAGGCTGGGGGAAGGGAGAGGGTGTCAGGCTGGGGGAAGGAAGAGGGTGTCAGGCTGGGGGGAAGGGAGGGGGTGTCAAACTGGGGTGAATGGGAGAGGATGTCAGGCTGGGGGAAGGGAGAGGGTGTCAGGCTGGGGGGAAGGGAGGGGGTGTCAGGCTGGGGGGAAGGGAAAGGGTGTCAGTCTGGGGGGAAGGGAGAGGGTGTCAGGCTGGGGGGAAGGGAGAGGGTGTCAGGCTGGGGGAAGGGAGGGTGTGTCAGGCGGGATGGGGGAAGGGAAAGGGTGTCAGGCTGGGGGAAGGGAGAGGGTGTCAGGCCGGGGGGAAGGGAGAGGGTGTCAGGCGGGATGGGGGAAGGGAGAGGGTGTCAGGCTGGGGGGAAGGGAGAGGGTGTCAGGCTGGGGGAAGGGAGAGGGTGTCAGGCTGGGGGAAGGGAGAGGGTGTCAGGCTGGGGGGAAGGGAGGGTGTGTCAGGCTGGGGGGAAGGGAGAGATTGTCAGGCGGGATGGGGGAAGGGAGGGGGTGTCAGGCTGGGTGGGGATGAACAGGAGGGGGTGTAAGGGGGTTTCAGGCTGGAGGGAAGGGAGGGGTGTCAGGCTGGGTGGGGGGAGGGAGGGAGTGTCAGGCTGGGTGGGGGGAAGGGAGGGGGTGTCAGGCTGGGGGGAAGGGAGGGGCTGTCAGACTTGGGGGAAGGGAGGGTGTGTCAGGCTGGGTGGGGGGAAAGCGAGGGGGTGTCAGGCTGGGTGGGGGGAAGGAACGGGTGTGAGGCTGGGTGGGGAGAAGGGAGGGGGTGTCAGGCTGGGTGGGGGGAAGGGAGGGGGTGTCAGTTTGGGTGGTGGGAAGTGAGGGGTGTCAGGCTGGGGGGAAGGGAGGGGGTGTCAGGCTGGGTGGGGGGAAGGGAGGGGGTGTCAGTTTGGGTGGGGGGAAGTGAGGGGTGTCAGGCTGGGGGGAAGGGAGGGGGTGTCAGGCTGGGTGGGGGGAAGGGAGGGGGTGTCAGGCTGGGTGGGGGGAAGTGAGGGGTGTCAGGCTGGGGGGAAGGGAGGGGGTGTCAGGCGGGGTGGGGAAAGGAGGGGTGTCAGGCTGGGTGGGGGGAAGGGAGGGGGTGTCAGTTTGGGTGGGGGGAAGTGAGGGGTGTCAGGCTGGGGGGAAGGGAGGGGGTGTCAGGCTGGGTGGGGGGAAGGGAGGGGTGTCAGTTTGGGTGGGGGGAAGTGAGGGGTGTCAGGCTGGAGGGAAGGGAGGGGGTGTCAGGCGGGGTGGGGAAAGGAGGGGTGTCAGGCTGGGTGGGGGGAAGGGAGGGGGTGTCAGTTTGGGTGGGGGGAAGTGAGGGGTGTCAGGCTGGGGGGAAGGGAGGGGGTGTCAGGCTGGGTGGGGGGAAGGGAGGGGTGTCAGTTTGGGTGGGGGGAAGTGAGGGGTGTCAGGCTGGGGGGAAGGGAGGGGGTGTCAGGCTGGGTGGGGGGAAGGGAGGGGGTGTCAGTTTGGGTGGGGGGAAGTGAGGGGTGTCAGGCTGGGGGGAAGGGAGAGGTTGTCAGGCTGGGGTGAATGGGAGAGGGTGTCAGGCTGGATGGGGGAAGGGAGGGGGTGTCAGGCTGGGGGAAGGGAGAGGGTGTCAGGCTGGGTGAAGGGAGAGGGTGTCAGGCGGGATGGGGGAAGGGAGAGGGTGTCAGGCTGAGGGGAAGGGAGAGGGTGTCAGGCTGGGGGGTAGGGAGAGGGTGTCAGGCTGAGGGGAAGGGAGAGGGTGTCAGGCTGGGGGGTAGGGAGAGGGTGTCAGGCTGGGGGGAAGGGAGAGGGTGTCAGGCTGGGGGGAAGGGAGAGGGTGTCAGGCTGGGGGGGAAGGGAGAGGGTGTCATGCTGGATGGGGGAAGGGAGGGGGTGTCAGGCTGGGGGGAAGGGAGAGGGTGTCAGGCTGGGGGGAAGGGAGAGGGTGTCAGGCTGGGGGGAAGGGAGAGGGTGTCAGGCTGGGGGAAGGGAGAGGGTGTGTCAGACTGGGGGGAAGGGAGAGGGTGTCAGGCTGGAGGGAAGGGAGAGGGTGTCAGGCTGGGGGGAGGGAGGGTGTGTCAGGCTGAGGGGAAGGGAGAGGGTGTCAGGCTGGGGGGAAGGGAGAGGGTGTCAGGCTGGGTGGGGGAAAGCGAGGGGATGTCAGGCTGGGGGGAAGGGAGGGGGTGTCAGGCTGGGTGGAAGGGAGAGGGTGTCAGGCTGGGGAAGGGAGAGGGTGTCAGGCTGGGGGAAGGAAGAGGGTGTCAGGCTGGGGGGAAGGGAGGGGGTGTCAGGCTGGGGTGAATGGGAGAGGATGTCAGGCTGGGGGGAAGGGAGAGGGTGTCAGGCTGGGGGGAAGGGAGAGGGTGTCAGGCGGGATGGGGGAAGGGAGAGGGTGTCAGGCTGGGGGGAAGGGAGAGGGTGTCAGGCTGGGGGAAGGGAGAGGGTGTCAGGCTGGGGGAAGGGAGAGGGTGTCAGGCTGGGGGAAGGGAGGGTGTGTCAGGCTGGGGGAAGGGAGGGGGTGTCAGGCGGGGTGGGGAAAGGAGGGGTGTCAGCCTGGGTGGGGGGAAGGGAGGGGGTGTC